>OY856412.1:686658914-687858914 GCA_963693085.1 Alisma plantago-aquatica
CTAGTTTCATCTATTTGACTTACCTTCCTCCACAAGAGTTACTTTACAAAGCATAACAGCTACTTTTTGAATGCACAAAGTTATTTTATGTTGTCACAGTTACTCGTAGTGCTCTTACAGTTACTCTAGGTATTCTTATAATTACTTTATCGATGACGAGTTCATCTCTTTTATTTGTCAGTGCGTTCTTACATTTTTGGATTAAAACAGTTACTTTTATGTTTGTACAGTTACTTAAAAAATGTCAGTTTGTTACTATGTGATTCACATACACTGGTTTTGTCTATTTGACTTACCTTCCTCCACAAGAGTTAATTTATAAAGTATAACAGTTACTTTTTGAATGCATAGAGTTACTTTTATGTTGTCACAGTTACTCGTAGTGCTCTTACAGTTACTCTAGGTGTTCTTATAATTACTTTATCGATGACGAGTTCATCTCTTTTATTTGTCAGTGAGTTCTTACATTTTTGGATTAGAACAGTTACTTTCATGTTTGTACAGTTACTTACAAAATGTCAGTTTGTTACTATGTGATTCACATACACTGGTTTTATCTATTTGACTTACCTTCCTCTACAAGTGTTACTTTACAAAGTATAACAGTTACTTTTTGAATGCACATAGTTACTTTTATGTTGTCACAGTTACTCATAGTGCTCTTACAGTTACTCTAGGTGTTCTTATAATTACTTTATCGATGACGAGTTTGTCTCTTTTATTTGTCAGTGAGTACTGATATAGATACTTTTTTTTTGGAATAGAATAATTGCTTTCGTGTTCGTACAGTTACGTTTTCAATTTTTGTCACCAGTACGCTCATAATGCACAATAGCGCTCATCCATAATTTAAATGATCGGTCCAATGGCTCAAGTCAGAAAATTTCTATGCTAGATCTCAGTGAAGTCTTGTACCAACTGTTATTGATGCTTATACGTCTTGAAGTATGTATTTATAAGCAATATGTGATGGTGCCTTGGACCTAATTGATAAAATTCTAGTAGAAATTATTATTGTGCTAATCGTTTTGAAGTATATATCTGTTAATGCTTTATGATTGATACTGATTCAACAAAATTTTAGTAGGAACCACATTTTATAATGTAAGTTATTGTGTACTTTGTCATGTTTGTATTCTGGGTTAAGTTTCTCATTTTGTCTGAGAACACATATTTAATCTATTTGTGGTGTTGATCACTCAGTGTCACGTGGTATGAAAAGTAACTATATGTCATAAAAAGTAATTATTAGATACATAAGTAGTAGTTTATCATAAAAAGTAACTATCTGAGTCGTATCTCCTTAGAGCTCCCACTGATATGTATGAACCTATGAAATTAATTTATACATATAAGTTAACACTTAACTTTAGATGTTATCTTGACATTACAATTCATGCATGTTCTAAATTTAAGTAATTATTTTCTTATTTTTAATGGTCTTATGTTACTTTCTATGTCAAATAGTTACTTTATATAGCAAATAGTTACTTTTCGTACCACAAAGTTACTTTTTATACAAAATAGTTACTTTTCATACCACAGAGTTACTTTTTATACAAAATAGTTACTATTTACACCATATAGTTACTTTTGTGTCCTGATGTCAGTGTCGGAGGACTACTTTTGTACCATACAATTACTTTTGAGTGATGGTGTTATTTTTAGTTACGGATAGACACTTTTTGTGTCCTGGTACTACTTTAAGATAGTTACTTTTTGTATCATGTTGTAACTTTTCATACCATATAGTTATTTTAGTCCTACTTATAATTCTTGTATAAAGTTACACCAACGCAACTTACCAAAATAAATTAATTTTGTCTGTTTATCTCGAACTTTTTCAATTTACCAAGACGCTGACTGATTGCAATTGCTTTTTACGTCATGATGTTACTTTTTGTCGCAGATAGTTACTTTTTATGTCATGATGTTACTTTTATGTGATAGATAGTTACTTTTTATACCATAAAGTTACTTTTTGTGTCTTTGTGTTACTTTTAGTGTCGAATAGTTACTTTTTATACCATATAGTTACTATTTGTGTCCTAGAGTTACTTTCTATGTCGGATAGTTACTTTTTATACCATATAGTTACTATTTGTGTCCAAGTGTTACTTTCTATGTTGGATGGGCACTTTCATACCATACAATTACTTTTGTGTTATGGTGTTACTTGGAGTGTCGGATAGGTACTTTGTTGCATATAAAATTTAGGACATACAACACATGCATTTGTTACATACTTATAATAAGATTCTTTTCTTTTTTCTTGTGGAATTCTTCGACTTCTAAAAAAAATACAATATACCAACCACTGTGACATATGTTTGATAGATAAATCAAATCATCAGTGCTACTTTTGTTGTTTTTTTTTATGTTTCCATGTTACTTTCAATGTTGAATAGTTACTTTTTGTACTAGATAGTTATTTTTTCTGTCATGATCTTACTTTCAATTTCAAATAGTTATTGTTTGTGCCTTGGTTTATTTTTAATGTTAGACAGTACTTTTTTATTATATAGTTACTTTTTATCTCCTAGTGTTACTTTCAGTGTCAGATAGTTACTTTTTTATCATGATGTTACTTTTTTAATGTTGGATAGCTACTTTTTGTACCATATAATTACTTTTTATGTCTTAGTATAACTTTCAATGTTGGTCAACTACTTTTTGCATCATGATGTTAATTTTAGTGTCAGGTGGATACTTTTCGTACCACATAATTACTTTTTATTTCTTGGTGTTACTTTTGATGTCTAATAGTTAGCTTTTATGCCATATAGTTATTTTCAGTGTCAGATGAAATTTTTGTACCATACATGTAGAGTGTGTCGTAAGACCATATGCCCAATACATGTAGACTTTGTCCAGTGTTGTTCACCTGACATAATTGACTATTCAAAGACTCACTTATTGACATGAAGTCAATGCCACCAGTTGCATCTTATTCAGTTCTGGACCCAATGGGCTGATGATTGAAGTCCTCAAGCCTAATTTTATATTCTTGAGCATGAACACACTTGTCATTTAGATTGATAAGGTTCATACTGACAATACTGATAAGACTACATTTCTTGTGTTCATTTAATTTCCCAATTATTAACATCATTGATAACCAAGTGGAGAGAGAAAGTAAATGAGTCACAAGCTCTCAATATGTATTCAAATTATTCACATCTATAAATCTAAGTGGAATACAGGTTAGAGAAAAGGCAAAGAGAGAGCGAGAGACATCAGTTTTACATTAGATTAACTAGTATTACTATTTTTTGTCAAATAGTTACTTTTAGAACTAAACCACTACTTTTAGTAACAAATAGTTACTTTTTGTGTCACATAGTTACTTTTCGTACTGCACTGATATTTTTCTGTCACAAATTTGTGTTCACGCACATAACTCATTACATATGTACAAAACAACACAATTACTTTTAGTTTTTGGTTTGTTACTTTTGATGACTTATAGTTACTTTTTATATCAAATAGTTACTTCATGTGTCACATAGTTACTGTTGGGTTTTATGGAGAAAACATGCGCGGCGGAAGCAACAAAATTCCACTCAACCCCTAACAGGATCTCATCAACAACGGTGTATTTTGGAAGGAGTGTTTGCGGGATATACCTTATCGCGGAGCAAGTTCGGCGATGTCCCGCTGCACGACTGTGCAACGCTACTGACCTACATGGATGAAACTTCTCTCCTATTCGCTATCACAGGAAGATCCGGCGACGCTCCTGTGCGATGATGTGCGCTGCTCGTAACGCGCACGGATGGTCATCGATGTCCTCCGAACGCAGCCGTCTCATCGTCTGCGTCTCTACTTCATCCACGCAGATGGAATGGAACTCCACGTCATGCTTCCCAAGCCGGCAGGAAGGAGTCATGTATGTGCGGCGGTGTGCTAGCGGCGTGTTGCTCTCCTTCCGTTCCTAAGGACAGTGACGACTAGGTTTACGTACGTGAGCATAAACTAAAATTGTCTCTCGATCTCTTATATAGATATTGGTCATAAATCCTCCTTTAAATAAGATACAAAGGGAAGTAGGGTTTCCTAAACCCATCCGTAAATAGAAACGTTGCATTAGTTAAACGCTCGTGGATTAATTAGAATATTTTGGAATTCATTAATTAACCAAATAATCACAGTAATTGATTAATAAATATTTGAATCCATGCAATCACTTGGGATGGCTCTATGGGCATATATACTAACAAACTCCCACTTTTACTTAGAGCCAATCACTCCAATATTATTCTAATCCATTACATAAACACTTTAGTAATCAATGTGATTCAGAGCAATTCTAATCAAATCCACAATTATACTCCTATTCCAACACATCCTATGTGTGTGACCCAGTAGGCTCCAAATTACGTTGGCAGTGATATCCATAATCATATTATGATTTCACAAGCAATGATTGGTATCTAGCAAGACTTCATTGCCACCCAAGTAATTGGAGAAGTTGGAGAACAACTTAACCTATCATTCATGACTAGTGTTACAGTGATTGTATAGTTCCTTTATCGCAAACATCCGGATTGAACTCGAGTCATGGAATTGTTATCCTCTTCAACATTCAATCTATGTTCCTTGAACTAGAGAAGACTGTCTAAGATATATGTAAGCTCAATATCACATATTGACTCACATCAGCATGGCCATGCATTTCTCAGTCTCGCTTATCAAGTGGTCGAAATATCAAACTCCCGTAGGAAGGACAAATTCCATCTACATCACTCACAGTCATCCCCATGTGTCACAGTGCACCCAAGCACCATCTTTACGAAAATCCTTATTCATGACCACGGTGGATGATGTCAAAGTACACCGAATGACATGTGATAAGTGTAGTGACTCCAGGTCTAAGAACCACAATCACCACCATCATTATGAGATGTGACTCTAACTACCAATCATGGTATCCATGTGTCACTCTCAAGGTGGGTCTATCCGATACATTGTTCTCTAACAAGTTTCTATGTATTTGGTTTGATATCTCCATATCATGGATAATGAGATTCTTCCATCAACCAACATACGTTCTAATCTTATGTGTTATTGATGTCTATGGATATTTCCACAATAACAACTGATTAGGGACAAAACATTAATACATACTCTTAGCATACATATGATCTCACTGTTTAGGTCATCAACCCGAAGACATATGTCATTGAGTATATTATTCTAATACATCTATAAGTTTTATGGTCATCTCACAATATAAAACACAAACATATAGATTGGAAACTTGCCTTTATTGATATGATCAATGTAGTATTACAAATCGTTTACATAGTATCCCATTATAATCATCGAATGATAGTCTCTATTGGCATACATACCAACAGATTCCCACTTGCACTTATACCCAATCACTCATGAATCTCAATCCAAGTGATCGAACATGTCGGTCATGTTTTTGCTATGAAAGTGTTTTTGTGAGCGGGTCAGCCACATTGCTTTCTGTAGGTACTCTACAAATCTTCACATCTCCTCATTGTACGATCTCTCGTATGAGATGGAACCTCCATAGAATATGTTTGGAACGTTGGTGTGATCTTGGTTCTTTAGCATGTGCAATTGCTCCATTATTATCACAAAACAACTCAATTGCATCACCAGCGCTTGGAACCACTCCAAGTTCAGAAATGAACTTCTTAATCCACACAGCTTCCTTTGTAGCATTAGATGCGGCAATATATTCGGCCTCTGTTGTAGAATCCGCAACTGTCTCTTGCTTGGAGCTCTTCCAACTCACAACTCCATTGTTCAGGCAAAACACAAATCCAGATTGCGATATGTAGTCATCTTTGTCAGTTTGGAAGATAGCATCGGTATAACCCTTTACCATGAGCTCTTCCTCACCACCGTATACCAAGAATTGATCCTTAGTCCTTCTCAAGTACTTTAGGATGTTCTTTACGGCTATCTAGTGACATTCACCTGGATATGACTAATATCGGCTCGTCATGCTCAAAGCATACGACACATCAAGACAAGTACATAACATTGTGTACATGATAGATCCAATTGCTGATGCATATGGAATCTTACTCATGTGTGTCCATTCATCACATTAACTAGGACACTGGGCTTTAGAGATTGTAACCCCATGGGACATGGGCAAGTTACCTCTCTTAGAACCCTCCATGCTAAACCTCTTTAGCAGCTTGTCAATGTATGTGCTCTGGCTTAGGCCTAGAAGCCTTCTAGATCTATCTCTATAGATCTTGATCCCTAGTATATAGGATGCTTTGCCTAAATCATTCATAGAGAAAGTCTTCCCTAACCAACCTTTTACTGTCTTAAGAGTAGGATGTCATTTCCCATCAATAGTATGTCATCCACATACAATATGAGAAATATGATTGTGCTCCCACTAACCCTTTTGTAAACACAAGGTTCATCTTCATTTTGACTAAAGCCAAACTTTTTGACTACTTCATCAAAATGTAGATTCCAACTCCGAGATGCTTGCTTCAATCCATAGATTGACCTTTGTAGCTTACATACTTTATTGGCTTCCTTTGGATCGATAAAACCCTCAGGTTGTGTCATGTACACATCCTCGAGTAAATTCCCACTAAGGAATGTTGTTTTAACATCCATCTGCCAAATCTCATAGTCCTTATAAGCTACAATGGCAAGCATGATCATGATGGATTTAACCATGGCAACTGGTGAGAAGTTCTCATCATAATCAACACCTTGAATTTGATGGAATCCTTTCACAACCAATCTACCTTTATATGTTTGAACATTTCCATCCATGTCAGTCTTCTTCTTGAAGACCCACTTGCACCCTATGGGTTTTACCCCTTCGGGTGGATCCACCAAGGTCCATACCTTGTTGGTGTACATGGATTCCATCTCAGATCTCATGGCTTCGAGCCATTTCTCAGATTTTGGTCCCTTAGTAGCTTCTAGATAGGAAGTTGGCTCATCTGCAATGCCCAATTTGTCACTGTCTTGAGTAACGAGAAATCCAAATTTATCAGGCTCAAGTCGTGTCCTTCTAGACCTACGAGGTTCCTGTGTTACATTTGGAACTTGAAATTCCACAACAATTTGTGAGTCTTCATGTTCCTTATGTACCTCCTTAGGCTCTCTGCTTTCTTGTTGGTCTCGAACTTCTTCGAGCTCTACATTCCTCCCACTAATTCCTTTGGAAATAAATTCCTTTTCAAGAAATACACCAGTCCTAGCAACAAACACTTTGTTGTCAGTTGGTGTGTAGAAGTAGTATCCCGAGTTTCCTTGGGGTATCCAACAAAATAGCAATTTTCCGATTTGGGTCCAAGCTTTTCAGGAAATTTTTTCCTAACATAAGCTTCACATCCCCAAATATTTAACATAGACAAATTGGGATGATTCCCATTCCATATCTCATATGGTGTCTTTTGAACCGATTTGGAGGGTACATGATTAAGTGTAAACATTGCAGTTTCAAGAGCATATCCCCAGAACGATATTGGAAGTTCAGGTGAACTCATCATTGATCGTACCATGTCTAATAATATACGATTCCTTCTTTCTGACACACCATTATGTTGTGGTGTACCAGGTGGAGTCCATTGTGATACAATACCACAGTCTCTCAGAAGGTCCTCAAACTCTTGGCTTAAGTATTCGCCACCTCGATCTGAACGGAGTGATTTAATACTCTTACCAAGTTGCTTCTCTACTTCATTCATGAAAGTCTTGAACATTTCAAGAGTTTATGACTTGTGTTTCATAAGATATACATAGCCATACCTATTGAGGTCATCAATGAAGGTAATGAAGTATTGATAGCCTCCTCTAGCATTTGATATAAAAGGTCCACATACATCAGTATGTATGAGCCCTAGCAGATCACTGGCTCTCTCACTATGTCCAGTGAAAGGAGTCTTGGTCATCTTCCCTAATAAACATGCCTCACATGTCTCTAATGATTCAAAATCAAAAGAGTCTAGATAACCATCCTTATGGAGTCTAGATATGCACTTCTCGTTTATGTGCCCAAGACGACAATGCCATAAGAATGTTTTGGTCGAGTTGTCAAGTTTTAACCTTTTAGTATTTACGTTGTATACGCTAGTCTCAAGTTCTAACAAGTACATACCATAAGACATAGGGGCATTTCCATAAAAGATCTCATCTTTAGATATAGAAATAATTCCATTCTTAATGTGAAATTCAAATCCACTCTTGTCCATACAAGATACAGAAATAATATTTCTATTAATGGCAGGTACATAATAGAAATTCTCTAATTCTATTACAAGGCCCGTAGGCAAAGATAAACTAATAACTCCAACTGTGGTGCCAGCAACTCTTGCTCCATTAGCAACCTGCAGCTCAACTTGGCCCTTTTGTAAAGGCTTACTTCTTATCAGATCCTGCATATTAGAACATATGTGAGATCCACATCCAGTATCCAGTACCCATGATGAAGAAGTATTTAAGTTTAACTCAATAACGTATATACCTAAAGTGGAGATCTCTATCCCCTGCTTCTTCTTCCTCAGTTCCTCCAGGTAGAGAGGAAAGTTTCTTTTCCAATGTCTAGGCTGGTGACAACTTCCTTCTTTGGAGATCCCACCTTTATCTTTGAGCGTGGATGACTTTGGCTTCTGCCCAGCTTTAGAACTTTTCTTAGCCTTGCCTTTGCCTTTTGACTTTCCCTTTGTCTTGCTGATCATCATCACAAACTTGGGCTTGTCTTTCTTCATCTGTGCTTCAGCTGTTCTCAACATGCCCAACAATTCTGACAACGGCTTGTCAAAATTGTTCATGTTGTAGTTCATGACAAAATGATTATATGATTCAGACAACGATTGTAGAATCACATCAATGGCCAACTCTTGACCTAGGGGAAATCCCACCTTGGATAGGCTTTCCATGTACCCAATCAAGGTGAGTATATGGGTGCCAACTGAGTCTCCCTCTTTCATCTTGCCTTTGAACAAAGCGTTTGAGACATCATATCTCTCCTATCTTGCTTGATGTTGATACATGTTCTTGAGATGTGTTACCATCTCCATGACATTCATGTTCTCATGCTGCTCTTGCAACTCATAGTTCATTGAGCACAACATCAGGCACTTGACATCCACGACATCATCAAGATGCTTCTTGTAAGCATCCTTTTTAGCCTTGGACGCATTTACGGCGGGTTCCGCTGGCTCTAGTGTTTCAAGGACATAGAGCTTACGCTCATGTGTGAGAACAATTCTCAGCGTCCTAAACCAGTTTTGAAAGTTGGTTCTGGTGAGTTTGTCCTTCTCAAGGACCGATCGCAACGAAAAAGTGTGAGTGTTGTTTGCTATTTGATTGCTACAAAAGAAAATTTTTCATTTAGTCCAAAACATTTTGACTTGTAAAGATTTGATAAATGAGATTAATTAGGCCTTTAATTAATTACGCTCCCACTATTTTATTCAAATTGATAGCCCTCACTATCTCGGAAGATTGCAATGCACAACCTCTAGTGAGCCAAGATCCAAACTAATTGGATCAATGTTCAGCCAACGCCGGCGTCAAAGACCAAATACTAAGGTAGGAAACTTTTTCCAATTGCATCATATGTAACTCTTGGATAGATGATCCTGCACAACTCCTTGCCATGATGCATATGTGTGCCTCTAGGTACTTGATCCTATCAAGGTTCCCTAGTTTAGTCCAACCCATAAGCCAACACGATGAGTGTGCACCCTGTGGAGGTAGACCCACACACCCACCATCACACTCCCACGAGATAGACAGTGTACCACACGGAGGCGTGCCCACACATAGTCGATCAAGCTTTTCATGTGTGTTGCTTTATGGAAGGCAACTAAAACTTAATATTATTAATTGAGGGGTTTTATTAATACATATACATATCCAAACACCACATACTTATAGTACGTACCATATACTACTATATCCACAACCACAAACGATAGACATGCAATCATAAATACAAATACATCAGTTATGACCATACTATTGTAATCCTTTGGAGCAACAAAGGATTACGGTCCACCTATGGTCTTATGCATCTCATGCTACACCTGTCAATCAAACTGTAAGCATGTAATGATCAACATTACAATGAACAACTTCATGGATGCTTTGTGAGATTGGAACTTCAAGTTGTTTCTTGGAATTGGATCTTCTTATTGCTTCTCCATGGATGCTCCTTGGAGTTGGATCTTCAGGTTGCTTCTTGGAATTAGATGTTCATGGTGATTCTCCATGGACACTCCTTGGAGTTGTATCTTCAAGTGGCCTCCTTACATCAAGTTTACAAAAACTAAAACTAATCCTATCTCTATTACATCATATGAGTACAAATATAAAAGGAAAGAATTAATTACACTTTGAAATAAGAGATGAGGCTCGACATGCAAGCTAAATACTTTATACAAAGGATCCATATGTAACCATTATACATCCATAGAATTCACAAACAAACACATTTACAAGATCAACATCCACATTCATTCACAACATTCATAAAAGGGGATACTAGGCCATAACCGTGCATGCATTCACCACATAAAATAGATTTTAAAGGCGACATGTATGCTATCATAGGTATATCTACATATACGTACATACATATTAAAATTGTAGTACTTTTAATGTGGGACATTCCCCATTAAATAATTTTTGACTCCCATACAGACTATGTGGGGTACACAGGGGCAGCGCCCCTGTGCGGGGTATCAGGAAAATCAATATTTTCCATAGTCGACCCTATCCAAAACATCAAAAATAGAAGCATGTGGTTCATGTGGAATTAGGTTTAGATTTGCACATTAGCAGTTTTAATTCACATCATATGCAACATAGAAAATAGTATTCAGTGATTTGATCATATCAAAATGAATCCAAATACGCCGTAGATTGACGTTGCTCTGATACCACTGTTGGGTTTTGTGGAGAAAACATGTGCGGCGAAAGCAACAAAATCGCACTCAACCCGTAACAGGATCTCATCGACAACAGTGTATTTTGGAAGGAGTGTTTGCGGGATATACCTTATCACGGAGCAAGTCTGGCGATGTCCCGCTGCACGACGGTGCAACGCTGCTGACCTACACGGACGGAACTTCTCTCCCATTCGCTGTCGCAGGAAGATCCAGCGGCACTCCTGTGCGATGAATTGTGCCACTTGTATCGCGCACGGATGGTCATCGATGTCCTCCGAATGTAGGCGTCTCAGAATATGCGTCTCTACTTCGTCCACGCGGATGGACTGGAACTCCACATCACGCTTCCTAAGCCAGGGGGAAGGAGTTGTGTCTGTGCAGCGGCGTGCTAGCGGTGTGTTGCTCTCCTTTCGCTCCTAAGGACGGTGACAACTAGGTTTACATATGTGAGCATAAACTAAAAGCGTCTCTCAATCTCTTATATAGATATCAACCGTAAATCCTCCTTTAAATAGGATACGTAGGGAAGTAGGGTTTCCTAAACCCATCAGTAAACAGAAACGTTGTGTTAATTAAATTATCATGGATTAATTAGAATATTCTGGAATTCATTAATTAACCAAATAATCACATTAATTGATTAATAAATATCCGACTCCATGAAATCGCTTGGGATGGCTCTATGGGCATATATACCAACAGTTACTTTGTGTTCCACATGGTTACCTTTTTACTTTGTATTCCACATAGTCATATTTTTGCATTGATGGTGGTGTTGTCATCTGAACAGGGACGGTGTCAAAGGAGGATGGACTTGAGTTCTGAATGGTGGTTGTAGCGTTGGAAATATATTGCAATAAGTGTTAAAAGTAACTACTCTAAATAGGCATTGCACTGAGATTCCAAATGATACAGGAATACAATCATCATCTCCCATGGATTTCAAAGAAGGTCCAAGGATTCTAAAACCCAAGAATATCAAAATTATTATGTAAAACTTAGCAATCTATTACAATTTATTATTGAATAAACATATGCAACTCGAAGTAGAAAATACATCATCAGAATGAAGTTCAATTGTATTTATGCCATTATTCAAGCATTTCATCTAATAGTTCATGTGCATCAGTTCAGATCATCTTGGCACAACTTCAAATTTGCTATCTACACATTTAATGGACCTAGACAGATATAATCAATCCTACAGAAAGAGAGGGAAGACAGAATTGATTTGCAAGAAGGCTACTTCCTGCTTACATGACCATTGCATGCTGCTTCCTCCTCAGCCTACAGAAAGAGAGGGAAGACAGAAAACACCACCTGCTGCTTCCTCCCCAGCCTCCCTCCATTATAGTTGCATGGCACAAATAACGACGAAAAGGAAGCCGCCGCAATCGTACCAACAACAGCGTGGGATTACACATAATTATCAGTCCACCCTCCAAGACTTCCCCTTCCCTATTCTCAAGACCTGGGGTCGACATCACCTACTCTGCTGTGCCAAGGCACCCCCGGATCACAATGAAAGGGCCAACACCGTCAGTGGGATCATGCAAAATCACCAGGTCAAGGACGACGATGGGGTGGAGAACATCTGATAGAAGCTGACGGGCCACCTCAGCGAGTCCGCCGATAGGATGGAGTTCAAGAGTCGGCCTGCCCCAACCCCCAGCACTCGACGATTGGACTCTACCGCCACAGCAGCTGCAAGTAGCATCATCACGACGTCGACAACCTCATCTGAGGAGGAGGTGGCGTTTGTAGGGTCGAAGACAGGAGTTGTTGTGCCTTCATTCTCGCTTGCCCCTGACACGTCGGTGACGAAGGAGTACTCACCGCTCCAGTTCCCGACGACGGTAGATCTCCTATAGGTGACCGCAGGTTGGTGGGAGAGGTCGGTGACGCCATTGTGATTTGAGGAGTGATTTAATCGGGCACAACAAGATCCGCAAATTTTTCCAGCAGGGTAGATAAAAATATTACCCGCGTGGGCATTAAAAACAATCCCATATATATATATATATATATTAAATTTTAACCATACATACCATTTTGAAATACCTTTTTGATAGCACTCTGGTGACAATTAAATCTTGTTGGGTGGTTTACATTAAATTGTTGGATACTTTTATTAAAGATGTTTGTTTGTGAACATATAACACAAAGTTGCAAAAAATGAATGCATAAATAGATAGTGATATTAATATGAGATGTGCAATAGCAATATTTTATAATGCCATTGTTGAGAGTTGGGATCTTAGCATCACAATCATTCTTTTCAGATTTAGTTCCTATTTGAGTAAGCATTCTTTTGGATTTCGTTACTGCTAACTAAAATCCAAATATAGAAATTGTGCCTATCTGTTCTAACATCACTGGATTCAAGCTTCATTTAAAGTTGTAATTGATACTAACATTCTAAACGATGAATTTTATATTTCTTAAATAGGAACCTACTCCTGGTACATGAGTTGATGACGAGGTAAAATAATGGAGGGAATATGTTTTCTAAGGGACAAATTTTACATATCACGTGTTCAGTTTGATGAATGTGATACATCTTGGTAGTAACCCAGGTCAATTAAATTCTTTATTTTTCTGGATTCAGCCTTATTCATCAGTTTGAGCTTGCTTATCATTTCTTCTAGCTTCTACATATGTAAGCATGCATGTCACTTGTTTGTGAAGCTAGTTTATAAACAATAATCACACCTTATGTTTTTTTTTTCTTAGGTGGCATAATCATCTTAACCCTACAATAAGGAAAGATCCTTGGATAGAGGAGGAAGAGATATTTTTTATTCGACCTCATAACAAATATGGTAACAGATGGGCTGAAATCGCTAAACATTTACCTGGAAGGTCTTTTCTCCCTCGACATTGTTGCTATATGCATTGTATTTAAATTTACTAATTTCTACTATCTTATTGCAATTACATGTAGAAGTAGAATGACATTAGAGTCTTAGAAAGACACTATTCATTTTAGATCATGCCTCATGACTATCGACTAATAATTTGGACATGACAATTACTCAAATGCACGTGGAATGGGTGAGGCACAAAAATCAAGGATGGGTGAGGCACAAAAAAGCAAATACCAGGGAACATAGAGATCATAATTGCTCCTAGATCTCCTCCTCTCTGTGTTAGGTGTAGGCAGAGGACTGGACCAAATCCCTCCTCTTTGCATCATGCCCAGAGATGGAGATAAAGGCCAATGGAATGGGACAGGAGTCTAGGAGAACTTGTAATACGGGGGCATCAGGCAGGGGCGTGGTCGTCGTTCGGTGAGGGTGGTGGCCATCTGTAAGTCTACGAGGGAGATGGGGGACGTGGGATGAGGGTTCTTCCATGATGTGATCTTCTAGGAAAGTCAAGGGATGAGGGATGAGGGTTGTTCCGCGTTGTGCTCTTCTGGGCGAGACGGGGGATGAGGTTCTTCCGTGGGTAGAGCTCTTCTACAGGACAGGGGACTGTGGAGGGGGCAGACAGGGCGGCAGTCTTGAGAATCGGTCGTCTGATGTGGAGAAGCTTCGAAGCGCAGTGCCAGGGTAGAGACTTCTTCCGTGCGCAGAGCCGCTCTGGGGCTGGGGGCTGGGGTTTGAAGAGTGGTTTGCAAAAAGACAGATTGTGCGTGGACAATGGGGGAGTGTGAGAGTTTTTCACTGAATCCCTCTAATTTCATTTTTTATGGATACAATGAAACGGAGAGAAAATTTGTAGCGACAACTTATTTATTGAGTTGGCTACAATTATTTCAATTACACAAATATATTTTGTAGTTGAAAATAGCTTTCGCTACGCATAAATTAAATGCAACCGAAACAATTATTGTTAAATGTAACCAAAACAATTATAGTTAAATCATTTTTTTTGTAGGGGCCTACGAATATGAAGATAATGGCCTAGATATTTGGGTAAAGCACCTAACTAATAACACAATTGCTACGAGAGTGGGATTGGTATTAGGATAGCTAGTGAATTATGTTGTGACAGTGGGTAATTCTTGCTACATGTCTCTTTTTCTAGGGGTTAGGAGAGATAATTATAATGATATGATGTTAATGGTAATGTTAACTGAGGTGAAACTATAGCCCTAAGGAATTCACTCCACTTGATATCAAAACTAGTAATCTTAGATTTATTTTTTGCATCTTAGATAATTAAACCTTCACTCAAAGTTTCACCAGCTTAATTGATTGCATCATAGTTAGTAGTAGTCTTTGGAGAGTGTTTCCCTAAGTTCGAAATCTGGGCCTCTTTGGGCCTATATTACATTGATATGCATACTTGTGTTTAATGTGTAGTTCGTGCGTATCAAGTTTTAGGCATCATTGTCGAGGAAATAGAAACTCCAGCACTACGAGTGTTGTGATCGGCCATTCTAGGCCACAACCTTTATTTTCTTTTTATTCCTTCTAAAATGAATATCAAATATCATTTATTCAATCGTGAGTACTCGTTCTCACATCGTTTTTAACAATTTCAGGTACTAGTGCATGGTGCAGACTAAAGCTCACGACTACGGAGAGTCGACTCCACATGGTTCTAGTCGAGAGGAGCTCTTATGAAAAGGGAGAGAGTATGGTGACTTAGTGGAAGGACTGATTCAAACACCACCACAAACTACTGCAACACCTCCACCAGAGGAACCAAAAGCAGCTCAGATGGCAGACACAGTAGAAGAATAGACTATTTGGTAAAAGATCAAGGTGCCTTCCTCATTATCTCATCTAGGGCCAATCAAATGATAAGCCATAAATGTGGGAAGCTACAACATAGATCATGGGTTGGTTGCATTGGTCAAGTCACATGATTTTCATGGTCACACAACTGAGGACCCGATGGCACACTTCAGTAATTTCATTGAAAGTTGCTATATGGTAAAGATTGACAGAGTGTCAGTAATAGTGATTTATCAAAATCTTTTCCCATTGTCACTGGCAGACAATGCTAAGTCTTGGTTCTACAACCTGTCACGTGAAACCATTGAGCCATGGAAAGAGATAATAGACTCTTTCTTTGAGTGTTACTTTCTGCCCTAGAAGACGAATGAGTTGGTCAAGAAGATTTACAACTTCAAGTAGCATACATAAGAGAGAGGTTCTAGAATATGTTGAGGAAGCTCCCTCGTCATGGGATCAATCTTTATGGGTAGGCAAAGATCTTCTATTACGGGTTGCATCAGGGAGAAAGGACCACACTTGACAGTGCATGAACAAGCTTCTTCCTCAATGACAAGCCGTCCAGGTGTCACAAAATTCTGAAGAACATGGCTAAGAACCAATCATGGGGAGAAGAAAGAGATTGTCCAGCAACCATTAAAAGTGTTGGAGAGTCTAAATTTATCACATCATTGAGTGAGAAGCTTGACCTCATAGCCAAGAAACTATATTAGAAGGATGGAAACTCAATTGGAGGTGAAGAGGAGGATTACATGTACCTATGTTAGTAGTATCAGTTAGGACAGGAGCCCCAATATGATAGACAGAATTGAAGATATGCTGGACAACCTAGTGAGTCAAAATGAGACCATATCGGACCATACAAAATGGGTGCAACAAAATCATGACGTATAGATCTAGAGCATCCAAAATCAAATTTCTCAGCTAGAAGCAAAGGTGGCCTTCTTAAAGAAGTTCATTCAGTAAGAATTTTCTGGGAATGTAGAGACAGCTCATCAACATCACCAAGTGAAATTTTTCTCTATTGTCAATGAGTAAGAACATCCCAGTGAGGAGTCACTAGATAAGCACATTCTAGAGCCAGATTGGGTATATGTACCAAAAGTCCCATTCCCCTACAGTCTATATGGATTACCAGGAGGATGAAGAACATCAGACAAGGTACTTTAGAGTTCCACCACTGACGTGTCCACATCTCCTATTTCAGAAAAGGTTCATATGTGAGAATAATAGGTGAAGGTTTTACTCCATAGTGGAACAGTTAGAATCAATAAGGAGTCACCCACAAGTAAAGAGAAGCATCCACAAGCCATTCCACCCGTAGGATATGTGCAAAATTCTATCCCAGAAGGTGGCTTTGAAGCAAGCTTAGGGGAGGAGATCCCTAATTTTCTATACATTCCACTACACAAGCATATACAGAATCCACATGTTCCATTCTTGGATAGTCTAAAGCCAAGAAAAGAGGAAGGGAAATTTAAGAAGTTCCTAGACATCTTCAGAAATCCCCACATCATCATCCCACTCGTGGAGGTGATAGAGAAAATCCATACATATGGAATATTTTTGAATGAGATTATCAACAAGAAAAGGCACATAAAAGATAGATATGTCTTATGTATTGATGAAGTGATGAGTGCAATGATCCAGGGAAGAGTGTCGATGAAGAGAAAATATCCAGAATGTTTTTACATCCCTTATTCTATAGGCAACCAACATTTTTAACACACACAATGTAACTCTAGGGAAAGCATAAATCTCATGCCTCTTACTACCTTCCGGAATTTGGATTTGAAGGAACCAACAAAAACCTCTATGAAAATTGAGTTGGCATATGGATCTATTGTGAGACCATATAGGATATGTGAGGATGTTTTAGTCAAAGATAGAAAATTCATATTTCCTATTTATTTTGTGGTCATGCATATGCATGAGGTGTGAGGATCTGAGATGATGTGGAAGGTCATTCCAAGCTATGACTGATGTGGTCAATGCCATTGGTAGAGGCTAATTGACACTTGGAATAAATGATGATAGAGTGTAGTTCAGACTTTGAGATGAATCTTCACAACCATCCTGTGATAGCCCAAGCTGAAGAAAAATCATATTCTCAAACCTATGGCATTAAACAAGGGCACTTTTTGGGAGGTAACCCAACCATCTTTTACTACATTAAGATTTTATTCTTTATACTCGAGTTTGTAGTTCATAATTATAGTTTGCATTTTATTATTTTTAAGTAAAAAGAGGGTGTCTTGATCATTCTACTTTTGAGTGCAGAGACAAGAAAAGTCGGTACTACCGACACAGTGGTCAATAGTATCGACGACATCACAAGGGAAGATGGGTCAAGTTTCAAAAAAACTCAGTACTACTGATATTAGTCTTGGTAGTACTGATAGATCAACAGGGAGCCTGAATATTTTGTCGGTGGTGCTAACCACAAAGTCAGTAGCACTAGATTTTTGCAAAAAGGGGCCCAGTCAATTGATAAGGACTCAATACTACTGACATCTGAGTCGATAGAACCGACACATGTACATCCTCCAAGCTTGAGACACCGAGATGTTGTTTGGTAGTTTGGAAATTTGAAATGACTCGGTGCTACTGACACCAAGTCAGTGATACTGACACCAGAAGACATAGAATCTACGTGAGTTCCATCAATGATCAAGATTTTTCACATCTGACGGTTGGCAGTACCAATCCATTGCGTAACTTTTTGAAGTTGATACTACTAACTTTCATCGGTACTACTAACATTGGGAGATCCATGACTGCCAACTTTTTATGGCACCTTCTACCCGTACAATCATAATATGCCACAACCTCCACCACCCCTCTTTTGATTGGTACCACCATTCCACCTCTTAAGTTGAATTTTGACTATGAGTACATAGTCATGTTCAAGATAAGGGGGTGTTGGAATAGTTGTGTCCTTCTTTTATTTAATTTTTAGTTTATTTTTGCTTAATTTGTAGGATCCACATCTATCTAGTGTAATATTGGATCTCAATTCATGATTCATGTCATTTTGATGTACTTTCATGTGTTTGCAATGGAAATAAAAAATGTGTTCTTTTAATTGGACTAAGTTGCAATTTCTTGAGTAACACCACCTAGAGGAAGTGTATGGGCTAGTCAGCTTAAGGACACCTGATATGATTGGAAATATTAATTGTTCATGTAAAGTGGATGAAAATGGGGTTTGAGACCAAATTGATCAAACAATTAACAAGATATCATTAGAGAGGGGCATATCATAGTTCAAGAAATGCATTGTCTCTTAATTATGTGATTTTGTTCATTTTCCACTCATGTTGACTCACCACCTTAAGATGATCAAGTAACCTGAATTATTTCCTTTTGATTGCATTGCATGGCATAATAGGTGACATGATAGTTAGTTTCTCTTTAGATGCATTAGTTACAAAATGAAAAAAAAATAAGTTTGCATAAATAATCTTTGTGCATATCATCTAGTTTCATTAGAATTACATGTAGATTACATGCATTCTTCATCATTCATTTTCACATCATGTGGTTATATTGTTTTCTTCTAAAATTTGAGTGTAGGGATATACATCCATACCCTCAGAAAAAAAATCAAACGAAAAGAAAAAAATGAAATGAATGAGATATTTTAGTGAAGCCAAAGCATAACTTTTTACCATGCTAAAATAGAGGGCCAATGGAAAAAGAATGATATTATGAAATAAAGAGGGAGAAAGGATACCCTAAACTCAATTTGTAATTTTATTTCATAAAGAAATGGAAACATTCACATGTTGTATTTTATTCTTTACTTCACTCTCAGTCATTTGTTGAGACTTTGAATACATGCATCATTTCACCCATAATAATAGGCATTATGATTCATGCATTTCTCATTATCTTCATCATATAGGTTGATAATGTTTTCTTTCTGCATAAATACTTTGGATGCTACTTGTGATTCTTCATAAGCCACCTATTTCATTCCATCCATTGCTCTTATTGGTAGGCCATATATATGATTGATCTCCTTATTCATTCTTATACAGAGAATTTCTTCCAAGTAGTTGGTAGTTAGGAAAATGGAATGTATATAGGGAACCACATGATATACCAAGCAAATGCCTAATTGACTATGATATTAACTGCTCTATTGATAGTGTTTCACTAATCTAAGGGTGGACATGTTTCATGGATATTTTTGGTCGCTTGAGAGAAATTGATTGTTCAATGGTCAGTCAAGGCCAGTTTGGGACTGCCAGGTGGGGATAGTTGAGAAAGGAAATTCATATTTTATGTCATTTTGCAGACTTTTCTAAAACATGTCTAAGGATGTGTTGCTTGAGAATGAGCAACATTTAAGCTTGGGGAGTTTGATGCACCAGATCATTATCATTTTACAAGCTATTTATTATGGATTTTTGTGCACTTATTGTTCATGTTCATATTAATGTGTGCAATATCTAACATCGTTAGACTATGACACTTAGTTGCATCAAATAAATGTGCTTTTAATGTTCCTATTAGATTCATTATTATTTGGGAGCTTATGTTCATTTTTTGTGGAATTTTAGGTGAATCTATAAGAAATTACACAACTCGGTACTACCGACCTACCTGTTGATGGTACAGACACTTGATTAGCAAGGAACCATGAAATCTAAAAAACTTGATAGTACCAACCAAAGAAGTCGGTACTATCGATGACCTTACAGGGAGGACTCAAAATTTCTCATGAAATCTCTGTACTACCGACACCAACTTGGTAGTACCAACAGAAGCATAGGGGCTGCAACTTATCAAGGGTGTTAGTCGTACCCACACCTAGTCAGTAGTACTGACACAATAGCATTAGGCATATTTGGAAAATGTGTTTAATCTGACAGTTTGCAATGAATGATGCCCTAAGTCACTTCTATGACTTAGGGGGATTTCAGACAAACCTAGGTATTGTTGGATCTAGGGATCTAGAGGGGGGGGATGAATAGAGCTTCAAAAATTCTCACAAGATAGATTAGACCATCAAATTATAACAATTAAAACCAATAGCTTAAGTGCAATTTGAAGTCCTAACTAACAAGCATAGCAAGGATCAGAGGAATTGATAGCAAGCACTTGATAAGGTCATTTAGAGTGGTTCCACTCTCCAAACTAGGAGGTGAAGGTCGGAAAATACAATCTCTGCTCGTTGAAGGCTCGTGGAAGAACATGCTCCTGGGATGCTCGTAGCCGGGCTCCGATGGCTCAACAAGACACTCGACACAAGTGGAGGAAGAAAGCTCTAAAGGTGTGACGTCATATGACGACAATCCATCCCTTTTATAACTGTGGTCGGCGCTGCTGTATGACCGTCAATACCATCGACGTGAGTCGATGGTATCGACTCGTGTAGCACAATCCGTTCTACCGCTAGTATCGACGGTTGTCGATAGCCCGATGTGGGGGCCCAGATCGATGACGTGTCGATACTATCGATGGGTGTCGATAGTATCGACCCTTCCCATGGATCGACTCTCATAATGCAGTGATCGTCGTTGATTTCCTCTCGTGGATCGGTGACGTGTCACGTTGATACTATCGACCTCTGCTTAGGGAAACACCCTCACGAGGCCGGCCGCCGCTTTCTGCCTGTAACTGGATCGATACCATCGGCAGGCCCGTCAATGGTATCGACTTCACTGAGACAATTTTGTCTGAATATCTCCAGAGATCTCTCTAGTATCGATGCCTGTGTCGATACTATCGACCTCATTGTTGCGATCAACCTATTGGTGTGTCGATACCATCGACAAGGCCGTCGATAGTATCGACACAGAGCAATTTCTGCAGCCACCAACCTGTACCCATCTCGATACCATTGACATAACGGTCGATGGTATCGACTCTGCCTCATTCCTGCACATTGAACAAACGATCAAGGTATCATTTTTACACTAAAAACAAAATCAAATAAAACTAACTTACAAATGTGAAAGAAACTTAACTAAGCTACCGATGGCTGGGTTGCCTCCCAACAAGCGCCCTTATTTAACGTCTTAGGCTAGATGACAAGAAGCTCCTCATGCATCTGGAAGCACAATGAGTTTGACCTCATTCACTTTCCTTGTGTAATCTTCACTGAAATACAATTTCAATCATTGTCCATTAACCAAGAATGTTGTCTCACCATCACACACCATGATGGCGCCATGCGGCCTAACCACCTCTACGGTGAACGGTCCACTCCATCGGGATTTCAATTTCCCGGGATGCAACTTCAACCTAGAGTTGAACAAGAGTACACAATCTCCTTTCTTGAAGATGGGCATCTGAATATGGCGATCATGAATCAACTTTGTTCGCTCCTTATAGATCTGCGAGCTTTCATATGCATTCATCCTCAGCTCATCAAGTTCATTCAACTCAAGCAACCTCTTCTTTCCCACTTCATCATAGCTCAAATTTAGCTTCCTAAGCGCCCAATGCGCTTTATGCTCCAATTCCACCGGCAAATGGCAAGCCCGACCGTAAGTCAACCTAAAAGGCATAGTGCTTATAGGTGTCTTAAATGCCATCATGTACGCCCACAAAGCGTCTGGTAGCAAGATGATCCAGTTCTTTCTCATGGAAGCCACAATGCGCTCCAAGATCTTCTTAATTTCCTGATTGGAGACTTCCACTTGTCCCTGTGTCTTCGGGTGGTATGGGGTACCAATGTTGTGCTTTACCCCGTACTTTCTCAATAGTGCTGCAAATTTCTGATTCTAGAAATGCGTACCTCCATCACTAATCATCATTCTTGGTACACCAAACCTACAGAAAATGTATTCTTTGACAAACCTGCACACTACAGTGGCATCATTAGTCCTAGTGGGTATTGCCTCTACCCACTTCGACACATAATCAACAGCTAATAGAATGTACAAGTTAGAATTTGATGACACAAAGGGTCCCATAAAATCAATACCCCACAGGTCGAACACCCTGAAATACATTGAGGGGCATCTCCTGTCTTTTTGAAATGTTACCTGCCCTTTGGCAGGAATCACATTGCCTCACATACTCATAGGCATCTCTGAACAAAGTAGGCCAATAAAGACCACTCTCCAGTACCTTAGCCGCAGTTCTAGAACTTGCATGGTGGCCACCCGTCGGTAGAGTATGGAAATGACGTAAGACACTTTTGTATTCCACTTCCGGTACACACCTGCACAACACACCATCACTGCATTGCTTCAAAAGAATAGGGTCATCCCAAAAATAATACCACAAAGAATGGAAAAACTTCTTTTTCTCTTGGTATGTCCAATCATCCGGGATAATTTTGCAAGAAAGATAATTAACTATATAAGAAAACCAAGGATCTTTAGATTTCACAGATAAAAGTTTCTCATTAGGAAACGTCTCAGTAATGGGTATATGCACATCCTTCTCATCTACCCTTTCCAACCAAGAAATATGGTCTGCAACCACATTTTCAATCCCCACCTTATCTTTGATTTCAATATCAAATTCTTATAACAGTAGGATCCACCTAATCAGTCTAGGTTTCGCATCCTTTTTCTCCATCAAATACTTAATGGCGGCATGGTCCGTCCATACCACGACTTTAGATCCTACAATATATTGCCGGAATTTTTCAAAAGCAAAAACAATGGCGAGAAGTTCTTTTTCAGTTGTCGTGTAATTTAGTTGTGCTTCATTTAAGGTTTTGGATGCATAGAAAATCACAGTGGGTTTATTGTCCACCTGTTGTCCCAAAAGAGCCCCAACTGCAAAATCTGACGCATCACACTTCAATTCGAATGGCTTTGTCCAATCCGGTGTTTGCACAACCGGGGCTGAAATCAATTTCTCTTTGAGCACATTAAACGCATGTAAACACTTGTCGTTAAAATCAAGCACAGCATCCTTTTCCAACAACTCAGATAAAGGTTTCGCGATTTTAGATAAATCTTTTGTAAATAAGCGATAAAAACCGGTGTGACCTAGAAAGCACCGTACCCCTTTAACCGAATTCGGTGGGGGCAATTTGGAAATACCTTCGATCTTTACCGGGTCTACCTCCAACCCTTTGTTGGACACTTTATGTCCAAGCACGATCCCTTCGCTGACTGTCATGTGGCATTTCTCCCAATTGAGGACCAAATGTGTGTCCTCACAACGTTGCAAAACCTTGTGTAAATTGTATAAAACATTCATCAAATGACGCACCATAAATAGAGAAATCATCCATAAAAATATCCCAACAGCGTTCAACCATATCAGAGAAAATGGCAAGCATGCAACGTTGAAAGGTTTCCGGTGCATTACACAGACCAAATGGCATACGGTGGTATGCAAATGTTCCATAAGGACAAGTGAAAGTGGACTTCTCTTGGTCCTTAGGATCAATGGAAATCTGATTGTACCCCAAATAACCATCAAGAAAACAAAATTGTGATCAACCTGCTAATCGCTCTAAAATCTGATCAATGAATGGGACAGGGAAATGATCCTTAAGAGTAGCAGCATTCAATCTACGATAATCTATACAGACATGCCACCTGGTTACCAAGCGGATCATGACAGGTTCATTTAACAAATTATGTGTAACAATAATTCCCCCCTTTTTAGGGACTACCTGTGTAGGACTCACCCACGTCGAGTCGGATATAGCATAGATGATACCTGCAGAAAGGAGCTTGATCACCTCCTTCTTTATGACCTCCATCATGCTAGGATTAAGTCGACGATGTGGTTGAATCACCGGCTTGGCTCCCTCTTCAAGCCGGATCTTATGCTGGCACAATGTAAGGGAGATCCCTTTGATATCCACGACCGACCACCCGAATGCACCTCAGTGGTTCTTCAACACAATCAGCAGCTGATCTTCCTCCTCGGTACTCAGATATGCTGAAATAATCATAGGCAGCTTCTCATCCTGAGCTAGAAATGCATATTTCAAGTGTGGCGGCAATGGCTTCAATTCCAAATCAGGTGGGCTGATTAAGGATGACTGAAGCGGTGGTGGAAGTTCTCCTAGGTCCTCATAGTACCTAGCATAAAAGCATGGAAGCACCTGAAGCATCTTGTCACATTCTTGTAGTGACTTGCTTCTCATCCAATCATGTGTTACATTAACCAGGCAAGCTTCAAGTGGTAATTCTAGATATGCATTGAAAACAGAACTTACTATTGCCTCGTCTTCAGTAGAAGGCGGGATATCCTCCTCTTCATCGTTAGGGAAACCCACAACTTTACTAAGGGACACAACCTTGGTCTGCTCCATGATGTCTACAGCCAGTGTCCCTTTTTCTACTCTAGTCATCACATGAGCCATATCTAGAAATGGCTTCCCTAGACAGAGAGAGATATTTTGATCAAAGTGCTTAGCCATGCGGAATTGCTCCTTAGCTTTAGATTGCGTGGTGCTAGAAGGCATGACCATCTCAAACCAATCATCAGTGATACCCAATGTCAAACGACCTCTCCCCATCTCAAGTATCATGTCAGCAGTGGCTTGAAAGGGTCGTCCAAGAAGTAACTCATTACCATGTTCATCTTGCATCTCCATTACAACAAAGTCTATTGGAAATACAAACCGATCTACTTTTACCAACACATCTTCACCAATACCATAGGGATTCACCACTGAATTATTTGCCAATTGTATTGTCATATTACTCAGCCTTGATTCTTTTAATCCCAATTTCTTGAACGTAGAGAGAGGCATCAGATTTATGCTTGCCCCTGAATCACACAGTGCTTCACCAAATTTCACCTTACCAATGTAACATGAAATATTGAAGCAGCCCGGATCCTGTCTCTTAGGTGGCAATGTGCCCATTATAAAGGCACTCACCTGCTCCTTGAGAACTATAACCTCTGTATCAGGGATCTTCCTCTTCTTAGTGATGATGTCTTTCAAGAACTTCCCGTAGGAGGGAATTTGCTCTATTGCCTCTAATAATGGAATGTTGACAGATAGCTTTCTGAAACTATCCAGAAACTTCTTGAACTGGGCATCCACTTTATTTGCTTTCACACTATTTGGATATGGGACCGGGACAGTATCTGCCCTTTGATGCGGCGGCACATATGGTGTCCTTTTCTGTGTCTCCTCCTCAACCACTATGGGGTCTGCGGTGACATCCTCTTCTATATCCTCAACTGGCTCGGTGATTGAAATTAGCACTTCCTCAGTGGCCTCACCTTCGGTTTCTAACTGGGGTTTTCTTGGTTCATCGGCCCTGGGGTTTAAAATCTTCTTGCCACTTCTTAGCAAGATTGCCTTCGCCTGTTGGTTTCCTCCTGGAATGTTTGTGTTACCCAAAAAGCCTTGCTGCACTGGCTTCTTCAGATTGGCTATCTCAGCTGCCATTTGCGCCATAGATGTCTCAATCATCCTCATCTGAGCCCCATGGCTCTGTAATGTCTGTCCAAACGGATTCATGAATTCCCCCTGTTGCTTGATCTTCTGGCCAAAAGTGTTCATTAGTTCTTGGTTCTGCTTTATCACTTGGTTGAGCAACTCCGTGCTCTTATCCTCTGTCGTCGGATGGGGTTTTGCATCAGGGTCCTGCAAGAAGTTATTCGGATCTTTCCAGGAAAATTTCTTGTCCTTCCTCCATGCATAATCGTTATTTCTGTACCCCTGCTGTTGGCGCATGAATTTGACTTGAGCTTCATCTTTGGATTCAGTATCCTCTTTTGCAAGTAGTTTCTTGGCTAGAAGGTCCATCTTCGCATTCAGTTATTTAATGGCCTTCGACTCCCCCACAACGCGAACGTGCTCTACAGCGTCTCTGTCGCCTCAGGATTGCTTCTTGGCCATGTTTTCATAATTTCCCAACACCTCGTGTATGTGTTGTTCAAAAAGAACCCTGAACCTATGGAATCCAGGTTACTTTTATCATGCTCAGAGAGAGCAAAATAGAAGATTTTGACCTTCGTCTCCTTGTCAAGCCCATGATGTGGGCACCTCCTAAGCATGATCTGAAACATTTCCCAGGTCTCCGAGTAAGTCTCTCCTGCCTTTTGGCTGAAATTATGGATCTTCCTGATCATATCATTTGTCTTCTCAGGTGGAAAGAACCTTTCAAAGAACACTTCCACCATGTGGTTCCATGATTCCACATATTCATCGTCAAGATTATGCAACCATTCTCGTGCATTTCTTGCCAGAGAACTCGGGAACAACTTAAGGTAGAGCGTCTCTTGTGGAAATCTGTCAATTTTAATCATGTCACAATTCTCCACGAATTGGCTTATATGAGTCACCAGGTCTTTGTTCTTTAACCCATGGAATGCATTTGACTTGACCAAGTTGATTAATGCATGATCAATCTTGTAAGTCGGTATGTTACTCGCCTGCTTCTTGATTGGCCCCTTTGAAGCGGATGAGGAAGAAGCTTTGATCTTCTCCCATATCGTCTGCTCTTCGGCCATGGATTATTGTTCTGAGCCAGAATCTATATTATCCAGTTGAACTTGATTGTAATCCTCCTCGTCGTTAGGTCCCGGCAGTGGAACCTCTGGTGCTCTTTGCGTGTAGTCGGTGCTACGCGTCTGCACCATGCACAGTACCTACAAAAATGGTAATCTCAGTTCAGTACCATGATAGACGATTGCTAAATATGAACGGTAAACTAGGAATTTCAAAAATGATTATTGAATAATAAAAATTAAAATTAAAAAGTGGCCTAGAATGGCCGCTTGTAGCACTCGTAGTGCCGATAATTGTCGTGTCCCCAGCGACGGCGCAAAAAACTTGACACACTTTTACTGTGTGTAGAATGCAAGTGTACGCGTCAATGTAGTATAGGCCCTTGTGAGGCCCGAGTCGAACTCAGGGACACTGAACTATCGGTAGACTACTACTAACTGGTCGCGATCAGCTAAACCGATTAAAAGAGTTTAAGAGTTATTGTAAAAAAATAAAATAAAATAAAATAAAACAAGTAATCGATTAAAGGTTTAATTTAATCAATTAAGATGGAGATCATTAGGATTGCGGTTTCACCGCGGGTTTTCATTGCATGAATTTCCCTATAATAATTCAGGTTCATCTCTCAATCTGGGTAGTGGCCTATAGTCAGAATTGCCCACTGTCGTGGTACAATTCACTACCTATGTCTAGGTCGGTTCCACCGTCGTAGTAACCTATACCATAAACTAGGTGCATTAAAAATGACCTCTGGGTTTCCACCATTAACCGTACATCGCCTTGTTCAAGGGATTTGTTAATTAATGTGAATTTCGTCTCTTTTCAACCGTTAATTCTTCTTTCAAAGTAATTAAGGGAATTAGATTATCATTATGGTGATCAAGCATAACAATATAATTGAGAGAACAAAATCATACCACGGATTTAAGAGATAAATGATGAATTACTATGATAAAAATGTCATACAATGCATCCCCGGGCTACTCCCGGTCCTAAAGACAAAGGGGATTAGCCCCGCATCTTCATCTCAGAGCAAAACATGGTAGAGAAAAGGGGAAACATGGAGAAAAACATGAATAAGCAAAGAAACCCCTGAACGGAGAAGATCCAAGCGTTCCTGACGTGGAATGTGCAATCTACAACCTTTTGGCAGTGGAAAACATCTTCTCCGGCTTCCGGAACGGCCGAGGCATGCTTCTAGGCTCCGTTCTTCTCTCCACACCTTCTTGGGACGTGTGCAGTGGAAAATGATGTGATTCCCTGCTCCTAGCCATCGTCATTAGGTATAATCCCCGAGTTAGGTTGCCAAAATATCACAGCCGTCAGATTTAGATCGATCTGAAGTAAACTTGTATCTAACGGTGTCGATACCATCGATGTGAGTCGATGGTATCGACTCTGCACGTTATCGACAAATCTTCTTTCCTTTTCTTCGTTGCGCCTGATACTGACTCGATACCATCAACGCGGGTCGATGGTGTCGACACCCTTAGGCGTCGTTTTTGTCCTCTTCCGTCGCTGAATCTTCTGGGGTCGATAGTATCGACGTTGGAGTCGATAGTATTGACCCTCTTCTCGCCAGCAACCTGATGGTAAGTCGATACCATCAACTTGTCTGTCGATGGTATCGACTCTGTGCTGCTCCTTGTGGCTGGCAACCTGTGGTTGTGTCGATGGTATCACAACTGTCGATAGTATCGACACCTGCAGATATTCGTTTTTCCTAAAATTTCAACACAAAACCACATAAGCTGAAATAAAACATATTATTGTAATCATTTATGCTCAAAACAACAAAATAAGGGAGAATTGATGCTGAGAAGGATCATAGACTAAAGTAAGTGAATTATGCAATATTAACCACCAAAATGACCAATAAACGCATAAAACGTGAATGAAACAAGTCTATAAATGCGACTCAAAATGATCGCATCAAGTATTTTCTTCTTCTTATATCTTTTTTCCCGTCCTCAAAATCTAAGTTCTCTCTTATGGAAATGGTAGACCATTTTGGCAATTTGGATGACAAACAACGCTCCTTCGCTGAAGGTGCATCTTCACGCGTACATCTTCAATCATAGTAGTACCATATACTAATCCATGGAGGCATTTCCCTATCATTCTCCATGGTCTATTATCTCCTCCCAAGATGCCTTTTGTGCCTCCTATAGAAGAACCATTCTACCCTAGAGACCTACAAGTATGTCTTCAATTACACTTCTTCTATATTTTTTAGTCTCCTTGTATGATCTTATAATCTACGTCTATGTAGAAAACTATTCTCCCCCTTTTAGGTTATTGCCTCATCCCCTCCTATTTTGTCCTCTTCCTTATGTCATCCAACATCTCCCAATCCCTCATGATCTGAGTTTTACTATAATCCTTCTTCTTCTATTTCTTCTTCATTCCTCTTCTTAGTTATTCTATTTTCTTTCTCTCTGTGTTACTACCTTGTATGTGAATCAGATCCTCATAGGAAACATCTACATACTAATGTACTCACTCACTATATTTCTTCAGATGTTAAGATATTACTCAAATTACTTCCCAACCTCTTATTTTCTTCCTTTTTTGCATCCCTACTCAATAGCTTTCCAATTCTACAATCTAATCAATATTTTTCCTTATCTTTAAGGTATGAATTGATCCAATGATGAAAATTGGAGAACATTTCAAGAACAAATGATAGAAAGATATGATTTTTCATCTCAAAAAATGCAAGTAGTATGTACATTTTCCCTTGTGCTATTGTAAAAAATTTATTTTGATTATTGCAATATTTCTATTTCAATGTGATGTGAATCCTCTACAACACACAAAACCTCGTTTTTCATCAAGTGAAGCCCCAATTCCACTTTCTATATTTTGTGTTATTGACAATGATAAGGATCTTAGTAAGAGAAAGTGATATTTTTTAGTTTGGGATGAATTTAATATTATAAAAGGGAAAGGTGAGAACCAACATACAATATGTATACACTTTAACAAAGGGTTTTAAAGAGAAAAATATAGATGAAGCACTTCTAATCCAAAGAGGCACCTAAGGACTTGTGTCGTGCATAGAATAAATTTTCCTACTCAGACTATTTATAGGACATCCGATAAAGAAAACTATAATGAGTTCTTGGCAGAGCTATCATGATGCATTGATATTCATTTTCACCAGTTGAGCATGACGGATTAAGGAAGGTACATCAATATCTTAATGAAAACATGAAAGATTTCTATAGGAATACCATGAAGAAAATATGCATTAGGAGACATGATAATCTAAAAGAAATATCAAACATACTTTGAATCAAATATCTGGAAGAATTTGCTTGACTTGTGATATATGGACAAGATGTACTTCAGGTGGCTATCTCACTTCACTGCCCACTATGTGGATGACAATTGGAATTTGAATTTCAAGGTACGTATCTTGTGTCATTTTTCTCCTCCTTGCATTGGTCTTGAGTTATATAATATGTTGCTTGGTATGATATCTAAGGAATGGAGTATTGAAAAAAGATGCTTATTATGAATGTTGGTAATGCATTGTATATGGATAACATGGTAATGAATTAAAAAAGCACATTGCTTGAAATTTTACATTTTGATGGAAATGTTTTCCTTGTTTGTAATTCAGCCCATATAGTGAATTTCGTAGTAAAAGAGAGGTTGAAAAATATTGATAGTTGTGTTTCAAAAGTTAGAGAGAGTGTGAAGTATATCGAAGCATATGAAAGTAGGCCTATTAAGTTTTATGATATTGTTACAATGATTGCTTTACCTTATTCCACAAAATTATTGTTGGGTGTTGCTATTGGGTGGAACTCAACATATATGATGCTTAGTTGAGCTTTTCATTATAGGCAAGATTTGTATATGTTTGTTCAAATGAACCAAATTACAAGTGTCATATCTCATCAGGTGAGTGGACAAAGGTGGGAAAGATTCGTGAGTTGTTGGAATAGTTTTACAAGATTATAAATTACTTTTCTAGTTTTGAACAACTGACTATCAATTTATATTTCTATAACATTTTGTACATTCAAAAAATCTTTCTTAAAGCAAAGGAATATGGGGAGTTGGGAATAAGAACTATGGCTGCTCGATTTTATGCAAATTTTGAAAAATATTGGGCTTATTACTCTAATTTCCGATCTTTTGGTGTAATTCTAGATCCCCATTTTAAGTTTGATTTAGTGAAATTTTCTTTTAAAAAGCTTCATGGTGTTGAATATGGTTCAAGGCTGTCCAATGAGGTGCTTGTCAATTCAATGAGTTTTATAAATGCTATAAGAATAATGTGTCTATGTCTTTCACATCTAATGTTGAAGAGAAACTGAGACGTCTTATTTCGGAAATCAAGATCAACTAAAGCAGAAGCGAATTATGAAAAATCACTGGAAATTAAAACTTTTTGGAAAAAGATCTTAAAACCATAAAGCCTCTTTATAAGAAACAAGATAAACAGTTTAAATCATTGTGAAATCACCTCTTGAGTGATTATATACATTCAGATACAAAATCTTGAGGCTTAAAGCCAAAAATCTCAAACCTACTGACTCCTAGGACCTGAGAGTACAGAGACGACATAAGACAAACGAACTACAAGACTTGACAGTCAGTATCTCCACCTGAGATTCACTGCTGCCCTTGGTGTTGCTGTTGTTGTTGCTGATACTGCTCACTCTCAGATTCGTTTCTCCGTCCTCGACGTCCACCTAAAAAGTTGAAACCTACGGGATTGAGACAATTTAAATAATTGTCCCAGCGAGAGTTATAACTCTCCACCAGAAGCTTTGTTATAGCAATTATGGAATAACATAAGCAAAATAACTTAAATCATTCAACAGCAGTCTTAGGATTAAGTAAAGCATCCTCTACTTAAGCAATCACTTCTGTAAGAATATAAAGAAACATGTATACTAGATACTTGAACAGACTATTAATGTAAACAATGTAACATCAATCATTGTTTCTAATAGTTCAACGTAAGCAAGTATGCTACGTGGTTGATTATGTTTTACAAACATTATTATGCCCTACAGAGATGAGGTATACCACTCATACTCCAACTGATCACTACTAAGTCACATCGGTATCATACATAGGTCATCAAAAGAGCCGCATTTTTATGACCTCATCTTCCTCATTCAGTGTGAGGATCAACATGCAGGACATCTAGTGTCTCTTCTAAGATAGCTTACCAGGGTATTCTGGCACTTCGCTATTAGAGTCACAGTGGCATTATGTACTCTCTTCGCCATCGAAAGATGTCTTGTTTATCTCTCATCGATGCGGTATTTAAAGATTCCCTCGGGAGATTTGTCATACATCACCCCGGCATAAACATATAGTGAAGGGTTGATAGATTACGGTACATCTACATCAATTCCTACACTAGGATGTAAGGATATTCACATCCATATTCCCCCACATACTCAAAAGTATGTGATCCAGGAGTTCCCTTAGGAAAACCTGGTTCACCATCATTTAGCTTCTGACAATGATGGATCTATGATCAGGGCTCTACATGATATGATTATACTTGATTAGTTAGGTACATTTCAGCATTCTTTTAGCATCAAGCATGTTTCCAAGCATTTAACTATTAAAACACTGCTATATAAGAAGAATACTACATGTATCAAATCTAACTCACATCAGTTATCATTTAGATATCATTTCTTGACCATCTCATCATATAATTCAAGAGCATGGTTATTCAAACCTTCAAATTTTCATAACAATTACTACCAAGTGACATATAAGTATCAAGTCATCTAACAATATGACCTTGATTGAAGCAATGTATATACTTCTCACATATCATTACTCTTAAAGCTTATAAATGTTTCAAGGAATATGACATCATAACCCTTACCTGGCTATGATCAGCTCATAACATCAACATGCATGACTATTACAATTAAAGGCATGCATATATAACAGTATTAGCACAATACCAATACTTATCAATTTCTTTATAGTACACCACGGCCGTGCTCCCTTGCACGGTCATGCAAGAGCAAGCTACCATTGTCGTGCTCCTCAGCACGGGCGTGCTAAGATCAACATATCACCATTGATTTCTAAGGTTTGGATTTAATCACTTCAACCTAGGGTTATTGAACCTCTTAGCTCACAAGGCATACAGATTCCCCATGTTAGAACTTATAATTAGGGTTTCATACTCAAAGGCATAACCCAGAATTACTCCATTTATCAGATCACCCTAAATTAGGGTTTACTATTCACATTACATGTTATTACCCTAGAATTAGGGTTTACTATTCACTTCATAGTGAATTGAGCTCATAGCATCATCATGTATGAAAATTATCATCATTGATGCCCTCAAATTAGGTTAAGATTCATTAATCATTATAATTAGGATTTCCATGATCTTACCTTGATGGATCATACCCTAATCATGTACATTCTTACATATTGAAGGTATGTTACTTGATTCTCTTTCATATTAGGAGCCTTCTCTCTCCTCTTACTACTAGATGATGTTTACATCACTCTAGGTTAGATTAGGTCAAGTCATCTTTGATTAACATAGATTAAAACATCCCATTATAATCATTAGGGTTTGCTTGATCAAGGGTTGTTATCTACTTGAACCCTTCAAGGGTACATTGGTAATGTTCACCATTAACCATAACATGGGTCAAGCTACTAATTACTTAGCCCCTTAATATCTTTAGACATCATTAGGGTTTGGGTTAAACAACCATTGAACCATCTAAGCCTTCAAAGCATTAAGCAATCTTAACCCTAAAAGTCCCCAAACGATTTCACACTTCAACCTCCAAATGGTCTTGAGACCGTTTGGAAGAGTTGACCATTTGGTTATGGTTGACTTCAAGACCGCATGACACTCAAGACTGTTTGCCCTTGAATGATCTTGAAACTGTTTCAACATGTTGACCATTTTGACATGGTTGACTTTGAAACCGTTTGAATTTAAGTGACATAGAAACCACATGAATCTAAATGATCTTGAGATCGTTTGAGCCCAAACGGTCTTGAAACCGTTTGGTCCAAACATCTCAAAACCGTATGGTTCTAAAAAGTGCATCAACACTTGCAATCGATTAGCATTTTCAAGGTTGAACCCTTCAATTGACCTCATATATGTTAACCACTTATCAATTGAGCCAATTAGGGTTATCCTTAACCAATTGGACACTCAATTGACCCTCAATTGATAGCCAAATAGGGTTGGAGCCAATCGAATTAGGGTTTATAATCGATCAACCATCAATGTCCATCAACATGAGTCTAAATGAAGTTGAACCCATAAACTGACATTCAATTGGGCCATGACTTGGCCCAAACGGTCTTGGGATCATTTGGACATCCTCCAAATGGTCTTGAGACCGTTTGCCCAAAGTCTCGTCAAAATCTAAGTCAATTTGTCAAGGGTTGAACCCTAAATAAGTCACAAATCAGCACTTTTGATCAATTCAACAACCTATTGTGATTGGACCTTCAATTGATCAAATTTCCTTAACCCTAGACCTCCAAACGGTCTTGGGTTAACCCCAAATGGTTTTGAAACCGTTTGGGTCACTCAACCCAAAGTTCAACAAGATTGGTCCTTGAAATCAGCAATTGAACCCGATTAGGGTTTAGAGGATTGAAGTGCCTTCAACTTGTGATTTGTGTGCAATTATATTATGATTCCTTGTAGATGATTAATTCATGATGTGTTTAGCAGACCTCTAAACGGTCTTCACTTGGTCAAACTTTCCAAACGGTCTTGGAGACCGTTTGAATCTAAACGGTCTTGCAAACAGTTTAGACCAAATGTCCAAGATCGTTTGCTAAAGTAGGATAAGGACCAACATTGGGATTAAAACCCATCATCTTCTACCTTGAAACTAAGGTCTGTTCTTCATGGTTTTGCTTGCAAAAATGCAAGGGAATGTAGGGGAAAGGAAAAGCTAGCAACTAACACATAGAAATGAGATGCATAACAAAGCAAAAGGGTTTAGAGTTATAAAACCCACCTTAAGGTCATCTCTAGAGCTCCAAGCTTCCATGCTTTCATGCCTTTAATGGCGTCCTAAGCTCCACAGGTTGGCTAAGGTTGATTCTCCAAGAAATGGTTGGGAAAGATCACCTAGCAAGAAGAACGAAGTAAGAAATACTAACAAACCAACCTTGCTTCATGGTTTCCTCCACAAATTCGAGCAAGAAGATGGTCAATCCTTACCTAGAACTCCTTAGACGTTCTCCTCTACTCCAGAGCTTTTCCTTTAGTCGATTAGCAAGGTGATAAGTGAGAAGTGAAGGGGAAACGTTTCCTTTGGTTGCAAGGGAAAAGAACCTATATACTTTGGGTAAAGTTTCAACATAAGGACAACTATATTCTTAGTTTCACATCTAGGTCCCTCTCTCCTTTAGGCATGTCCCTTCTCCTTATTTCTAAGACAAAACTCCTTTTAAAAACTAAAGGCTAAAGGCAAAGAAAGTCAACTTATTACTAAAGTGCACATATAAAAGGTTGTTATGCTTACAACTTAATTATTTAACTACAAGGGTGTTCCTTTTTATATGATTGTTCAAATGAAGCACCCCCTTCATCATTATTACTCTAAGTGATGCCAAGAGTCATAAAAGATATTCTAGAAAGTATATTTTACATAATGCACCCCATGTTTTGGGTAAATTGCACTTTACACCAAAACTAGGGTTTTAAGCACAAGGATCGCTCCACAAGCTGCATCTTGATGCCCAAGCTTGGAGAATACATCATACTTCATCATATTTATTCTTATGATGTCTCAAAATCAAAGGAACATCTTAACATGTGCAATTTGCAAGTTAACCCTTCTAATTGGGTAATTTGAACATAGGTCCCTGTATTACAAAACAATATTACAACATTGTTCAAAAAGGACAGAAATGGAAACATATGTTCCTCGGGAGTTTTAATTACATACCAAAAGATAATCACAAACATTTAATTACATAATTAGGCAAAACACCTAGGGTTAGTTCATAACCCAGGTCAGGGATGTTACAAATTATCCACCCCTTACAAGGATTTCATCCCCGAAATCAACAAACATATAAATTAAACATATTAAGAGAAAAGTGCAGGGTATTTACTTCTCATATCTTCCTCTAGTTCCCATGTGGCTTCTTCAACACCACAATGATTCCATAGGACTTTCACAAGACTTATATTTTTCTTTTTCAGCTTTTTAATTCTATTATCAAGGATTGACACTGGTCCTTCCTCATAAGTTATATCATCATTTAATTCTACTTCCATAGGTTGTAGAACTGACTCGGTATCAGGGTGACATTTCCTCAGCATAGAAATGTGAAACACAGGATGTAACCTTTGTAACTCTGGTGGTAACTCTAGCTTATAGGCTACTTTTCCAACCCATTCAATGATTGGATAAGGCCCCATAAATCTAGGAGCTAACTTCCCTTTTCTTCCAAATCTCAGAACTCCCTTCCAAGGTGAAACCTTGAGGTACACTCTGTCTCCAACATGGAATTCTAAGGGTCTACGACGTCTATCAGCATAAGATTTCTGCCTATCTTGTGCAGTCTTAATCTGTTGTTGTAAAACTTTGATCTTCTCTGTGGTTTGCTGCACAAGATCAAGACCTAACAACTGATGTTTACCAGTCACATACCAACATAAGGGTGATCTACAACTTCTACCATATAAAGCTTCATAAGGTGCCATATCAATGCTATGTTGATAGCTATTGTTGTAGGAAAACTCTATCAAGCTTAGGTGCAAATCCCAACTCCCCGTAAACTGGAGAACACATGCTCTCAACAAGTCTTCCAAGGTCTGTATAGTCCTTTTCGACTGTCCATCAGTCTGTGGATGAAAGGTCGTACTAAACCTTAACTAGGTGCCTAAAGCTTTATGCAGTCGTTCCAAAAAATGACTCGTAAACTGGGGACCTCTGTCTGAAACTATAGTGACTGGAACCCCATGCAGTCGCACTATCTCTTCAACATACAACTGTGCTAACTTCTCAGCAGAATAGGTTGTTTTGACAGGCAAGAAATGAGATGTCTTTATCAATCTATCAACTATTACCCAAATGGAATCATGCCCTTTGTTTGTCCTAGGTAGGCCAACAACAAATTCCATGGTTACATGATCCCACTTCCATTGTGGTATGGGTAAAGGTTGCATTGTTCCTGTAGGCTTCTGGTGTTCATCTTTAACCTGCTGACACATAGAACACCTCAGAACAAACTCAGCAACATCCTTCTTCATCCCCGACCACCAATACATATCTTTCAAGTTTTGATACATCTTGGTTCTTCCTGGGTGCATAGCATACATCAAAGAATGAGCTTCTTCCAGGACTAACTTTCTCAAGTTATCCACATCTGGTACTATCATCCTCCCATGATAACAGGCTACTTGATCATCTGAGTCATGGAAACCATCTCGCTTCTCATCACCATACTCTGATCTAATATGTTGAATTGTAGCATCAACATGTTGTGCCTCCTTAATCGTCTCTCTTAGGGTAGGTTTTATATGCATCTCAGCTAACAATGACACCTTCAACTATACATTGTCTTGCCTTAAGGAGATAAGCATATCTCTCCTAGAGCATACTAAAGAGTTTAGTTGTGCTCTATCTAAGGTTGGTGTTACTGATTTCCTACTCAGAGCATCTGCAACCACATTGGCCTTCCCTAGATGGTAATCAATTATACAATCATAGTCCTTGATTAACTCCATCCAGCGGCGTTGCCTCATGTTAAGTTCGAGCTGAGAGAAGATGTACTTAAGGTTTTTATGATCAGTGAAAATATGGAATGTCTCTCCGTAGAGGTAATGTCTCCAGATCTTCAAAGCATGAACCACAACAGCTAACTCCAGATCGTGTGTCGGATAATTCTCCTCGTGTTTCTTAAGCTGTCGGGAAGCAAAAGAAATTACTTGCTTATCCTGCATCAACACACATCCAAGTCCATTCTTGGAGGCATCACAGAAAACTATATATCCTTTGCCTTGCTCAGGTAGCACAAGTACAGGTGCACTTGTCAACCTTTCCTTCAGCAACTGAAAAGATTGTTGACACTTATCACTCCAAACAAAAGGAACATCCTTCCGGGTCAACTTAGTCAAGGGTAAGGCTATGGAACTGAAGTTCTTAATGAACCTTCAGTAATAACCAGCAAACCCTAAGAAACTACAGATCTCTATCGGTGTCTTTGGTTGTTCCCACTGTAGAACAGATTCTACCTTTTTAGGGTCAACACGAATATCCAAGGCAGATACCACGTGTCTAAAGAAAGATACTTCTGGAAACCATAACTCACACTTGCTAAACATAGAGTATAGCTTATGTTCTCTTAGCAAAGTTAGAGCCTGATGAAGATGTTGTTCGTGCTGCTGAGCATCTTTACTATAGATCAGAATGTCATCTATAAAGACAACAACGCATTGATCGAGGAAAGGTCGGAAGATTCTATTCATGAGTTCCATAAATGTAGCAGGTGCATTTTTTAGTCCAAATGACATAACAGTGAACTCATAGTGACCATATCTTGTCCTAAAAGCAGACTTGGATATGTCACTATCCTTAATATGAAGTTGATGATATCCCGATCTCAAGTCTATCTTTGAGAAGACGGTTGCACCACGCAACTGATCAAAGAGATCATCAATCCTCAGTAGAGGGTACTTGTTCTTTATTGTTAATTTATTAAATTGTCTGTAATCAATACATAACCGCATTGATCTGTCTTTCCTTTTAACAAAAAGGACCGGAGCACCCCAAGGTGAAGTGCTCGGTCGGATGAAACCCTTCTCAAGCAACTCCTACAGTTGTTTCTTGAGTTCTGCCATCTCAGTAGGCGCCATCCTATACGGTGTCTGTGCTATAGGTTGTGTATCTAGGATCAAATTGATTTCAAAATCAATTTCCCGAGGCGGTGGCACACTTGGAAGTTCTTCAGGAAATACATCTTCAAATTCCCTGACTACAGGAACTTCAACAGGGTTAGGACTCTCCATGGTAGTATCTACCACATGGGCTAAGAATGCATGACATCCTTGCCTCATTAACTTCTCAGCAACCATAGCTGACACAAGACAGGTGGGTAGAATCTTTCTCTCTCCTTGAAAGATTCATGTGTCGCTTTCATCAGCAAACACAGCTTGCTTGGATTCACAATCCAAAACAACTTTATATCTTTCCAAGGTATCCATCCCAAGGAATATGTCAAATCCTTGCATCTCAAGTGGTATAAGATCCACTTGAATGTGATGATCAGAAAAGAAAAGGATACAGGGAGAGCATACCTCCTGCAACACAGCAGACCCTCTCAACGGAGTCTCAAGCAACAGGCTATCTGCCCTATGACTAATTTTCATATTGTAGTTACGAATCACTCTTCAAGTGATAAAGGAGTGCATAGCACCCAGATCAATCAAAACAGATACAACACAGTATGTAGACATATCATAATATAACAACTCCATCTAACCTATCACAACCTGAGGGTTGATCACTGCATCAGGTGGGTTCATTGCATAGAACCTTATTGTCGCCTAAGGTTGATTCGGTGCTGACGATCTAGCTTGGGACGCTTGTCCACGTCCTCTAGCTGCTCCTTGAAACTATCTCCTCTGGGATCCCTGCTGACTCTGCCTCTGTGGTTGGGTTACACTTGTTGGGCTAGCTCTGCAGTCTTTCATCAGATGCCCCATCTTCCCACATATGTAGCAACTTCTTTCCAGTTGTTGTGGTCTTGGTGGTCCTATGATTGACATCGATGTTGAACTACGAGCTCCTTACAGTGGTAGGCTTTGTCCTCTACCCCTACTCGGTGTCCATTGTGTCTGAGCACTAGGTCTAAGTGGTGGTGGTGTAGGCGCAGAAAACCCAGGCTTCTTGAAGTCTCTGGATGAAGATCCCTGGAACTGAGGATATCTCTTATGGGTTTGCCTCTTCTCTACCATGGACCTCTCTATCCTTCGGACTGACTCAACGAAGGTAGCAAACCTTTCCCGGTTCTCTAGGGCAGACACGGGAGTAGTCAACTCAGTGTTCAACCCTTTTTCGAACCGTCTGATCCTTTCTTCATCTGTAGCAGCCATATGCAGACAAAACCGCAACAGCTCCATGAACTTAGCTTCATATTCACTAATGTTCATCAGACCTTGTCTTAATCACTCAAACTGAGAGATTTTCTCATCCAGGAATGTCTTAGGGAAATATCTCTTGATAAATTCCCGTCGGAAGACTTCCCATGCTACTTCCACACCAGGCCTCTTCTGTTCTTCTATGGTCCACCAATGACCAGCACTCCCCTTGAGAAGATAGACAGCATGTCTAACCTTCTCAGCTTTAGGGCTGTTCATGATTCTAAAAGCCTTCTCTAACTCGGTTAACCACATATCAGCATCTGCAGGGTCAGCTGTTCCAAAGTATTCGGTTGCTCTGACACAACGAAGTCATTCGAACGTCTTACCGATACCTTGTCATTCAGGTTGGGTAGGTGCCCTAGGTGCAGGCATAGGCATCCTATCTGTTATATGTGTCATGGCAGTCATAAACTGCCCAAACATGGTCTAGACGGTTGGCTTCTCCATGTCAGCTGGGTTAAACTGAGGTGGCTCCATAGGTGGCTCAAGTTTAGGCTGTTCTATTTCTGGGTTTCTTACACCTTCTCGGGGTGCAGCGACACTACTTTCTGCCACATCCTCCTCGTGTGGTCCAGACATCCTTACTTATCTTCTTCTCCTGAGGAGCAGAAGACACTATTAGATATACTGGATAACACTAAGGATAGACTCGACATCCTAAGTCCTATGTCTCTGTAGACTCAGCGAACCTAGAGCTCTGATACCACTAATTTGAGACGTCTTATTTGGGAAATCAAGATCAACTAAAGTGGAAGCGAATTATGAAAAATCACTGGAAATTAAAACTTTTTGGGAAAAGATCTTAAAACCATAAAGCTTCTTTATAAGAAACAAGATAAACAGTTTAAATCATTGTGAAATCACCTCTCGAGTGATTATATACATTCAGATACAAAATCTCGAGGCTTAAAGCCAAAAATCTCAAACCTACTGACTCCTAGGACCTAAGAGTACAGAGACGACATAAGACAAACTAACTACAAGACTTGACAGTCAGTATCTCCACCTGAGATTCACTGCTGCCCTTGGTGTTGCTGCTACTGATACTGCTCACTCTCAGATTGGTTTCTCCGTCCTCGACGTCCACCTAAAAAGTTGAAACCTACGGGATTGAGACAATTTAAATAATTGTCCCAGTGAGAGTTATAACTCTCCGCCAGAAGCTTTGTTATAGCAATTATGGAGTAACATAAGCAAAATAACTTAAATCTTTCAACAGCAGTCTTAGGATTAAGTAAAGCATCTTCTACTTAAGCAATCACTTCTGTAAAGAATATAAAGAAACATGTATACTAGATACTTGAACAGACTATTAATGTAAACAATGTAACATCAATCATTGTTTCTAATAGTTCAACCTAAGCAAGTATGCTACGCGGTTGATTATGTTTTACAAACATTATTATGCCCTACAGAGATGAGGTATACCACTCATACTCCAACCGATCACTACTAAGTCGCATCGGTATCATACATAGGTCATCAAAAGAGCCGGATTTTTATGACCTCATCTTCCTCAGTCAGTGTGAGGATCAACATGCAGGACATCTAGTGTCTCTGCTAAGATAGCTTACCAGGGTATTCTGGCACTTTGCTATTAGAGTCACAGTGGCATTCTGTACTCTTCTTCTCCATCGAAAGATGTCTTGTTTATCTCTCATCGATGCGGTATTTAAAGATTCCCTCGAGAGATTTGTGATACATCACCCCGACATAAAATATAGTTAAGGGTTGATAGATTATGGTACATCTACATCAATTCCTACACTAGGATGTAAGGATATTCACATCCATATTCCCCCACATACTCAAAAGTATGTGATCCAGGAGTTCCCTTAGGAAAACCTATTTCACCATCATTTAGCTTCTGACAATGATGGATCTATGATCAGGGCTCTACATTATATGATTATACTTGATTAGTTAGGTACATTTCAGCATTCTTTTAGCATAAAGCATGTTTCCAAGCATTTAACTATTAAAACACTGCTATATAAGAAGAATACTACATGTATCAAGTCTAACTCACATTAGTTATCATTTAGATATCATTTCTTGACCATCTCATCATATAATTTAGGAGCACGTTTATTCAAACCTTCAAATTTTCATAACAATTACTACCAAGTGACATATAAGTATCAAGTCATCTAACAATATGACCTTGATTGAAGCAATGTATATACTTCTCACATATCATTACTCTTAAAGCTTATAAATGTTTCAAGGAATATGACATCATAACCCTTACCTGGCTATGATTAGCTCATGACATCAACATGCATGACTATTACAATTAAAGGCATGCATATATAACAATATTAGCACAATACCGATACCTATCAATTTCTTTATAGTACACCACGGATGTGCTCCCTTGCACGGTCGTGCAAGAGCAAGCTACCACGGTCGTGCTCCTCAGCACGGGCGTGCTAAGATCAACATATCACCATTGATTTCTAAGGTTTGGATTTAATCACTTCAACCTAGGGTTATTGAACCTCTTATCTCACAAGGCATAAAGATTCCCCATGTTAGAACTTATAATTAGGGTTTCATACTCAAAGGCATAACCCAGAATTACTCCATTTATCAGATCACCCTAAATTAGGGTTTACTATTCACATTACATGTTATTACCCTAGAATTAGGGTTTACTATTCACTTCATAGTGAATTGAGCTCATAGCATCATCATGTATGAAAATTATCATCATTGATGCCCTTAAATTATGTTAAGATTCATTAATCATTATAATTAGGATTTCCATGATCTTACCTTGATGGATCATACCCTAATCATGTACATTCTTACATATTGAAGGTATGTTACTTGATTCTCTTTCATATTAGGAGCCTTCTCTCTCCTCTTACTACTAGATGATGTTTACATCACTCTAGGTTAGATTAGGTCAAGTCATCTTTGATTAACATAGATTAAAACATCCCATTATAGTCATTAGGGTTTGCTTGATCAAGGGTTGTTATCTACTTGAACCCTTCAAGGGTACATTGGTAATGTTCACCATTAACCATAACATGGGTCAAGCTACTAATTACTTAGCCCCTTAATATCTTTCGACATCATTAGGGTTTGGGATAAACAACCATTGAACCATCTAAGCCTTCAAAGCATTAAGCAATCTTAACCCTAAAAGTCCCCAAACGATTTCACACTTCAACCTCCAAATGGTCTTGAGACTGTTTGGAAGAGTTGACCATTTGGTTATGGTTGACTTCAGGACCGCATGACACTCAAGACCGTTTTCCCTTAAACGGTCTTGAAACCGTTTCATGTTGACCGTTTGGACATGGTTGACTTTGAAACCATTTGAATTTAAATGACCTTGAAACCACATGAATCTAAATGACCTTGAGATCGTTTGAGCCCAAACGGTCTTGAGACCGTTTGGTCCAAACATCTCAAAACCGTATGGACCTAAAAAGTGCATCAACACTTGCAATCGATTAGGGTTTTCAAGGTTGAACCCTTCAATTGACCTCATATATGTTAACCACTTATAAATTGAGCCAATTAGGGTTATTCTTAACCAATTGGACACTCAATTGACCCTCAATTGATAGCCAAATAGGGTTGGAGCCAATTGAATTAGGGTTTATAATCGATCAACCATCAATGTCCATCAACATGAGTCTAAATGAAGTTAAACCCATCAATTAACATTCAATTGGGCCATGACTTGTACCAAACGGTCTTGGGATCATTTGGACATCCTCCAAATAGTCTTGAGACCGTTTTCATAAAGTGTCATCAAAATCTAAGTCAATTTGTCAAGGGTTGAACCCTAAATAAGTCACAAATCAGCACTTTTGATTAATTCAACAACTTATTGTGATTGGACCTTCAATTGATCAAATTTCCTTAACCCTAGACCTCCAAACGGTCTTGGGTGGTCACCAAACGGTCTTGAGACCATTTGGGTGATCCCCAAACGGTTTTGAAATTGTTTGGGTCACTCAACCCAAAGTTCAACAAGATTGGTCCTTGAAATAAGCAATTGAACCCGATTAGGGATTAGAGGATTGAAGTGCCTTCAACTTGTGATTTGTTTGCAATTAGATTATGATTCCTTGTAGATTATTAACTCATGATGTGTTTAGCAGACCTTTAAATGGTCTTCACTTGATCAAACTTTCCAAACGGTCTTGGAGACCGTTTGAATCTAAACGGTTTTGCAAACTGTTTAGACCAAATGTCCAAGATCGTTTGGTAAAGTAGGATAAGGACCAACATTGGGATTAATGCCCATCATCTTCTACCTTGAAACTAAGGTCTTTTCTTCATGGTTTTGCTTGCAAAAATGCAAGGGAAGGTAGGGGAAAGGAAAAACTAGCAACTAACACATAGAAATGAGATGCATAACAAAGCAAAAGGGTTTAGAGTTATAAAATCCACCTTAACGTCGTCCCTAGAGCTCCAAGCTTCCAAGCTTTCAAGACTTTAATGGCGTCCTGAGCTCCACAGGTTGGCTAAGGTTGATTCTCCAAGAAATGGTTGGGAAAGATCATCTAGCAAGAAGAACCAAGTAAGAAATACTAACAAACCAACCTTGCTTCATGGTTTCCTCCACAAATTCGAGCAAGAAGATGGTCAATCCTTACCTAGAACTCCTTAGACGTTCTCCTCTGCTCCAAAGCTCTGCCTTTAGTCGGTTAGCAAGGGGATAAGTGAGAAGTGAAGGGGAAATGTTTCCTTTGGTTGCAAGGGAAAAGAACCTATATACTTTGGGTAAAGTTTCAACATAAGAACAACTATATTCTTAGTTTCACATCTAGGTCCCTCTCTCCTTTAGGCACGTCCCTTCTCCTTATTTCTAAGACAAAACTCCTTTTAAAAACTAAAGGCTAAAGGCAAATAAAGTCAACTTATTACTAAAGTGCACATATAAAAGGTTGTTATGCTTACAACTTAATTATTTAACTACAAGGGTGTTCATTTTTATATGATTATTCAAATGAAGCGCCCCCTTCATTATTATTACTCTAAATGATTCCAAGAGTCATAAAAGATATTCTAGAAAGTATATTTTACATATTGCACCCCATGTTTTGGGTAAATTGCACTTGACACCAAAACTAGGGTTTCAAGCACAAGGATCGCTCCACAAGCTGCATCTTGATGCCCAAGCTTGGAGAATCCATCATACTTCATAATATTTATTCTTATGATGTCTCATCATCAAAGGAACATATTAACATGTGCAATTTGCAAGTTAAACCTTCTAATTGGGTAATTTTCACATAGGTCCCTGTATTACAAAACAATATTACAACATTGTTCAAAAAGATCAAAAATGGAAACATATGTTCCTCAGGAGTTTTAATTACATACCAAAAGATAATCACAAACATTTAATTACATAATTAGGCAAAACACCTAGGGTTAGCTCATAACCCAGGTCAGGGATGTTACAGAAACTACCATATACAAAGTGTATTAGAGGGGGTGATGATTTAGAGGTGATAATGTTTGATATATACTTCACATCAATTCATTACACCCATAAATACATTAGCAATATATTTTTTCCTCATAATTGGTATTCTAATTTTTAAATTAATTTTGATTCGACTAGGAATTTGAAGCATGTTATGGGTATGTGGGAAATTTCAATAGAAATGAAGTTGAACATTACTTTGAAATTCAAAAGGGGGCTCAATCTGCTAGCTTTGATGTTCTCAATTAACGAAAAGGACAATCTAAATGATTTATTGTCATATCATGCATTGCCTGGGACATAATAGCAATTTCGATTACCATTTTTGCCTCAGATTCAACGTTTAGCATGGGTGGTAGGATTCTAAACAAGTGGAGAAGATTTCATTTGTCAAAGAATGTTGAAGTGTTGGTGACAACCCCTAAATAGTTTTATGGATATGAAGGTATAGATTGTTTCTTTATTTGATGCCTTGTTCCACAACTTGATATTTTTTATTATCCTTTACTTAATTTTTATGTAGAAATAGAATTTGAGGGAGTTGAATTTTGTCAAGAGGATTCATGGGATGAGAAAATTCATGTCTAGATATTTGTTCTTGAAAATTTACATTTTTCTAAATTAAATAGATACAATATTTTTTACTTTACTCTCTGCTCTCTATCAGTTTGTCAATAGTTTTAGAACATTTGTTCTCTCTATTCTCTATCAGTTTTACAAACTATTGATAATATATTATTGAACTATTATGAATAAAGTCAGTGAGTTGGTGATTATGTCTAGTTTAGCACTACGAAAAATATGGTCTTTAACTACAAAAAAAAATTGTAGCGAAAACCCCAAAATTTGTAACCAAAAGCTTTGGCTACAATTATCCTTACACTTATAATATATAGCTAATACCTGTGTAGCTAATTGTTTAGGATACATTTTTCAAACTTGTAGTTAGTTATGCCTCTAGCTACAAATTCATATGTAACCATAATTGTAGGTAAAAAATGTCCTTACACATAAACATGTAGTTTCCATTGTAGCCAAATGTATGACTACAATTCAATTTGTACCTATCATATGTAGAGAGAGATGACATTGCTTACAATTTGTATTTGTAGTTCATTTATAGAAAAAATTAGCACTTGCTACACATGTAATTATAGCTAGTGTGTAGTGAAAGACACCATGTACTATACATACATATGTAGTGAGAGACATTTTGTATCCAATTAGTCACTTGCCAATATAGAGGGGTTTTAAATAAGAAAATAGGTGAATGTTAATCAAGATCAAGTTGTGCTTACAATGTCAGCAATGATACTTTTATTTATATTTGAATAGTGAACACACATGGGGAGGACATTAATTGTTATTTATATTCTATACAGTTTTATTAGCCTTTGAACTATAGCAAATCAGGGAGGTGTTTTTACAACCTCCACCTCACATTTTAAGTAGTACAAGTCTTTTGATGTTGAAGTTGGTTGTGATTTTAGAATTACAAATTTAGTTTTTGATTCCAAATCAAGCATGAAGATATATCCATGGCTTCTAGTTTAAGGAAATTGTGATCGATTTCCCCATACAATTTGTTTAATTGACAATTTTTTCCTTCTAATTTGACCTTTTTTTTGGTGTGGAGTGGGTCTTTAAGGTCATAGAGTGGTTTTCTGACCAATGACCATTATTCTTCTAACAACATTGGGGGTGATTCAAATAGAGGAGAGCAACATGTAGTCTAGACTTCTAGTGTTTGGGTCTAGTGCTTTACTATTGCTATGCTTTAACAATGATGGATGGAACTGGGAGAGGTAGTGGTGGTGACCGTGTATGGCACAAATGTAGAACTCTAGGAAGATAAAAGTGGTACAAGATCATTGTAAGAGAATATATGTTCTTTATAGGTTTATGTATCATGTATTCAATAGTCATAATGATGTGGAATATTATTGCACTACAAATTCACTAGGAATGGAATTCCTCGAGTTTACCAAAACAAATGTGCAATAATTACCATCCACAAGAGGACGGTCTTAGTGTAGTAAAGTTAAGGATATAATCCCAAGGGACAACTAATTTAGGAATTATCTAATCAAAGTTATTTAGAAAGAACTAGTATTTATCACAAAAGTTGAGATTAGTTTGTTTTAACTAAGGTTGCAAAAATAAAAAGAGCTAGATAAAGGTTCTAGTTATCAATGAGTGGAAACATTGGTGTGGAATGAGATTTCAGCACCACGACTTAAATCTATGCAATCATTCAAATCCAAACTTGTATGAAGATACAATTGGAGTTATTTGGGTTTCCCCTTTCTACGTTAGAAACATGCATGAGTAGATATCCCTATAGGATCATGTCTCGTTACCTACAGATCCTATATCCACTACTCCAGAGACTTCCCATCAAAAGTTCTCATCATGGAATCAACCAAAGCTAATCGATATTCAAATCTTAAATGTTGAACTTCTCACAGTAAAAGATTATAATAAGTCACATAAAGCAACTGACCAATCCACAAGATATGCAATAAACTATTAGCTATGAATTAAATGAGTTCAAACAAGAAATGGAACATGAATGAAATTGCAAGAAATGGGTAGTGGGGCTAGTCCCCACACCCTAGTGAAAAGACTACTCCCTCAACATGGCAAGATTAATATCACTAGAAGAGGAAGAGGACACCATCATGGTCATGATGGTAACAGAAGCAGTTTAGTGTGGAGTGCAATGACAACTTACTTCCTTCTTTCTCCTTCAGGTATTAACCTTGACTTGCAGTAGAAGCATGTGGAGGAAAAATGGCTCAGAGGAGAGATCAGTCACCTAGAGAGGGAGATCAACACCCTACAGTTGTTGATGAAAAATATTATCGATCAATGTTGGAGTTCGATAGATGTCGCCAAACTAAGTCGATAGAACTAGCTTGGTCAATAGGTCTCGTCCTTGCTCTGATCTCAGTTGTAGCCTTTTGGCGGGTTCTGTCTCCAAAATTCTAAGATGATTTGTACGGCTATGTTGAGGGCCTATTTAAAGGGTTGTGGTTGTCGACCTTTTTCCATCAGTGTTCATCACTTGTTGTCAATCGACGGGTCTGTCGGTCTTGGATTTCCAATCGATGGAACTGTCGACCTTGGGAGTCAACAAGGCTGTCAGGTAGTCGTGGTCGTCGACAAGAGTGTTGAAATAGTAGATTGATGGCCTAATTTGCTTGTCGACTACATCTCGATGATGTTGTCGAGCTTTTCGATGTCAGACATTTGTGTGTCGACCATGGGTCGATGAGGTTGTAGAGTATCTGTGTTGATGGACAAGAGATTTATTATTGTAGAGTGATAAAATTCAAAACCTATAAAGTGAGTCAAGAGAAGTATCAAATTCCCACAAATTATCATAAAAACCTAAGTAGATCAAAACAAATCTATTCCTTATGAAAACTAAGTAATATGAATGCTAAATTATACTAATACTACAACTAAAACTAGGATGAATATGAAATCATCACATATTTTTATGTCATTTCCATTACATTGATACATGTCTTTCATAATTCTTCTATCGAAAGGTAGGACTAAGAAATGTTAAGTTATCTTAGTTCCCAGCATGTATATTCTAATTTCTAATGTTTCTGGTATCTCATCCATGTATTGTTTAATAATGTCAATATGAGGTCTTCTTTGGTTTTTCATTACTTGGTTTTTATTGTTTACATTTAATGAAGGAAAAATCATAGAAGTTTACTTGTCTCTTGCCAATCCACAATTATACATGATGAAGATCTTCATACAATGGGAGCAAGAGGATTGATCTGCAAGAAATATGAATTTCTTGAGGTCTAAGTCAAGATGGTCATAAACCCTTTTATGCATGTTTCTCATAAACCATTGTTTGCTTGCTTCAAATATCATTGTATATATATAGGAGTAGGACTTCTTGCACGATCCATTGTTAAAAAAAATAATGTCAACAACATAGATTTTGTTTGTAATTTGATACTATTATTATTATTTGTTTTCATGTATTTAACTTTGTTAAAGAAATTACTAACTGTTGTCTCAAGTTGCAACTCCTCCTGGAAAAAGAAACTCCATATGATCCCAAGTTTGATATATAAGGAGGAGGGCAACTTGTGGATGCAAAACAATTGCTGAAGGAAAAATACAATTTAATCAACTTGTTGGATCTAGAAAAGAGGATGAAATATCAAGCTAGAGGGATGAGGCATTTCATGTAATCCCACATTCAATGATTACATAATAAGACCTAGGCACCTATTCTAAATACCTATAAATGTGTATCACTGGCTTAGTGCCCCCACTCACTACATCTCACTTTCTCTAAGAGGCATTGATAGGGGTATGTTTGCTTATATATAATATATCTGAGGTAAAGGAACAAATAAGAGGTGTGGATATTTTGTAGTGCACTAGGATTTGTGTGTGCGTGATTTGCTTCAACAAATGGTGTTTTCCAAACCATCTTAATGGTTAAGATGTCTTGTTCCCTTCTTTAGATTTTAATTATTCTTGTTGCTTGAAGTTCTAGAAGTGTTGTTTTCTTGTGTCTATTCTAGAATGTATATTATTTTCTATTCAGTATGGTTACTAGTTATGTTTATTGGTTGTATATATGTTGGTGACATGTTGCCTTTGTTTTTTATTTTTTCATGTTGGACGGTATCAGTAGATGTTGGTTGTTGTTGAATCAGGTTTATTTTTTTTCTCTAGGTTTGAAGGCTTCCTTGTGCTCTATGCTTCTTAGGGTTTCCATAGATAGCCTATAATGAATGAGAGATGCTTGTGGATTTTCTACCTTAGTGGGGGTAGTTTCCTGTAACACCTGGGCCCACTGCCCAAGGCTCTAGTAGAGTTTCAATAATGATGACTGGACCTACAGACCACCACTAGCCATAAGTGTTTACTTTGTCCTCACTCATGTGCAATCCAGAATAAACTTCTTGACTAGTCACCCATCCTAGTACTATTTTGGATTGAGCATTCTTAGCCACAAAGTTCTTTAGTGATTGGCTCCCTAAAAAGGACAAGCACCTTGGTGATATGGATAGTCCAATCATTCCTTTTAAGATCATTATATCTGAGACCTCAATTCCTGGGACATTACAATCTTCCCCACTTAGACTCTTGACGTCCTCATCGAGGCTCAACTATATGGCCTCATAATATCACCCCATTCTAGTACAGACCTAGAATGACCCATGGACATCCAGTTGTTGATCACAGAATACCAACACAAGGGTGGCTACATCATTATGAATATCCCTTTCCAACTTGCTTGGACCGCACAACTCAAGACTGGTATGCGACATGCCCATGTGGGCCCACCAAGTAGAGGGGTTATGGCTTTGGTACCATTTGTAACACACGAGCCCACTACCCAAGGCTCTAGTAGAGTTTCAGGAATGATGGTTGGCGCCACATATCACAACTAGCCTTAATTGCATTCTTTGTCCTCACTCACGTACAAGCCAAGATAAACATTTCGACTGGTCACCCATCCTAGTACTATTTTAGATTGAGCATGCTTAAGAACATAGTTCTTTAGTGATGAGCTCCCTGAAAAGGAGGTGCACCTTGGTGATATGGGTAGTCCAATCATTCCTTATAAGACCATTATATATGAGGCCTCAAATCTTGGGAGGTTACACTTCCTCAGCTTGTTATTTGTCCTACATCATTTTTATCAGTAGGTGGTTGGTCTTTCTTGGTCAGTCCATGCCTCTATTTTTAATCTCTCCTACATTAGTGCGGTATGCATGTTTTGACCATGTAGGTTGGCAATATTATGCATATATAGGGAAATTCCATACCCTTTTTAGGTTGATGAAGATGTCTAGATGGTCCTAGATCTTGCCAGAGTCCTTGGTTCTGAAAATATCCATGAAGACTGAGACTTTGTGCCACTATTTAGGTGAATTGTTTTTATATATCAATTGAGATATATGTTTATCTTTAGTTGTTTGATTCCCTTTAACTTTGTTTTTTTTTCACTTAATTCTTATGTAATATGGGCTTAAGTATAATAGGCACATTAGGGTTTGATATGTGCTTCCTTATTGTTTCCCCTCATATTTATAGGAGAGGGTTGTACTCCTTTTCAAATATAGAAAGACAGATGTTCTCAACATGGTATTTGAGCATGACAAATAACTGCCCCAAGACTCCTCCTATCCAAGTTGACGTTTTCTTCATCTCTTCCCCATCCCTACTCATCATTTTCTTTCTTCCCCACCATTTTTTATCACACCAAAGGAGATCTAGTCTCTTTTCTAGCCCTACCCTCTTCCCAACAAGAGGATCTAAGAAGACTACCTATATACTTTAAGTTATTCTTATGCCCTAAAGACCAATTGTTTAGAAAGTTGTACATCATCCTTTTGTGGTCATCTATGACCACCTTTCATAGGGATTTGTTTACATATTACAGATATGATTGAATCTTTCTAACATATCTCTATTTCTCTTAGTGATCCATAAAGTTCACCATCTATTCTGGATCCTTTTTTGAGCAAAATATGTTGTTTTGCCATCTTATATGACATGTGCCTTATCTACATGGTGTATCACCACTAGCTACTATGACAAATTTTTCATTGTTGAAATCTAATGCAAGTGACATCACATGTCTACTTCTGACATGATGTGTTTGAAACTTTCAATTGTATTGTGATGCAAGTGATACAACGTGTGTGGACATGTGTCATCGAATGTCTACCCCTATTTCCATTCTTCCTTTTCTACACCATTATACCTTGTATTCGTATATTAAGGGGTCATCTTCTTTGGCTATTGGGATGTCCAGAATACACTCCAAGTGTGTAACTTTTGTAAAATTTAATGGCTTCAACTATGTCATATGGGCACACTCATTTTAGATCTATGCACACTCCTCGGGAAAACTGGAACATTTGGCAGATCTACCTCCACCAAAGGAAGACACATCTAGCAAGAACAAGGCTATTGAAGAAGCATTTGAGAAATTGAAGTTGGATTTTAAAAAGTGGGCGGAACATGACTCTCTAGTTCTCTCCTATAACCTGAATAGTTGAATCTTCTCTTCACCAAAACCACCTAGGAGGCATGTGATCACCTTGCCCAAGTGTATCCTAGCAAAGGAAATGCATCTTGAGTATTTGATCTATGAAAACATTTGCATTCCCTTAAACTTGAAGATAACTCACCTTTCTCCTCACTCTTCAAAACCTTCAAAGGGATTTGGGGTGAACTCAAGCTTCATCAACCCTTATCTTTTGATCTTGTTAAGACACAAATGTAGCAAGAGGAAATACAACTTTTTCCATTCTTGTCATCTCTACCTCCTACTTATGAAGTTATTCATCAGCAAATCTTGCCTTTAAACCCTATCTGACATTAGATGATGTCTATATGTGACTATCTCACTTTGCATATTCTACTCCTGCCAATGAGCCTATATCCCTTATTGTTGTTGGAGGAGGTAATTGTAGTTGTGATCGGGGAAAAAGTCTCAACAATAGTGGGAGAGAATCCTCTTCTTCCTCATCCTGACCTATATTTTATAATTTCTGTAAGAATACTAATCACACCAAAGATAAATGTTGGACTAACAATGGGTAACCCGAATGGGCAAATGAAGTGTCAACTATTGAAGCTGATGGAGATTTTATCTCTATTCCTTGTGTTACTAATCCTTAGATGGTGACACTAAGTTCTTTTGACATTGACACACTTGTCAAGGCTACTTCTACTGCTACTATTACTCCTCAAGCAAACATTGCCCAACACACAGGTGAGCCTTCATGCCTTCAAGCTTCTTCTTCAACAAAAGATGATTGGGTTATTGTGTTGCAGCTCATATGACTGGTAATAAGAAATTGTTTACTTATCTGAAGAAATTTACTTTCTATTCTCCTCTACATCTAGCAGATGGGATTACTTCTCCAGTTATTAGGAGTGGAGATGTGAACAATAATCTCCCTAAATATGTCTTATTTTTGCATAATTTGTTTTAAACTTGATGTCTGTTAGTAAAATTACCAAAACCTTAAACTGTAGTGTAACCTTCTTTCCTTACACTATCTCTATACAATATCTCAGGATGAAGAAGATGATTGATGGGGGATAAGAAGGTGGAGATGTGTTTACTATCTACAGACCTTGTCAAACCCTGCTACTCTTGTGTCCCAGTCTAGCTCCCTTCATCAACGACACCTGCGACTCAGCCACCTTTCTACTTTCAAATTGAAGTATTTATTTCCAACTTTGTCTACTGAGAACTTTTCATGTTAGTCTTTTTAGCTTGGGAAACATTATTGAACATTGTTTCCTCACTATCATAACAATAGGATTCCAAGTTTGTTTTACTTAGTTCACTCTGATGTTTGGGGACCATGTCATATTGCTAATCGTACTGGTGTGCAGTATTTTGTTACCTTTATTGATGACCAGTCTTGTGCTACTTGGATCTATTTGTTAAAAGATTGTTCTGAAGTTTTAGATGTTTTCTCCAAATTTCTTAATGAGATAAATACTCAATTTCTGCTACTACTAAATTTGTTTGCACTGATAATGCTTCTAAATATGTGCAACATGGTTTTCAAAAGATTTGTATTTCCAAGGTGATTTTTCACTATACTTTGTGTCCCTATAGCGCACAACAAAATGGAATTGTTGAAAGGAAGAATATGCATCTTCTTGATGTTGCTCGCACTCTCCTAATTGAAATGTAAGTACTTAAATTTTATTGGGATGATGTAATTCTTTTAGGAAATTGTCTCATCAAACATATGCCTTCTTCTATGCTACAAAATAAGATTCCTTATAACTGTCTTTATCCCCATGAACCTATCTTTTCTTTACCACCAAAAGTTTTTGACTGCCTATGTTTTGTTCATAATCATCAACCTTGGAAGGATAAACTATCACCCCTTACTTTCTCTTGTTGTTTTCTTGGTTACTCTTGTACATAAAAGGGGTATAAATGTTTTGATCCTATTTCATGTTGTTTGTATGTCACTACGAACGTCACCTTTTTTGAAGATGTATCTTTCTTTTTTGAACCTAGTGACCAGGTGCCACTTCCAACTGTGCCATTCCTAAGCCCATTGTGTCTACACATCTATATGTAGTATCCCCTATATTGACATCTTCTGAGATTGGTGATCCGCCTCAAGATAGTGGTAGTATTATTGACTCTATTACAACTTTTGATTTTGAAATTCCCAATGCATTATGAAAAGGGTGACGATTTGGTGCTAAATGTTGTATCTCTAAACATGTGTCTAGAAATCATTTGAATGCTTCCATGGCTCAATTTACTATTTCTTTATCTGCAATTTATATTTTATGTTTAGGAGGCACTGCTACACTCGGGGTCAAAACAACCCATGGATGCACTTCACTCTCATGGGACATGAGACCTTATTTGTCTCCCTGCATGTAGTGAACTTTTTGGCTACCGATGGGTTTTTACTATGAAATATTTGTTTGATGGGACATTTGAATGCCTAGGCCAGACTTTTTACTAAGGGATACACACAAGAAGATGGGATTGATTACTTTGAAACCTTTTTTCCAGTTGCTCATTTTAATTTTGTCTGTGTTCTGATTTTTGTTGCTACTAATAAAGGTTGGAATTTACGTCAACTAGATGTTGAGAATTCCTTTCTGTATGGACATTTACAAGACACTATCTATATGTGATAGACTCCAGGTTATGTTTCTCCAGTGGGGGGGGCACTCTGAGAAAGTATGTCTTCTAAAGGAATCCATTTATGGTATCAAACAAAGTCCCCAAGCTTGGTTTGACAAGTTATCCCTTGTACTTTACAAATTTGTCTTCATACAACATCAATGTGACCACCATGTGTTTATCAAAACCACTACTCCTAGCATTATTGTTCTTATTGTTTATGTGGATGATATCATCCTATCTAACAGTGATGTTGTAGGAATAATTGTAACAAAAAAATATCTTGTAAAGCATTTTGCAGCCAAAAACCTTAGGCCTCTATAATATTTTCTTAGCATTGAGGTAGCACATAACAAGGATGGGGTATCTTTATCATAGAAAGTGTACTCTAAACTTACTTACTAAAACACGAATGCTTTGTTGTAGACCTTCAATCTTCCCTAGGGATCAATCCCATTATATATGGGAAGAATCTACTCATCCCTTAGGAAATAAATTTAGCTATAAATGCTTGGTTGACAAACTTTAATATCTTATTGTTATTAGGCCAGATATATGCTTTGTTGTTGGTGTTCTTATCCAATTCATGATTTGTCCTAGGTAGTGTCACTAGGACACTACATGTCGATTCTAGAGATATTTGACGAATTAATGCACTTGGACATAGAAAATTTTATAAAAGAAAAGGGTATCTACATGTGATTGGATATTCAGATGTTGACTATGTTGGGTGTAAATATACAGGAGATTCATCTATGTATATTATACCTTTGTAGGGGGTATTTTGGTTACCTGGATAAGTAAGAAACAAAATGTTGTTCCCAGGTCCAGTGTAAAATCTGAGTATTGTGCAATGACATATACTACTTGTGAGCTATTATGGATAAAACCCATTCTGTCTGACTTTGGGTTTCCTGTCACTCATGCTATTCCAATGTACCATGATAATCGCATTGCTACCTTCATTGCTAGTAATCTTTTCTTTCTTGAAAGGACCAAGCATATTGAGGTGGACTGCCATTTTTGTTGAGATGTTGTGCTGACTAAGAAGATCACTACCCCTTTCCTGCCTACACATGAGCAAACTATAGATATTTCTAGAAAGAATCTCTCTGGAAAGAGAGTTACAAAGCTATGTTGCAAGTTAGGCATGATTGATATCTACGATCCATCTTGAGGGGGAGTATTCAGATATATTTTTATCTTTACATGTTTTATTCCATTTAACTCTATTTTTTCACTTAAGTCTTATGTAATATGGGCCTAAGTATAATATTCTCATTAGGGTTTTCTGTGTGCTTCCTTATTCTTTCCCCTCCTATTTATAGGAAACGACTATACTCCTTTTTAAATATGTAAAGATAGTTGGCCTCAATAATATCTTACTATTTAAGAATGAGAATCATGTAGATATTTCACTTGCTTGTTCAAGTATTACCTTATTGATGGAGTTATTATCTCTGTGTGAGACCTTTAACCTTGCTTTTTGGTTGAATATGCTTAATTTTCATAATTTGGTTCTTAAAACCTTAACCAAATCATATGTGGTTCCTTTATATCATGTGAAAATCTTAAGTTTCAAGTTTGGCCCAGTTTGGACAGTATTTGTGCAAGTTATGCAATTTTATGCACATTTTGGTCTTTTTATGTAATTTACCCAAATATGGGGTTTTCCTTGCAATTTATCACATACATGGTGATCCTTAGATGTTTTCTTATCATTATTGAGGTTGTTGGTCCATGGGTAACCTAGTCGTACCTTGGTTTGGAGGTGTTCTCTTCAATGGTATTTTAGGGTTTACCCCGTTATGGATGAGCTACCTTTAGGAGCCATCAACCAATGGACCCCTTGCTTGGTTGACATCTGATGGTCACCAACATGTGGTGACAATTGAAAGTCTCCTCTATAGGTACTAGGATGGTGGTTTTTTGGTTTTGGTTCACTTGGACCAGTGGTTCACTTAAAAAGAGATGGTAAACTGATAGTTCACAACTTAAGTGACTAGGGTTTAAAAGAACCAATGGTTACTTTGATTGAAGGTCGATGGTGGGCCTGAAGATCCAAGAACTGATGGCTAAGTAGGTCTCCATGAATAGTGGAACATCTTCTTGCATAGACATGGAAGCTCTAGGCTATGGACACGTGGAGAGCTACTAGGACATCTCAAGCCTTTCTCTTTCCTTATCCATAAGCCTTATATACCTATCCTTTAGCTCAAAAATGGAACTTTTAGAATTTTATCTCTTCCCTCCTTTCTATATCTTCGTATTTCACCCTCTTGGGGGAGAACAAAGTGCCCAAGGTAGAATAATATATCCAACCTTCTTGTGAGAGCATCTAGGGTTCAGATCTACACTCGTCTAGGGTTTGTGAAGCTTCCTTTAGGTGATCTTAATCTAAACTAGTAAGTTTATCCCTCTCTTCTCCATTTATTTTGTTGTTCTTCTTCCTCCTACCTTCTTATGAGATGGAACAATGTTGTCCCATGGCAAAGTTTGCTTTAAAGCTCAAAGAACTTATCTTCTTGCTCCCTTCACCTAGGGTTTACTCCCTTTCTTCGAGAAGAAGCTTACTTGGTTGAGTTTAGACCTAAATCTAGGGTTCCTGCTTCTTTTTCTTGAGTTTTCTTTCTACTTGGAGTCTGATCTTCTTCCTAGAGGTGATTTTTATAACCCTCCTCACGTTTATTTCTTACTTCTAGCTTGCTTGTTCAAGTTCTTGTTCTAAAACGAAGATTTAAGCATATAGAACATATATTTGACTAGAGTTTCAGTTTTATTGTTGTTCCTTGATTAGTCTCTAATTTTAGATGAACCTAAAATCATATGTACGACCTTCCTGAGGTATAGGAAGACTTGGTTCTTGCTTACATACCAACTGATAGTGCTACGCACCTATCAAACAATGGTTCCTTCTATATGATAACGAATTATTTTCCTCCTTTTCTTGGTAGCCAATGGTTTGGCACCTATGAACAACTGATGGTCTCTACTTTTTTGATGTTTCAATGAGTCTATTGAACCCTAGAACTGAAGGTCAGGTATCTTTGGTCACTAATGGTCGATGGTTACCCTAGCCCTAGCAAACAATAGTATTTTTCTACATGTTGAGAGATGTTTTTTCCCTTTGCCTCATCACCCAAAGGTTGGGTCTTTGTGACAACTGATGGTGGGCACTTGGTTCTGTTTTCATCCTTCTTTAAGTACCTAGAACCAAAGGCTATGTTCCTCAAAGGTGGATGGATTTAGTACTCACTATGAGTGGTTCTAGATGATGGATTTACATGGGGTTTTATGCTGTTTTCAAGCCTTATACAAGAAGCGATAGTTGTTTCCTTACTAGATCCGATGGAGATGCCTTCAGTGATGTTTTGTTGACAACTGATGGTGTCAACTGATGGTCACCCTTAGTTCAGTTTTGGACTCATTTTGATTCTCTAATTGGATGGTTTTCTTGGTTAAATGATTCAAGGGTTGAACATACACATCAACTGATTGTTTTGAATGTATAACCTGATTCAATGATTAGGGTTTGATGCTTTAACATCCAACGGTATGGGGTGAAACCTATAGTGTAATGTTTGGGTTATAATGATGGGAATTTGATGGCTCAATACCCTTAAACTTGTAGTGTTGTCTTTACCCTTGAATAAATATAACTGATAAGCACCATGATGAGTTGATATACAACCCTAATGAAGCATAGCTTGTTACACTTAATCCTAATGTACCTAACTGATGGTGACTAGTTATGAATAGCCCCATGTTGACTTGAGAGTTATACATTGTCCATATTTTGATAATGACTTAACCATTTCATTCCTATGTATCTAATATGATTGTTCAAGATTGATTTCAGGCTTTAGGTACATGAAAAAGATCAAATTATACAAGCCCTACCTTGTTTAAGTTCAAGTCAAAAGCAATGCAAGTGTATGTTTTGGGGAATCACTCCAAATGACCTTACATGATTTTTGTAATCACTTGTATTGATGATATTACTTGTAACTAAGATTTGAAAAAAAGTCAAGGACACTTAATTCCAAGGTTTAATCACTCAAATGTCAATTTAGAAAAAATTTCACAGGATGTTTATCGGTCGAGTTGGAAACTCAACTGATGCAGTGATGGATTTTCTAAATATGATCCATCAGTTGAGTTGCAAACTCATAGATTCGACCGACTGAATCACTGATCAAAACTAATTTTGTCTCATCGGTCGAGTTTCCCATAACAAACTCGACCGATAGTTTGAAAATTGGCTTTGTCATTTAATGGATCAGTTGAATTACCTTTATTGAAACTCGGCTGAATGTACTGTACAAAAAATGTAGAAAAAGTGATTATAACCATTGGTGGGTTGTTTTGGGCGAGAATAGATCTGTTGCAACTTGGAAAATGGCTATATTTTGACCTTAAGTGATCCCACACTCAAGGGAATACCCCCCAGCTATAAATAGGAACCCTTGGAGTTCATTCCAAGTTTGCCCATTCATGACATTCTAAGTCCTTACTATAGTTGAGTGTGTTACAACTCCTTGAGCCCCTTTCTCTCTCTAGATTACACCTCATTTTGTGATTATGAGTGACATAGGCCAGTTGTAAGAGAGCTACTTTTTTGTTCTTGTAAATCTCTCATTCCAATTATCTTCCCTACCCCTTTCCTCAATGAAGCAAAGGTGAAGTAAGCTATTCTGAGTGAAGGTGGAGCTATTGATGTTCTTCTTCAAGGTTGAAGAAGAGGTGAATATCTTCTCCAAGTGAAGGAGAAGACAAAGGCTTAAGATCCCAGAAGATTAGGTAATCCCTTGAAGTTTGAAGACTTATGTAAGAGTAGGTAAGTCCTTAGAAGAAGGTGGAAGACTCTTGCAAAGTAGGTAAGTCCTTAGTAAGGTGGAAGACTCTTTGTATTGGATAAGTAAGTCCTTTGTTGGTCTTGTGGTGTAACTCTTATTGGTGAATATATGGATAAAAGCACTTGTAAAGTCCTAGAGGTTGACCTCTCTAGGTAGTGGACTGACTCTCTCCTAGTTTGGAGAGTGGATCAACTCTAAAACACCTTGTCAAGTACTTGTTCTTTTTACTCTCATCCTTGTAATGCTTGTTAGTTAGGACTTCAAATTACACTTAAGCTAGTGGTTTTGATTGATAAAATTTGAAGTTATAATCTATCTTGTGAGAATTTTTGAAGCTCTATTCATCCCCCCTCTACAGCCCTAGATCCAACAAGTGGTATCAGAGCTAATGATCTTCTCCAACAATCTCCAATGAGATGAGAAGATGGGTGACAACCTACTTGGTTCTCTCAACCTAGATGGAGGCTTCTCCATATGTCCTACGATCTTTTATGGCACCAACTTCCTCTATTGGAAGAGGTGCATGCAATTCTACATTAAAGGCATGAAATTTTACATGTGGAAGGTGATGGTCACACCATACAAGGAGCCAACTGGAGTTGTTGCAACATGGAGTGAAGTTGCACTCAAAGATGCCCAACTCAATGCCAAACCAATAAGCATCCTCTATGTAGCCCCAACGGAGTTCAACCGAATCTCATCCTGGGACACTGCCTATGAGATTTGGGACAATTTGTGCATCACTTATGAGGGCACAAATCAAGTCAAGGAGGCTAAGATCTACATGTTAAACAGCCTTCTAGAGAAGTTCAAGATGGGTAAGAAATAAGGGATTGTGGAGATGTACTCAAGACTCAAATGTCATCATCAATGCGCTAGTTGCTTTGGGCAACACTTTAGATAGAGGTGTTATCAACTCCAAGATCTTGAGGACTCTACCAAAGAGATGGGAGTTAAAGGTGACCTCCATTGAAGAAGTTAGGAGCCTTTGTGGCATCCCAACCGAAGAGCTCATTGGAAACCTCCAAGCCCATGATCCAAGGCTTGACAAGCAAGAAGAAGAAGCCAAGCAAGAAGAGAAGGAAGCTAAGAAGAACAAAGATAGTACTTTCAAACCAAAAGTGGAGGTGGTCATCCTTCAATAACAACTTGCATGCCAGACTTCTCCTTCCCCCTCTAGTGAAGATGATGGCCCAAGTGAGCATAAAGCCAACTACATCAAGGGCAAACACTTCAAGGGAAAGCAAGCCTCATCCTCTACTCCTAGATGTTACAAGTGTGGATAAAAGGGACACTACAAGAGTGAATGTCCCAAGTCAAGAAAGTCACCACACAATGGCAACTCAAAGAAGGAAGAGGAGTATAAGAAGGAGAGCAAGTACAAGAGGAAGGACAAGAAGGAGAAGAGACACAAGAATGCAACTCATGCAGCTTGGGAAGCTTTATCCTCAAGTAGATCAAGATCCAAAGAAGATGGAGAGTGCCACCTTGCACTCATGGCCTCTACTAGTGAAGAAATTGGTGAGGTAAGCAAGTTAAGTGAGGTAATCATGCATGAGTTATCTTAGGAAGCTATTATTGACATGCTTATTTCTACCCATTCATCTTTTGCTAAAAGTAAATCTAAAAGAAAATAGTTAGGAATAATTATTGATGATTTGTATGCTAAACTAGAAATTCTTGATCTTAATGAGAAAACTCATTTTGAGAGCACTGATAACTTGCAAGGCCAATATCTTGATTTTGAGCTCCAATACAATGGAGTTGAGGTAGAGACTGGTATCTATCTTAAGAACATTGAAACTCTTAAGGAAGATAACCAAAAGTGCCTAAAGGAGCTTGAAACTCTTAAAACTGAAAATGTTGAATTTAAGCTTCTTGTTGATGCTCATAAGGATGAAAGAGATGTTTATCTTAAGGAAATTCAAGTGCTTAAATGTAAAAATGCTAGGTTGCTTGGTCAAGTTAATGATTTATCTTCTAGACGTACCTTGCCTAGTAATGATATTGCTTCTATTTCTCTTGAGAAAGATTCTTATTTGACTAAAACCCACTATCTTGAGGATGACCTTATTCATGCTAGAGATGATATTTCTAGTTTCTCTTATATTGTCATACCTCTTAATGATGATAATCATATATTAAGGGTCTATCTATAGAAATTCCTCAAAGGGAAAAACTCCCTAAATGAAATCCTTGACCATTGTACCAAACAAAGTGGTACTAGTGGTTTGGGATTTGTAGGAGAAGCACCAAAAAAGAAAGAGCAAATCCGAAGGTAATAAAAATATAAAGGAGACCTCTTTATTTGTTGGAGAGTCTTCTGGCACTAAGAATCCTATGGTTTGTTCCTATTGCAAGTGTGATGGTCATTACTCTACTTATTGTCCTTACAAGCCTAAGGGGACCAACCCAAAGATGAAATGGGTCCCCAAGCTAAATCCGAACTCCAAAGTTTTAGTTGGGAACCGACACTCTCCTTTCTTTCAAGAAAGAGGAAGATGGATTGTTGATAGTGGATGCACTAAGCATATGCCACGTGATATAAGCCATTTCAACAACTTCACCAAAACGAAAGGAGGTTTGGTCACCTTTGGGGACAACAAAAAAGGTAAAGTCAAAGGTGAGGGTGATGTAGGTGAATCCTTGTGTATCAAGAATGTTCTTTTTGTGGATGGCCTACATCACAATTTGATTAATATTAGTCAATTATGTGACAATGGTTACCCTATGTTATTTACTTCCTTTGAATGCTTGATTCTAGATTCCCTCACCTACCAAGTTATATATAAGGGAACTAGAAGTAGTAACCTTTGTGTTATTATTCTTGACTCTATTAATTTTGTTGTTGGTAGATGCCTAGTAGTCAATTTGAATGGTATTTCTCTTTAGCATCATCGGCTTGGTCATGTAAATATGCATCAGTTGAAGAAGTTGAGCAAAAAGGACTTGGTCAAGGGACTTCCCAAATTGGATTTGAAAAGGATGAGGAATGCCAACCTTGTACCCAAGAAAAGCAAACCAAGTCCTCCTTCAAATCCAACGGAGTCCTTAGTACCAAGAAAGATCTTGAACTTCTTCACATTGATCTATTTGGACCAATGAGAACTCAATCGCTTTGTGGTTCCAAGTATTACCTTTTATTGTCGATGATTTCTCTAGATATACTTGGACCTTCATTCCCATTTTGAAAAGTGATACGCTTGATGTTTTCTCAAGCTTTTGTAGATGAGTTGAGAATGAAGCCTCTTGCCACATTGTTTCCATCTATAGTGATCATGGGGAAGAATTGGAAAATGATCTTTTCAAATGTTTTTGTCAAGAATCCGGTTATGCACATAATTTTTCTTCACCTCAAACACCTCAACAAAATGGGGTTGTAGAGAGAAAGAATAGGTCTTTATAATAAATGGCTAGGACCATGCTTCTAGATTATGACACTCCAAAGAAGTTTTGGGCTAAAGCTGTCAGTACCTCATGTTTTGTGCAAAACTGGGTTTTTACACAACCTTCTTTGAAGAAAACTCCCTATGAGCTATGGTGTCGTAGGAAGCCTTCTATAGAGTATTTTAATATTTTTCGATGTCCTTATTTTGTTTTGAATATGAAACATTCTCTTGACAAGTTTGATCTGAAATCATACAAAGCTTTCTTTCTTGGCTATAGCACTACTGACAAGGCTTATAAAGTGTTTAATGCTGATCTTGCTAAAGTAGAAGAATCCATAAATGTTAAGTTTATTGAGACTAACACCTCTATTCCCAAAGATATTGTTCCAAATGATGATGTTACAAGTGAAGTAATTCCTATTCTAAAAGAGCTCAACATCACCCAAAAGGGAAAAGAGGTGGTCACTCAAGAAGAAGAGAAAGATGAAGAGAAGAAGGATCCAACCCCCCAGTTTGCAAAGAATCATCCAAAAGAGCTGATTTTAGGTGATCCATTTGAAAGAGTAAAGATGTGGGCTGGATTCAAAAAAGAAGAAGTCAATAGCACCTTCATCTCACAACTTGAGCCAAAGAACGTGAAGGAAGCTCTTGGGGATGATGAGTGGATCCTAGATATGCAAGAAGAGTTGGAGCAATTTGAAAAGAAAAAATTATGGACCCCAGTGCCAAGACCAAGTGATAGAAAGATCATTGGCACTAAGTGGGTCTACCATAACAAGCTTGATGAAAGCGAAAAAGTGGTAAGGAACAAAGCAAGGTTAGTGGCTCAAGGCTACAATCATCGTGAAGATTTTTGATGAAACATATGCACCAGTAGCTAGACTTTAGTCCATTCATATGTTACTTGCCTTTACTAGTCATAAAAACTTTCTTCTTTATCAAATGGATGTTAAAAGTGTGTTTTTGAATGGTACAATTGAACAGGAAGTGTATGTTGCACAACCCCCAGACTTTGAACATGATAGTTTACCTAACCATGTTTATTTGTTACAAAAAGATCTCTATGGACTCAAACAAGCACCTAGAGCTTGGTATGAGAAGTTAAAGAACTTTTTGTTAGATCATGGGTATATCATGGACAAAGTGGATTCTACCTTATTTCTAAAGCACACTTCTTAACAATTTCTTATCATTCAAATATATGTTGATGATATCATTTTTGGCAGAGCTATCCTTGATCATTGCAAATAATTCAGTGATCTTATGCAGAGTGAATTCAAAATGAGTATGATGGGTGATCTCACTTCTTTCTTGGCTTTCAAATCAAGCAAACTAAACATGGGAACTTCATCAACCATGGCAATTACACAAGTGAGATACTCAAGCGCTTTGGGATTGAGAACACCAAGACGATGGACACACCCATGTCCAACACCGCAAAGTTTGACAAAGATGAAGAAGGTGAGAAGGTAGATGAGAAGCTCTATAGAGGTATGATCGGAAGTTTACTTTACTTAACTGCCTCTAGACCTGATATAATGTTTAGTGTTGGCATGTGTACTCGATTTCAATCAAACCCTAAGAAATCACATCTTATAGTTGTCAAGAGGATTTTAAGGTATGTAGCCAAAACCTAAAATTTTGGACTGTGGTATCCCAAGTCAAGGGACTTTACTCTTACTTCTTATAGTTATGAAGATTATGCAGGGTTCTTGATTGATAGAAAGTGCACAAGTGGCACTTGCTTTCTCCTAGGATCATGCTTGGTGTCTTATTTTTCTAATAAATAGAGCATAGTGGCATTATCAACCACCGAGGCTGAATACATTGCAGTCGGGAGTTGTTATGCCCAGGTCCTATAGTTGAAGCAAATGCTCCAAGACTTTAACATTCATTTTGATGCTTCTCCTATCTATTGTGATAATACTAGTGCAATTAACTTGTCATACAATCCTATCTTGCATAGTAGAGCTAAGCATATAGAGGTTTGCCATCATTTTCTCTGTGATCACATTGCCAAGAAGGATATCTATATCACGTTGATGTGGTCTATTATCGCACTAACATATTCACTCAGGGTTGAAATCCCTGAGTTTTTAACCAAAACCTATGCAATAATACCACCTGCAAGTGGATGGGCCTTATTGTAGTATAATTAAGGATCGAATCCCAAGGGACAACATTTTCAAGGACCGTTTCTAGTCTTGTCTAGTTTAAGTAAGGCTAATATTTAGAACAAAGGTTGATTTGAGTTTAATTAAACTAATTGCAAGAAAGTAAAGTACGAGATCAAAGTTGAATCTATATTAATGATGAAGATCGTTGGGGTGGTCCCGGGTTTCACGACCACTAAACATGCAAACATATCTAATCACAAACATCCAGGCAATATCTAACTATCCAAATAGAGTTGTTGTAAACCCTCTGTTAGGATGTTTAGGTTCACGTAAGCATCACCTTAGGCATCAGATTTCTCGTTGCCATCCAGATCACGTACTTATGGCTCCGAAGATATAGATATCCAACTGAAGTCGTGGCCCTCCGTTAGGATGTTTAGGCACACAGAAGCGTCACCGTGGGCTAGATTCCTCGTCCCCTCACGGATCACACACTTACAACCTCAAGGAATCCCATATGATTTCTCATCATGGAGTCAACCGCGTTAATTGACATTCAAACCTACATGTTGAAGTTATCACAACATAGGAAAGAATAAGATAAATGCAAGTAGGTGATCAATCCACAAACACACATCGATGGTGAACAACGAAATGAAAAGTTATATACATGCCATGGACTGTTTAATGAAAAGACATATAAGCATGGGCAACGGGGCTAGTCCCCACACCCCAGTGAAAGGAAACTACTCACTCATGATGCGAGGAACAAAAAGAACAAGAGAGAGGGAAGATTCCATCATGAGCACGATGCATATGATGATCATAGCTTAGTGAAGATACAATATTCTACACCACGTCAGAGCAAATATGGATGACGAGCGAGGGATACTACGATAGACGGGGAAGACCTTCTCTCTCCACCTTACTTCTCTTCTCGTCGTTCTTGTTTGCAGTAGGAGGAGAAATCCTTGGATGTGTATGTAGCGTGGATGCATGTAGATGGATCGTAAAGAAGACTGATGGATCAGGATCCCTTTACAGGGGTCAGGCCTATGTTCAGGTAGCCTAGTGGCGTCTCGGATCCGATGCCCAAGGGAGGACCCCTCTGTCCTATTTATAGGCACTGGTCAGGTTTTAAATAGTTTGGGAGAACCATTAACATCTTCACAGTTTGGACTCTTGATAATTCCTTACGTTTTAGAAAACGAGAGCCCTCCTCATGATCTAGAGCTTGGTCTACTTCACACGGTTTGAAAAACAATTGGCTATCCTTCACAATTTGGGAAACTGATAGGATCTTCACACAGACTATGGAAACTGATCATTGGCCTTGCGGTTTGGACAGGAAGCAACTTCCTCCACATGGTATGGGATCGCAAGAAGCCTCTTCACGATCTAGCATCTTCATGGTCTTAGATGTTCTCGTGGTTTGTAGCCTTCTCGGTTTTGAAGAAAGATCATTTGCCTTTCGATTTTGAGAGCGATGGCTAACCTTGCGGTCTTGGTTTTCTCTCAGTCTTTCCTTCTCGGTTTGGAGGATCACTGCCCTCCTTGCGGTCATCAAGACTGAATGTCGGACTCGCGATTTTGGTGGCCACAGGGTTTTTCATGGTCTTTGGAGACCGCAATAACTCCTCACAGTTTTGAGACTATGAATCCTCCACATAGTCTTGGGACCGTGAGGAGCAGACCGCAAGCATTGAGGTCGATGTCACCATGGTGAGGATGTGGTGCAGAGGAAGATGGAGGTCGCGATGTGGAGGTGGAAGTAGGTGGTTTCTAGCAGGAGAAGGTCTGGAGGATTAGGGTTGCTGGTGTGTCGGGATCTGTTGGTGAAGATTATGAGTTGTAGGTTGTGTTACAGGTGAGGAGAGGGTGACCGATGGTGCTATCGGTCTTGGGGGAAGCCTTCCCCACTATCCTGGACATGTGATGTCTCTCACGATCTTGAGACCATAAAGGTTCTTGCGGTCTTGAGACTGTGAGGGTTCTTACAGTATGAAGACTGTGAGGAGGGTCGAAGACCAAATGAGAAAACCGCTAGGGCAAAACCGAGATGCCAAAACCGAGAGGGCAGGTTGCTTGGGTGAAGCCTAGAGAGCAAATAGATATTGGTTGTTTATCTGCGATCAGACAGAGGGGAGATGGTTGAGAGTGGAGGTGAGTGTGGAGATGGATGTAAGGGCTGAGAAAGGAGGATGTTGATTAAGATGGAGGTGGAAGGTGATGGTGAAGCACACCAAGGTGGTGATGGTGGTTATGATGGAAGGTGAAGTATATGAAGGATGCTTGATGAAGGTGTATCTAGGGTTGAGTGAAGGTGGGCCCCCAACTTAAGATTTAACCTTATTGTGACCTGCATGATCTGCATGAAATTCATATAGAACTAGTTAATAAGCTTGATAATCCAATCAATTAAGAAAGATTGCATATTGCAAGATTTAGGAGATGAAAGTGAATGTATTGAGTCGAAGTGGGTCCAAGATGGCGACTGAATATCATGATGAATATGGATTCATCAAAACACCCCAAACTTAAACATTGCTCGTCCTCGAGTAATACAAAATATGAAACATTTTCCAAATGAATACTTTCAACTCGTGTGGTTCCTCATCTTCACATCATGATTATTTCCTTTCTTCTTAGTATGACAAAGCATCTCAACTTCTGAGATCACCGAACACATCTTACCATATCTTCATTCCTGAGTTTGTTTTCCAACATCACTTCCTCCTCACTTTTTCCAACAACAAGCATTTCTAAGATTTTTGTAAGAGTCCAGAGATACCCGCAGAATAACAAGTGTGCACCTGATCTGACACTGGTGTTTTTCATGATAGTGGAGGCATTCATTGTATCTTTAGGTGGAAAAGGGAGTGAAGCGTGGTATGGAAGGAAGTTGTATATCTCTCCTCTATTTGACTCGAGATTTATTATATGGTTGCAATTACATTGATTGCATTTTTTTGTGTGTGAATCTCTCCTCTATTCGACTCGAGATTGCATTTTTGTGTGCACATTGGCATCTTTTCTTTGTGGTACGCCCCTATAGCGAAGGGTATGGAAGAAACGAATATAGAGAGAGGTGGTGTGCCACCCCAAACTTAGGGTTTGGAACTATTTTGGCTATTTTTGTTTCTTTTTTATGGATGGAGGGGTATGAAGATGATAGAAGAAGAGTAGAAGAGAGTTTAGACCAAAATGCTACTTGATTTATGATTCAATGCACCGGGTTGTTCTCTTTATCATACTCTGCTAAAATAATGACTTGATGAGGATCTGGTGGGGGTTCCATATAATTGTTCCACTTGTCAGTTAGGAAGTATGACGTGTTTTATAATGACAGTCACCAAAATGACAAACAAATCATTACTAATTAAGCAGAATAAACATAAACATCAGATTTACAAAAAAATCACTAAAATTAAAACCATTTTTGCAAAGAGATACATTTCTAGGAAAACTCTTTAAGGAATAACCAAAACTTGATATTCACATTGATCATATATTGTACATACATTGTACCATTTCTTCTTGAGGACAACATATAACAATTGCTTTCTCAAAACATATACTTAAAGCAACATCAATCCTTGAGGCATACAATCTGAAATCTCAGATTGTTCATAAAACCAACACGTACTAAATCCAAGGACCTGAGAGTACTGAGACGACACATAGGACTTCTATCTACAAGACACGAAAAACAGTACACTCAACTTGAGTTGTCACTGCTGTCCCTGTTGTCGTTGTTCTTTCTCTGCAGTACGGTCTCAATCCCCCTCGTGCATGTCCACCTAAAAAAATGTGGATCCCACAGGGTGAGACAATTGTCCCAGTGAGAGATATAACTCTCCGCCAACAATGTTGTTATCACAGTTAAATATTATTAAACTGAGCAGAGGATAAGAAGTTTAGAACAATCTCATCATTTAAATCATTGCAACTATCTATGATGGAGCAGTCAATCATATATTCTCTTTATAAGGAATAGGAAGAACATGTGTATCATTTACCCATCATACTATATCAACATATCAAGCTTATCTTTTGATACTCATTGTCATGGTATGTCGTCAATGAATCATGTTCATTTCTATCTATTGACCTTAGCCAATTTATTAGCCAGATATTGAATTGTACCAGTCATGTAAGTATACATCATCATATTCTATCCAGGCATTGGACTATGCCAATCCTGAGCAACTATTCCAGGCATTGGACTATGCCAATCCTGTGCAACTATTCCAGGCATTGGACTATGCAAATCATGTGCAACTATTCCAGGTATTGGACTATGCCAATCTTGTGCAACTATTCCAGGTATTAAACTATGTCAATCATGTGCAAGTATTCCAGGCATTGGGTTATTACCAATCCTGTGAAATTATTCTAGGTATTGGGTTATTACCAATCCTATGCAATTTTTCCAGCTATTAGGTTATGACCAATCCTATGACATTATTCCAGGTATTTGGTTATGACCAATCTTGTGCAATTATTCCAGGTATTGGGTTATGACCAATCTTGTGCAATTATTCTAGGTATTGGGTTATGACCAATCCTGTGATATTATTCCAGGTATTGGGTTATGACCAATCCTGTGCAATTATTCCAGGTATTGGGTTATGACCAATCTTGTGCAATTATTCCAGGTATTGGGTTATGACCAATCCTGTGACATTATTCCAGGTAGTTGGTTATGACCAATCCTATGCAATTATTCCAGGTATTAGGTTATGACCAATCCTGTGCAATTATTCCAGGCATTGGGTTATGACCAATCCTATAACATTATTCCAGGTATTGGGTTATGACCAATTCTGTGCAATTATTCTAGGTATTGGGTTATGACCAATCCTGTGACATTATTCCAGGTATTGGGTTATGACCAATCATGTACAATTATTCCATATATTGTGTTATGACCAATCATGTGACATTATTCCAAGTATTGGGTTATGACCAATCATGTGCAATTATTCCATGTATTGGGTTATGACCAATCATGTGCAGTTATTCTAGGTATTAGGTTATGACCAATCCTGTGCAATTATTCCAGGTATTGGGTTATGATCGATCATGTGCAATTATTCCAGGTATTGGATTATGAATAATCTTGTGACTTTATTCCAAGTATTGAGTTATGACCAATCCTGTGATTAACAGCCAAGCATTGGGTTATTCCAATCCTGTGAAACTATTCCAAGCATTGGACTATGCCAATTTCGTGCATCTATTCCAGGCATTAAACTATGTTAATCCTGTGCATCTCATCACTGAATACCACATCAACTTTACTAGGCAATATACCTTGGCCAAGCCATCATACTTATTCACATCCTTTATACAAGTATTCCTCTTATCTCCTTTAAACATATTCAAAACACTATAGCCCTTATTTGGCTATAAGCATAAATCATGTATGATTAAGATTTCATAATTAGTATTGTATCCATTTATTATTATTATTATGTTACCAAGTTTCCATTTCCTAGTTTATTTGAACATTATCATTTCTTACATGAGACTTTTATAAAAATCTTGTTACCTCTCACTAGGCAAAAACTATTCTCATGGCTCACAAGGCCCATTAAACATCTTGTCACCTCTCACTAGGCAACAACTAACCACATGACTCACAAGGCCCATTAAACATCTTGTCACCTCTCACTAGGCAACAACTAACCATATGACTCACAAGGCCATTAAACATCTTGTCACCTCTCACTAGGCAACAACTAACCATATGGCTCATAAGGTCATTAAACATCTTGTCACCTCTTACTAGGAAACAACTAACCACATGGCTCACAAGGCCACTAAACATCTTGTCACCTCTCACTAGGCAACAACTATTAGGGTTAGGGTTTCCCTTTATAGTCGAATAGGGTTTCAAGTTCATATTATCAATCCAAACCCTAATTCATTGCTCCACACATCGAGGAGCATACATTAATATCTTAAGTATTCAATCATACTTATTTATTCTCAGCATTTGTCATTAAATGATTATCAACACAAAGTATGAGCAGATGGGTGCCAGGACACTATGGTAGATTACAAGAACGACAGACTGAGGGAAGGGAGGACCAGAATGATCAGGAGCAATACGTCCAGTACTTCATCAAGCATACAAAAGGAATATGGGATGAGGAGTAGGTCCAAAGGTCCCTACCACCTGCCCTACATGAGAGGATACTCGGTATTCTGATTAGTGCATCCATAGGGGAGGACCAAATTGCATGGGAGCCTGACCCAAGAGGAGAGTTCACTACCCGCTCATCTTACCAGTTCATCACAAAGGGCAACACAGGTGTGTCGGGGATGGCGGGCAAAGAGTGGGACAAGTTGTGGAAGAAGCAATGGCCGCCCAAACTACTACACTTTGTGTGGATGCTATGTAAGGAAGCCCTGCCAATGATGACCAGGCTACATAGGAGGAAGGTCACGGAAACGAGCATCTGCCAATAGTGTAAACAAGCGGAAGAAGACAACGTTCACACAATCCTACCTTGCAACTTTGCAAAGAGAGTGTGGACATGCGGCAGAGATGAACTGACTGGAGTCACCGACTTGGTGGCGAACACTTCGGACCTGTTGCATGTCTTGACAAACTATGGAAAGGAGGAGGTGGTTGAGAGAGTTGCAACTATGTTTTGGATTGCATGGACAGTGAGGAGCAAGTTCCTTTTTTAGGAGAAGCCGATCTATGAACCGTCTCTGGTGGCAAGCTTCGTCAACCTGGTCCAAGACTATCAAAAGTATCAAACAAACTAGACAAGCTCGACAGGGACAAGGTCCTCGACACCGGAGAACATCAGGTGGACACCGCTGGGAGAAGGAATGCTCAAACTCAATGTGGACGCAAGCTGGAAGATCGAGACAGCAGCATATGGAGGAGCCATTATACATGATGGACAAGGGGTGACCAAGGCGACAATACAACACCAGTTGGGCCATGCTACATCAGCTCTCATGGCTGAAGCAATGGCTATGAGCCACACACTAAAGGAAGCATGAAGATTGGGTTTCACAACTCTGATGGTGGAAACATATAGCATGAATCTGGTAAGAGCAATTAAGGTGGGAAGCTATGGTAGAGGCTACGAGGACTTCATAATCAAGCAGATTGTGGAAACTACCTTATAACTGAATGCCAAGAACCTGCAACATGTATACCGAGAGGCAAATAGGGATAGTCACCTCCTAGCCACTAAGGCTCGTCTGTTAGACATCTCTCTTTCTCTATTAGACAATTTCAATAATGAAGTCATTGTATTAGCACAACAAGATTTGACTTAAAAAAATGACTTTGGTCCCACCTTAAAAAAAAAGATGCTTTCCTTCATTTGAGTTTTGAGGTGCTTCCACCATATCGGGTATGAGGTGTGTGCTTGCTGCCCATATCACCTTAGAGGTGTATGTGTGCTTACCATATTGAGTTTGAGGTGTATGTATGCTTACCATCTCAGGTTTGAGGTGTATGTGTGCTTAACATATCACCCTTGAGGTGTATGTATGCTTCCATATCGGGTTTGAGGTGTATGTGTGCTTCCATATCACTTTTGAAGTGTGTGTGGACTTCACACCATATCGGGCAAAGAGGTGTGTGTGTGCTTCACACCACATCGGGCAAATAGGTGTGTGTGTGCTTCACACCATATCGGGCAAAGAGGTGTGTGTGTGCTTCACACCATATCTGGCAAAGAGGTGTACGCTTGATCCATATCACTTTTGAGGTGTAGGTGTGCTTCACACCATATCGGGCAGAGAGGTGTGTGTGTGCTTCACACCACATCGGGCAGAGAGGTGTGTGCTTAACCCAATATCATTTTTGAGGTGTTTTCTTGAACTCATATCGTGCAAGAGGTGTATACTACACCACCATATCGTGAAAGAAAGTATAAAATCATATCCATATCATTTTAGTGAAGTAGGTGCATCACCATATCGGGTTAGAGGTGCCTACTTGTGTGCTTGAACATGATATCACTTTATAAGGTGATACCATCTTCTTCAAGATCAAGACCTTCATTCTAATTATTATCGTTCATGGAAACAGTTCTAAGAAACTACTAGAACTCATAATGTCATCAACTATTTCAGAAAATTTCAGAATTAAAAGTAGTTCATTAAGTATAAAAATTTAGGTGATGAATAATAGCATGGTTGAGTTCAAGTTATATAACCCACCTAAAGAACAACTTCAAAGCTCCAAGCTCCAAAGCTCCACGTTCCTAAGGTCGAAGATGACTTATCAAAAGTCCAAGGCTTGTTCACAACTCCTTCATATACCAGGAATCACCATGTATAATCAATTGGTGAAGAAGAAAAGAAAGGAAGATCATAACCCTAAAATCATGCTTCAATCCAAGGTTGAAGATGATCATGGCCTCACCTTAGGGTTAAGTATTGATCTCCCTCTTGATCCTTAGCACCTTGTATGATACATGACTACCCTTGCACGATATGCCATCACTTGTGGCAGATATCCCCCTTACTTGTCGCCAAAAACACTCCACTTGGCCGATATCAACATGCTATGACTGATATTACTTGCTATGGCTGATACCCAAGGCCTATGCACGATACCACATCATTACTGCATGATACAAGGACCCTATGCATGATATCTAAGAGCAATAAGGTGGTAGGTTTCGAAAACGTTCACTAAAGGGTGAAAGAAGGGGTATATATACTTGTTGTTCATGAAGAAGTGTGAAAATGAGGTGTCATCAATTTGAGCTACTAGGTGCCATGTGTCCATGCATGGTTGACATGTGTACATTCATGAATTAACATTTATCTTGACATGAAAAACTCTTGAGGATAATCTAGGGATGAATTTTCATCCATTACTTATCCCTTTGAATAAAATATATCAACAAAATCACCACTTTATTCACAACCCGATACAACTTTTCTAAGGAAGTTGTAAACCGATACACTTCTCCTCCTTGAGGTGCTTTACACGTCATGGGCTTTTCCAAGAGTCCACAAAACTATATGGTACTCCTCCTATGTCTCCTTGGCCGATAGGCACTTATATATAAGCTTTTCAACTTGATACAACTCAAGTTAGGGTTTCATACTCAACCCCTTTCTTGGTCATTTCATCACCAAGAATACCAACACTCATAATTGATTCAAACATGGTGTTTCCTTCTTTATATCTCTTCTAAATGATACATATAGGAATTAGTAACATTCTAGAGGTGGTAATTTTCATATCAACCCCACATTTTAGGTAAATTACAATTTGTACCAAAATTGGTGCACAAGGTACTAACATTATTCAAACATGTTCAAACTTGGAATTTAGGCTTTCCACAAGCCACCACTTAGTGTCATTATCTCTCTTATGATGCTAAAACACTTAAGGCATGTTAAACATGTGACAATTTTCAATATAGCCCCTCATCTTGGGTAAACTACATTTTGGTCCAAAACATGTGAACATTGCTCAAACATTATTCAAACAGGATCAAATTTGAAACATAAGTTTGTTACCTGATAGAAAAACACTTTAAAGGATTATATTCAACTTCTAAACAACTTACTTAGCCAAAACAAATGGGGTTACCTCATAACCCAGGTCAGGGTCCTTATAAATTATTAACCCCTAACAAGGATTTCGTCCCCAAAATCCCCGGTAAAGGGAGACAGATATAATTCATTCATCATATCATCAAGCCTCCACATAACATATTAATGTCATGGAGATGCCATAGAACTTTTACCAACACAAAGTCATTTCACACAGGGTTATCATAGAATCTGTCATACAGGACACATACTCCATTATCCTTTTCATTATTGATTGTAGAGTCAACTCTGTGTCGGGTGACATTTTAACTCAGGTGTCAAACCTCACTGATTTTTCACCCACTTGGGATTACAAGTCTTATCATGCATCTGTTGTGCCACTCAAATCTGCTGACACAACACTAAACTCTCTTATGACTTGTATCAACTATCCCTTTAGCTATTTATTTTTATTCTCATAAGGAGAGGCTATTTATTAAAGAAGAACTATTTCAAAGGTATCTCTAGATGTGATGTATAAGTTGCCTCAATAAATCTAGATAGAGACATTCTAAGGAATTATTTTTAGCTTCATAAGCTTCTTCCAAAATGATTCCACAATTGTTCCTTCAATCCATTCATCCTTGCTGAAGTCATGTCTATGCAGGGCATAAACCCCTAACATGTGGTGTCCATAGTATATAACTAGACTATTCTCAAAGTTGGCCTCTTCTAGGTAACCAAACATTACTCCTTGTCAGGAACCATGTTCTCATATTCTCATATCATTGAAAGTTCTTGGATACTAGGATTCTTTACCTTGGTATCCATTATATGTGCCAAAAACACATCACATCATCATCATTTCCATCCTCTATTGTTATTTACCAAGACCAAAGGTATTACTTATCACATATGCTTGTCTTGGAACTAAAATCCAAGACTAGTTTATACTTTTCTAAGTATCCATCCATAGAACACTTCTAACTCATGCACATCAAGTGTCATAAGACTTACTTGATTTTCATGTTCTGAAAGAGAAAGAGTACAAGGAAACATAGTCTTTTTATCACCCTACCATTATTCAGGGTTGTTTATTGAAGAAAAGAGATTATCACCTTCTTCGAGTATTACATGAACTTTCAATTGTTCATGTGTCACTCAATCTTATTTCCTCTTAAGTTCCTTGCCTTCAACATAGGAATTATAGAGATGATTACATGTCACCACCTCTTAGTATTATCATCATCATGATTACTATATTTGGGTATTCCAACCCTTAGTTTATCATTGAACATTGTTACCTCTCATCGGGTAACTGTTACCTCTAGGTCCTCAGACCAAGGTATACATTATACTAAACATATTCTTTTGTTTATAAGTTGATCTACGATTAACTTAGATTTCTCCATATATCAATTAGGATGTGGTAGAAATATCCATGACACATCTCTGACTTCATTATGCTCTTTAGATTGTCTCAAAATGACTACTTGATTAGAGTATTCAGAAAGATAACAATCTATGAGTGTCATACTTACCTTTCCTTCAATAGATGAATACTTGGCCAGGGTATTCAAGAACTAAAATTAGGTAGTATGCATTTGTTTTATATTATGTTTCATCTCTTTAAATTTTTACTACTTAGTATCTCATATTTTCTTTGGGTGTTTCTTTTACATCTCTTCCCTTTCTACATGAAGAGAGAAATTTCAAAACATATAAGAGAATATTAATCTGAATATAGGTTCTTATCTTTCTTATCTCTTCCTCATGTCCTCATAGGACTAATTATAGGAAGCTCAATAACAACTACCTTCTTATGATTATTAGATAAAATCAAGAGAAGACATATCAGTTGGAAAAAGCTCTATCTGACTGTCACCCCTCACAGCCATCTACCACTTCAGGTTGACTCAAACATAGAGTCTAGATGTTTCATATTGTTTCTTTTTCCTTTTTACACTTATTACGTTGTAACTTTTGTAAGCCCTACCGAGTCTGCCTCGGTTGTTGGGTCATTTACTCCCTTCTTTTTTAATAAAAGGGTTTAGTATGCTTAACATGTCGATGTCTTATCCTCGTACCATAGCCTTATCGGTCTTATTACCAATGTAGAAGCTAAGTCAGGAGTTATTATTGGTGGAAAGTTAGGACTCTTGCCTTTACTTAGTGACTACTGCCATGGTGTACTAGGCATTTATTGCACTGATGGTACCAAAAATGTATTATTTTAGACAACTAGGCAAATTTCTCTAGAATTATAGAGACATTTCCTTAATTCTCAGCCTATTGCCCCTCCTTGGGCATTGCCATCACAGATATACTATCTGTCTATACTTATGATAGAGTCTATTTTCTTGTCATATGTTAATTCTTCCCACATTTTCCACTGTTCCAACATGACTATGTCATTCAGGAACCCTTTCAGAACCCAAAATTTCCGCATTGAGGGCTGGTAACCTAGGTTGTAATGCTAGTATCCAGTCTACAGTATGCATCACTTTTGTCCTAACCTACCCAACAAGAGCATTCAAATAGGATTCTCTATCCTGATTAGGTCAAGATGATAATTCTCAGGCACTCGTTCTTTTCTTTCCTAGTCCCTTGCACCCTCTTCTGGTGCAACAACATTGCTCTCAACAATGTGTTCCTTGTGTTCCCCAGTCATTTATAAACTTTACCCTTTCTTCTGCATAAGCGGAAGTCATTATAGGGTATACTGGAGGACACTAACACAGACTCAACACCTTAGTCCTATGTCTCTGTACACTCAGTGAACCTTAAGCTCTGATACCAAAACTTATAACGATAGTCGCCAAAATGACAAACAAATCATTACTAATTAAACATAATAAACATAAACAGTGGATTTACAAAAAAAATCACTAAAATTAAAACCATTTTTGCAAAGAGATCCATTTCTAGGAAAACTCTTTAAGGAATAACCAAAACTTAATATTCACATTGATCATATATTGTACATACATTGTACCATTTCTTCTCGAGGACAACATATAACAGTTGATTTCTCAAAACATATACCTAAAGCAACATCAAACCTCGAGGCATACAAGCCAAAACTCAGATTGTTCATAAAACCAATACATACTAAATCCAAGGACCTGAGAGTATATAGATGACACATAGGACTTCAATCTACAAGACATGACAGACAATACACTCAACCTGAGTTGTCACTATTGTCCCTATTGATGTTGTTCTATCTCTACAGTACAGTCTCAATCCCCCTTGTGCACATCCACCTAAAAAAATGTGGATCCCACGGGGTAAGACAATTGTCCCAGCGAGAGATATAACTCTCCACCAATAATGTTATTATCACAGTTAAATATTATTAAACTGAGCATAGGATAAACAATTTAGAACAATCTCATCATTTAAAGCATTGCAACTATCTATGATGGAGTAGTAAATCATCTATTCTCTTTATAAGGAATAGGAAGAACATGTATATCATTTACCCATCATACTATATCAACATCTCACGCTTATCCTGTGATAATCATTATCATGGTATGTCATCCATGAATCATTCTCATTTCTATCTGTTGACCTTATCCAATCTGTTAACCAGATATTGAATTGTACCAGTCATGTAAGTATACATCATCATATTATGTCCAGGCATTGAACTATGCCAATCCTGTACAACTATTCCAGCCATTGGACTATGCCAATCCTGTGCAACTATTCCAGGCATTGGACTATGTCAATCATGTGCAACTATTCTAGGTATTGGACTATGCCAATCATGTGCAACTATTCCAGGTATTGAACTATGTCAATCATGTGCAATTATTCCAGGCATTGGTTTATTACCAATCATGTGCAATTATTCTAGGTATTAGGTTATTACCAATCTTGTACAATTATTCCAGGTATTGGGTTTAACCAATCCTGTGACATTATTCCACGTATTGGGTTATGACCAATCACGTGCAATTATTCCAGGAATTGGTTTATGACCAATCATGTGCAATTATTCCAGGTATTAGGTTATGACCAATCCTGTGACATTATTCCAGGTATTGGGTTATGACCAATCTTGTGCAATTATTCCAGGTATTGGGTTATGACCAATCCTGTGCAATTATTCCAGGTATTGGGTTATGACCAATCATGTAACATTATTCCAAGTATTGGGTTATGACCAATCCTGTGCAATTATTCCAAGTATTGGGCTATGACCAATCTTGTGCAATTATTCCAGGCATTGGGTTATGACCAATCCTGTGACATTCTTCCAAGTATTGGGTTATGACCAATCCTATGCAATTATTCCATGTATTGGGTGATGACCAATCCTGTGACATTACTCCAGGTATTGGGTTATGACCAATCATGTGCAATTATTCAAAGTATTAGGTTATGACCAATCCTATGAAATTATTCCAGGTATTGGGTTATGACCAATCCTATGCAATTATTCTAAGTATTGGGTTATGACCAATCATGTGCAATTATTTCAGGTATTGGGTTATGACCAATCATGTGCAATTATTCCATGTATTGGGTTATGACCAATCATGTGCAATTATTCCAGGTATTGGGTTATGACCAATCCTGTGACATTATTCCAGGTATTGGGTTATGACCAATCCTATGATTAACAGCCAGGCATTAGGTTATCCCAATCCTATGAAACTATTCCAGGCATTGGACTATGCCAATCATGTGCATCTATTCCAGGCATTGGACTATGCCAATCATGTGCATCTCATCACTGAATACCACATCACCTTTACTAGGAAATATACTTTGGCCAAGCCATCATACTTATTCACATCCTTTATAAAAGTATTCCTCTTATCTCCTTTAAACATATTCAAAACACTATAGCCCTTATTTGGCTATAAGCATAAAGCATGTATTATTAAGATTCCATTATTATTATTGTATCCAATTATTATTAATATTGTGTTACCAAGTTTCCATTTCCTAGTTTATTTGAACATTATCATTTCTTACATGAGACTTTTATAAAAATCTTGTTACCTCTCACTAGGTAACAACTATTCTCATAGATCACAAGGCCCATTAAACATCTTGTCACCTCTCACTAGGCAACAACTAACCACATGGCTCACAAGGCCCATTAAACATCTTGTCACCTCTCACTAGGCAGCAGCTAACCATAGGCTCACAAGGCCATTAAACATCTTGTCACCTCTCACTAGGCAATAACTAACCATATGGCTCACAAGGCCATTAAACATCTTGTCACTTCTCACTAGGAAACAACTAACCACATGGCTCATAAGGCCATTAAACATCTTGTCACCTCTCACTAGGAAACAACTATTACGGTTAGGGTTTCCCTTTATATCCGAATAGGGTTTCAAGTTCATATTATCAATCCAAACCATAATTCATTGCTCCACACATCGAGAATCATACATTAATTTCATAAGTATTCAATCATACTTATTTATTCTCATCATTTGTCATTAAATGATTATCAACACAAAGTATGAGTTTTTCTCTTATCCTTACTAAGATATTGATTACTTCATACTTTATTAAGTTGGCTCAACCTTTTCTTCAAGGTTCATTAGCCTACTTAATCAATTTTCATTCAACTCCATACCTTTTAATGTATGAATTGATATAAGACACTTCATGTGTTAGTTCATCAAGTATATTGCATTTAAGATGCTTTCCTTCATTTGATTTTTGAGGTTCTTCCACCATATCGGGTATGAGGTGTGTTCTTGCTGCCCATATCACCTTATAGGTGTATGTGTGCTTACCATATCGAGTTTGAGGTGTATGTATGCTTACCATCTCGGGTTTGAGGTGTATGTGTGCTTAACATAACACCCTTGAGGTGTATGTATGTTGCCATATCGGGTTTGAGGTATATGTGTGCTTCCATATCACTTTTGAGGTGTGTGCACTTCACACCATATCAGGCAAAGAGGTGTGTGTGTGCTTCACACCATATCGGGAAAAGAGGTGTGTGTGTGCTTCACACCATATCGGGAAAATAGGTGTATGCTTGATCCATATCACTTTTCAGGTGTATGTGTGCTTCATACCATATCGGGCAAAAGAGGTGTGTATGTGTGCTTCACACCATATTGGGAAGAGAGGTGTGTGCTTAACCCAATATCATTTTTGAGGTGTTTTCTTGACCTCATATCGTTCAATAGGTGTATAATACACCACCATATCATGTAAGTAAGTATAAAATAATATCCATGTTGTTTTAGTGAAGTAGGTGCATCACCATATCGGGTTAGAGGTGCCTACTTGTGTGCTTGCACCCCATATCACTTTATAAGGTGATACCATCTTCTTCAAGATCTAGGCCTTCGTTATAATTGTTATAGTTCATGGAAACAGGTCTAAGAAACTACTAGAACTCATAATGTCATCAAATATTTCAGAAAAGTTCGGAATTAAAAGTAGTTCATTAAGTATAACAATTTAGGTGATGAATAATAACAAGGTTGAGTTCAAGTTATATAACCCACCTTAAGAAGAACTTCAAATCTCCAAGCTCCAAATCTCCATGTTCCTAAGGTTGAAGATGACTTATCAAAAGTCCAAGGCTCGTTCACAACTCCTTCATATACAAGAAATCACCATGGATAAGCAATTAGTGAAGAAGATAAGAAAGGAAGATCATAACCCTAAAATCATGCTTCAATCCAAGGTCGAAGATGATCATGGCCTCACCATAGGGTTAAGTATTGAGCTCCCTCTTGCTTCTTAGCACCTTGCACGATAACTGACTACCCTTTCACCATATGTCATCACTTATGGCCGATATCCCCCTCACTTTTGGCCAAAAACACTCCACTTGGCCGATATCGATTTGCTATGGCCTATATCCACATGCTATGGCCGATATTACTTTCTATGGCCAATACCCAGGGCCTATGCATGATACCACATCACTCCTACATAATACAAGGACCCTATGCACGATATCTAAGAGCAAGGAGGTGGTAGGTTTTGAAAACGTTCACTAAAGGGTGAAAGAAGGGGTATATATACTTGTTGTTCATGAAGAAGTGTGAAAATGAGGTGTCATCAATTTGAACTACTAGGTTCCACGTGTCCATGCATGGTTGACACGTGTACATGCATGAATTAACATTTATCTTGACATGCAAAACTCTTGAGGATGATCTAGGGATGAATTTTCGTCCATTACTTATCCCTTTGAATAAAATATATCAACAAAATCACCACTTTATTCACAACCCGATACAACTTTTCTAAGGAAGTTTTAAATGGATACACTTCACATCCTTGAGGTGATTTGCACGTCATGGGCTTTTCCAAGAGTCCACAAAATGATATGGGACTCCTCCTATGGTTCCTTGTCCGATAGGCACTCATATATAAGCTTTTCAACTTGATACAACTCAAGTTAGGGTTTCATATTCAACCCCTTTCTTGGTCATTTCATCACCAAGAGTACCAACACACATAATTGATTCAAACATGGTGTATCCTTCTTTATCTCTCATCTAAATGATACATACAAGAATTAGGATAATTATAGAGGTGGTAATTTGCATATAAACCCCACATTTTGGGTAAATAACAATTTGTACCAAAATTGGTGCACAAAGTATTAACATTATTCAAACATGTTCAAACTTGGAATTTAGGCTTTCAACAAGCCACCACTTAGCATAATTCTCTCTCTTATGATTCTAAAACACTTAAGGAATGTTCAACATGTGACAATTTTCTATATATCCCCTCATCTTGGGTAAATTGTGTTTTGGTCCAAAACATTAGAACATTACTCAAACATTATTCAAACATGACCAAATTTGAAACATAAGTTTGTTACCTGATAGAAAAACACTTTAGAGGATTATATTCACGTTCTAAACAACTTACTTAACCAAAAAAAATAGGGTTACCTCATAACCCAGGTCAGGGTCATTACATGTTTGATCCCTTTCAGTTCGACAGACACTTGCCATTTTTGCAGAAGGATCATGATGTTAGGATTCATAAGCTTCACAAGATGATTTCAATCAATATGCTAGTTTTCATAAAATGGCCCTCTTGAGGATCTGCTTAGAATAAGGAGGGTATCATGATTCAAATAGCATAGAGAGAGAAACTAGCTAGCTAGGTAATGGCTTTTATCGAAACAGAAAGCGTCAAAACTCCATCAAGTTTCTATATAATTTCTTTGAAAATTTAAAAATTTTGAAAATTTTGATAAAAATGCAATGATGAAATCTTAAGTCTGAAACAGATGGGTGTGGGTGGAAATTGAAGTATGTACCACCCACCCTCCACCCGGAACTTAGAAATTTGCTCGTCTCAAGCAAACTCTAAATCTGAGATGGAGGGGAAAATTCATGCTGGTTGGACCCCCAGACGTGGTTGCGTTCCAATCAGTGTGTGTCCTCCATCTAAAAATCTCAAAGATGAAGACTAGTCAGAACTTAAGATAGCATCGTGCGATGCGATATCTGTTCAGTGCAAAATTTTCTAAAACATGAAAACAAAATTAAGGAAATTTTCTAATTCAAAACTAAAAGAAAAAAAAATATTGATCGGGTTGCCTCCCGACAAGCGCCTTTGTTTTACATCGATGGCTCGATGTGAATCCATCATTTTTCTATTGGATACGTTGGGTTGGTTAGATCCAACATTTCTTCGGTGCCTATTTTGACTGAGGTGAAATATCTCTTTAAGTGTTTCCCATTAGCCACAAATTCTCCTGATTGTTCACTCCATAAAATGAAAGCACCATGCGGGTAGATACTCTTGACAATGTATGGTCTAGACCAGCAAGAACGAAGTTTCCCTGGGAACAACCTCAGTCTTGAGTTGAACAGTAGAACTTAGTCTCCCACTTGAATATCCTTTCTTTTTAGATGACCATCGTGCCAAAGCTTGGTGCATTCTTTGTAGATTCATGCATTCTCATAAGCTGTCATTTGAAGTTCATCCAGTTCTTGAAGTTGTAGAATTCTAGCTTGGACAGATTTCTTTAGGTCGAAATTTAGTTGTTTGATTTCCCACCATGCTTTTCATTCTAGTTCTACAAGAATGTGGCATGACTTTCCATAGATTAATTGAAATGGTGTAGTTCCAAGAGGAGTCTTAAAAGTGGTTTGGTAGGCCCACAAGGCATCATTGATTTTCACTGACCAATATTTTTAGTTGCGTCCTACTATCTTTTCCAAGATAGCCTTGAGTTGATGGTTAGAAACCTCTACCTTCCCACTTATTTGTGGGTGGTAGGGGGAAGCTACCTTGTGCTTTACACCATATTTTCTTAACAACGCTTCAAAGCTTCTTTCCAAAAAATGAGAACCTCCGTCGGATATCACAGTTTGTGGGACTCCGAAATGGGGAAAATAATATCCTTGAACATTTTGATTATAGGTTTTGAATCACTAGTGACTATCAGTATGGCCTCTACCCATTTTGAGACGTAATCCACCGCCACTAGGATGTAGGAAAATTCATGTGAGGATGGGAATGGACCCATGTAGTCCACACCCCAAACATCAAATATCTCAACTTATTGCCACAGTTTAAGCGGCATCTCATCTCTTTTCTTAATGTTACCAGTTCTCTGGCATTTGTCACATGATAGAACAAAGTTGCAGGAATCTTTAGATATGGTTGGCCAAAAGAAACCACATTGCAAAACCTTCAAAGAAGTTTTCTTAGAACTCATATGGCCTCCAACTGGACTTGAATGACATTGCTCTAAAATGAGTTGGGCTTCTTCCTCAGTGATACAACATCTATAGAGACCATCAACACAAAGCTTGAAGAGGTACGGTTCATCCCAATGATATTGCTTCACATCATGCATGAATTTCTTCAGTGCAATTCTGGTGCATTTAGGGTGGATGACACCAGCGGTGAGGTAGTTCACATAGTCCAAGTACCAAGGGGTAGCTTCTGAGACTTTTGTGAGTTGGTCATGTGGAAAAGAATCGTTAATCGGGATCTTCTCAGTTTCTTGAGTGTGGATACGACTGAGGTGGTCTTCCACAACATTCTTTGTACCTTTCTTATCTCTTATCTCCAAATCAAATTTTGTCAAGAGGAGAATCCATCTGATCAACCTGGGCTTTGCAACTTTCTTTGCTAGGAGGTAACAGATAGAGGCATGATCTATGTAGACAATGACTTTAGAACCAATGAGGTAATATCTAAACTTGTCAAAGGCATACACGACTGCAAGGAGTTCCTTCTCAGTAGTTGCATAGTTCCTATGAGCTTCATCGAGGGTCTTTGATGCATAGTAGATCACATAATATTTCTTCTCTATATATTGGCCTAAAACAGCACCCACAGCATAATCAATGGCATCACACATAATTTCAAATGGGTGATCCCAATCAAGAGCTCTGATGATGGGCGTTGTTATTAGGGAATGCTTTAGGTTGTTGAAACTCTTGACACATTCTTCGTCAAAATGGAAATCAGTGTCCTTTAGCAACAAAATCATCATCAGCTTGGTTATCTTGGAGAAATCCTTTATAAACCGTTTGTAAAAGCATGCATGACTGAGGGACGCGTGATCCTCTCTTACATTTGTCGGGATAGAGAGTTTGGAAATTACTTCGATTTTCCCTCTGTCTACTTCGATACCTCGGCTGCTGACTCTATGGACAAGAACAATGCCTTCCTTTACCATAAAGTGGCACTTCTCCCAGTTCAACACAAGATGTGCTTCTTCACACTGTTTAAGGACAAGGGAGAGGTTCTTTAGGCATGAGTCGTATGAATCTCCATATACAGAAAAATCATCCATAAAAATTTCCATGATAGTTTTAGTGAGACCAACAAATATAGCCGCCATGCAACGCTGGAAAGTTGCAAGCGCATTACAGAGGCCAAGTGGCATCCTTCTAAAGGCATACATTCCAAACGGGCAAGTAAAAGTTGTTTTCTCTTGGTCATCTAGATGCATAGGAATTTGATAGAATCCAGAGTAACCATCGAGATAGCAGAAATATTCTTGGTGAGCCAGCCACTCTAAGACTTGGTCAAGAAAAGGCATCGGGAAATGATCCTTACGTGTTGCCTTGTTCAACTTACGATAATCAATACACATCCTCCACCCGGTGATTGTTCATGTAGGAATGAGTTCATTATCTTCATTCTGTATAACAGTAGTGTCACCTTTCTTTGGGACAACATGCATCAGACTTACCCATGGCGAGTCAGATATAGGATAGATGATTCCAATAGTGAGCAGTTTAATGACTTCACGGTTGACTACTTCCTTCATGTTTGGATTAAGCTTCCTTTTATGTTCAACGGTTGGTTGATGATATTCCATCATGGGGATTATGTGCATGCAAAGCGCTTGACTGACCCCGGTGAGATCACTCATCTTGTAGTCGATGGCTTTTCTTATTTCCTGTAATTCTGTCAGGAGTTTATCTTCTTATTCTACCATTAGATCAGAATTTATGTTGACTGGGCAGACCTTGAGATCATCCACAAACACATACTTCAATCCCTTGGGTAGGGGTTTCATTTCAGGAGCTTCTGGTTTCTCGCACGGTTCTTCAGTAACATTCACAGCCTTGAGTTTCTCAAATTTGGTTTCTGGATCTTCTCCAGTAGTGTCGAGGTGGAGAACATAATCCTTTATTTGTTCATCAATGGAGTCATCAGCAGATGGGTTTGTTAGAGCCACTTCTAACAGATCGTCTTGTTCATAATCTTCTTGTGTAAGTAGTGACATTTGCTCTATGCAATCAATCAAATAGACTTCTTCTTGCATGCTCGGTCTTTGCATGCTTTCGAAAACTTTGAACTTGAGGGTTTCTTTACCTAGTCTGAGTAGTAAGGTTCCTGCTTCAACATCAATCAGAGCTCTTGCAGTGGCAAGGAACGGATGGCCAAACATGAGAGGGTATATGGTGTATTCTTTTATGTCCATAATGACAAAGTCACACGAAACATAGGAGTCTTTGCCTACCTTGACAGGGACATATTCAATGATTCCCAAGGGGAGAGTCACATTGTTATCTGCAAGCTGTATGGTCATGCCAGTCGGGAGCAGTTCAGCAAACCCTAGCCTTTTTCAAAGGCTAAGTGGCATGATAGAGATGCTAGCACCTAGATCGGCCAATCCCTTCTTATAAGAGGAATCACCGATATGGCAAGAGATCCCAAAAGATCTTGGATCTTTCTATTTCTTTGGCATCTTGCTATGAATAATGTTGGAAGTGGTCGTTGCTAACTTGACTGTCTCATATTCTTCAGTTATATATTTCCTTGTCAGGTTGGTATCTCAGCCAGCACATCTAGAAAGGGTATATCAACATGAAGCTTCTTCATAGCTTCCTTGAATTTATTGATATGAGTGACAAGCTCGGTTTGCTTTAAACGAGTAGGGAAAGGGGGATGAGGGTTGTATACTAGCACATCTGGCTCTGGTGTTTCTGTTTCTGTAATAGTAGGTTTTTCAAAACTTTCCTCATTTGTCTTATTAGCAGTTAGTGGCCCTTTTTGTTGAGACTCTGGTGTTGTAGAGTCTTGGACAATCACAGAGTCATCCTTGTCAATAATAACCATAAGTGTCTTGATAAGAGGATCAAAATAGTCTTTTCCAGACCTAGTGGTGACAGCCTTTAGTTGCTTTGGGTACTTAGGATTGTTCTCTGGTTGGCCAAAAAAGGCTCCAGCAGGTGGCTTCATGCTAGCTGCAAGTTGAGCTACTTAAGATTCAATAGCCTTCTGATGGGCTTGTTGGTTAGCTATCATAGTCTATTGTGACTACAACATCTTCTCAATGGCTTTCAGCTTATTATCAGGGGAGATGGGACTAGATTGTTGCCCTTGTTGTTGGTTCTGGTAAAGGACTTGGTTGGGATTCTAGAACTGATAATTGTTCTGATAATTGGTGTAGTTCCTATTTGGAAAGTTACCTCTAAAGTTTCCTTGATTTTTGAAGTTTTGATGTTGGTTGTACTGGAATCCTGGTGAAACTCGTTGTTGGTTGTTTGAACCAAGTTGCGGGGAGTTTTCTACTCCTAAAGGATTTCCATATTGAAAACCAGGATGGTTCCTGTTCTAATTCAGATTGTAATATCCTTGACCAGGGATGATGTTGACAGCATTAAGATTTTCCATTTGACCATTATCTCCTTGGCCATAAATGTTGCTTAGAACAACATCATAGAGAACATTGCAAGCTAGCGTAGAATGATCAGTGCCTTTGCATGCTTCGCAGAATAGTGAAGCTGACTTGATCTGTTCTTGTTGTTGAGGGGGTGAGCGTCTTCTTTCATAGGTAGCAAGGGACGATTCAAGATGGTCTTGCTTGGCAACTAGGAGCTTGAAGGATTCAGTGATAGACTTGTACTCAGTAATAGCTTCAGCCATAGCTACCTTCAACACTTCTTTACCTACAGATCTAATACCCCAATTAGCTTGATTTTCAGCTCCAAGGGTGACAACCTTTCATGTGCTGTCATAACTCTGACACATGAATTTTTCTCTAGATGAGGAGTCTGAGAACCTCTTGATGTCATCATCCACACCCCTATAGAAGATCTTGATGAGTTTAGTCTTAGGAATTCCATGGTGTGGACACTTGCATAGAAGCTCTTTGTATCTTTCCCATGCTTCAGCTAGGGATTCTCCAGGGACATGAGTGAATTGAGTTATTCGTCCCCTGATTTCATAGGTGAGAGAAGGAGGATAGAACTTCTCCAAAAAGACATTTTGAAGTTGTTCCCAAGTGGTGATTGGTTTGCATTGCAAGGAGTTCTACCAACTCATAGCTCTATCAGCAAGAGAGTATTTGAAGAGACAGAGTCGGATGGCATCGTCTGAGACTCCATTCTACTTTGTCATAGCACATAGATCAATAAACCTTAGAAGATGTTCCTGACTATCTTCTCCTTACTTACCATAGAATGGGATGTTTTGAAGCAAGGTGATCCAATGTGCCCAGATCTCGAAGTTTGGAGCGTTGATGGGAGGTGATTGTACTGGGTGGTGAACATCAGCAGTTTTAGGGATTGAGAGCTCCCTAAGGTCCTTTTGTAGGACTGCTGCTTGTGCTGCTGCTTGTACTGCTTGGATTTCTTCTTGAATTGTAGCTCTGGCTTCTGGCATAAGTCTATCTCTTTGTGCATTAAGGGCTTGAGAGACCCTTCGAGCTATTTCCTCCTCTTGATCCATCCTTGCTTGGTTCTCTCTGTTTAGGTGACGAAAGGTTCTATCTATCTCAGGATCAAAGCTAGCAGTGAGTGTGAAACTATTCGAGCGGTGCATGCACTAGTCTTTGGGGGTACCTAGGATGGAAAGATCCTTCAGAAGTGAGATGGATGGAGTAGAACAAAATTCAAGTGAATGATCGATTGTATCAAAAGAAAAACAAAAACCTAGATTAGCCTTAATAGAACTAGATTTGACTAACTAATTCTGTTGTCCCCGTCAACGACACCAGAATTTGACGTGGTCTATTATCGCACTAGTCACTTGGGGCTAAAATCCCTAAGTTTTTAACCAAAACATGTGCAATAATACCACCCACAAGCAGACGGGTCTTATCGCAGTATAGTTAAGGATCGAATCCCAAGGAAAAATGTTTTTAAGGATCATTGTTAGTCTAGTCTAGTTCAAGTAAGGCTAATATTTAGAACAAAGATTGATTTGAGTATAATTAAACTAATTGCAAGAAAGTAAAGTACAATATTAAAGTTGAATCTATATTAATGATGAAGATCATTGGGGTGGTCCTGGGTTTCACCACCACTACACATGCAAACATATCCAATCACAAACACCATGCAAGATCTAACTATCCAAATAGAGCTACTGCAAACCATCCGTTAGGATGTTTAGGTTCGTGTAAGCATCACCTTAGGCATCAGATTCCTCATTGCCATCCGGATCACGTACTTATAGCTCCAAATATACAGATATCCAACTGAAGTTGCAGCCCTCCGTTTGGATGTTTAGGCACACAGAAGTGTCATCGTGGACTAGATGGCTTGTCCCCTCACGAATCACACACTTACAACCTCAGGGAATCCCATCTCATTTCTCATCAGGGAGTCAACCCCGTTAATCAACATTCAAACCTACATATTGAAGTTCTCACAATATAGGAAAGAACAAGATAAATGCAAGAAGGTGATCAATCCACAAACACACATCGACGATTAACAACAAAATGAAAAGTTATTTACATTCCATGGATTGTTTAATGAAAATACATATAAGCATGGGCAGCGGGGCTAGTCCCTGCACCCCAGCAAAAGTAAACTACTCGCTCATTATGTGAGGAACAAAAATAACAAGAGAGGGAAGATTCCTCCATGAGCATGATGTAGAAGATGGTCGCAGCTCGGTGAACATACAGTCTTCTACACCACGTCCGAGCAGATCTGGACAAGGAGCGAGAGACACCAAGGCATACGGGGCAGACCTTCTCTCTCCACCTTCCTTCTCTTCTCATCATTCTTACTCATAGTAGGAGGAGCAATCTTTGGATGTGTATGTAGAGTGGATGCACGTAAATGGATTGTGAAGAAGTGTGATGGATCAGGATCCCTTTCCAGGGGTCGGGCCTATGTTCAGGTAGCCCGGCAGCATCTCAGATCTGATGCCCAAGTGAGGACCCCTCTGGTCCTATTTATAGGCACTGGTCAGGTCTTAAACAGTTTGGGATAACCGTTAACATCTTCATGGTTGGACTCTTGATAATTCCTCGTGGTTTGGAAACCAAGAGCCCTCCTCACGGTCTTGAGTCTGGTCTACTTCACACAGTTTGAAAATGATTGGCTGTCCTTCACGGTTTGGGAAACTGATAGGATCTTCATGCAAACTGTGGAAACCGATCATTGGCCTTGCGGTTTGGATAGGCAGTGCCTTCCTCCACATGGTCTGGGATCACGAGCACCCTCTTCACAATCTAGCATCTTCATGGTCTGGGATGTTCTCGTGGTCTATAGCCTTCTCAGTTTCAAAGAACAATTGTCTGCTTTTCGGTTTTGAGAGTAATGGCTGACCTCACGTTCTTGGTTTTCTCTCTATCTTGCCTTCTTAGTTTGGAGCATCACTGCCCTCCTCACGATCTTCAAGACTGAACGTCGACCTTGTGGTTTTTGTGGCCACAAGGTTTTTCATAGTCTTTGGAGACTGCAAAGACTCCTTGTGGTTTTGAGACCGTGGATCCTCGACTCGGTCTTGGGACCATGAGGAGCAGGTCGTGAGTGTTGATGTAGATGTCGCCATGGTGAGGATGTGGTGCAGAGGAAGATGGTGGTTGCAATGCGGAGGTGAAAGCAGGTGGTTGCTAGCAGGCATAGGTTTGGAGGATTAGGGTTGCATGTGTGTCGAGATCTGTTAGTGAAGACGACGAGTTGCAGGTCATGTTGCAGGTGAGGAGAGGGTGATCGACGGTGCTATCGGTCTTGGGGGAAGCCTTCTCCACAATCCTAGAACCATGATGGCTCTCACGGTCTTGAGACCATGAGGGTTCTCGCGGTCTTAAGACCGTGAGGAGGGTCGAAGACCAAATGAGCAAACCGCTAGGGAAAACCAAGAGACCAAAACTGAGAGGGCAGGTTGCATGGGCGAAGCCCAGAGAGCAAACCGAGATTGGTCATTGATCTGAGATCGGACGGAGGGGAGATGGTTGATAGTGGAGGTGAGGGTGGAGATGGATGTAAGGGTTGAGAAAGGAGGATGATGATTAATATGAAGGTGGAACTTGATGGTGAAGCACATCAAGGTGGTGATGGTGGTTATGATGGAAGGTGAAGTAGATGAAGGATGCTTGATGAAGGTGGATCTAGGGTTGAGTGAAGGTGGGCCCCTAGCTGAAGATTTAACCTTATTGTGACATGTATGATCTGCATGAATTTCATATAGAACTAGTTAATAAGCTTGATAATCCAATCAATTAAGAAAGATTGCATATTGCAAGATTTAGGATATGAAAGTGAATGTATTGAGTCAAATTAGGTCCAAGATGGCTACTGAATAGCATGATGAATATGGATTCATCACATGCATGTGGAAACGGAAAATCAGTTGGCAGACATTTTTACTAAACCTCTAGCTAGAGAGAAATTTAACTTTTTTAGATGTAAACTGCTCATAACTGCTTTGAATGAATCTGATATGCCTTCTAGCTAGTTTTCATCTATCCTATATGTTTTGCCAATGTTTTGATCACCATTGCTTGATAATATGCTAAAATTGCAATTTTTCATGTTCTTTTTGCGTTGTTTTTTTCTTTTTTTAGTATTTTTGTTGGTATGCCCTGAGAGCCAATCATAGGATGATTGGATTAAGATACATTAAGATTGATTTGATAAATATTAAAGGCAATCTTTCAATTTATTTTGGTTCAATCAGTTATGAGATAATGATAGAACAGAATGAATGTCTAGAGAATGACAGTACTCAATGACATATGTCTTCAGGTTGAGGACCTAATGAATGAGATCATATGGATGCTAAGAGTTTGTACATTCTTGTTTTGTCCCTAGTCAGATGTCATTGTGGAAGGTTGATAGACAACAATGACACAGCAAGACTAGAGTGTGTGTTGGTTGATGACAGAGTCTCATTAGTCATGATATGTGATATCAAACCAAGCACATAAATACATGTTAGAGAACAGTGTATCAGACATACCCACCGTGAGAGTGACACATGGAACCATGACATGGTAGTCATAGTCAACTCTCATAGTGATGGTGGTGATTATGGTTCTTAGACCTAAAATCACTGCACTCATCACATGTCATTGGGTACACTTTGACATCATCAAACGCGGTCCTGAAATATGGATTGTTATATAGGTGATAATTGGGTGACTTTGACACATGGGGCTTTGACTGCGAGTGATAGATATGGGATTTGTCCCTCTTGAGGGAGTATGATGTCCATGGCTACTTGATAAGTGAGACTGAGAAAGGCATGTGCATGCATGTGTGAGTCAATATGTGATATTGATGGCACACATATCTCAAACAGTCTACTTTGGATCAAGGAACATGAATCAACATTGAAAGGATGGCAGTGGCATGCCTTGAGTTCATTCAAGATATCAGAGACAAAGGAATTATACATTCACTGCAATACCAATCACAGACCATAGGATTGAAAGTTTTTCTCCAAATTCCCTTTTCACTTGGGTAGCATTGATGTGCGACTAGGCACCGCTCTTTGCTTGTGATGTCCTAAGCTAGTTATGGACATTCACTGTCAACGTGAAATGGGACCTATAGAGTCACACACAAAGGATTAACCTAGAAGAGGAGTTTATCCATGAATGATGTTTGGATTGATTACTAAAGGTGTTTAGGTACTCAATCAAACATTCAATCAATTAACTTGACTCAGAATCATCAAGTTCAAGTGTTCAACCAACTGATTTGAGTGTCGGATTGATTAAGAACTGCATTGACTGTGTTCTGTACAATCTTGACCACCAACCGACCGATTCAACTTAATTAGAAGTTCATCTATCATTGACCATAGGTAACCACTATATAAGGGTTCTCAACCTATCTGGTCATAGCTCATCATGATCAAGGTGTAAGCTCAAGAAACATGCATAGGGTTATTGGGTTAGGCACAACCCTCACTAAAGGTGTCGCCTACCCTCACCAAAAGCATATAGCGACCAAACAAACCTTCACCAAAAGGGAGTATCGGATAGAGTACCAATTCTCACCCAAGATTGTCAGCTATCAACGCGTCATACATTTATGCACAAGGGGGCATCGTACAACTAGGACTACAACATGTATCGTGCATCCACATGCAGGGTGGTATTGGGCAACCAGGTGTTGTATAGCACATGGGCGCCATCTATCATCCAAAACCCTACCGCCCATTAGGGTTAGGGTTTCACATTGAGAAACCCTCAACTCTCTACCGCCTAAGGCCATATCGACTAAGATCATGGCACCCAACAAGAACGCCTACTTGGTTAACACATCAAGATACTCAAGGGGCTTTCATACCACCCAAGGTACACTACTTCAACGTTGCCATGACACCCATGGTACCATATCGTCCAAGGTATTGTCAAGCTCAACACATGTACCGCCAAAACCTCAACCCTAGGACCATCCAAGTTATCAAGTATGAACTCATGTTGGGTAATCATCTAAGAGAGAGACCATGTGTCGGGAAAGGCATATCAGCCAAGGTAACATATATCCTTATGGGGTATCAGCCACACACTTAGCCCTGACGTCACCCAAACCATGCACACCTACACACTCATAAAGTTCTAGGGTTGATGATATCAGGAAGCATATCAAGGGATCATCCATATCGCCCATCCTCATATCCTTATCGCTCATGGGGCACCATATCAGGCACCTAGCATATCACCCAAGGAAAACATCACAACAAGAGTACCCCTATCGGTCAGCTCAGGGTTAAGACAACTCTATCAGTCAAGGCTCCATTTCATCCATGGGCAGGGTGACCACTAAGGCACCATGTAGGGCAACTCACTAGAGAGTGGTGTGCAAGCACAAACCTTATGCCCAACACAAAAGCCCCTCAACCATGCTCATAACAGTCAGGGAGGCAGACATGGTATCACCCACCTAGGGTTTCACCTTTCTAGGCTCAAGACCTACCCATATCACCTAACAACACTACCATGGTTAAGAGTCATATCGGGCAACAAGGTTAATAGAGCTTTACTTAACATAACGTCCAAGGCAGCCCTAGATGAGGAGGTATCGTTCAGGGCACCAAAAAGGTGTATCGTGTAAGGGCACCAGGACCATACCAAGTTGGTTCTCTATCTACTCAAGACCATGTCGTGCAACAAAGGGTAGATCATCTATGTCGCCCAGGACAACCCTATCTCCCAAGCTAGTGTTGAAGCTCCATATCGGCCAAGACATTAAGGTTAGCGTTTACATGTCGGCCAATCACCATATCGCCCACCATCATCATATAAGGTAGTGGTGCATATCGGTCACCACCCCATATCATCCAATAGTACCAAAAGTTGGCTCACCTCTCAACAACCAAGTGAGAGGGGTCTTGCACAACCTTTAGCATAATGGGCAACAAGGGTAGAGCAACACCCTATCAGCCAGCCAACTTAACCTAACGTCCAAGCATCTAGACCATAGGTTCACCCTTCATCGACCAAGGAGAGAGAGGGGTTTTTCCCAAGCTACTAGAGCATGGCTCACCTCTCAAATCCAAGGGATATCATTCATGTGCCAACAACCAAAACAAGATCTAACGGGCAAGGCACTATATCGTGCAACCATTGTATCGTGCAGGCACCCTATCGGGTGGGTCATCTTCAACCTCAAGTCACCCACAACCATTATGCACAAGATAAACAAGAATAAGGAAGTAATAAAACGTGAACATTTCCATTAGATCAGATCCCAAATTCCATATATATAATTATCATGGAGAAAGGTACCAAATTAATTACAAGAACCAATATGTGCACATAAGAAGGGTGAACATAATAGAGATGATTAAGAGTTATGTAACCCGCCTTAAGAGGATCTCCATGAAAGGTCATCAAGCTTCTTGGTCCAAGCAGAAAACCCACGTTCCTCTCCAAGAACATCACCCATCCAAGGCTCAAAACATGCCTTCGGCACCATCATCATCGACTCAAGAAACAAAGGAAGAAGGAGAAGAAGAAACCATGGTTATGTATAGCTCAAGAAGAAGAAAATAGGGGAGATAACCACGGCCATGCCTTCTCACATAAGGGGCCTATCCATGGACGAGAGGGGAATAGGAAGGTGAAGAAGAAAGCATAAGGAAAAGCTAGCAAAGAAGCATGACTCACCAAGGTCGGATCTTGAGCAAGGAGTTTCCATGGCCAAGGAGCTCGCCCCTCCAAGCTCCATGGGAGTCTTCCTTAGCTCCCAAAGCTTCCATGCTCGTCCCATACAGGTAGGGGAAGGAAGGTGGACGAAAAGGATTGCTTGGCTAAGGAGGAAGGGGGTTATATACACCTAGGAAGAGAGAGGTAGCAAGGGAGAGGTGTCATAACCACATAAACCAAGGTGCCACTTGCTCTTGCTCCAAACGCCACTTGTTGCCACCCTAGCAGCTCATGCATGGCCTGGTGATACATTATAGAATGTATATCATGCAGATGGGCACTACCATGGCCAATACACCCCTATTGGGCGACACACCTTCATGTCTTAGCCGATACACTAAAGGACAAGGTGACATATGTAGCACATATATGATATAAAGACCATATAGAGATGTCACTCCTCATCAAGCAACCAAACAAGGCGCCCCTACTTCCATCCATGTTATAGATGATGCTAAACAGAAGAAAGAAGACTCTAGAGCTGATAAATTGCATATTGACCCTCCACTTTGGGTAATTTGCAATTTACACCAAAACTAGCACATAAAGCATAAACATCAACCAACCATGCTCAAACTTGGAACATAGGTCCTCCTCAAGGCGCCCCATAGCATCATTATCTTTCTAATGATGCAAGAGAAATAAAGTCATGCTCTAAATGTGACATATTGCAATATAATCCCTTACTTTGGGTAAATTGCACTTTGGTCCAAAACAAGCAAACATAGCTCAAACAGCATCCAAACGGGACCAAACTGGAAACATAAGCTTGTCACATGATGACAAAACATCTAGAGATATTAGATTAAGGATCTAATCACCTTTCATAAGCAAAGCAAATAGGGTTATCCCAAAACATGGGTCAGGGTCCTTACAAGACATAAACCCCTAATAAGAATTGCATCCCCGAAATCCCAAGCGGAAAGGAGACCGGTGTTACTTGTGCATCGCATAAAACAACTTCACAAAGCTCCTAGGTGTCACAAATCTGAGACCAACATACTTGCTCTTTACCCAGAGCCACTCAGAGTTTCCTTATACTGGTCATAGACTCAATCCCTCGGTCTCATCATCCTTTGTCTGGTAATACTCTTAGATACTGGAACATCATATGCAACTCGTGTTACTCAGGTATTAGTTCCTTCTACTGATGTATCACATTCCTCGTTACATTTCCGATGTGCTACTTTTATCTCACAGGCTTGGCACTTAGGCTTTGCATAACTTGTATCACTGTCTTTCTGCTATATAGGTTTCAATTGTTCCTTCTCTTTTCACAAAGGATGTCTTAATCCAAGGGAGATCTATCTTAGAAGAGGCTATTACAAGATACATACTCTACAAAACACTTTTATGAACATGACAGGGCTCATAAGGCACCTCACCATGTATCGCCTAAGGATCAACACAAAAGGAGTTAAACATTTTGGGTTAACAACAACCACATCATCTCAGTTTCAAGTATGTCATGTGTTCACGTCAGATCCCAAGATTACAATGAGTACCAACTCGGATGGTAACTGGTTTGTACTATCTCAACTGATCAGGATAGGATTCTAAACCCTTGTTCATCCATCTCTAACCACTGCACATACCACCTGGATCTTTCGTTACTCAAAACTTAGCTAGGAGTTGTCAAGGAATCAGGCTCAACTAGATGAACTTTCCCAGGATGACCTTACAACACTTCCTTTTCTTGGGTGCATACCTTCCGATGTCATGTTTATCTGAAGCATAAACCCCTAACATATGATAGACACACTATAGGAACTTAGCCAGATCAAACCAAAGCCAACCTCTCCATCTGAGACAACTTCAAACCTTTCCAAGGATATCCATTCCTAGGGTTATAACGATCCTTGACATGTCCCTCAGAAAGGGTTTCACCCGACTATCATATCCAGGAAAAGAAAGGACACGGAGAAGAGTATACTTCATCCTGCACAACCAAGTCATCAACAAGGTGATTGACAACAGGCTATCTCTCCTCTGACTAAAAAGAAGGAAACATCTGCCAAACGTACCACAAGCGCTCAAAGGAGAGTACATCCTGAACTTGATGAACTAGAGCAGAGAAGAGGCAAGAAGAAGACAAAGCATAATGGAGTGACTCCATTCAACTTGTCACCACACACTGGTCATGCTACCATCTTTGGCCAGCTTATGTCACAAGATCTAACAGTTACCTGTTGCCATCTGTTGCCTGATCAAACCATCCAATCCTCACTTGCTTCTTATCCCTATGAGTGTTCCTCCGTGATGCTGATCAGCTGCCTCGAGGGTCACCACATAGATCCAAACTCAAAATCAAGCTTCCAGCTTGTGGATTCAAGGTTAAAGATGATATATCCAGACAGTTCACCTACTTACTTCTACGATCTAGGCATCTAATTCTTAACTTTTTACCAGAAGGTATGTTCTCATATATTAGTTTTCCTTACCTTAGTATCCATCTCTTGAGTCAAAACTCATCACTTCTAGATCTTCTTTATAGTCTACATATTCAAAACATGTCAAGAGGATCCTATCATCATCATCTATTACAGATATCTCTATCTTGGAAACTAAGGTTCAATATCAACGGATACTTTCCGAAGTATCCAACCAGAGATCACTCCAAAAGCATACATATCAAGTAACACAAGGTCCACTTGACAACCATTCCCCAGAAGGAAGGAACACAAAGGAACAAACTCCTCCCATCACCCCATCAACATCTATGGTTTCATATCAAAGGGGAGGGTATTATCACTTTCTTGGATCCTTACATGAGTTTTCAACTGTTTATGCATCATTAAACCTTGTTCCATCTGGTTTTATCTTGTTTCCTCTTGGTTTCCTTGCACTCAGCACAGGAATCATCAAGACCATTGACCGCCCTAAATCGCGCGTCCAAAACGTGGAGCGGATTTGAGGTAGTCGAGCTTTTACATTTATAACCCGAAACCTTCTAGGCCCCCACAACTTTGTTTACAGGGTCGAAGTAGATATACGGGGTCGAACACAGGGACAAGGGTGGTAGTGTTGAGAATGCGGAATCAACACGCTACACTCCGACAAGGGTAGAGATATGGTAAAATTCCCCCAAAGGGAACAACAAGATAAGATTGATAAAACAAAAGAAATCTATATCCAACTGGAGCTACGAGGAAAAATTAAGGTTTTAAGCTTTTATCAGTTTTTAGGGATTTTCGTGTGATGGAAACAGAGAGATAATACTAGCGCTAAAGCAAGGTACGAAGGAGAAGACTATGGTAAAACAAGCGGTAGCAGAAACATCCCGTACCCCTCCTCTCAGAGCGGGTACCTCTAATCAAGCATCAACACCCCTCTCGAGGTTGCTGGACTTAAATAAGAGTGGAAAGGTTACTAAAGCAACGCTGATTCCGGGTACTCTCGTACTCCAGAATCGGACCAAACACTAGAGCCACAACATCTCTCTCGAGGCTGTTGCGACGGGAAAACACGATTCGGTAGCTAATCGAAACGTGATCCAAGCATACAAGCTAGAGTTTAGATGTTAAACATAGCAATCATCCAACAAAGGTACCACACATAAGCATCAGATAAATAAACTCTTCTATTTCCATAAAGAAATAAGGTTCTGATTACATTGCAGAAGTAATAGAAATAAATGACTGAAATAACAAAGATAGATGTCGCCATCTTGATACAGAAGGACGACAGACTACAGCAGACCCTCCAGCCCAATATCGGCAGGAGCCTAGCCCGATACAACCGTGTCGGGCGGCACACCCTCTCAGGTGACTCACCGTGACGGGCGGATTGCATCGTGTGCGTACCCTCATCGGATACGATCATGTCGGGCAACACCCTCTCGGGCGACACGTCGTGATGGACGATGTGTATCGGGGTTCGGTATCGTGTCGGGCTAGAGCGATGCTCTTAGTGTTGGTCACTTATGTCAGGGATCCTTGTCGGCCAATATCGGCCTGCAGTGTTGCCTGGGACGACCCTAAGTGAACCATTCCCTCCCTCTAGGGATGGGGAAATGCTCACCTAGAATCGCCCGGCACAAGCACTGAGGCACGATACACTAGCTCTTCCTAGCTTTCCTGAGGTGACTTGCGCAGGGTTCTGACCTATATTTTCGGCATCCTGTAGCTGCTATTTATAGGCAGCGGTTGGGGAATTTATGGCGCTCAGGGTGCCACGTCTCCTCCTTATCATCGTGGAATTTGTGTACGACCGATAGCAATATCGCCCGGCACAAGGATGTCGGATGTTGGGCATTGTGGCGAGTGGCGCCTGCCGGTGGGTGGCCGGTATCGCGCGACACATTTGAGCTGTCGTGGCGAGCTCAGCTCCCTGTCGAGTAAAGAGGCGTGTCGTCCGATGATTCCTTCTTACGCAGCCTCCTCACATCACGCGTCGATGTATCGTGCTACCTTGGCGGGCAGTGAGCATATCGGCTGGCTGGAAGGCCGATGCAGGTGGAGCATGTTTGTGGGCCGGGACGGGCTTATTGATGATAAATGAGTCAAAAATGGAGGAAAACTCTGCAAAATATGGAAATATTGAGTTAAGAGCGTAGCGTGGCTTGTTATCACAAAAGTACATATAAAAAGAGAGGAAAACAGTTAAAAAGGGTAGTTTTGATAACAAAACAAGAGTCAAAAACATCAAAAATTTTGGTGTTATCAACTCCCCCAAACTTAGCATTTTGATTGTCCTCAATCAATATTTAAACTTTATTTTGTGATGCTCCTTCTTGCGCGGTGTAGCTTTCAGGCCTAGAGGTAAGACAAGTATCGCGATGTCTTTAGAGATAATACTGCCCTACTACGAACAAAAGACCTTGCATTCCCTGCCTTATTATTTCAGTAAAAAATTTCTCTACAGCTTCAGCGAGACTTTGGTGCATGATTCTGAAGTTAGCTTTCACACCAAACAGCTTTAGGGGCAGAAAATTGTGTGTTGGGTAGGCTAAGGCTTTTTGGGTTTTTCTTATTTCCCATCAATCCATCCAGGTATGGGTCTGTTAGTGGGCAAGTGGTCCCTGCAGTCCAAGCCAGATGGCTTTAGAGAAGTGATTTCACATCCTACGTACCACTACCCCGGATCTACCATGCCTAAAGATGGGTACTTTTGGAAAACAAGTGTGTGTGTGTGTGTGTATATATATATATATATATATATATATTATTGGGCACAACTCTCATGCTTTTATTCACTCTCATAAGGCTACTTTCTCTTTTTGGGATTTTTGTTGGGTAAGGGAAAACAAGAGGAATTTTGTTGTTGTTTGGGCAGCTTTTTCCTTCTCCATACTCGTCTCTTAGCTGTTTGCGAGATTATTATTTTTTTCAAAATTTTTGGCATGGAAAAACGTAGTCTTTTGTCGTTTGAGGCTGCATTATCAAAAAGATATAACAAAACTTGCATCTCGTTGGGCACATAGAAAACAAACTGGCAAGAAGTTGAATCAGGCTTTTACTAATATAGTGACTTTGTACATATGAAAGGGAACAAGATAGGCAAATTTTATATGAGCATGGCTGCATACACATGATATAAGAGATGAACGAAATAACACAAAGGGTGGAGTTGAAGAAGAAGATTTCTATACCTCCCTCCCTGGTACATGGGTACCCCCCCCCCAAACTTACTCCACACTCTATCCCAGAGTAGTGGAGAAGACAGGGTAAGGTAATGTTAACCCAGTGAGGGTTAGTTGGTGATCGCGCTTGTGCCATGGAGAAGCTGCCATATGATCCCCTTATTTGCTGTCGGAGTTGGTAAGGCCTCTCCTTATTTCATGGAAGTTCCCAAAATTATTTGGCATCCCCTTAAACCTGGTAGACTTTAAGATACTTCCGTTTTGAACATGAACAAAAGGACTGATCGTCAATCCCAGTTTCAGTCCACCTGAGTCCATTTTCTTTCCCAGGGGGATGCAGCCAGAGCAAGTGCAAAGCTCTCAAGAAGGAAGCACAAGGCTCGTGCAGATTATAACAATGATAACCGACCTATTGTAGACAGAGAGCTTTTGAAAACACTTGTGGATACTATATCAGAAGAAGATACCTTCCTTATGATGAAGGTGGCCTCACGACTGTTGGGCCCAAAATACCCATATTCAATCCAGGGGCCACTGGAGGAGGACTTCCACTGATTTTCTCTTTTGGGGATGGTCCTAAACCACCGCAGAAGACAGACTATGATAAGGAAATGGACTTCCCTTGCTCTCTTTTTGGTGGGTGGTGCCCCAGCTATCTCAGGATTCTGGCGTTTCTGTCCGACTGTTGTTGCTTCAGCTGTGGCCGCAGTGTCGATTCCTCTGCTGTGTTTGTCAACACGTCCGGAGGTTTGCCGTGTATTAGCCATACCTGTTATCAAGTTCATTTATCATTTAAACGTTAGGTAGGAAGAACTGATATCTCGATAAAACTTGTCTCGTTGCAAAGTCTGGGTATCGTCCATCAAAAGAAAATCCAAGGCAATACAAGATTGGACGATACGGAAAGAGCTGCGCGTCACAACATGCTGCCCGACACGGGTGTGTCGGGCAATATGGCCGCATGAAACAACTGCCCGATAGGACCTCTCGATGGAAAATTGTGTTGCCCGATATGGCATATTGGGAAACGCGATCGGTAGAGGTGTTGTGCTTCATACGTGATGGGCGATACAAGAAAAATCAACTAAATTCATCAACCCAATACGTTGTGCGCGATATGAAACTGTGTCGGGCAAATAGGATGTCGGGCTATACCTTTACTCTCTGAAACACTCGCCCGACACAAGAGCAGAAGCTAGCTGGCTGACATACGAGCAAAGGGAGAAATTACTACATGATACGGGTGGTTAGGAGAGTAAACGTAGTAGCCCGACACGCTGAACTCTCCATACTATAAATAGCAATCTCAATCGGGGGTAGAACGGGTAGATCTGGGGCGTGCGTCAGCTGTTAAGACAGGCTATTCCCGAGACGGGAAGTCCATCTGTCTAATCAAGGGCAATTACTCATTTTGCACGATACCCAGGACACGGGTGCACGCCGCCCAGGGATGCCATCCGTCACGGCCCTTGCGGTGCCCGAGATGCCCAGCGCGTTCAGCATGCAGGTTGAGTTGCTTCCCGACACGGTTAGAAAGAGGGGAAACAAGTCCGATATGCGGCCAGAAAACTTAAAAACAAGGTGAAGAAAAAGTGATTGACGGGCAAAACATCATCGGCTTAGGGTCGAGTCCCCGACCTCAGATAGTATTACTCCTCAATGCTTCGAAAAATCAGAGTGGTGGTCCATAAAACAGAAGAGTCGGTACGCTTGGCGCGTGCTCTAACTCGGGCCTGATTACAGTCCATAATGTTTGTTTTACAAGGAAGAAAGATGCATCCTAATCTAGGGAAGAAAGAAAACTTGGGCTGCCTCCCGAGGAGCGCTGCGGTTTGCATCACCAGCTCGACCGGTGTAGGTTCTTCACTTTCAGCCTTCGACGGTACGCATATCCTGCAAGTTGACCTCCGCCCTCCTGATAAAAGCTTCATCTTCATAGTACCGCTTTACCGTGTGTCCGTTTACTTGAAAGACCTTGGTCGGGTCATCTTTGTCGTAAAGCTCCATCATTCCTGATGGGTATATCTTCGATATATTGAATGGTCCTGACCATCTTGTTTGTAACTTTCTAGGAAAAAGACGAATGGATGATTTAAATAATAAAACTTTATCCCCTTCACTTACATCTTTTCTCCATAGGTGGGCATCATGCCACACCTTTGTCCTTTGTTTGTAGATTTTTGCATTCTCATAGGCATTCATCCTCAACTCTTCAAGCTCTTGAAGCTGCAAAAATCTCTTTTCTCCTGCTTTCTCAAGGTCCATGTTTAAGAATTTGATTTCCCAAAGGGCCTTGTGTTCCAGTTCGAGAGGTAGATGACAGGATTTTCCACAGATCAGCTTGTAGGGGGTGGTTCCAATGGGCGTTTTATAGGCAGTCCTGTAGGCCCAAAGTGCGTCGTCAAGCTTCATAGACCAGTCCTTCCTCGTTCGGCTGACAGTTGTTTCCAGCATCTGCTTAATTTGTTTGTTTGAAACCTCTACCTGCCCTGAAGTTTGTGGGTGGTAGGGCGTAGTGATTTTGTGCTTGACTCCGTACTTAGGTAGGAGAGCTTCGAACTGTCTCTCTCCGAAATGCGACCCTCCGTCGGTTATTACAGTGCGTGGTAAATCGAACCAAGGAAAAATCATTTTCTCGAACAGCTTGATTACTGACTTGGCGTCACACGTTTGGGTTGCTACAACTTCTACCCATTTCGACACATAATCTACCGCCACTAGAATGTATTGATACCCCCTATATGGGGGAAACGGTCCCATGTAATCAATCCCCCATACATCGAAAATATCTACTTCGATCCAATTCGCCATCGGCATTTCGTTCCTTCGCCCTATATTGCCCGTTGACTGGCACTCTTTACAGACTTTTACGAACTGTGCAGCATCTTTGAATAAAGAGGGCCAGTTAAAAGCTGATTGTAGCACTTTTGCAGTAGTCCTTTTGCTACCCAGGTGTCCCCCGTAGGAGGAAGCGTGGCACTCCTTCATAATATTCGGGGTTTCTTCTTCGGGAATGCATCTCCTGTACAAATTGTCAACGCATCTTCTGAAAAGCAGAGGATCATCCCAATAGTAATTTTTAACATCTGCAAATAGCTTCTTTTTCTGATTGTAGGTAATGTCGGGAGGCAGTTCTCCACAGGAAAGATAGTTGCAGATATCTACGAACCAGGGCAAGTCCTCTTTCTTGGTTTCTATTGACATAAGAGCTTCGTCGGCATAGTTGTGATCGATGGGCAGTCCTCCCTGTCCTTCAGTTACAATCCTTGATAAGTGGTCAGCGACCACATTTTCTGCTCCCTTCTTATTGATAATCTCATGGTCTAACTCTTGTAGCAATAAGGCCCGCCTCAACAGTCTGGGCTTTGTATCTTTCTTTTGTATTAGGTGTCTTATGGCCCCGTGATCTGTATATACCTTGACCTTTGCTCCAACGAGGTACGACCTGAACATATCAAACGCGAAGACGATCGCGAGCATCTCTTTTTCGGTGTTTGTATAATTTACCTATGCTTTGTCCAATGTGCGACTAGCATAGCAGATCACGTGGTGCTTTTTATCTTTCTTCTGCCCCAGGACCGCTCCTACTGCATAGTCGCTGGCGTCGCACATAAGCTCAAACGGTAAATCCCAATCAGGAGCTTGGAGGATGGGTGGTGATATGAGTGCATTCTTTAAAGCATGAAAAGACATTAGACAGTCATTAGAGAAAACAAATTCAACATCTTTTACCAGCAGGTTGGACAAAGGTTTTGAAATCTTTGAGAAGTCCTTTATGAATCTGTGGTAATAGCTGGCGTTCCCGAGGAAGCTCCTGACCTGTTACGGACTTTGGTGGAGGAAGCTTAGATATTGCTTCAACTTTGCTCGTGTCCACCTTGATGCCACGCCTTGAGATCTTATGCCCCAGAACGATGCCCTCTCGTACCATGAAATGGCACTTTTCCCAATTTTAAACCAGACTGTTCTCCTCGCATCTTTGCAGAACCAAAGATAGGTTTTTCAGGCAGGTATCGAAGTCCTTTCCATAGACTGAAAATTTGTCCATGAAAACTTCTACGATATCTTCTAGAAAATCCAAAAATATTGATATCATGCATCGTTGAAACGTGGCGGGAGTGTTGTAGAGTCTGAAGGGCATCCGTCTGAAGGAATAGGTGTCGTAGAGTCATGTAAAGGTTGTCTTCTCTTGGTTGTCAGGAAGGATGGGGACCTGATAAAAACCTGAAAAGCCATCCAAGATACAGAAAAAATCATGATGCGCTAATCTTTCAAGAACTTGATCAATAAAAGGTAGCGGAAAATGATCCTTTTTGTAGCCTGGTTTAGCTTCCTGTAATCAATGCACATTCTCCATCCGGTGACGGTCCTAACCACCACCTCATTGCCCTTTTCTCCTTTTACCACTGTCATACCACCTTTCTTGGGTACTACGTGGATCGGACTTACCCAATTACTATCGTTGATTGGGTAAATGATCCCCGCATCCCTTAACTTGATTACCTCTTTCTTGACGACCTCTTTCAGCATATGATTCAGCTTCCTCTGGGGTTGAGCCAGAGGCTTGGCAGATTCTTCCAGATTGATGTGATGCATGCATAAAGTGGGGCTAAGGCCTTTGATGTCTTCTACTGAGTATCCTATAGCCCGACGGTGGAGTCTTAACTCCTCAAGAAGTCGGTCTAGCTGGTTCTCTGAAAGATTAGCATTGACGATGACAGGGTTTCTTTCTTCTTGATCTAGGAATTCGTATTTCAGCCCCTCAGGTAACGGTTTCAATTCAGGCTTTGCTCTGGATGCCTTTTCTTGCGGCTCCCCCTCAAGGGAGGCATACTTGACCAATTCCACCACCTCATCCTCTTCACTCAAATCTTCGTCAGACATGTTAAGAAGGTTGAGACACTCAGCAATTTCTAGATTTTTTAAGTCGGAACCCTGACAGCTTATCGCCCTCGCAAGGGAGTCTACTATCCGGATATCCTCTTCTATCTCCTCAAAAAACCAGTCGTAGCTGTCCACAAAGCAAGCGGACTTAGACAGGGAAGGTCCTCTCATCGCCTCCTTCACCTTGAAGTCCAGGTGATCGTTTCCGACCCTCAGTGTGATTATCCCCTCAGAAACATCGATTAACGCCCTTCCTGTAGCCAGGAAAGGACGTCCAAAGATGATGGGGCAGCGGGGGTCCTCCACGGTGTCAATGACGACTATATCACACGGAATGAAGAAGTTACCTACCCTGATCGGCACATCTTCAACAACGCCAACGGGTCTTTTGAATGTATGATCAGCTAGTTTGATCCTCATGTTGGTTATAACCATTTTGGTTAAACCTAATATTTGTGCGAAGCTTAGTGGAATGAGGCTGATGCTAGCCCCTAAGTCGGCAAGACCCCTCCGCTCTACGTTGTCTCTGATGGAAAAAGGGATTGTAAAAGCCCCAGGATCTCTCTTTTTGTTGGGCAGATCCGGCTTTATGAAAGTAGAGGAAGCAGTCTCTAGATGCACAGTCTCAATCCTTCCTCCTCTCCTCTTCTTCGTGATCAGATACTTGAGAAACTTGGCATAGGTCGGCATCTCCTCCAAAGTGTCCAGAAAGGGAACTTCAAGATAAAGTTTCTTGATCGACTCCATGAACTTCTCGTGACGCTTCTTCAGGTTTGCCTTTATCAGTTTATACGGAAAAGGTTTCCTGGGAGCATAAGGGTTTCTCCCACCAGATACCTCTTCGAAGGATTTCTGATCAGGCTCTCGGGCATCAGCTTGTTGATTTTCTTCTTCTGTGGTATTTTCACCCACAGTCCTTGCTTCAGGTGTCAGCCTGGCCTCCTCATTACGCTCCACCGTCTTCCCGGATATTAGTACTTCCATTCTGGCAGTTTCGGGGCAGGGGAGTACCTTTCTTGAAGGGTCCTTCATCAAAATGGCCATCTGGGCTAGCTGTTGATTAACTTGGTGTTGGCGCGTCTGTAGATTTTCCATCTGGTACTGCATGGAGTTCAGAGCTCCTGGACTGGGGAGTGCACCTTGTGCCAGCTGGTTGATGATTGTATCTTGTCTCTTTATGAAGGCAAATAGCTTTCCAACCAAGTTAGTCTGGTTTGAGACCTCGCCTTGGCCAAGATTGGTGCTCGAGAGAGGTCTAGCCCTCCCTTGGCATTATCCTTCAGAATGGGGTGGCTCAACATGAGGCGGCATGACGGCTGGTGTTGGTGCTCAATCGAACAGAGTGCCCCTTTCTTCTGAGTACCTAAAATAACACGAAGAATCAAGTTAGAAAAATTGTCATCCATGATAATTTTGAATTATTCATTTTAGACAAAGAATAATAATAACAAAAAGAAAAGAAAGAAATAAAAAGATAGTGATGTCAAGCTCATTTCTAAGCTTGAGGCACTAGAGTGTAGCTAGTGGATTCAGATTCGTCATCAGTACCGTTTTGCCTTGTCCGCGAAAACGGCGCCAAAAAGTTGACCGACCTAAATCGCGCATCCAAAAAGTGGAGTGGATTTGAGGTAGTCGAGCTTTTACATTTATAACCCAAAACCTTCTAGGCCCCCGCAACTTTGTTTATGGGGTCGAAGTAGATATACGGGGTCAAACACAGGGACAAGGGTGGTAGTGTTGAGAATGGGGAATCGACACGCTACACTCCGGTAAAGGTAGAGATATGGTAAAATTTCCCCAAAGGGAACAGCAAGATAAGATCGATAAAACAAAAGAAATCTATCTCCAACTGGAGCTACGAGGAAAAATTAAGGTTTTAACCTTTTATCAGTTTTTAGGGATTTTCGTGCGATGGAAACAGAGAGATAATACTAGCGCTAAAGCAAGGTACGAAGGAGAAGACTACGGTAAAACAAGCGGCAGCAGAAACATCCCGTACCCCTCCTCTCAGAGCGGGTACCTCTAATCAAGCATCAACACCCCTCTCGAGGTTGCTGGACTTAAATAAGAGTGGAAAGGTTACTAAAGCAACTCCGATTCTAGGTACTCTCGTACTCCAGAATCGGACCAAACACTAGAGCCACAACACCTCTCTCGAGGTTGTTGTGACGGGAAAACACGATTCGGTAGCTAATCAAAACGCAATCCAAACATACAAGCTAGAGTTCATATGTTAAACACAGCAATCATCCAACAAAGGTACCACACATAAGCATCAGATAAATAAACTCTTCTATTTCCATAAAAAAATAAGGTTCCGATTACATTGCAGAAGTAACAGAAATAAATGACTGAAATAATAAAGATAGATGTCACCTTCTTGATACAGAAGGACGACAGACTACAGCAGACCCTCCAGCCCGATACCGACAGGAGCCTAGCCCGATACAACCGTGTCGGGTGGCACACCCTCTCAGGTGACTCGCCGTGACGGGCGGATTGCATCGTGCGTGGACCCTCGTCTGATACGATCATGTTGGGCAACACCCTCTCGGGCGACACGCCGTGACGGACGATGCGTATCGGGGTTCGGTATCGTGCCGGGCTAGAGCGATGCTCCGAGTGTCGGTCACTTATGTCGGGGATCCTTTTAGGCCGATATTGGCCTGCAGTGTTGCCCGGGATGACCCTAAGTGAACCATTCCCTCCCTCTCGGGATGGGGAAACGCTCACCTAGAATCGCCCGACACAAGCACTGAGGCACGATACACTAGCTCTTCGCAACTTTCCTGAGGTGACTTGTGCAGGGTTCCGACCTATCTTTTCGGCTTCCTATAGCTACTATTTATAGGCAGCGGTTGGGGAAGTTATGGCGCTCAAGGTGCCACGTGTCCTCCTTATCATTGCGGAATTTGTGGATGGCCGATAGCAGTATCGCCCGGCACAAGGATGTCGGCTGTTGGGCATCGTGGCGAGTGGCGCCTGCCGGTGGGTGGTCAGTATCGTGCGACACGTTTGAGCTATCGTGGCGAGCTCGGCTCCCTGTCGGGTAAAGAGGTGTGTCGTCCGACAATTCCTTCTTACGTGGCCTCCTCATGTCGCACGTCAATGTATCGTGCTACCCTGTCGGGCAGTGAGCATATCGACCGGCTGGAAGGCCGATGCAGGTGGAGCATGTTTGTGGGCCGGGATGGGCTTATTGATGATAAATGAGTCAAAAATGGAGGAAAACTCTGCAAAATATGGAAATATTGAGTTAAGAGTGTTGTGTGGCTTGTTATCGCAAAAGTACATATAAAAAGAGAGGAAAATAGTTAGAAAGGGTAGTTTTGATAACAAAATAAGAGTAAAAAACATCACAAAATTTGGTGTCATCAAGCATTACATGTTATTATTCTCGTTCTCTTATTACTGTTTCATCATAATCATGATTATTTCCTGATTATATCATATTTTTGTTTCCTCTTTGTGAAAAAGATCATTACTCTCCACATATTCTTTATTGAATAGGGATCATCTCCCTTGTTCTCTTTTTCTTATCACAAATTTGCACTTTATACTTTCACATTTTTTCTTACGTTCATTGGTTGGTCTGAGATTATCTCAGGTTCCATCTTGTTTACTTATCACTTGTCCTTCTCTTTCTTCTAACTTTATCTTTGCTTACATGTGTTCTCTTCATTTTGTGTAGGTTTTACGCTTTAACTTACCTTGTTATCACAGGTTAATATGTCTTTTGTCACGTATCTCTCTCGAGATTACGGTTTCAAGAACTTATCTCATCATATTCTTATACAGATTTAGGTTTCATCAAACCATTACTTCCTCTTTTGATTATCAAGCATCCATGTATTAAGAGGGTATGGTGCATTCATTTACCTCTTTTATAACAAGATGAAGGCATTAACATCATATTCCTGATTTGTTATGCTCTTTAGATTGCTCCAGAATGACTACTTGATCAGAGTAATCAAGGAGGAAACAATCTAAGTCTCCACACTTACCTATGTCTTCAATATTTGAATACCTGGCCAGGGCATCCCATTACTGAGATTAGGTAGTATGCACCATCTTTTATGTCACGGTCCAACCTTAGACACCATCGTAATCCTAGTCGTAGTTTCCATGTAGACTCAGCGAACCTAGAGCTTTGATACCAACACTATAACACCACATCCACAACAAAACACGATTACATGCTAACCAGTAGATTATCGAAAAAATACGGGAAATTAAAACAGATTTACAACAAGCACCACAAGATGAAACATATAATACCTGAGCCAACGCTTTTTATTTCATAGCATATTTTCAGGGTGCTACAACATAATTTCCCATCATCTCGTTACATGAAACAACAATTTCCATGATGCTTTACATCAAGATACATACCGAAAACCTTACATCGATCATTGAACAAGAACATCGAAAAACTTTCCCGAAGACCCGAGTGTACAGGGACGACACATAGGACTCTACTGCTAGACACTATCTATTACACTAGATACGATACCTCTGCATATCATCCGTAGCCACACGATCTTCATCTCGCCAGGCACGTCCACCTAAAAAGGGTTATTAACCAGTGGGGTGAGACACACAGTCCCAGCGAGAAACATAACCCTATACCAGCTTTATTATAATCACAGATAATTGATATAAGCAGATTATAAGAGCAACATATTGAGCAGGGCTAATCTTACCACCAATCTTACCAAGGTATTTATGAGGCCTATAACCAGGTACTCTTTATGGAACATGATTGACAAGATAAGATTTATAAGATCTTACCACATAACATAAGGAATGTATAAGTAACTGCAAGGTACAACAAGATCAACTACACAAGCAGGGCCTCAACCAATGTTCTGTGTTTTGCCTTAAGCAATAAATACTATTCGGTTGGATTACATATTATTATGCCCTAAGGAAGTGAGCCACACCACTCAGATCTAACTGACAGCTGCGAAACCCGGAGTCGGTGCCATACAAGGTCAATGGAAGATTTGGACTCCACGACCTCCCACCTCGTGGTCAGTGCATGAGCTCAACACAAGCAGGACCACAGTCTCATGCTTAAGTGGCCTCAGCCACAGGGTCAGCTCCCGTAGGCTACCCTTTCTCTAGCCCGCCTTGGTACAGGTCTCGGAACTAGTATATCTGAGCCACAGGCCAGTTCACCATGCTCCTTGAGCCATGAACGCATTCATGCTCTATCACACTGAGCCATGGGCACGTTCACCATGCTCTTATACACATCTTGAGTCTACAACCGAAGTTGCACTCTAACCTCCTCATTTTCGGCTAGGAGAAACCACACATTCAATAACATGTGCTTCCAGGTTAACCCGCAGGAGAACATGTTTCACCATCACCAGCTACTGACGATGATGGATCTATGGCCAGGGCAAACTACATGAGAGATTCATCTATAATTAGTAATGTATTTTAAGTAGATTGTTGGGGCAATCAAGTTGTATTAAGCAACCATATATAAAATATGAACAACATTAGATTCATTACATTGGTGTTATATTGCTACTGCTATTTCCATTGCACTCAATAATCATCACATTGCCATGGGATATAAATCCCTCACATCATCTCATAGTGCTACTGCCTCTCAAGGCTTCATCATTTCATCATCCTGGGATATCAATCCCTGAGTTCTTCACATTACACTAGTGACTCTCAAGGCATCATCAACATCATTAGGGAATATCAATCCCTCATGTCATCACTAGAGGATCACACCTCAACATGCCTTTCTCATCATATTGGTGATATATGTTATCTCATCAACAAGACATATCATTATTACTTAGATATTGCACATATATCAAGTGTTGTACGAAGCACATAATCATATAATCACCATAGCTCTTACTTGGCTATGAATTCAATACACTTTCATGGTTAGATTGCATAAGAAAGAGATAACTGGATCACCAAACATAGAACATAGGTCTTAGAGAACATATTATGATTAACATGCTATCAAGAATTTAGGTGCACAGGATTGGAACAACATCCATGTTCATAGTTGTGTCTGTAGTTAAATTAGCTTATTGTTATCAAATTGTAAGCATCCATCATGCCCCATATCTAATGAACATGTATTTGATTATCATGCATCAAGATTCAGGTTTATAACATTGGAATATTCTTCCATCATTATGAACATATGCAGATTAATGTCATAACCGGTGTATAAATCAATACATACTACTGTTACCACATCATGGGTATCCCATCATACCTTACATCTTAAAACATATGCACATCATCCCAAAGGACTAACTTTAAGGGTTTTACACCATGATCCATCATCCAACTTAATCAGAAGTTCATCTATCATTGACCATAGGTAACCACTATACAAGGGTTCTCAACCTATCTGGTCATAGCTCATCATGATCAAGGTGTAAGCTCAAGAAACATGCATAGGGTTATCGGGTTAGGTACAACCCTCACTAAAGGTGTCGCCTACCCTCACCAAAAGCATATAGTGACCAAACAAACCCTCACCAAAAGGGAGTATCAGATAGAGTACCAATTCTCACCCAAGATTGTCGGCTATCAGCATGTCATACATTCATGCATAAGGGGGAATCGTGCAACTAGGGCTACAACATGTATCGTGTATCCACATGCAGGGTGGTATCGGGCAACCAGGTGTTGTGCAGCACATGGGTGCCATCTTTCATCCAAAACCCTACCGCCCATTAGGGTTAGGGTTTCACATTGAGCAACCCTCAACTCTCTACCGCCTAAGGCCATATCGGCTAAGATCATGGTGCCCAACAAGCACACCTACTTGGTTAACAAATCAAGATACTCAAGGGGCTTTCATACCACCCAAGGTACACTACTTCAATGTTGTCATGAAGCCCATGGTACCCTATCTTCCAAGGTACTGTCAAGCTCAACACATGTACCGGCCAAACCTCAAACCTAGGATTATCCAAGCTATCAAGTACGAACTCATGTTGGGTAATCATCCAAGAGAGAGACCATGTGTCAGGCAAGGCATATCGGCCAAGGTAACATATCTCCTTGTGGGGTATCAGCCACACACTTAGCCCTGATGTCACCCAAACCATGCACACCTACACACTCATAAAGTTCTAGGGTTGATGATATCGAGCAGCATATCAAGGAATCATCCATATCGCCCATCCTCATATCCTTGTCACTCATGGGGCACCATATCGGGCACCTAGCATATCACCCAAGGAAAACATCACAACAAGAGTACCCCTATCGGTCAGCTTAGGGTTAAGACAACTCTATCACTCAAGGCTCCATGTCATCCACGGGCAGGGTGACCACTAAGGAACCATGTAGGGCAACTCACTAGAGAGTGGCGTGCAAGCACAAACCTTATGCCCAACACAAAAGCCCCTCAACCACACTCATAACAGTCATGGAGGCATCCATGGTATCGCCCACTTAGGGTTTCACCTTTCTAGGCTCAAGACCTACCCATATCGCCTAACAACACTACCATGGTTAAGAATCATATTGGGCAACAAGGTTAACAGAGCTTTACTTAACATAACATCCAAGGCAGTCCTTGATGAGGAGGTATCGTTCAGGGCACCAAAAAGGTGTATCGTGTAAGGGCACCAGGACCATACCAAGTTGGTTCTCTATCTACTCAATACCATGTCATGCAACAAAGGGCAGATCATCTATGTCGCCCAGGACAACCCTATCTCCCAAGCTAGGGTTGAAGCTCCATATCGGCTAAGACATTAAGGTTAGGGTTTACATGTCAGCCAATCACCATATCACCCACCATCATCATATAAGGTAGTGGTGCATATCGGTCACCATACCATATCATCCAACAGTACCAAAAGTTGGCTCACCTCTCAACAACCAAGTGGGAGGGGTCTTGTACAACCTTTAGCATAACGGGCAACAAGGGTAGAGCAACACCCTATCAGCCAGCCAACTTAACCAAATGTCCAAGCATCTAGACCATAGGTTCACCCTTCATCGACCAAGGAGAGAGAGGGGTTTTGCCCAAGCTACTAGAGCATGGCTCACCTCTCAAGTCCAAGGGATATCATTCATGTGCCAACAACCAAAACAAGATCGTGCACTATATCGTGCAACCATTGTATTGTGCAGGCACCCTATCGGGTGGGTCATCTTCAACCTCAAGTCACCCACCACCGTTATGCACAAGATAAATAAGAATAAGGTAGTAATAAAACGTGACCATTTCCATTAGATCAGATCCCAAGTTCCATATATATAATTATCATGGAGAAAGGTACCAAATTAATTACAAGAACCAATATGTGCACATAAGAAGGGTGAACATAATAGAGATGATTAAGAGTTATGTAACCCGCCTTAAGAGGATCTCCATGAAAGGTCATAAAGCTTCTTGGTCCAAGTAGAAAACCCATGTTCCTCTCCAAGAACATCACCCATCCAAGGCTCCAAACATGCCTTAGGCACCATCATCATCGCCTCAAGAAACAAAGGAAGAAGGAGGAGAAGAAACCATGGTTATGTATAGCTCAAGAAGAAGAAAAAGGGGAGATAACCATGGCCATGCCTTCTCACATAAGGGGCCTATCCATGGCCGAGAGGGGAAGAGGAAGGTGAAGAAGAAAGAACAAGGAAAAGTTAGCAAAGAAGCATGACTCACCAAGGTCGGATCTTGAGCTAGGAGTTTCCATGGCCAAGGAGCTCGCCCCTCCAAGATCCATGGGAGTCTTCCTTAGATACCAAAGCTTCCATGTTCATCCCAAACAGATAGGGGAAGGAAGGTGGCCAAAAAGGATTTCTTGGCTAAGAAGGAAGGGGGTTATATACACCAAGGAAGAGAGAGGTAGCAAGGGAGAGGTGTCATAACCACATAAACCAAGGTGCCACTTGCTCTTGCTCCAAACGCCACTTGTTGCACCCTAGCAGCTCATGCATGGCCTAGTGATACACTCTAGAATGTGTATCGTGCGTCTGGGCACTACCATGGCTGATACACCCCTATTGGGCGACACACCTTCATGTCCTAGCCGATACACTAAAGGACAAGGTGACAGATGTAGCACATATATGATATAAAGACCATATAGAGATGTCACTGCTCATCAAGCAACCAAACAAGGTGCCCCTACTTCCATCCACGTTCTAGATGATGCCAAACAGAATCTAGAAGACTCTAGAGCTGATAAATTGCATATTGACCCTCCACTTTGGGTAATTTGCAATTTACACCAAAACTAGCACATAAGGCATAAACATCAACCAACCAAGCTCAAACTTGGAACATAGGTCCTCCTCAAGGTGCCCCACAACATCATTCTCTTTCTAATGATGCAAGAGAACTAAAGGCATGATCTAAATGTGACATATTGCAATATAACCCCTTACTTTGGGTAAATTGCACTTTGGTCCAAAACAAGCAAACATAGCTCAAACAACATTCAAACGGGACCAAACTGGAAAGATAAGCTTATCACATGATGCCAAAACATCTAGAGAGATTAGATTAAGGTTCTAAGAACCTTTCATAAGCAAATCAAAGAGGGTTAGCCCAAAACGTGGGTCAGGGTCCTTACAGTTTCACTTGTTCAATTTGATCGGGACAAGAAGTGATCTTAGTATTAATTGGAAACGAAAGAGGAAAGTCAATTGGAGGCAAGTCTGGGAAGAAAACTGACCAGTTCACTAAGTGAACTGACCGAATCACACTCCCAACTGACCGGTTTGTTTTTGAAATGACTGGCTTGGCTGCCGCAGTGCAATTAGTTCTTGGAAATTCCGGACCCTTCTACTCCCACTTTAGTCCTACATTGCCCGGGGTTGAGAACTCTGACCCTGACCCCTCCTATATATAGAGGGGTACTAATGGATTCTCATATAGCACAACTCAAAACATAAATTTTCTGCAAAGTTGTTGTCCTCTCTGGTTGTGGTAACTGAGAGAGCCCAAGCAAGTTATACCCATCCAGGGAGGAACAGTGAGGGAAAGACAATTGTGGGACATCAACTGGTTGTGGGAGAGTGCGTCGGTGACTAGTATGCTGACAGAAGGGGACGACTCTTTCTAGTATCATGTAGGACAAGAGGACTAGAGTTCTCGGTGGTCTATGTGGACTATCTATAGAGGTGGGAGGTTTCCTCCGCTCAGGAGGATGACGGTCAACCGTAGTCTGGGTCAGCACCAATAGCTGCACAGACACCATCGAAGACTAGGTGGTTGAAGATCGCACTAGTTGTGAGGTATTGTCATTGAGAAAGTCTCGAGACTAGGTACACCTCATCAACACCATCCTTCCTATTTCATAGTCATTGATGTGATTTGTGTTTATGGTTTTTTGGTGAGAGAGAAAAAATTTCCACTTTCTTCTCCCTCACCTAAAACCCAACAGTGGTATCACAGCCACATCAACGTACTATATTTTAGGATAATCGATATGAATGGTTTTTGGTTTTATCGTCTTTTATTATTACATATGATACGAATATTTAACTGGCTAAATGTGAATATCCAGTTAATACCACATGATCCCAAACTAAATATATACGTATATGATATGGTATATGTAATGACCCATTTTCAAATTAGTCATCTAATTAGGGTTTACTTAGATGATTGTATGCTTAACTAATTTGATCATTGTTTAAAGCTCGATTAGTGATGGTACTTAATTTTTGATATTTTAAATATAATGAGAAGGTTTAATCATACTTCAATTCACATAATTAGGGTTAAGGTTTGGAAACCCTAATTAGCCCAAATTAGGGTTTTTATGACATATGAATACAGAATTTGATAAGTATTGTGTCTCACTAAATGATTTTTACTATTTTATGTGTAACTCTAATTTACATAAATTTGGATACGATTTGGATATATAAAATTTGAACAACATTAAAAAATATTAGATTTTTTTAGGAATGCTCTGATCTATTTATCGGTCGAGTTTCAAACTCGACCGATCATATTTTTAGATTGATATAGCAGTTTGGTAATTTAATTTTATCTTTTCATTAGAAAATCCAATTGATCTCAAGAATTACCTATACTTGATAAACTCAATTATAGACACTCTGTAAAATTTTAGTAATTTTTGGATGACTTTTGATCTCTACAGAGAGGGTGTCGGTCGAGTTCTATGAAGGACAAACTCGACCGACCATGTTGCTGACTGCAATATAGCAGTGTAGTATTTGATTTTTAATTATTTATTAATAATTCCAAATGATCTAAAATTTTACTGTATCTTATAAATTCAATTTCAGACATTGGGTTAAAGTTTCATAATTTTTGGATGAAGTATGAGTTCTGAAACATGTGGTTTCGGTCGAGTTTATAACTCAGCCGACCAACCAGTCTGAGCAAAATAAAAATACATTAAGGGGCTTGTTTGCAAATGTTCTGAGCACCTCAATTCATCTATATCACTAGCCTAACACACAAGGAGCTCTCATAACTCGTCCTTCCTATCAAAGAAATGAAATTCTTGAGAGAGAGGAGATTTAGGGTTTTGAGTAGAGAAAGTGGAGGAGATGATGACCTAGGGTTTCTCTATCCAAGATATGATGAAATCAAGTAAGTTTAGCTTCTTTGCATAGCATTTCATGGTGAGTCTTCTCTCACATGTCAAGATTCCATCCCTCCCCTGATTTAATTTAAAATCACATCAAATCTTCCCCTTTTCTCACTCTTTCTCTTATAATCCTCATTTCTAGGGTTTCCGAGTTGAGAGGAGAAAGAATTGGATTCTTTTGTGAGAGTTTGATTGGGTTTCCAAAAATTCAGAGGTTGACCTACGAATTTAAGGTGCTTGGCACCTGAGGTGAGTGTTTTTCTCCCTCCTAAGGTTTGTATTCATGTTGAAAGCCTAATTCAATCTGGCTAAAACAATCAGAAACCTTGTTTGTATATGTATGTGATTGGATTTGATTCAGGAAAGATATTGGGGAATCTAATTTTTTTATTTTTGATTATTTCTCATTGATTGAAACTTGATTAGTTCCTGTTATATTGATTGAGGATGCATGGGTATTCTTATGGGTAGATGACTATGTTATTCCATGTGAATTTTTTTGTAAAAATCAGCCCAATGGCCAATATGCTTGGAATTGAATTGACATGTATAAAGTCATATTTGAATTGTATTAGATCATATTATACAAGTGTATTGTTGAATGATAATGGATTTGAATGACCACATATCCTGATTAGGATTTGTGTTGAGGAAGTGAATCAAATGAGTCAATTAATCAATGTATACTTATGATTGATGAATGAAATGTGTGAGAATGGAAACTAGGGTTTCCATGTTTGTGAATAACCCTAATGAACCCTTGAGTCATGATTGAATTACTGAATGATATGATTCTTATGATATGTTGAACTAAAGAATGACTTCTTAAAAACCCTAAAAGTTTATTATTAAGAATATTATGAGTGATAAAGCTAGAACTTGTATATGATGTTGTAAATATGATCAAATGCTGAAGTTGAAGGTATTAATACTTCAATTGAATATGATGAGTCTTACTAATATCACCTAAGTCCAATGTATTTGTTTTAGTATAATAAAGAATGATCATTTTTTATTATGGGAATGACATTAGTAGTCAATGACAACGTACACTTATCTGAATATAAGAGATAATATGAACAAGATGTACTTAATGGTGATTGTAAGATAAAGATGAAACTAATGAAGATAGTATGATGAAGTATCTTATCTTTTATTATAATTAAATGTGGCTTAACCCAAATTAAATGAAATATAATAAGAATTGTACTTTGATAAATGGTATGTAGAAGAGAAGCATTGTATGTAAAGTGAATCACGAAATATTGGTCCAGATAATGTAATGAACATGAAATGAAAGAAGTTGAGACTACTGAGTATAAAATGATGGAAAAAGATAGGAATTAGTAGATGATTCTAAGAATGTAACTCTTACCCTAAAAAGATGAGTTTGATGATGCTAATGAATGACAATCTCAAATGGGGGATTAAGAGATGTACATAATCGTAGTTGAATTCAACTAAAAGATGAAACTCAAGTATTTGAATTGATTTACAAGAATGTGTTCTTGTATTGTGATTGTTTGATAGAATACTTGTACTATGAGAACGAACTATTTTGAGGGAATTCAAATGATAATCAACATGTGTTAATTAGTAAACCCATATGAAGAATGTGAAATAAAAGAAGAAGAGAACTAAGTTTGTTATGCATGTATATGCATGAAATTTATTAGCATCTATTCAGATTGGATCGAACAAGCATATGTCATATGATAAATATATTCTGAGTATGAGGTATGATACATGATATCTATATGCTTTTACTATTGCTAGTTCTAATGCCTCTGCTAATATTTGTTCAAAACTGTGATATACAATGAACTGATAAGATTTATGTTGAAATTGAATTTAATGTGCACTCCTTCTATTGAGAAACCCTGATAAGGATAAATGTTGCATAATGAGATTATGTGTAGGGTTGAAAGCCCACTGATGATAATAAAACCCTGATGGGGTAAATGATGGACAATAAGATTATGTCTCGGGCTGAAGGCCCACTGTTGATGATTGTTATGAGATCAAATAAAAGATAGAAATAATCATATGTGTTGCAATATACAGAGTTATTGTGCTTCTTGTTTTGATCATTATCCTTATTGATAAACTTGATTCGTTTCATGTTAGTGTAGTTATGCGAGAACACACAGATATGATATATGATGTTTTGAATTCCTGTAAGATGAGTAAAAGAGATTAATAATAAGTGAAATGATGGAACATCTAGTTAGGTGCCCTGAACACTGTGAGTTCCCCCGAGGACCACACTAGGTAAACAAAATGGATCTCCTTGTAGTAATCGATGAATTATGAGAAGGATTTCCGGAGTGTGGATCGAGACCTTAAAGGTTAGACCACCAGGATTTAGGAGTGAGTCACTTGGAGTGTCTCTGGCCCTAAATCCTTGTTGTGAAAGTCTATGTCAGATGGAATAGACTTTGTTGAAATGAAATATGTGAAATGTGAAATGAAAAATATGTGAAATATTGTGATATGTGATATATTGTTTTTCTGGTTCCTATCTCTTGTACCCAAGAAGAGGACATGAGCCTCTTTAGGCAACCATGAGGTGGAAAAGGTCTGTTGTTGATATCTTAGGGTGGCTGGCTAAACCCTAAGATAGTGAAGGTGATTCGTTGACACAAGAATCAGTTGTGACGACTTATACTTGGTGAGGTACAAGCCAAGTAGTTTTAGGGAAAATGAATAAAAGATGATAAGCCGTGTAGAACATGATTTGAATGATTATTACATTCCTTATACTGCTAGTTGATGATTTGTCATTATTGAGTAAGCTTCTTGTTGTGGAAAGTAATCATGTTGCTATGGACAGTTTCTATTTCATATTGTGATATGTCATGCTGACAAGTTATAAATGTTGGGATTTATATCCATTCTGAATATGAGTTGGTTTTCTTGCTATTTGATAGTATTATTTGGTAGATATGTATTATGTGTACTTCAGCTTCAGGACTACAGGTTGTGTTCCTGGTCCGGCTGGTGGAGTGTCACAAAGTTAATGTTATTGTTATGTATTGACTTAGAACTTGACTTATTACTCATGCATTAGGATTCTTAATCTGAACTAAGAAGTATCTGTTGATTTGTTCATAGACATGCTTTAGTAGATGTTTCAAAGTTATAATTAGTTTACGTGATTACCTTATCTGTTGGATTAGATTATCATTGCAAGTTAGAAATGACTTATGATAGATCTATCTGCTAGACTTTTCAATATCTGCATGTTTCTGTTAAGTTTATTATACTTAACATGATGCTAATGCATGTACCTAGCTTGAGTGGGAGGTATCCACTCACTGGGGCTTTATATGAGTCTCACGAGGTTGTTTCAAATGTTTTTAGGTATAATGCTATCCAGCGGAGAGGTCACGACAAGGAAGATATAAATATCATAATCTAGATAGATTAGAATGTCCCTGTACTCTCTCTTTCCCGGGATGGGTTGTAGATTATGTTTGTTCATCAATGTACATGTATCTGATGTAAACTGAACCGCATATGAGAACAAGATTTGATTCTAGATTTAATGGAGTTGAATATGATTTGTGATATCTGAATGTGATGTCCTTGATGTGACATTGATTAATGAGTTTGTTAAGAAAGAAAAAGGGAAAATTTATCTATCTTTTTCATATATTGTTTAATCGCCTTTGTCGAGAATTCATTGTTTTATTTCATAATTTGGGTTTAGGTTTGGGATTATCTCTAATGGTTGGTATTTATGTTGATCAAAAGAGTGGATCCCGACAAGCATGGTATCAGAGCCTAGGTTAGATGAGTCTACAGGGAAAATAGGATCTAGGACTAAATGATAATGTGGATGTTGAATATAACATGAATGATGTGCATACTGACTGAACTCAATATCCAGATACTCTGGTCAAGTATTTGGGTATTGAGCTAAGGTAGTATGGAACTACCGACTATACTTCTTCTGGATGCCCTGACCAAGTAGCCAGATGAACATAGTTTGGTAGTATAATAAGATGCATGATGAAAATGAGAAGAATGGCGATAAAATGGTGAAAGAGAAAAGGATTTTATAATTCAATATGGAACCTATGGAAAACATGAAATTTCATATAAGAAAGATGAAAGCTTAATGGATTATGAACATAATCTCTAATGAGTTTGAGTCTGAGTATGAAATCTGAAATTGTGAGAAATAGGTATGAACTAAGATGCACACTAGATGATCTCCTTTATAAAGGAAATTGATGAATGTAGATGATAATATGTGAATGAGTCATAACCTTAATCCATGAGATACATAATCAAATTTTAAAAAAAAGGATGTGAAAAGTGATGTGAAACAGATATTGATAAATTATGTATTACTAATATTAGTGATTCAAATGTTTATAATACTCAAGGAGAGATATGATGATGACATAGGATGAAATATCCATCTAGTACAAAAACAAATGTCATATGAAAGAAAGATAAAATGGAATACTTTCTAATTGGATGTCAAGAGAGATGAATGATTAGATGATATGATATTCTTCCATATATTTTTCTTGGATTTCAGGATGAAATCCTAAAAGGAGGGAAGAATTTGTAATGACCCATTTTCAAATTAGTCATCTAATTAGGGTTTACTTGGATGATTGTATGCTTAACTAAGTTGATCATTGTTTAAAGCTTGATTAGTGATGGTACTTAATTTTGATATTTTAAATATAATGATAAGGTTTAATCATACTTTGATTCACATAATTAGGGTTAAGGTTTGGAAACCCTAATCGGCCCAAATTAGGGTTTTGATGACATATGAATACAGAATTTGATAAGCATAGTGTCTCACTAAATGATTTTTAGTATTTTATGTGTAACTATGATTTATATTGAATTTGTATATGATTTGTATATATAAAATATTTGAACAATATTTAAAAATATTAGATTTTTTTAGGAATGTTCTAACATGTTTATTGGTCAAGTTTCAAACTCGACCAATCATATTTTCAAATTGATATAGCAGTGTGGTAATTTAATTTTATCTTTTTATTGGAATATCCAATTGATCTCAAATTTTAACTGTAATTGAAAAACTCAATTATAGACACACTTTTAAATTTTCGTAATTTTTGGATGACTTTTGATCTCTACAGAGAGGGTGTCGGTTGAGTTCTATGAAGGACACACTCGACCGACCATGCTGCTGACTGCAATATAGCAGTGTAGTATTTGATTTTTAATTATTTATTAGTAATTCCAAATGATGTAAAAATTTAATGTGTCTTATAAATTCAATTTCAGACATTGTATTAAAGTTTCATAATTTTTGGATGAGGTATGAGTTCTGAAACATGTGGTTTCGGTCGAGTTTATAACTCAGCCGACCAACCAGTCTGAGCAAAATAAAAATACATTAAGGGGCTTGTTTGCAAATGTTCTGAGCACCTCAATTCATCTATATCACTATCCTAACACACAAGGAGCTCTCATAACTCGTCCTTCCTACCAAAGAAATGAAATTCTTGAGAGAGAGGAGAGCTAGGGTTTTGAGTAGAGAAAGTGGAGGAGATGATGACCTAGGATTTCTCTATCCAAGATATGATGAAATCAAGTAAGTTTAGCTTCTTTGCATAGCATTTCATGGTGAATCTTCTCTCACATGTCAAGATTCCATACCTCCCCTGATTTTATTTGAAATCACATCAAATCTCCCCCTTTTCTCACTCTCTCTCTTCTAATCCTCATTTCTAGGGTTTCTGAGTTGAGAGGAGAAAGAGTTGGATTCTTTTGCGAGAGTTTGATTGGGTTTCCAAAATTCAGAGGTTGACCTACGAATTTAAGGTGCTTGGCACCCGAGGTGAGTGTTTTTATCCCTCCTAAGCTTTGTATTCATGTTGAAAGCCTAATTCAATCCAGCTAAAACAATCAGAAACCTTGTTTGTATATGTATGTGATTGGATTTGATTCGGGAAAGATATTGGGGAATACAATTTTTCTGATTTTTTATTATTTCTCATTGATTGAAACTTGATTAGTTCCTGTTATATTGATTGAGGATGCATGGGTATTCTTATGGGTATATGACTATGGTATTTCATGCGATTTTTTTGTAAAAATCAGCCCAATGGCCAATATGCTTGGAATTGAATTGACATGTATAAAGTCATATTTGAATTGTATTGGATCATATTATACAAGTGTATTGTTGAATGTTAATGGATTTGAATGACCACATATCCTGATTAGGATTTGTGTTGAGGAAGTGAATCAAATGAGTCAATTAATCAATGTATACTTATTATTGATGAATGAAATGTGTGAGAATGGAAACTAGGGTTTCCATGTTTGTGAATAACCCTAATGAACCCTTGAGTCATGATTGGATTACTGAATGATATGATTCTTATGATATGTTAAACTAAAGAATGACTTCATGAAAACCCTAAAAGTTTATTATTAAGAATATTATGAGTTATAAAGCTAGAACTTGTATATGATGTTGTAAATATGATCAAATGTTGAAGTTGAAGGTATTAATACTTCAATTGAATATGATGAGTCTTACTAATATCACCTAAGTCCAATATATTTGTTTTAGTATAATAAAGAATGATCATTGTTGATTATGGGAATGACATTAGTAGTCAATGACAAGGTACACTTATCTCAATATAAGAGACAATATGAACAAGATGTACTTAATGGTGATTGTAAGATAAAGATGAAACTAATGAAGATAGTATGGTGAAGTATATTATCATTTATTTTAATTAAATGTGGCTTAACCCAAATTAAATGAAATATACTAAGAATTGTACTTTTATAAATGGTATGTAGAATAGAAGCATTGTAAGTGAAGTGAATCAAGAAAGATTGGTCCAGATAATGTAATGAACATGAAATGAAAGAATTTGAGACTACTGAGTATACAATGATGGAAAAAGATAAGAATTAGTAGATGATTCTAAGAATGTAACTCTTACCCTAAAAAGATGAGTTTGATGATGCTAATGAATGACAATATCTAATGGTGGATTAAGAGATGTACATAACTGTAGTTGAATTCAACTAAAAGATGAAACTCAAGTATTTGAATTGATTTACAAGAATGTGTTCTTGTATTGTGATTGTTTGATAGAATACTTGTACTATGAGAATGAACTATTTTGAGGGAATTCAAATGATAATCAACATGTGTTGATTAGTAACCCCATATGAAGAATGTGAAATAAAAGAAGAAGAGAACTAAGTCTGCTATGCATGTATATGCATGAAATTTATTAGCATCTATTCAGATTGGATCGAACAAGCATATGTCATATGATAAATCTATTCTGAGTATGAGGAATGATAAATGATATCTATATGCTTTTACTATTGCTAGTTCTAATGCCTCTGCTAATATTTGTTCAAAACTGTGATATACAATGAACTGATAAGATTTATGTTGAAATTGAATTTAATGTGCACTCCTTATATTGAGAAACCTTGATAAGGATAAATGTTGCATAATGAGATTATGTCTAGGGCTGAAAGGCCACTGATGATGATAAAACCCTGATGGGGTAAATGATGGACATTAAGATTATGTCTCAGGTTGAAGGCCCACTATTGATGATTGCTATGAGATCAAGTAGAAGATAGAAATAATCATATGTGTTGCAATATACAGAGTTATTGTGATTCTTATTTTGATCATTGTCCTTATTGATAAACTTGATTTGTTTCATGTTATTGTAGTTATGCAAGAACACACAGATACGATATATGCTGTTTTGAATTCCTGTAAGATTGAGTAAAAGAGATTAATAATAAGTGAAATGATGGAACATCTTGTTAGGTGCCCTGAACACTGTGACTTTTCCCCAAGGACCACACTGGGGAAACAAAATGGATCTCCTTGTAGTAATCGATGAATTATGAGAAGGATTTCCGGAGTGTGGATCGAGACCTTAAAGGTTAGACCACCAGGATTTAGGAGTGAGTCACTTGGAGTGGCTCTGGCCCTAAATCCTTGTTGTGAAAGTCTATTTCCAGATGGAATAGACTCTGTTGAAATGAAATATGTGAAATGTGAAATGAAAAATATGTGAAATATTGTGATATGTGATATACTGTTTTGTTGGTTCCTATCTCGTGTACCCGAGAAGAGGACATGATCCTCTTTACGCAACCCTGAGGTGGCCATGGTCTGTTGTTGATATCTTAGGGTGGCTAGTTAAACCCTAAGATAGTGACGGTGAGTCGTTGACACGAGAATCAGGCATGGCGACTTCTACTTGGTGAGGTACAATCCAAGTAGTTTCAGGGCAAATGAATAAAAGATGATAAGTTGTGTAGAACATGATTTGAATGATTATTACATTCCTTATACTGCTAGTTGATGATTTGTCATTATTGTTTAAGCTTCATGTTATGGAAAGTAATCATGTTGCTATGTACAGTTTCTATTTCATATTATGATCTGTCATGCTGACAAGTTATAAATGTTGGGATTTATATCCATTCTGAATATGAGTTGGATTGCTTGCTATTTGATAGTATTGTTTGGTAGATATGTATTATGTGTACTTCAGCTTCAGGAATACATGATGTGTTCCTGGTCCGGCTATGGAGTGTCACAAAGTTAATGTTATTGTTATGTATTGACTTAGAACTTGACTTATTACTCATGCATTAGGATTCTCAATCTGAACTAAGAAGTATATATTGATTTGTTCATAGACATGCTTTAATAGATGTTTCAAAGTTATAATTGGTTTAAGTGATTACCTTATCTTTTGGAATAGATTATCATTGCAAGTTAGAAATGACTTATGATAGATCTATATGTTAGACTTTTCAATATCTACATGTTTCTGTTAAGTTTATCATACTTAACCTGATGCTAATGCATGTACCTAGCTTGAGTGGGAGGTATCCACTCACTGGGATCTATATGAGTCTCATGAGGTTGTTTCAAATGTTTTTAGGTATAATGCTATCCACCGTAGAGGTCACGACAAGGAATATATAAATAGTATAATCTAGATAGATTAGAATGTCCTTGTACTCTCTCTTTCCCGAGATGGGTTGTAGATTATGTTTGTTCATCAATGTACATGTATCTGATGTAAACTGAACCGCATATGAGAACAAGATTTGATTATAGATTTAATGGAGTTGAATATGATTTGTGATGTTTGAATGTGATGTCCTTGATGTGACATTGATTAATGAGTTTGTTAAGAAAGAAAAAGGAAAAATTTATCTGTCTTTTTCATATATTGTTTAATCTCCTTTGTCGAGAATTCATTGTTTTATTTCATAATCTGGGTTTAGGTTTTGGATTATCTCTAATGGTTGGTATTTATGCTGATCAAAAGAGTGGGTCCTGACAGTATATATATATATATATATATATATATATATATATATATATATATATATATATATATATATATATATATATATATATATATATATATATATATGTATATATATATATATATGCAAACGATATACATCGCTCAAAACGGTTTTGATGGTGGATGTATAGCATGGTTATGGCCTATAAAACCCTATGTCTATGCTTGGTTGGTTGTGGTTGTTTGCATCTCAGGTTGCACACCGAGCCTTCTTCTTCTTCTCCTGAGGTAACTCGAGATAACTCAAGATTATCTTCTACTTTTTCTCTCCCGAATATAACTCGGGGTTTCCCAATGAGATATGTAAAAGTAGGATAGTTTATTTCCTGTTACGTCAAAGATTGGCGGGACCCAGACGAGCAGATGGATGTACGAGACGATTGGTTGGAGGAGCCAACCGATCAGCTAGTGGACTGAGACGACCAATGTAACGTCCTGAGTTTCAATAATATTATCATTTTCCACCTCACTTTTTATGTTAATTTCTCTCTCCTCCATTTTGTGTCCTTAATATTGAATATCTGAGAAATTGATGGTTGAAGTACATTTTATGCCAATTTGAGGGTTAGATGCACAAAATACCACAAATTGATATATGGATGGGGTAATTATGCAATTTACCATTAAACCACAAATTTGTTGTCTAATGGATAATGTTGGAGCTCAATAATTAATAATGATGGATAAGAAGTGATTTAATTAGCAAGTGTAATTAAATGGTGAATTATAACCCACTTCCATACCTCACTCTTAATATGGGCTAATAAAACTTGCAAATGCATGATATTAGTGAGTGGATGACTCTTAGACTCCAAATCTCGGATTTGGGAACCAAGGGTTGCTTATAAAAGCAACACATAATTATTTTCTCAAGTAATATATTAATATATGCTTTAATAATTAAAATAATTATTGGAGGCTAAAGGTTGGGTGAAATGACAATCTAATTATATAGCATGAATCTAGACGTCATTAGCAACCTGCGGTTAAAATTTGATGTTAATTGGAGCTCGTTTGACCTTCCAAATGCATTAAACAAGTTTTTAGTATAGTGTGACTTAATAGCAATCGATATATCATTCATTTGCATCATTTAAGCCTAAGTCAAGTCTTAATAAGGTGTCACGTGCGCTGGACCATGATGGTCCAAGATCTTACGGCTCCTCTTCGAACTGGATCACATCCAAGGGTAGACGGATCATCTTCTACCTTAATAAGGTGTCCAAGGAAGCGTGGGAAGTGGCCGGTGAGGAGCTATTCCTTTAGTGTTTGTGGTGCCTCTCCACAAATCTAGGAGGAACTAGCATCTAAATAAATTAGCTAGGTGAGTTCGTCATTCGATTTTCTTCGTTTTGAGTACCCTTGCGGCCGTTTTGGTTGAGTATCGCAAAAATGCCCAAGTGGACAAAGTTGCACCTCGCCGCAAGGAAGGGTGCAGCCTGGGGAAGAAGACAATGGTCAAATGACCATTTTTCCCCCGAGCGCCCTACTGCTCTCTCGCTGAGGGCATTATCGTCTTTCAGTTAATTGCTTTTTATCATCCACGAATGATTTTCTGATTGGCTCATCTTGTTTAATTCGTAGAAAATCGCTTGGTTATCAGGAAAATATAAATAAATACTCGCTGGAAAGATAAAATCATGTAGAATCTGAATTTTCAAGTCTTGAACCCTGTTTTCCATTCTAAACCTGATAATTAATTCAAACCCTAATTTAAATGTATAAAGTGATATAAAATGGTAATAATAGTGTTTTAACTCTGTTTTTGACAATAAAATATGTTTTCTCGAGTAGAAAAATAATAGGGATCATTTGGCCCTGTTTCCAGAACCAAAATCCAAAGTCTTTATCCATGGATTATAAATGTGGACATTTTACACTTAAAGTACATTCAAGTAACCTAATGCATGCATTAATCTTTGAACCTAGGTTAAAGTGAGTTTGGACCTGATATCTTAGTGGAAAAGGGATAATCTAGAAAGCAAGAATAGGTATGTGCATTCTAACACCTCAGTTGGGCTTCCTATCATGTTTAACCTAGTTTTTCCATATGAGGCATACTTATGATAATATTCTCTATCTTCTACTTGGACATGAAAATTTGTAACTATGATGCATAGTCTTGCTATATTGTTATTACTTGATGAATATGGGGCATGGGACCTCACTTACCTTATTGATGTGATTGAGATCTTGACATATACATGTTGCCCTTAAACTATTCATTTGAATATCCAATATGAAATGTTGTTGTATGAACATCTTTTATGATTATCTCTTGGAAATTTTTGGGTCATTGGGCCCCACTTGAATCATTGTTATTTTATTTCTCTACCAATGTAAATTGTAAGCATGATAATGATAGTTTGACTAGTTAACTAATATAGTGTACATGTGTCACGACCTCCTTTTTAATAATAATAATACAACCATAGAGGAAGCATTTGAACATAATGGAGATCATGACAAATTGTGGACTGATATCATTAATCAAGCAAAATCCATAGAATAGAAGGAAAATCCACCAGAGTGCCTTATTACAAGCCATAAACAAAAGTCTCTAAGTCCAACATAAAGAGTTCAAAGAATGAAACTCCAACATAACATAACAAAAAGGAAAGACATCTATCTAGAATGGCACCCCACCAAGTAGGATTCACAAACTATCCTTGAGCTTGAGCTGATGTCCCTGAAGTCTACTTCTTCTCCTCCTCATCTGCGGACATCTCGTCCCCAGCCCATGCAAGGCAACGTAAAACTATGTGAGTGGCACTGAGCAGTTATAGTAGAAAATAGTTTATAATTGAAATAACATGAGGAAATAACTTGGAATATAATTACGTAACATAATTAACATGATTGCATGAGAACATGATTAACTTAACATGATTTCATAATAAGATGGTTTTTACTTGAGTTGATGTAGTCCCTCTCCTGATTTGCACCCACAGTGCTCATAAGGCCATTTAAGGCTCACATAAGGCCAATCAAGGCTCACATAAGGCCAATCAAGGCTCACATAATGCTCCCACAGAGCTCATAAAGCCAACAAAGGCTCACATAAGGCCAATTAAGGCTCACATAACATGATTGAGGGGACTATATCAACATACATGGTTTAATACACTTGAAATAGTTATCATGATTTCTTGATCAATTAGCATGACAGTAATTCATAATGTTCAAAATGAAAGCATATTCATTAAAACAGTAGAAAATGTAAATTCATAGCATTTGCATGGTTTTCATAAGCATAAATTGAATAATAGCATAGTTGCACTTTATTGAGTAATCATAACCAATAGACAAATAAAATAAACCCATAACCCTAGAATTATGCTCAGTGTGCATGATCCACTCACCTGATCCTAAAGGGGTGTACTAACAGTAGATGCAATCCTGATCAATCCTAATATCTTGTGAATAATATAATTATGAATTAATTGCATATGCTTAACATAGGTGTATCATTCTCTAATTAAATTTGGAAATTAGATTGTAAATCTAGGTCTGAAACAAGGACCATTGGATAGATCTCGAAAAACTGATCAAAAACCATATATGGATCATCCCCATCTGAGCTCTAGATTATTTTCTATGATTTATTAAAGATCAGAGATATTCTGACCAATCCGAGGCGAGGAAAATTATTTAAAGGTATTTCTGAGAAAATTCGGGAATCAGAGTTTGAAAGACGACTTTGCCCTCGCATTATAAATCTGGGATAGGGGTGTGACAGGGCAAAAGAGTAAAATGCTCATCAATATAGATATGTGATTGGTATCAAAATAACCTGGGGAAAAGACACAATTAACCATGGTAGCGTGACACATCATTGTGCAATCAAGGGCAGACATGGAAATCCACCGCCTGCAGTGTTTGTTCGTTAAAACACCGAAGAACAAGAGAACGACTTGGTGATCCTAGATCCAAACTCACGATCTGATTTGAATCCTGGCAGGAGATGATGACCAATAGCTTCCTTAAGATCCGCCGAGCTCAGCGACCCCTAACTTGGGTTCAGTGGTGGTCGGAACTGCCAAGAGCTCTTTCTCTGCCATGGCCTAAGAAGTGGAAGAAAGAGGTGAAGGCTTCGAGTTTTAAACATCTCTGGGAAACATAGACAGAGCTATCCAACAAGTACTCAAGGTTGATACGAAGTTAATGATGTAAACCACCGTGCATAGATGTCCCTGAAAACGTAGGGCGACATTTTGATTTATAGGAAACAGAGCATCGTGACCCCAAACCAGACTTTGATATTGGGACAGGGATCTCAAGCCACGATCACAGGAACAAAGTCTTCGGCCCAAATCACTGAAGGTGTGAGAAGCAGAATCCTGAAGAAACCGGAGTGGCCTGGTAGTGACCAACTGACCTAGGCAGAGACTGCATTCCGACGGTCTAAAACTGGGTTCGTGGGCGGAGCAGATGAGTGAAACGGACAGGCTACAATCACATTGGGAACACTGAAGAGGGGGCGAGGATGCTTACTGGAGGCGTAATTGAACTGAGAAGCTCAGAGCTCCGTTCTCGAGCTTGTCGTCGATGGGGAAGAAGACTTGGCTGACGGCGTTTCCTCATGTGGCTTCAGCCAAAATTGGAGGCGGAGGAAGCTTACTCGATAGTCGACCTTACTTTCTGGGTAGCTAGACCTTGGTCCGATGAGCCTTCTTGGCATGGGGATGGCGGCACCGTGGACTGGAGGGAGAGATCCTTTGGGCGTTTCCGCTGTGGGCACTTATATGGGTCGAGCTAGGGTTCGTTAGGTTCGTGGGGATCTCACGAATCGATTGGAGTTGAGATAAAGGCAAGCTGTTGACGAGGGAGAGGGATATCTCGGGCGAGGAATGGGGGCTCTGTTTCCCCCTTCCGCACGGATTTTGTGGGAGGTTAAGGATGAGGTCCCTGCCCTCAGATCCCCATCCAACGGCTCACAAGGAGCCTGGTTCATTCAAGATGCGCGTGACACACAAAATCTAGAACTTTGGTCAAATCGTGACAATCACATGTATTATTAAGTTGATTACTCAAATAAATCACATTATCTACTAATTTCTTTCTAATAACATTTGGAGCCTTTAGGATTATCCAAAAGTAACCAAATTTGATATACAAGCTAATTCGACCATGAGGAATCTAATTATCCAATCAGATTTTGGATATGAGTTAGGGAAACATGTGTTTTACATTATTAGTTACTTAGGGTAATTAACACATTAATAATCATTGCAAGGGAATTTTATTACCAAAATCTAAGGGAAGCTCTATTATTATTTTATCTACTCATATACCAATCAATGGGATGCACTTTACATGTATGTGTTCCGAAATTATCAATTAACCCCTAACTAGTCATTATTGCATAATTAGGGTTAAATTCTCATGCATTATTCATGACATTAATATGACTAATTATTGATGTAAATGATTCCATTCAAGGTCCACTTGGCACATTGAGCTCATTTTGAAATACAAATTAAGCATGGTCTGTACTTAAGTCATCATATGAAAAAATGGATTCTTTCAATTTAGGATTTCACCTTTATTAAATAACAAAAATTTTGGGACTAAAATTTGAGGGTCGTTACAACCTACCCACCTTATAGAAATTTCGTCCCCGAAATTTTTATGTCATATTAAGGTACTACCCACCTTAGGGTTTCACATATATGTACCCTAACTTATCGTCTGATCATAACATTTCATAAGTCAAAACTAAGCATAATCATGATATGGTATTAACATGGATAACCTTTGCATTATATCTAACATGACTAGTAAAACTAAATGAGTGCATGAGTTTCTAATGAAATTCAAAAACTAAATCTTACCTTCATCATCCACCATAGCAAAAACCCTAGCTTTCCTTTTCTCTAGGGGACCTGGGTTAGGGTTCTGACCTGCTCCTTTCTTTGCAGTTAACTTAGGGCATTTGTCCTTGAAGTGCCCTTCTCCTCCACAGTAAAAGCAAACACCTAAGCCCAACTTGCACGGTCCTGCATGGGATTTTCCACACTTGGTGCATGCATCCCTAACTGGGGGATTCTCAGGGGCCTTGCGCTTCTTGTGATCATTGTGGTGTTGGTCCCAATTGTTGTTTTCGTGATGGTGACGATGTCCATTGTGGGAGTTCTTCTTCCAAGTCCTCCCTGGGTGATCCTCAAGCTCAAGTGCCGCATATAGGGATTCCTGCATCGTCTTGTGGCCTCGTCCAGAAAGTGAGTAGCTGAGATCATCCTTGAGACCTCGAATGAACTTCTTGGCTTGCTTCAGCTCAGTCATCTCAGTCCCGTACTTCTGGAGGATGCGAAACTTCATTGCGTACTGGGCGACAGTCATGTCGCCACACTGTCGCAGATGAAGTAACTCTAACTCCTTGTCCATCATCGCTTCTGACACATAGTGGCCCTTGAAAGCTTCTACAAACTCCTCCCATGTGAGTAGCTCTTCATTTGGGTCTCTGGCATCATGGAAGTTCTCCCACCAAACGTGAGCTGGTCCTCTAAGCATGTGAGTCCCGAACCTGACGTGTGACTCCTCGGAACAGTCCAAGTCATGGAAGCAATGCTCCAGGTTGCGAATCCAGGCCTCAGCCTTACCTACAACATCCAGCTCTTCTTCTCCCGTGAACGTCTCAGGTTTCACCTTGAGGAAATATATTAAGGTGACTTCATTCCTCCTCTGATGACGGCCTCCCATTGCATCAGATAAAGCTCTGACCAACATATTGTATGAGAGGGGAGGGTTTTCTCCATGGGGATTCTCCTCGTGCTCAAAGTCATGATCACTCTCTCCACCAGGGTGAGGGGGTGACTTGTCATGCTCAGGGCGACGCTTAGGGGCCATCTAGAATAGGAAAGGAGACTTAGATAAGCACATGGAGTGACACATAAGATCCTACTATGGTGGCCATTCTAGGATTGCTCTGATACCAGTTTGTCACGACCTCCTTTTTAATAATAATAATACAACCATAGAGGAAGCATTTGAACATAATGGAGATCATGACAAATTGTGGACTGATATCATTAATCAACCAAAATCCATAGAATAGAAGGAAAATCCACCAGAGTGCCTTATTACAAGCCATAAACAAAAGCCTCTAAGTCCAACATAAAGAGTTCAAAGAATGAAACTCCAACATAACATAACAAAAAGGAAAGACATCTATCTAGAATGGCACCCCACCAAGTAGGATTCACAAACTATCCTTGAGCTTGAGCTGACGTCCCTGAAGTCTACTTCTTCTCCTCCTCGTCTGTGGACATCTCGTCCCCATCCCATGCAAGGCAACGTAAAACTATGTGAGTGGCACTGAGCAGTTATACTAGAAAATAGTTTATAATTGAAATAACATGAGGAAATAACTTGGAATATAATTACGTAACATAATTAACATGATTGCATGAGAACATGATTAACTTAACATGATTTCATAATAAGATGGTTTTTACTTGAGTTGATGTAGTCCCTCTCCTGATTTGCACCCACAGTGCTCATAAGGCCATTTAAGGCTCACATAAGGCCAATCAAGGCTCACATAATGCTCCCACAGAGCTCATAAGGCCAATAAAGTCTCACATAAGGCCAATTAAGGCTCACATAACATGATTGAGGGGACTATATCAACATACATGGTTTAATACACTTGAACATAGTTATCTTGATTTCTTGATCAATTAGCATGACTGTAATTCATAACGTTCAAAATGAAAGCATATTCATTAAAACAGTAGAAAACGTAAATTCATAGCATTTGCATGGTTTTCATAAGCATAAATTTAATAATAGCATAGTTGCACTTTATTGAGTAATCATAACCAATAGACAAATAAAATAAACCCATAACCCTAGAATTATTCTCAGTGTGCATGATCCACTCACCTGATCCTAAAGGGGTGTACTAACAGTAGATGCAGTCCTGATCAATCCTAATATCTTGTGAATAATATAATTATGAATAAATTACATATGCTTAACATAGGTGTATCATTCTCTAATTAAATTTGGAAATTATATTGGAAATCTAGGTCTGAAACTGGGACCATTGGATAGATCTCGAAAAACTGATCAAAAACCATATATGGATCGTCCCCATCTGAGCTCTAGATTATTTTCTATGATTTATTAAAGATCAGAGATATTCTGACCAATCCGAGGTGAGGAAAATTATTTAAAGGTATTTTTGAGAAAATTCGGGAATCAGAGTTCAAAAGACGACTTTGCCCTCATATTAAAAATCTGGGATAGGGGCGTGATAGGGAAAAAGAGTAAAATGCTCATCAATATAGATATGCGATTGGTATCAAAATAACTTGGGGAAAAGACACAATTAACCATGGTAGCGTGACACATCATTGTGCAATCAAGGGCAGACATAGAAATTCACCGCCTGCAATGTTTGTTCTTTAAAACACTGAAGAACAAGAGAACGACTTGGTGATCCTAGATCCAAACTCGCGATCTGATTTGAATCCTGGCAGGAGATGATGACCAATAGCTTCCTTAAGATCCGCCGAGCTCAGCGACCCCTAACTTGGGTTCAGTGGTGGTCGGAACTGCCAAGAGCTCTTTCTCTGCCATGGCTGAAGAAGCGAAAGAAAGAGGTGAAGGCTTCGAGTTCTAAACATCTCTGGGAAACATAGACAGAGCCATCCAACAAGTTCGCAAGGTTGATACGAAGATAATGATGTAAACCACCGTGCATAGATGTCCCTGAAAATGTAGGGCGGCATTTCGATTTATAGGAAACAGAGCATCGTGACCCCAAACCAGACTTTGATATTGGGACAAGGATCTCAAGCCACGATCACAGGAACAAAGTCTTCGGCCCAAATCACTGAAGGTGTGAGAAGTAGAATCCTAAAGAAACCATTACCGGAGTGGCCTGGTAGTGACCAACTGACCTAGGCGGAGACTGCGTTCCGACGGTCTAAAACTGGATTCGTGGGCGGAGCAGATGAGTGAAACGGACAGGCTACAATCACATTGGGAACACTGAAGAGGGGGCGAGGATGCTTACTGGAGGCGTAATTGAACTGAGAAGCTCAGAGCTCCGTTCTCGAGCTTGTCGTCGATGGGGAAGACGACCTGCCCGACGGCGTTTCCTCACGTGGCTTCAGCCAAAATTGGAGGTGGAGGAAGCTTACTCGATAGCCGACCTTACTTTCTGGGTAGCTAGACCTTGGTCCGATGAGCCTTCTTGGCATGGGGATGGCGGCTCTGTGGACTGGAGGGAGAGGTTCTTTGGGCGTTTCCGCTACGGGCTGTTATATGGGTCGAGCTAGGGTTCGTTAGGTTTGTGGGGATCTCACGAATCGATTGGAGTTGAGATAAAGGCAAGTTGTTGACGAGGGAGAGGGATATCTCAGGCGAGGAATGGGGGCTCTATTTCCCCCTTCCGTGCGGATTTTGCGGGAGGTTAGGGATGAGGTCCCTGCCCTCAGATCCCCATCCAACGGCTCACAAGGAGCCCGGTTCATTCAAGTTGCGCGTGACGCACAAAATCTAGAACTTTGGTCAAATCGTGACAATCACATGTATTATTAAGTTGATTACTCAAATAAATCACATTATCTACGAATTTCTTCCTAATAACATTTGGAGCCTTTAGGATTATCCAAAAGTAACCAAATTTGATATACAAGCTAATTCGACCATGAGGAATCTAATTATTCTATCATATTTTGGATGTGAGTTAGGGAAACATGTGTTTTACATTATTAGTTACTTAGGGTAATTAACACATTAATAATCATTGCAAGGGAATTTTATTACCAAAATCTGAGGGAAGCTCTATTATTATTTTATCTACTCATATATCAATCAATGGGATGCACTTTACATGTATGTGTGCCGAAATTATCAATTAACCCCTAACTAGCCATTATTGCATAATTAGGGTTAAATTCTCATGCATTATTCATTACATTAATATGACTAATTATTGATGTAAATGATTCCATTCAAGGTCCACTTGGCACATTTAGCTCATTTTGAAATACAAATTAAGCATGGTCTGTACTTAAGTCATCATATGAAAAAATGGATTCTTTTAATTTAGGATTTCACCTTTATTAAATAACAAAATTTTGGGACTAAAATTTGAGGGTCGTTACAACCTACCCACCTTATAGAAATTTCGTCCCCGGAATTTTTATGTCATATTAAGGTACTACCCACCTTAGGCTTTCACATATATGTACCCTAACTTATCGTCTGATCATAACATTTCATAAGTCAAAACTAAGCATAATCATGATATGGTATTAACATGGATAACCTTTGCATTATATCTAACATGACTAGTAAAACTTAATGAGTGCATGAGTTTCTAATGAAATTCAAAAACTAAATCTTACCTTCATCATCCACCATAGCAAAAACCCTAGCTTTCCTTTTCTCTGGGGGACCTGGGTTAGGGTTTTGACCTGCTCCTTTCTTTGCAGCTAACTTAGGGCATTTGTCCTTGAAGTGCCCTTCTCCTCCACAGTAAAAGCAAACACCTAAGCCCAACTTGCACGGTCCTGCATGGGATTTTCCACACTCGTTGCATGCATCCCTAACTGGGGGATTCTCAGGGGCCTTGCGCTTCTTGTGATCATTGTGGTGTCGGTCCCGATTGTTGTTGTCGTGATGGTGACGATGTCCATTGTGGGAGTGATTCTTCCAAGTCCTCCCTGGGTGATCCTCAAGCTCAAGTGCGGCATCTAGGGATTCCTGCATCGTCTTGTGGCCTTGTCCAGAAAGTGAGTATCTGAGATCATCCTTGAGACCTCGAATGAACTTCTTGGCTCGCTTCAGCTCAGTCATCTCAGTCCCGTACTTCTGGAGGATGCGAAACTTCATTGTGTATTGGGTGACAGTCATGTCACCACACTGTCGCAGATCAAGGAACTCTAACTCCTTCTTGTCCATCATCGCTTCTGACACATAGTGGCCCTTGAAAGCTTCTACAAACTCCTCCCATGTGAATAGCTCTTCATTTGGGTCTCTGGCGTCATGGAAGTTCTCCCACCAAATGCGAGATGGTCCTCTAAGCATGTGAGTCCCGAACCTGACGCGTGACTCCTCGGAACAATCCAAGTCATGGAAGCAATGCTCCAGGTTGCGAATCCAGGCCTCATCCTTACCTACAACATCCAGCTCTTCTTCTCCCGCGAACGTCTCAGGTTTCACCTTGAGGAAATATATTAAGGTGACTTCATTCCTCCTCTGATGACGGCCTCCCATTGCATCAGATAAAGCTCTGACCAACATATTGTATGAGAGGGGAGGGTTTTCTCCATGGGGGTTCTCCTCGTGCTCAAAGTCATGATCACTCTCTCCACCAAAGTGAGGGGGTGACTTTTCATGCTCAGGGTGACGCTTAGGGGCCATCTAGAATAGGAAAGGAGACTTAGATAAGCACATGGAGTGACACATAAGATCCTACTATGGTGGCCATTCTAGGATTTCTCTGATACCATTTTGTCACGACCTCCTTTTTAATAATAATAATACAACCATAGAGGAAGCATTTGAACATAATGGAGATCATGACAAATTGTGGATTGATATCATTAATCAAGCAAAATCCATAGAATAGAAGGAAAATCCACCAAAGTGCCTTATTACAAGCCATAAACAAAAGTCTCTAAGTCCAACATAAAGAGTTCAAAGAATGAAACTCTAACATAACATAACAAAAAGGAAGGACATCCATCTAGAATGGCACCCCACCAAGTAGGATTCACGAACTATCCTTGAGCTTGAGCTGGCGTCCCTGAAGTCTACTTCTTCTCCTCCTCGTCTGCGGACATCTCGTCCCCAGCCCATGCAAGGCAACGTAAAACTATGTGAGTGGCACTGAGCAGTTATACTAGAAAATAGTTTATAATTGAAATAACATGAGGAAATAACTTGGAATATAATTACGTAACATAATTAACATGATTGCATGAGAACATGATTAACTTAACATGATTTCATAATAAGATGGTTTTACTTGAGTTCATGTAGTCCCTCTCCTTATTTGCACCCACAGTGCTCATAAGGCCATTTAAGGCTCACATAAGGCCAATCAAGGCTCACATAAGGCCAATCAAGGCTCACATAATGCTCCCACAGAGCTCATAAGGCCAATAAAGGCTCACATAAGGCCAATTAAGGCTCACATAACATGATTGAGGGGACTATATCAACATACATGGTTTAATAAACTTGAACATAGTTATCATGATTTCTTGATCAATTAGCATGACAGTAATTCATAATGTTCAAAATGAAAGCATATTCATTAAAACACTAGAAAACATAAATTCATAGCATTTGCATGGTTTTCATAAGCATAAATTGAATAATAGCATAATTGCACTTTATTGAGTAATCATAACCAATAGAAAAATAAAATAAACCCATAACCCTAGAGTTATGCTCAGTGTGCATGATCCACTCACCTGATCCTAAAGGGGTGTACTAACAGTAGATGCAGTCCTGATCAATCCTAATATCATGTGAATAATATAATTATGAATTAATTACATATGCTTAACATAGGTGTATCATTCTCTAATTAAATTTGGAAATTAGATTGGAAATCTAGGTCTGAAACTAGGACCATTGGATAGATCTCGAAAAACTGATCAAAAACCATAATGGATCGTCCCCATCTGAGCTCTAGATTATTTTCTATGATTTATTAAAGATCAGAGATATTCTGACCAATCCGAGGCGAGGAAAATTATTTAAAGGTATTTTTGAGAAAATCCGGGAATCAGAGTTTGAAAGACGAATTTGCCCTCACATTATAAATCTGGGATAGGAGCGTGACAGGGCAAAAGAGTAAAATTCTCATCAATATAGATATGCGATTGGTATCAAAATAACCTGGGGAAAAGACACAATTAACCATGGTAGTGTGACACATCATTGTGCAATCAAGGGCAGACATGGAAATCCACCGCCTGCAATGTTTGTTCGTTAAAACACTGAAGAACAGGAGAACTACTTGGTGATCCTAGATCCAAACTCGCGATCTGCCTTGAATCCTGGCAGGAGATGATGACTAATATCTTCCTTAAGATCCGCCGAGCTCATCCGACGATCACATGAACCAAGTCTACAGCTCGAATCACTGAAGGTGTGAGAAGCAGAATCCTGAAGAAACCATTACCGGAGTGGCCTGGTAGTGACCAACTGACCTAGGTGGAGACTGCGTTCCGACGGTCTAAAACTGGGTGTGTGGGCGGAGCAGATGAGTGAAACAGACAGGCTACAATCACATTGGGAACACTGAAGAGGGGGTGAGGATGCTTACTGGAGGCGTAATTGAACTGAGAAGCTCAGAGCTCCGTGCTCGAGCTCGTCGTCGATGGGGAAGAAGACCTAGCCGACGACGTTTCCTCACGTGGCTTCGGCCAAAATTGGACGCAGAGGAACCTTACTCGATAGCTGACCTTACTTTCTGGGTAGCTAGACCTTGGTCCGATGAGCCTTCTTGGCATGGGGATGGCGGCGCCGTGGACTGGAGGGAGAGGTCCTTTGGGCGTTTCCTCTGCGGGCTCTTATATGGGTCGAGCTAGGGTTCGTTAGGTTCGTGGGAATCTCACGAATCGATTGGAGTTGAGATAAAGGCAAGTTGTTGACGAGAGAGAGGGATATCTCAGGCGAGGAATGGGGGCTCTGTTTCCCCCTTCCGCGCAGATTTTGCGGGAGGTTAGGGATGAGGTCCCTGCCCTCAGATCCCCATCCAACGGCTCACAAGGAGCCCGGTTCATTCAAGCTGCGCGTGACGCACAAAATCTAGAACTTTGGTCAAATCGTGACAATCACATGTATTATTAAGTTGATTACTCAAATAAATCACATTATCTACTAATTTCTTCCTAATAACATTTGGAGCCTTTAGGATTATCCAAAAGTAACCAAATTTGATATACAAGCTAATTCGACCATGAGGAATCTAATTATCCAATCAGATTTTGGATATGAGTTAGGGAAACATGTGTTTTACATTATTAGTTACTTAGGGTAATTAACACATTAATAATCATTGCAAGGGAATTTTATTACCAAAATCCGAGGGAATCTCTATTATTATTTTATCTACTCATATACCAATCAATGGGATGCACTTTACATGTTTGTGTGCCGAAATTATCAATTAACCCCTAACTAGTCATTATTGCATAATTAGGGTTAAATTCTCATGCATTATTCATGACATTAATATGACTAATTATTGATGTAAATGATTCCATTCAAGGTCCACTTGGCACATTTAGCTCATTTTGAAATACAAATTAAGCATGGTATGTACTTAAGTCATCATATGAAAAAAAATGGATGCTTTCAATTTAGGATTTCACCTTTATTAAATAACAAAAATTTTGGGACTAAAATTTGAGGGTCGTTACAACATGAGTACAAGTCACCCATAGGGCACTGGGGTTTTAGTCCCCCTGCCATAGGCACTGGGGTTTTAGTCCCCCTACCACTTTATATATATTTTTGAGGTTTGGAATGTTATTTCCCCTCTCCTCCTGGTTGAGGTTGGTAGGCGCCTCACCCTATGTTAGTTTAGCTTAGTCATAATCAATCATGCTTGTTCTATATTTGACTTATATGCTTGGCAGAAATCCTATTTGAATTATATGTCTCATACTCTTGAACACTCTTAGTATAGAAAATCTTTATGTTTCCATTCCTTAATATGCTTCTTGTACTTTATCATGTTGTGACACATACGTTTCTATCTTTCTCTTGCTGAGTGCTCCCCAACCACCCAGAACCAGGACAAGGGCTAGAACAAGCACAAGGAAACCCAGGGCAGGAGTGAAGTTGATATCATGGCAAGGTTGATGCTGTTAGGACCTTGCTCAAAAATATATGTTATGAACTCTAGAAATAAGAGCTTTGTAATAGCCTAGATTCTTATCTACTTCTTCTTTTGTAACAATCTATGTAATAGTTTAGTTTTTCTCATCTTACTTTCTTCCGCTGCTACTATTGACAATGGTTGTATTTGTTCCATGCTTATTTAAATGGATTTATTATGCATGCATCCTTCCATCAAAATTATTTTATTAATTTGAGGGATGTATTGTATTTTCCATTAAATTTAAGTAGTGGGGTGATCTGACCTCCTTATAGCATGGTATCAGAGCCTGTAGGGTAGCTACTAGGGAGTGATGTTGAAAGTGATGGTGTCTAGAATGGGTTAGAGCTTGGGGGCTGGCAATGTTTTCCTCTGCCCCACTAGCTTGGTCACGAGGACTCCTGAGCTCATATGACCCGGCCTGGCCTGATCTGATATTGAACGCCCGAAATAGCATGCCTATAGGCAATAGTAGCCTTATCTTTTTCTGTCTTATACTCCTAGAAATATTACCCTAAAACTTGTCTTTCAGGAAGGGTAGCTTGTTCGGTGAAAGCTCAAACAAAGATGACATCAACCCTGAATCTCCTGAGACACCTCTGACTCCTGAGCAAGAGTTGGTGATGTTGAGACAGCTACTCTCCACGACCTTGGTGGGGCAGCTTTCTGGAGCTGTTGCCCATGCCAACAAGCCTAAGGAGCCAACCTTGAATGACTTCATCAAGATGCAGCCTCCCTACTTCAGGGGGGAAATTGAGAACAACATGGTGGACAAGGCAGATGATTGGGTGGTATCCCTAGAGCGCACATTTGATGGCATGGTGTGTCCCCCGCATCTTAAAGTTCGCTTTGCATCTTATGTCCTGGATGGCCCGGCAAGTGTCTGGTGGAATGGGATAACCCGTACACGAGACACAACAGCTATGGCCTGTGATGAGTTCCTCCAGATATTTCGGGCAAAGTACATCTGCACAGCCTACCTGAAGAAGAAGGAGGCTGAGTTCTACAGTCTGTGGCAAGGGAATATGTCCATCTCTGAGTATGTACAATGTTTTATGGTGTTGGAACATTATGTTGTGGGTCTATCTGATGAGCGGAGGGTGACCGTCTTCCTTGAGGGTTTCAACTACAACATAGGGCATCACCTGGTGCCCCAGCTCCTGCTCACCTTCCAGCAAATGCTAGATAAAGCTCAGGCCGTGGAGGCATACCCTGGCTTCCACGCTTCTGGTTCGAACAACAACAACAACAACAAGCAGAAGAACCATGGTGGCCCACAAGGGTGTGATAGGTGCAACACTTGCTCCCGATTTCATCCTCCTGGGAGATGTCCAGCTGGCAATGCACCGCACCGTAGACATGATCTTCCTACCCCTATCTGTCATGAGTGTGGCCAAGTCGGTCACATCAGGCCAAACTGTCCTAGGTTCAACTGAGGACAGGCTCCCGCCCAGCAGCAACAACAATGACAAAATCCACCCCCGAGGAACAACAACAACAACCACAACAACAATCACCATAACAACAACAATTGCAACCTTAATCAGCAAGGACGTCGTCCGCCTGTGGAGAGGTGCAATGGAAGGGTCTCTTCTCTTGATGCTGAAGAGGTTGATGATGGGAATAATGTGATTGAAGGTACTCTACACCTTAATTTGTACCTTGTCAAAGCACTTTTTTATTCTGGCTTGTCAAATACTTTCATATCTACTCAGTTTGCTTCTATGCTAGAATTAGAGTCTGAATTCATGGACCATGTGATAGATGTCAAAACCCCTAGTGGTAGGATATGCTCATCTCATCTCAAGCTTCCTACCATGGACATGTGCATCATGGGGAAGATGTTTCCTTCTGACTTCATCTTGCTCGATATGTCTGTCTCTGACATTATTCTGGGTATGGATTGGCTAAAGAAGTACAAAGCACTCCTTTTTTGTGAGGATTTTAGGGTTAGCTTATTGCACCCGATAGAAGGAAGGAAGTTTGTCAAAGGTAAGAAATGAGAAGAATGGCAATTTTTCATCTCAGCCATCAAATCCGAAAAGCTTATCTCGCAAGGGTGTAGGGAATTTCTCACCTCTATAGTTCTTGATGCTACACCCCTTGCTCTCGACCATATAGAAGTGGTGAAGGAGTTCCCTGATGTCTTTCCTGAAGAACTATCTGGGTTGCCTCCTACTCGTGAAGTGGAATTCTCCATCAAGCTTGCACCTGGGACTTCGCCCATCTCGAAGCCGCCTTACCGCCTAGCACCTGCTGAACTTGTTGAGTTAAAGAAGCACCTTCAAGAACTTCTTGATATGGGGTTCATTTGCCCAAGCATTTCTCCTTGGGGAGCCCCTGTCATGTTTGTAAAGAAGAAGGATGGATCTATACAGATGTGCATGGATTATCGCATGCTTAATCAGGCCACGGTGAAGAATCGCTATCCAGTGCCTCGAATTGACGATCTCTTCAACCAACTCAAGTCCGCCACTGTCTTCTCAAAGATGGACTTGCGGTTTGGCTACTACCAAATGTCAGTGAAGGATGAAGACATCCCAAAAACAGCTTTCAGAACCCGATATGGGCATTATGAATTTCTGGTCATGCCGTTTGGTTTGACTAATGCCCCAGCTACTTTCATGGACCTGATGAATCGAGTTTTCTTCCCCTACCTTGACCAATTCGTCGTGGTTTTTATTGATGATGTATTGATGTATTCAGAGTTGGAAGAGCAGCATCACGAGCACTTGAGGCTGGAACTCAATACACTACGAGAAAATCAATTTTATGCTAAATTCTCCAAGTGTGAGTTCTGGATTAAGGAAGTTATGTTTCTGGGTCACGTCATTTCTAGAGGACACACTATTGTTGACCCTGTGAAGGTGGAGTCTATGACCAAGTGGAAGGCTCCAAAGAATCCATCTGAAATTTGTAGTTTCCTCGGTCTGGCAGGTTACTACAGGAAGTTTATCAAAAACTTCTCAGAGTTTGCTCTTCCTATGATGAAGTTGACACGAAAGGATGTCAAGTTTGTTTGGTTGCTTGAGTGTGAGGACAGTTTCCAAAAGCTGAAGCAATGCCTGACATTTGCTCCTATGCTTGCCCTACCTGTTGAAGGCAAACCCTATTTCGTTTACATTGATGCCTCCAAGCAAGGACTGGGATGCGTTCTGATGCAAGAAGGCAAGGTGATTGCCTATGCCTCTCGCCAATTGAAGTCAGATGAAGAAAACCGGCCTACGCATGATTTAGAGCTTGCATCTATTATTCATGCTCTAAAGATCTGGCGACATTACATCTATGGGGTTCAGTTTGAGGTCTTCTCTGATCATAAAAGCTTAAAGTACCTCCTGACACAAAAGGATTTCAACCTGAGACAACGTAGATAGATGGAGTATCTCAAGGACTATGACTTTACCATCACTTATCATCCCGGTAAAGCCAACATAGTTGTTGATGCCTTGAGTCGGAAGAAGTTTGGGACATGTGCTGCTATAACTTGTTCTATTTGGAAGAACATGGAGTGTGTTTCTGGATGGCAACCGCAACTGACAGAAATACCAGATGATGAAGTTGACGATAAGCTATGTGTTCCCATGGCTAGCATGTCGATCACTCCAAGATGGATTTCCGATATTACTACTGCCCAGTTGGAGAGTCCTGAGCTAGAACGAATGAAAGCCTTAACCCTGAAACTGCAATTTGATTTCTCTGTTGGAGTTGATGGTGCACTCCGTTTCCGAAAAAGATTGTGGGTTCCTGATGTTTATGAACTGTGATAGAAGATTCTCCATGAAGCTCATGGGTCCAAGTACACAATTCACCCTGGTACGACCAAGATGTACAAGGACCTGCAGTGCAGTTTCTAGTGGAAGAACTTGAAGACGGATATAGCTCTATTCGTGTCAAAGTGTTTGACTTGTCAACAAGTTAAGATAGAACATCAACGACCTGGTGGTCTCCTCCATCCGCTTGAAATTCTGGAATGGAAATGGGAGAAGATCATGATGGACTTTGTCACTACCCCAAGACCAGGAAAGGGTATGATGCTGTGTGGGTTGTCATTGATCGCCTCACCTAGTCAGCTCACTTTCTGCCTTTCAAGTCCAATTACAAAGTAGAGGATATGGCTCAGTTATATCTGGAGTGTATATTTCCTCTGCATGGTGTACCGGAAGTGATAATTTCTGATCGTGATCTCAAGTTCACCTCTCGTCTATGGAGTCTGATACAAGAAGAAATGGGGACTGACCTACGGTTTATAACTGCTTATCACCCCCAGACCGATGGTCAGTCTAAAAGAACTGTACAAATCTTAGAAGACATGCTTCGTTCTTGTGTGATGGACTGGGGAGGAGCATGGGATAGATATCTACCTCTGGCTAAGTTTGCATACAATAACAGCTACCAAGCCAGCATAGGAATGCCTCTGTATGAAGCTTTGTATAGAAGACCCTATCGTTCCCCGTTGCATTGGAATGATGTGGGTGCGCGTTCCTTAATGAAGATTGACAATATGTAGATGATGATAGAGAAGGTTCACCTGATTAAGAAGCGTATGAAAGCTGCTCAAGACCGACAGAAGATGTATGCTGATAAGCATAGGTCTGGTGTGAGCTTCCTTGTTGGCAACCATGTGTTCTTGAAGGTCAAGCCAATACGCTCTATTGCCCGATCCAAAGTCAAAGGCAAGCTTAGCCCGTGTTATGTGGGACCTTTTGAAATCTTGGCAAAGATTGGGGACTGTGCATACCACCTGGCTCTTCCTCCTGCTTATGATAAGATACACAATGTCTTTCATGTGTTCGTGCTGAGAAAGTATGTGAATGACCCTTCTCATGTACTCACAATAGAACCCTTGGAGATTCATGAAAACCTAACCTATGAGGAGCTACCTGTAAAAATACTAGACACTCGGGTGAAACAGTTGAAGAATAAAAAGATTGAGTTAGTGAAGGTGTTGTGGAAGTATCATGGACTACAAGAAACCACTTGGGAGCTAAGAGAAGAAATGCTCTGATCTCACCCTTCTCTTTTTGTATGAGATTTCGGGGATGAAATCCTTTCTAACTGGTGGAGTGCTGTAACATCCTGAGTTTCAATAATATTATCATTTTCCACCTCACTTTTTATGTTAATTTCTTTCTCCTCCATTTTGTGTCCTTAATATTGAATATTTGAGAAATTGATGGTTGAAGTACATTTTATGCCAATTTGAGGGTTAGATGCACAAAATACCACAAATTGATATATGGATGGGGTAATTATGCAATTTACCATTAAACCACGAATTTTTTTTCTAATGGATAATTTTGGAGCTCAATAATTAATAATAATAGATAAGAAGTGATTTAATTAGCAAGTGTAATTAAATGGTGAATTATAACCCACTTCCATACCTCACTCTTAATATGGGCTAATAAAACTTGCAAATGCATTATATTACTGAGTGGAGGACTCTTAGACTCCAAATCTCAGATTTGGGAACCAAGGGTTGCTTATAAAAGCAACACATAATTATTTTCTCAAGCATTATATTAATATATGCTTTAATAATTAAAATAATTATTGGAGGCCAAAGGTTTGGTGAAACGAAAATCTAATTATAAATCATGAATCTAGACGTCATTAGCAACCTGGGGTTAAAATTTGAGGTTAATTGGATCTCGTTTGACCTTCCAAATGCATTAAACAAGTTTTTAATATAGTGTGACTTAATAGCAATCGATATATCATTCATTTGCATCATTTAAGCCTAAGTCAAGCCTTAATAAGGTGTCACACGCGTTGTACCATGATGGTCCAAGATCTGAAGGCTCCTCTTTGATCTGGATCACATCCAAGGGTAGACGGATCATCTTCTACCTTTAGTTAAACGAAGCAGCAACCGAGCAGCCGTGGATCGCTTCCCCTCCTCCTTTCTCCCTCGTTCCTTCATCATCTCTAGAACTTTCTTCACCTACAGGTTCATAGCGACCCCCTGATTCAATTGAGCCCTCACTCACCCAGCGAGGCGCAGCATAGCCGAAATGCCAAGCGGCACCGGCCAAGGCCTCTCATGGCCACCTCTGTTTCGGCTCCACAGACTCCCCCATCTATATAAGACCACCCACACACCTCCGTCGACCCCTTAGCAACTTGCCCACACCACCAATTTTGTCCAAGGAAGCATGGGAAGTGGCCGGCGAGGAGCTCTTCCTTTAGTGTTTGCGGTGCCTCTCCATGGAGCTAGGAGGAACCAGCATCTAAATAAATTGGCTAGGTGAGTTCGTCGTTCGATTCTCTTCGTTTCGAGTACCCTTGCGGCCGTTTTGGTTGAGTATCGCAAAAACACCCAAGTGGCCAAGGTTGCACCTCGCTGCAAGGAAGGGAACGGCATGGGGAAGAAGACAATGGTCAAATGACCATTTTTCCCCCGAGCGCCCTCCTGTTTCTGTCTCTCACTGAGGGCATTATAATCTTTTGGTTAATTGCTTTTTATCATCCACAAAGCTTTTTATGATTGGCTCATCTTGCTTAATTCGTAGAAAATCACTCGGTTATCAGAAAAAATATAAATAAATACTCGTTGGAAAGCTAAAATCATGTAGAATCCGAATTTTTAAGTCTTGAACCCTATTTTCCATTCTAAACTTGATAATTAATTCAAACCCTAATTTAAATGTATAAAGTGATATAAAATGATAATAATAGTGTTTTAACTCTATTTTTGACAATAAAATATGTTTTCTCGAGTAGAAAAATAATAGGGATCATTTGGCCCTATTTCCAAAACCAAAATCCAAAGTATTTATCCATGGGTTATAAATGTGGACATTTTACACTTAAAGTACATTTAAGTAACCTAATGCATGCATTAATCTTTGAACCTATGTTAAAGTGAGTTTGGACCTGATATCTTAGTGGATAAGGGATTATCTAGAAAGAAAGAACATGTATGTGCATTATAACACCTCAGTTGGGCTTCCTATTATGTTTAACCTAGTTTTCCCATATGAGGCATACTTATGATAATATTCTCTATCTTCTACTTGGACATGAAAATTTGTAACTATGATGCATAGTCGTGCTATACTGTTATTCCTTGATGAATATGGGTCATGGGACCTCACTTGCCTTATTGATGTGATTGAGATCTTGATATATACATGTTGCCCTTAAACTATTCATTTGAATATCCAATATGAAATCTTGTTGTATGAACATCTTTTATGATTATCTCTTGGAAATGTTTGGGTCATTGGGCCCCACTTGAATCATTGTTATTTTCTTTCTCTGTCAATGTAAATTGTAAGCATGATAATGATATTTTGACTAGTGACGTGTATTTTACTACGCGCTAAAACGCAAGTATACGCGTCGAGTAATATAGGCCTTTGTGAGGCCCGAGTCGAACACAGGGATACATGAATTATTGGAGACTCCTACTAACTAATTGCAATCAGCTAGGCCGGATGACAAAGTAGGGTTTGTTGTCGAAATTAAAAGAAAATAAAATGAAACAAAGAAAACAATCGATTAAAGGTTAATTTAATCAATTCAAAAGGGTATCTTTAGGATTTCGGTTTCACTGCGGGTCAACATTGCATTAGGTTTTATATAATTCCTCACTCTTCTCTCTCTATCCGGGTAGTGGCCTGAAAACAGAATTACCCACTGTCGTGGTGTAATTCACTACTTAAGTTTAGGTTGATTCCACTGTTGTAGTAATCATTCCCCTAAACTAAGCGCATTATAAACGGTCTCTCAGTTTCCACCATTAATTTTACAACTCCTTTGTCAAGGGTTTTATCGATTAATGTAGGTTTCTTCTCTTTTCAACCGTTAATCCTTCTGTGGAAGAGATTTAGGGCATTAGGTTATTATTATGGTGATCAAGCATAACAATATATATGCAGAAAACGAAACTATACCATGGATTTAAGAGAGAAAACATGAATTATTAATATAAAATTGGCATACAATGCATTCTCGGGCTACTCCCGGTCCTAAAGAAGGAGGGTTTTAGCCTCGCATGTTCATCTCGCACAAATACATGGTAGAAATAGGGGAATTCATAAGAAAAACGTGAATTAAGTGGGAAAACCCCTGAACGGAGAAGAACCGGTGGATCCTTTGCATAGAACACGAGCTTTCCCGCCTCTCGGTGGTGAAATTCGTCTTCACCAGCGTCCGGATCGATAGGGATGAGCTTCTAGCCTCCGTTCTCCTTTCTCTCCTTCCTCGGCACTTGTGCAATGACAAATTTGATTCTCCCCTCCTGTCGGCGGCCGTCATTAGGTATAAGTCCCTAATTAGGTCGTCAAATAACTCCAGCCGTCCGATTGAGATCAAAACAAATCCAACGCATATCTGTCGGCGTCGATACCATCGACGCGGGTCGATGGTATCGACCCAGCGTATTAGCGGCAGCCTTCTTTTCTTTTCGTCTGAGTGCCTGTGTCCATCTCGATACCATCGACTAGGGTCGATGGTATCGACTCTCTTTAGCGTCGGTTGTTGTCGTTTAGCGACGCTGTAGACTCCATGCGTCGATGGCATCGACTAGGGTCGATGGTATCGACGGATTCCTCGCCAGCAACCTGAAGGGTTCTCGATGCCATCGACTTAAGTGTCAATGCCATTGACTCTGTGCTTCTCCTCTCGGCTGGCAACCTGTAGCTCGGTCGATGGTATCGACTTCCGTCGATGGTATCGACAGAAGCAGATACTTGATTTTCCTGAAATTCCAAGACAAGACCAAATAAATCCACACAAATTATGATAATATGATAAATAATGCTCAAAATGATACAACTAAGGGGATTTGACATAAAATGATGGCAAAGACCGAAATGAGTGAATTATGCAATATTATCCATAACAAATGACTAATTAGAGCATAAAACACATATGAAAAAGGTCTATAAATGCGACTCAAAATCATCGCATCAAACTCCCCTAAGCTTAAACATTGCTCACCCTCGAGCAACTAATCCTTAGAATAGAATTGCAGATGTCAACTAAAAATCAACACACCAAACCAACATCCCATGTGACTCCCACTGAACATTCTCAAACCGGTCTTCTCTAACTACAGAACAGTAATTACCCTAAAGGCGACAATAATCATCAATAAGAGAAATTATCCTTCAAACCGATGAACACTATCACATAAGGCAGTTAACATAATAAAATTCGCCGATTCAGCATTGGTGCATCTTGTGATCGCCTATACTACGTTGCTCGCCCTAACTACCATCTACATGGAAGCAGTTCTCTTGATAATCATTAGTGAGGAGAATTTCACGGTGGCCTACCAATCTGAACAACGGGTGGATGGAAATGGGTGTTTCATGGAAGAACATGGAAGTATTGTACAAATTCAACATGCATAAAACAAAAATGTCCTAAATGATGCAAATGCACATTAGAAATGCCCTAATTCCTAAAATTGGGTGAAATGATGTGTGCACTAACCTTCCACCTCAAAATGAGATTGAAATCTAATTAAGCCACATCATGTACTCAATTTTCCTGTTATGCGAGTGATATCATGTTCTTTTCTCCCTCTTATTCCACTTTCTTCTAAATTCTCTCTTTTTTTTCTTTTCTAATTAAATTTTTTCTTTATTTCAAATTTTCAGAATTTTTTTTTCTTCACTTTAGCCCACGTATCCATAATTTCTTAGAGATAAGTGTATTGGGCTATTTACTTCATGCTTGGAAATCTTTGCAATATTTCGAAGGTATGGAACAGTTTAGATCACTTTTGAGGAAAAATTGAGATACATGGTGTACTTTATGCATGAAAGTCATGAGTGCAACTACATGGCATGCACCTAAAGGTAATGTGCATGAATCCCTATATTTTTTTTCTTTTTATGTAAACGTATGGAAAATATCAATGCAAGTCCTATCTAAATGCTATGCACACAAGAAGGAATTAAAACTACACTTTACTTCCAATTCTTAGGTGGATTATGGAAAAATGACATGGAATGATCACAAGATTAGATGACTGAACCTTAGAAAGATATTGTGTGTCCCTCCTTACTGACCTGTGTAGTGGTTTGTAGGGTTCTCTCTCTTACATCCAATTAAGGTCTCATTACCATTTGGTTAGGTTAGGCTCAAACAACCGTTACTATCCACTTTTCATGAGTCAATAGGAGTATAGGTGTGAAATGTTGTTTTAAAGTTGACATAATCAATCATTTTCGTAGGATAAGTTCCCCAAGGACAACCAAGTCAAGCTATCCAAAGACACAAAAATTTTTAAATTTCCCATGAATTTAACAGCAAGATGACAAACTTTTACGACATCCACAGTTACACTAGATAGCACGTGGATCCTACCAAAACTAAAAATGCAAGAAACAAATAACACTGCTAAAAACTAAAAACAATAAAAGAAAAGATAGAGTTGTTCCAACTATCCCCCCTAAGCTTGAATTCGACTATGGCCTCATAGTCAAAAACAAACTTAAGAGTGGAACAGAGATACCCTGATCATTCTTGTGGAGGCAGAGGTGGGTACTGTGGGGCCGTAGGATCCCAAGAAGGATACTCCCCCTGGAAGCTCGGATCGTAATGGGTCCTCGGCGGAGGCTGTGGATAGCCTCCAAAGTAGCTCTGACTCCAGTAATGGTCGTAAAAGGGCTCCTGTTGCATCTCCATCCTTTGCAACCGGTTGTGTATCTACTGTTGGTTGTCGAGGAGGAGACGCTCATTCTCGAACATTGCCCGTTGATTGTCCAGTAACCGGTTCGTAGTGTCCTGAATACCGGTATACATAGCTAGATGTTGTTGCTGTGTCTGATGTATGTCCTGCAGCATCGTGTACATTCCCTGCATTGAGTAGACATCCTCGCCTGGCTGCGAGGGCTGTGGTGATGGCGGCGGGGGCTGTGATGATGAAGACGCACCCGGATGCATCCTAGGATGCTTGCGGGGTGCTACTCGTGCTCGAAGAGGTGTGAAAGCCTCCTCTTCCTCCTCAGCCTCGCCTTCTTGGTCGTCGTTACCGCCTTCTTCATCGGACTCGATGTCTATGATCGGCCACCAGAAGTGCTGTGCGCCCGCGATGTTGAAGACGGCGTCCGACAGTGCGCATTCCTGGTAAGCGTGGTTGACGTGGCAGTGTGCGTACGCCAACCCATCCCGGAGAAGGATAAGGTTTGAACGGTGCAGATGTTGCATGTTCACCTTACTCCTCGTGGAAATCGGAGTCATAGACTGGAAATTCATCCCCAAGTACAACGCCAATTTGGTGATGAGCCCACCAAAATGGATCGGAGCCTTCCTTGTACTCCTCTTCACCGCCAGGACGCGCTACAGAAAGAACGCACCCCAGTTGCATTCCTGTCGCTTTAGGAGCATGTAGAGGAAGAAAAGATCGCTCTCCTGAAACTTGCTCAATGCTAAATCGCTCCGAGCAAAGAACGTAAGGCTCAACATCCGGTGTAAGACCCGGACGAAGGGATGCTCGAAGTCCACTACCGCAGCATTGTGGTAGCTCACTATCTTTCCCGCCGGCACTGTGACTAGCTCGGTGAAGATCTTGTCGTAGTCGGTGTGGGAATCTGGGCGCCGGTGATCGTTGCGACCATGGTTCCAGTTGAAGATTACATTGAACTGGGCCAACGTGATGTTGTAGTTGATGTTGAACAGCCGGAAGGACACCCTGCCCTTGATCCACACATGATCCGATACAACCACGTCGTTGGGCACGACGCAGACATCGAGGGATGCCATAAACTCCGCCACCAATTCCTTGTAGGTGGGCCATTCGCCAAAGAACGGTTGCCCATCCGCATGGTACTCCAGCTCGCCGGCCAGTCGATTGGTGTGACGTGCTTGTCCTGCCAGCACATAGGCCAAGTTGGCCTCGAATCCAAGCTCCTGGATCATACCCCGGTCCACATACCGGGTCGACTCGATCTTCCGCTTCATGATCTCCTCATAAACCTTCTTCACCTCCGCGGAAGGGTGAACCAAGCGCGGACGTGGTACGGAAGCAGTAGGGGGTGGAACAAACTCCCCGATCTCCATGGGATTCGCGCGCGAGGACGATGATCCGGCGGCGTGCACCATTGTTGCAAGAAAGATGGGATTAGAAGAAGAGAGCTCGGGGAAGATGGAGAAATGATTCTCCACTCGGTGAATATCCTTGCTCGATGTTGCTGCTTTTCAGTCTTGGAGGGCTCGGGGGAGTGCTCGGCGCAAAGGAGGAAGTTTGCTCTGAAGGTGTGATGTCAAATGACGTTGCAATTCTCCTTATATAGACTTGGCCGGTGCCACTGTTGACCCGTCGATACCATTGACGCGGGTCGATGGTATCGACACGTCTCGCTGCTATCTGCCTCCCTCGCGAGTATCGACGGCTGATGTTTGCTGGATCGGGAAAACCCGGATTGCTGACCTGTCGATACCATCGACGCAAGTCGATAGTATCGACGCAGCACCCGGATTGCTGACGTGGACTCGCGATCGCCGTCGATGTCTTTGTGCGGATCGGTGACATGGATGTCGATACCATCGACGGGTGTCGATGCTATCGACTTGGCTTCATTGCGACACCGCCACTTTTTCACTTCAACCTGTGATCATGTCGATACCATCGATGAGGCCGTCGATGGTATCGAGTTGACTGAGCAAAATCATTCTAAACTTCTCCAGAGATCTCGATGGTATCGACTTGTGTGTCGATACTATCGACAATTTTTGCACGACCTGCCTGTAGGTAGGTCGATACCATCGACGCGGGTCGATGGTATCGACTCAGAGCGATTTTTGCAGCTGTCAACCTGAACCTATGTCGATACCATCGACCAGTGTGTCGATGGTATCGACCCTGCCTGTGCCTGCACATTGAACACACGGATCAAGGTATCTTCTTTACACTAGAATTTAAACGAAATGAAAGCAATCTATGACTATAATTAAACTATCCTAATGTACCAATGGTTGGGTTGCCTCCCAACAAGCGCCCTTATTTAACGTCTTAGGCTAGACGGTATGAAGCTCATCATCTTTTCACATTGGAGACTGTGCTTAGAGGATCATGCGGTAATTTGAATTCAACTCGATCTCCTCCAATTCCCAAGTACAAAGTACCTCTCCCTAAGGCAGTCACGACGTCCGCTTTTGCTTGAAACGGTCTTCCTAGAAGAATTTCACAGCTTTGGAGCCGTGGCATATCAATAACAACAAAATCCACCGGGAATATGAATCTATCCACTTTGACGAGAACATCTTCACATACTCCATAGGGTCTCACGGTAGACCCATCCGCCAATTCAATTGTTGCGGCCAACTTCTTTATCTCTTTTAACCCCAGCTTTTGAAATGTCGCCAAAGGCATGAGATTTATGCTAGCGCCAGAATCACATTGCGCTTTTGGAAAATGTTGACCACCTATTGAGCACGGAATGTAAAAACCTCCTGGGTCTTTTCTCTTGTTTGGTGACCTCCCATGAATCATAGAGCTCACCGTCTCATTCATCCGACAAATATCATCATCTTTTATTCGCCTCTTCTTATTTATGATTTCTTTAATGAACCTCCCATAGGCGGGTACTTTCTCGATCATCTCCACTAATGGAATATTGATGTGGAGTTTTCGGAATATCTCCAGGAATTTCTTAAAATGAAGATGCTCTTTCTTTGTCTTAGTATTGACCGAATTTGAAATATCTGCTACATCAACACGCCTGTGGGGTGGCATATATGAACTTTTCGGGGGTACCTCCCCTAAGCTTTCTTCTATCACTCCCTCTGACGTGGGCTTTGGCAAGACATCCTTAATAGTAGCAGCTTGTTGTGGTTCCTCTCTCATATTAGATGTCTCTGCATGTGTACAAACAACCTGCACTTGTTCTTCTTGCCTAGATGGAGATACAATATTCATAACTCTCTCTGATTTTCTGAAGAAATGGTTTCCGCCCGGCAATCTATAGTAAGTGCGTGGATACGGTATCGCCGGTTTTGCATTCACATTGAAAGTCATTTTTCTTTCTTCTACAGCTTCTTGCACCTGAGATTCCTCATTTCTTACCACAGACATGTACTTAACCTGATGATGTGCTTGGGCCACGTTCGCATTCTCTGCTGGTTTCTGTTGATTGGCGTGCTTGATGGCCGTCACTTCACTCGAAATCTGCACCATGGTGGTTTCTAATGCCCACATTTGTGCTCCATGGCTTTGCAGCGTCTGCCCAAACTTGGTTAGAATATCACCTTGAGACTGCAATTGTTTACCAAACATGGCCATCATCTCTTGGTTTTTCTGGACCATTTGACTTAGTAATTCGGTGTTCTTATCCTCGGCTCTCTGTTGTGGCTTGGCATCCAGATCCTGTAGAAAATTATTCGGATCCTTCCATGAGAATTTTTTATCCTTCCTCCATGCATAGTCATTGTTTCTATAGCCCTGTTGTTGCATGAATTTCACTTGGGCCTCCTCATCTTCAGATGCATCTTCCTTAGTTAGCAGCTTCTTAGCTAGAAGATCTAACTTATCGTTTAGCTCCCTAACTATTTTGGATTCACCAGCAGCCTTGACCTATTCCACTGCACCTCTGTCGCCCCATGACTATTTCCTAGCCATGTTCTTTAATATCTCCCAACATCTGGTATCCGTATTATTCAGGAAGAATCCAGATCCGGCTGAATCAAGATTACTTCTATCGTGCTCGGAGAGAGCAAAATAGAAGATCTTCACCTGTGTCTCCTTGTCCAACCCATGATGCGGACATCTCCTCAACATGACCTGAAATCGCTCCCAGGTCTCAGAATATGTTTCACCCGCCTGTTGGGTGAAATTGTGAATCTTCCTAATCATGTCGTTGGTCTTCTCAGGAGGGAAAAACCTCTCGAAGAAAACCTCCACCATATGATCCCACGATTCAATGAACTCATCATCGAGGTTATGTAGCCACTCTCTTGCTGCTCCTACCAAGGAACTTGGGAATAGCTTGAGGTACAGAGCATCTTGTGGGAACCGGTCTATCTTCACCATATCACAGTTTTCAACGAACTGGCTGATATGTGCAACCGGGTCCTTTGATTTTACCAAGTTAATCAACGTCGGATCGATCTTATATGTCGGTATGTTGATCACCTGCTTCTTTATAGGCCCCTTTGATGCTGATGAAGAAGACGCTTTGATCTTCTCCCATATCGTCTGTGGTTCGGCCATTTCTTCTGCTTGATCTTGCTCAGATTCAGAATCTATATCGCTTTGGTGCTCTTGCTCGTAGTACTCCTCGTCCTCAGGTCCCAGAGGTGGAACCTCAGGTGTGCGATGAGCGTAGTCCGTACTACGTGTATGTACCATGCAAAGTACCTGAAATGAGAAAATTCGAGTTCAGTACTATGCTTGAACGAGTAAATACAATTATAAAGAAATTTAGGAATATTTAAAGTTGTTTCAAAATAAAATAAAAAAATAAAATAAAAATGTGGCCTAGAGTGGCCGCTCTTAGCACTCGAAGTGCCAAAAATTCGCCGTATCCCCGGCAATGGCGCCAAAAAACTTGACGTGTATTTTACTACGCGCTAAAACGCAAGTATACGCGTCGAGTAATATAGGCCTTTGTGAGGCCCGAGTCGAACACAGGGATACGTGAATTATTGGAGACTCCTACTAACTAATTGCAATCAGCTAGGCCGGATGACAAAGTAGGGTTTGTTGTCGAAATTAAAAGAAAATAAAATGAAACAAAGAAAACAATCGATTAAAGGTTAATTTAATCAATTCAAAAGGGTATCTTTAGGATTTCGGTTTCACCACGGGTCAACATTGCATTAGGTTTTATATAATTCCTCACTCTTCTCTCTCTATCCGGGTAGTGGCCTGAAAACAGAATTACCCATTGTCGTGGTGTAATTCACTACTTAGGTTTAGGTTGATTCCACAGTCGTAGTAATCATTCCCCTAAACTAAGCGCATTATAAACGGTCTCTCAGTTTCCACCATTAATTTTACAACTCCTTTGTCAAGGGTTTTATCGATTAATGTAGGTTTCTTCTCTTTTCAACCATTAATCCTTATGTCAAAGTGATTAAGGGCATTAGGTTATTATTATGGTGATCAAGCATAACAATATATATGGAGAAAACGAAACTATACCACGGATTTAAGAGAGAAAACATGAATTATTAATATAAAATTGTCATACAATGCATTCCCGGGCTACTCCCGGTCCTAAAGAAGGAGGGTTTTAGCCTCGCATGTTCATCTTGCACAAATACATGGTAGAAATAGGGGAATTCATAAGAAAAATGTGAATTAAGTGGGAAAACCCCTGAACGGAGAAGAACCGGTGGATCCTTTGCGTAGAACACGAGCTTTCCCGCCTCTCGGTGGTGAAATTCATCTTCGGCAGTGTCCGGATCGACAGGGATGAGCTTCTAGCCTCCGTTCTCCTTTCTCTCCTACCTCGGCACTTGTGCAATGAAAAATTTTATTCTCCCCTCCTGTCGGCGGCCGTCATTAGGTTTAAGTCCCTAATTAGGTCGTCAAATAACTCCAGCCGTCTGATTGAGATCAAAACGAATCCAACGCATATCTGCCGGCGTCGATACCATCGACGCGGGTCGATGGTATCGACCCAGCGTATTAGCGGCAGCCTTCTTTTCTTTTCATCTGAGTGCCTGTGTCCATCTCGATACCATCGACTAGGGTCGATGGTATCGACTCTCTTTAGCGTCGGTTGTTGTCGTTTAGCGACGTTGTAGACTCCATGCGTCGATGGCATCGACTGGGGTCGATGGTATCGACGGATTCCTCGCCATCAACCTGAAGGGATCTCGATGCCATCGACTCTGTGCTGCTCCTCTCGGCTGGCAACCTGTAGCTTGGTCGATGGTATCGACTTCCGTCGATGGTATCGACGGAAGCAGATACTTGATTTCCCTGAAATTCCAAGACAAGACCAAATAAATCCACACAAATTATGATAATATGATAAATAATGCTCAAAATGATACAACTAAGGGGATTTGACATAAAATGATGGCAAAGACCGAAATGAGTGAATTATGCAATATTATCCATAAAAAATGACTAATTAGAGCATAAAACACATATGCAAAAGGTCTATAAATGCGACTCAAAATCATCGCATCAACTAGTTAACTAATATAGTGTACATGAGTACAAGTCACCCATAGGGCACTAGGGTTTTAGTCTCCCTGCCATAGGCACTGGGGTTTTAGTCCCCCTGCCACTTTATATATATTTTTGAGGTTTGGGATGTTATTTCCCCTCTCCTCCTAGTTGAGGTTGGTAGGCGCCTCACCCTATGTTTGTTTAGCTTAGTCATAATGAATCATGCTTGTTCTATATTTGACTTATATGCTTGGTAGAAATCCTATTTGAATTATATGCCTCATACTCTTGAACACTCTTAGTATAGAAAATCTTTATGTTTCCATTCCTTAATATGCTTCTTGTACTTTATCATGTTGTGACACATACATTTCTATCTTTCTCTTGATGGGTGCTCCCCAACCACCCAGAACCAGGACAAGGGCTAGAACAAGCACAAGGAAACCCAGGGCAGGAGTGAAGTTGATATCATGGCAAGGTTGATGCGGCTAAGACCTTGCTCAAAAATATATGTTATGAACTCTAGAAATAAGAGCTTTGTAATATCCTAGATTCTTATCTACTTCTTCTTTTGGAACAATCTATGTAATAGTTTAGTTTTTCTCATCTTACTTTCCGCCGCTTCTACTATTGACAATGGTTGTATTTGGTCCATGCTTATTTAAATGTATTTATTATGCATGCATCCTTCCATCAAAATGCTTTTAATAATTTGAGGGATGTATTGTATTTTCCATTAAATTTAAGTAGGGGGGTGATCTCACCTCCTTACAACCGACTGATAGTGCAGCTGGTGGCCTGACGTGGAGCGAGAGGACCTGACAAACTAACCATCTGAAGGAGCCAGACGATCGGTTGGTGACAACCAACTGACCGGCCAGGAGGCGAGCCGATCAATCGTGTGATGAGCTGATCAAACCCGGAACGGCCTAAGCATAGGATCTTCATCAACAATAAGTTTCATGTGATGTAGACCTAGATGACCATAATTCCTTATGGCTTAAGGAATTATAATAGGATGGCCATAATCATCACTTTATCGTTATTGCATGTTTTCATTGTGGGATATAGCATGTATATGATGCATACTATATATGTTGTTATTGAATACATATATGCATATATAAGCATATTAAAACCCCTCAATATAATATTAAGTTTTAGATACTTTCCATAAGTGGCACACATGAAAAGCTTGATTGACAAGCATATGCATCCCAAGGGTGGTGCACTGTCTATCTCGTGGAAGTGTGATGGTAGTTGTGCACTTCTATCATGTTGGCTTTTGGGTCAAGGTTAACTAAGTGATCTTAATGGGATTAAGCACTTAGAGGCATGGAGATGTTCATGGCAAAGAGTTACGCATGTCATCTATCCAAGAATTGCATATGATGCAAATGGTAAGTGTTACCTACCTTAATAATTGATTATGGACGCTAGCGTTGGCTGGGTAATAATTCAATTGTTTTGGATCTTGGCTCACTAGAAGGTTGTATGATGTAATCTTCTGAATTGATGGTGAGGGCTATCAATTTGAACAAAATAGTGGTAGTGATAATTAATTAAAGGCCTAATTATATCGTAAAAATTTTAAAATCAATCAAATTAAGTCAAAAGGAGTTTTGGACTAAAATTGCATATTTCCTTTTGTAGAACAAATGGCTGTCAATAATAATCACTTTTCATTGCGATCAGTCCTTGAGAAGGACAAGCTGAATGGGACTAATTTCTATGACTGGTTTAGGACATTGAGAATTGTTCTCACTCAAGAGAAAAATCTCTATGTCCTAGATACACCAGTACCAGAGGAACCCGCTCCCACCGCACCAAAGGCAGAAAGGGAAGCTTACAAGAAGCATATTGAAGATGTCATTAATGTGAAGTGCTTGATGTTGTGCTCAATGAACTATGATTTGTAGAGACAACATGAGAACATGGACGTCATTGAGATGGTTCAGCATCTCAAGAACATGTATCTGAAAAACCACTAGAGGGGAATGAATAGGGTTTTATGGAGATTTTAATAATAATTTAACCAAAACAAGCAACCACAAAAAGATTGGACAAGGAGACAAGGATTTAGAGTGGTTCCAACCTTAGCAAATACTAAGGCAGTCAATCCACTACCAGGTTGCTTACCCAATCGGGATTTTGAAAGTATTTAAATTTTATTACCTCGCAAGGATGTTACATAAAATTACAAATACTTTCACCAAACCCTTTGGACAGCCTTCACCTAGAAGTAATCTCACCAACCTCGAAGCAGCCTTCCTTGAAGTAACCTCAAGCTCCCCTTTGAATTAGCCTTCCTCTTGAGGTAGCTTCCCGTTGAGACAGCCTTCTTGAAGTAGTCCAAAGTCCACCTTCTCCACTGAGAAGACCCTTCTCCACTTGAGAAGATAAGCCCTCTCCAATCTGCAGCCTCCAACCCTAGGAGTAGCAAGGAGAGTACAAACAATATAAAGGAACAAGAAGGAAAAAATAGAAATTACAATACCATTGTAGTACAAGGCTTGATTTCCTATATCAAACGTTTTGATCTCCTAACCAATGTATATGAAAGTGTAAGTGTTGTGGGTAGGAGATGCTAGCCTATAGGACACAAAATTAGAGCAATGGAAATGAATAGCCAATGTTGGAGTTGCTCAATTGCTCACAAGAATGGATTGCCAATTGCAAGTATTATGTTCAAGTATTGCACAAGTGTGTTTTGGGTGTCCTAAGGCATGTCCTATTTATAGGAATGGCCTATGAATGCTTAAGGACGTTCTAGACACTTTCTAGGGGGTTCTTAGTGCTTAACTAGCTGTTAGTTGTCCACTCATTGCTTTAGCAATGACTAGTTAATTAACTCTAAAAAGTGCAGACAGAGACAGTCTCAGTCTAGGAATTGTCGACTGAGATCCCAGTCGGTCGATGTTTTTGTCGACCAAGGGACTGTCTAGAGCAAGTGTGTATAACGTTCGATTCCAACTCCCAACTACCTTGTATGTTGTGTCTAACGGCTACTTGGGTCATTCTCAGTCGAGGAGATTGTCAATCGAGAGTGTCTCGATCGAGAAATTTGTCGACCGAGAATGACTATGTTTCAATGTTTTAAACTATGTACTAGGTGTGTGTATCAGTGTGCAGTTGTGACACTATTGTAGGGGATGACCTATCTAAGTGTTGTGATTGGCTAGGGAAGATCTAAATGCTTGATTTACATGATATCTAAGTACTTGTACATTATATACTTGTACAATTTTTTACATTTGATTACAATCATGAATTAAAACATTTTGAGCATATAGATATTCCAAGTTGTGTCATCCACCTAGATCCTACAACACTCAAGTAGCATGCTAGATCCACAAGGATGAAATGTTTGTCATCATCAAAACAAAGGGATTATAATAATGTCCAATTTAGCCAACAATCTCCCCCTTTTTGAAGATGACAAACATTTCCAAAATATAAAATAAGGAAATGTAAATCATATGAGTTTCATACCTGAAATTTACCTTTTGTAGACATTCTCTTGTTTGCAAGTGTGTGCTGGCTGAATGATTATGAAACTCCTTTTATTTTATATTTTTGATTTTATACTATTTCTCCCCCTTTGTCATTTCAAAAATATAATCATTAAGTATGACTTTTATTACTCCCCCTTAATTTGATAATTATATTTTAAAAGCAAGAGATGCAAACTACTTATTATCAAATTTAGCCACAATTTATTTCTCAATCATTTGCAAAGGATGTTAAGCCTTGAAATGATATGATATTCTTTTAGATTTGTGGCATATGTGTTTTGATTTCTCATCCATTTTATAAGGGATGTTAAGCCCCAAAAATGATATGAGAATCCTTTAAGCTTATAGTAGAGTACATGAATGTATCTCTAACCAAATGCACGGGATGTTAAGCCCTGATTTGTTGATGGAGCTTCCACTTACGTGGAATTGCGTGCACCACTAAAAATCCTAAAGATAGTAAGTCTTTAGGTTTAGCCTTGCTTATACTAGATCGAGAACTCCACCCATGTATGCTAAGATACGTGGAAGTCTTATCGTAGTATAGTTAAGGGTCGAATCCATGGGACAACGGTCTTGTTGAGAACAACAAGATGAAAAATGTTAGAATTTCACTTAAACTCTTAATAGTTGGTATTTAAAACAAAAGGTTGGTTTGGTTGTTTTTAGATTAAGAGCAAGTAAAGTAAAGCAAGCAAGTAAATTTAAGGATGTTAAACAATGATAAGGAATCACTAGGATGTGATCGGCTTTCGCCGCCACTACACATGGATCAAGTCATGCAATATAAAATACAACCTGCAACAAGAGTTTAATTAGTTAGTATCTTCATAGACTTAATTTCCTTTCGGAGAACTAACTACGATAAGTGTGGGAATATTGCAAAGTCAGCCATTCCCGGACGAATGGTCACCTACTTTGCATCATTCCCTTCACAAAGTGTGTTCCTCGACTCATCAAGGTTGTACTTTCATACGTCAACTGATTCCATTTCATAGTATGAAAGTACAACGATGAAAGTGAGTTTACTCCACTTCTTGAGAAACACTTCTAGATACTGAAACAGATGCATGGTGGATACATGCACCAAGAACCAACATTCAATCGAGTTTCGAATCTAGTAGTATAAACATAGACAATTCATACTAAAAGATAAAAGATAACACAAGTTGGTGATCAAGCAACAAGCATTCATTAAACGATTGATGTTGAACTGAAAAGAAAGTAACTCTATATTGCAAACTATGAGTTACATTACATGAAATGAAAACATGGGTAGCGGGGCTACTCCCCGCACCCTAGTGAGAGAGACTACTCGCTCATAGCTAGGACAAAGAAGGAGGCAAGAAGAGAGAGAGAGAGAGAGAGCATCATTCCCATAAGGAGAGAGGAAAGTCAACCCCTTAGAGAGAGATTGACGATCTTCAGTCTTCACAGGTTGCTTGATGATGAGATCTCCTCTTCCCACCTTCTTTGGAGAAGAGAGAGAAAGCAGCTTCAAGATGGAATGTGGATCTCAGACCGGCAGCCTTCGGGTAGAGGATGGAAGTTGGAATAGTTCTGGAGTGATGGAGGCAGCCTCTCGGTGTCTGAAAACTTGATTGCTTGAGAGGACCCCTTGGGTCTTATTTATAGGCCTTAAGTGAAGTCCAAACGGTTTGGACAGTTTTGGATCCAAACGGTTTTGAAGACCATTTGGATCCTGAAACCGTTTGGACTCTGAAACTGTTTGGAACCCAAGACCGTTTGGACCCCGAGACAGTTTGGACCCCGACACCGTTTGGACTCATGCGGTCTTGGGACCGATTGGCTTCATGCGGTCTGGGGACCGTTTGACTTCATGCGGTCTTGAGACCGTGTGAGTCCATGTGATCTTGGGACCGATTGGCTTCATGCGGTCTTGGGACCGATTGGCTTCATGCGGTCTTGGGGTCATGTGGCTTCATGCGGTCTTGGGACTGTTTGGCTTCATGCGGTCTTGGGACCATGTGAGTCCATGCGGTCTGGGGATCGGTTGAGTCTTTTATGGTTTTTTTTTGTCTTTTTTTCTGTAAGTAAAAAGGGAAAAGTTGATCTAACAGTATATTTTCAATAAGAGAGGATAGTTAGGTATTCTATCTAATTTGTCCGAAAAAGAGTGTGGAAAACTGAAGAAAATAGCTAAGATAACATCACAAAATTGGAGGTTATCACCCCCCCAACTTAGAGTCTAGCTTGTCCTCAAGCTAGATAGAGTTGAGGCATGTAATGGCGAGGCGGTTTTATTTAGTTAAAATTTCAATATTCTTGCTTCAATTATAAACTCGAGCTCTCCTAAGGTCGTATCAGGTCTTATTGCTTGCCTTGACTCTTTCAGGTATTGAGAGTTGTTTGGATCTCAGGTTTCTTCCATATCTTGTAGCCTGCATTGGGACCACTTTTTATTTTATGCATGTTGTTGACTCTAATCAGCTTTATACCTCTCTGGAAAACATACTGGAAGTTAGAGTGGGTATGAGGGTTGGCTGTAGGCTTTATGTGTAACTCCCCCTTCAAGTGGGGGAGGGGCTGTCTATGCTTTTAGGAGTTCACTACCGGGTACGACACATCTGCCTTTGTGAGGGCAGCTGAATGTATCGGTCGGGTGAGTTCTTTATAAGCCTTTCATATATTAAGATACCTTAGGGTTCCACTACCGGACATGACACATCCGCCTTTGTGAGGGCAGTTGAATGTACCGGTCGGGTGAGACCTTCATCGGTTCTTTATATGAATCCTTATTTATGGCACAACTCTCATAGTTTTATTCAACTCTCTAGCTTTTATTTTTAGACTCACAAGCTTAGGACTTGGGGTTTTAGGGAATTTATTTTGGACGGCCAAGCCTCTTTTATTTGGAGAGAGGAAAGTTGTTCTTAGAGTTTTTCAACATGCACTTATTTGGTTTCTTTTTGTAATGGTCCACTTGCGAGACTTCTTGATTTGGATGTCGCCCGATGCCCCTCTCATCCTTGAGAGTCTTAGGCTTATTTCGGCCTTGACATTGACCTGTGGAGATCGGATGTAGAAGTGAAATAGAAGCATGAAAATCAAGAATGAAGAGAGATTATTAAGTCGCCATTATATGTCTAAGTGCTATTCTAGTTATTATTCTTGAAGATTGGCTTGATTCTAAAGTTAGCAGGGGGTGACTTTATTCCAAAGATTTCTTATTGGGTGAATTATTTAAAACAAAAACTAAATGTGTAAGGGAAAACTAAGAAAATTTTGTACAAAATTGGAAGAGAAGATGGAGATATAGGAATGATAACTCGTTGTTGTCTGATGTACTCCCCCCCTGACTTATCATTCACTCTATCCTAAGAGTGTCAAAGTGATAGGTTGAGAAGTACACGGACAAGGGCGTCAGGCTTCTGTTAATCCTGAGTTTGCCCCTGGTGTTCTGAGTAGATTAGCTGCAAACTTTCTATGGAGGGCATGGTAATCCACATCTGTCATATCCTCTACTGGTCTTTAAAGTGCCATGATGGTGTCATCCAGTAGAGGACGTGGAAGCCGCAGTCGTTGGATTCCCAAATTCGTTGGGGACATTTGTGGTTGAAGGACGGGCGTTGAAAGTGTTCTTTGTCGTATGCCCTTGTGTGCTGACTTAGAAGATTGATTAGTCTGTCTGCACATTCCTTCGCGACCGCCTCTGTGGGCATCTTTGGTGTCACTACATATTTCTTCTGTTGTGGATTGAACTGGCTGTCGGAACTATTGTAGATGGTAGTTGTTCCTTCGGGTAGGTTTGTTGCCAGAAGCATCCAGTGCTCATGGTAAAGGAAGGGTAGCATGATAAATTTCGGTGTTGTATGTTGTAGGAAGGAAATTAGTGCTTCAATTGTTCCGAAGTTCTTTAGCTTTAGGAGGTCGTCCTTCATATATGCATATGCCATATAGCTTGTAGGGTGATTCCGTCCGATAAGAAAATGATAGGCAGCCATCAAGCTCACGGATAGAGACCCTTTGAACTGTACATTTTCTATTAATGGGTCTGCCATTACTAAAATGTCACCGGACATGAAAACGAGGGTCATCTTTCTCGGCGTAGAGCTGTGACATGATGAGACGGAGTTCATTGTCAGAGAGACTTTTGCAAGCACTGAGGTCGAAATTTGGGTAAGTGGGTTCTATGGCAGATAGGGGCACCATTTGTGATGGCGATCTCCTAATGGTTGCCCCTGACAAAAGATCTGTTTCCCCTTTATCCTGTGCCAGATCAAATTGGGAAGGGTCCCATTTTCTTTGCTCGGGAACTATGGCTGGCTGTTTGTTTTTCTCCAATTCTTTTAAAGTTTGTCTGAAAGGTCGCCATTGCGGATGTTGGATTGCTAAAAAGAGGTAACGGGGGATGTCATCTGGTGCCATTTTCGGGTCCTTGAAGAACCTTCTATCACAAATAAGCTCCATGGCGTAACGCCCTCGCAGGGAGTGAAAATATTCAGTGATCAGCTCCGTAAAGGGGATTTCTTGGTTTAGCGCTTGAATGTGACAGATAGTGCAAAAATCGCAATCCCCAGATCCCTCAGTTGTTTGGACTTGTGGGTTTATTATTTGGAACCATGGTTGGCTCCAGTCCTGTCGTAGGGATAGGTGTGCAGCCCAAATTAGCTTGAGAAGCTGGAAAGGTATACATCTTGCCTCTCCTGCTTCTTCTCCAACAAAATTTATTGTTCTGGTTGGTAGCTCAGTGGCACAAAAATTGTACACCTTGGCGTCCCGAGCCTCGGTGTCCACAATCATAAACAACCAGTGATCAGAAACTTGAAATGGCATGGTAAGATATTGTGCCCTCTGCGCTAGACCAACACACAACCGCTCGATTGACTTTGCTCGTATATCTTTGTATAACAAGCTGATAGATAGAGTAGGTGAGGTTTTGAATAATGGCTGCTTCCTCTTAGAACTTCTGTAAACTTCTATGCAGTTGGCGAGTAGGACACGGAAGATTTCCATTGACATCATTGACCGTGGTCGCAGGATGTTACGGAAATCTTCACGTGTCAACTTGTGCTTAGTCTTTGTATTGTGGTAGATGATGTCTCCCCCCTCTTTAGCATCATCGACAATAGTGTTCAGGATAAATATGTCTTGAGCATCTAATGTTGAGATGGCCACCATATCTAAATCATGCATCTTATGCTGTAGAGGTGGTGGCGGGGGAAGCTCCTAGGGAGGGGGTGAAGAAGGTTGTTCCAAATCTGCTATATAGCCTTGCAAATCTTCATCTGAATCGGAAGAAGAATCGAGTTCTTCATCTGTATCTAAATGTACTCGTTCTGATTCTTCCAGTTCTGGGGGAAAGGGCATTGATTGGTCAGGTGCGGAAAAAGGGTGAGTGGTTGTTGCTGGTGGGCTTGTGCTGGTTCCTAAGATACATTGGTGGAACTCGGCAAAGGCCGCTTCTTTTGCAGACTCCCCTATAGATCCCAAGGTAGAGTAGTCGAGGAATTGGTCCCCATATGATATATTTACATTTTCGTTGTAAGTGGGGGACTTGGGATGATGTCTACCTTCTTGGTGGTCTTTGTGATATCCTTTCTGAGAAGGTTCTGCTCCTTGGCTTGGGCCCTCCCCAGCGATGTCTGGGGCATCAGATTTGTCATCTGAGGAGGTGGTATCGTTGTTAGAGTCTGCGGAGGAGTCAGAGTCATCTTTGTCTTCATCGTCGCCTTCTTTTCCAGTTGCTTCTTTATCTGTGAGCTTCTTGTGTGCTGTCTTTTTGCATTGTCGATGGATGGTTTGTAACTCATCAAACGCCACTTGCACATGCTCGTGTGTTTCGAGCAGTGCGTCGTGTGTTTCTTTGAGATCTTTGTATCGGTCCTCGGTAGAGAGGAGTCGCACTGTAAGATCTGTTATTGTAGCTCGTAATTGTTGGATTTCATTGTTCATCGACTCCTCTTGGCGATTGTTGAATTGTGTGAGAGTGTTGTTGATGTTATCCAAGTGCGTGCTAAGAGTTGTATGGTGCTGCTTGAGCTCGCGGAGAGTCTCGGTCAGAGGTTGAGTCTACATAGAGATCTCATTGACTTGCTTGGCCATCGCTTCTTGCTGGCTTTTCACCCCAAGGATCAGCTCGAGCAAGTTGTTGAAGTGGCAGTCGACGTGATCAACTTGCCTGGCCATTACATCTTGTCGTTGTTGAAGACCTTGGAGGATGATTGGCAAGGCGCGGTTCTTTTCGTCGATCTTGGCTACCTGCTGAGATACTCCCTGCACACAAGAAAAAATGGAGTTTATAATTTTAGAAGGGTCGGTGAGGAGGTTTCGGATGGTGTCAAATTGACGTCTGAATTCCTCAGCGACATTAGTGAAAGGGACCCCGATTATGGAAGGGTGGGATGGTTGGGGTCTGGATGGAAAGGGTGTAGTGTCTTGCGGAAGAGACATTGTTGATGGTTTGGCGAACTGTGTGGTGACTATAGATGGTGTCACCAGAGGTGGTGGGGTGGTGGTGGATGGGAAAGGTAGTGATGTTGCTGGTGAAAATGGTGGGATTGATAGTGGTGGGGAAAAGGCTGCGGAGATGGATGTGAAGGTGGTGAATTTGGGTGTAGTGGTAGAGAAGGGGATGCCCGGAGAGAAAATGGGTGAAGTGGAGGATGTAGGTGGTGGTGTAGTTGTGGATAAAGATGGAAGAGTGGTGGATTGTGGATTGTGGATTGTGGAAAGGTGGAGGGTGATGAGGTGGTTGTTGTAAGTTCAGCATTGAGACTCATAATGAAGGAGTCAAGAGAGGAGGTGGTGATTTGTTCGTCGGGGAGGGGGGTTTCGATTTCTGGATGTGGTTTAGATGTTGGTGTCCCCGACAACTATTGTTTCTGTGAAAGTCTTGTGGAGGGTCGTTTCACAGGAATTTTTGTTACCCTAGCTGTCGGGGCGGTTATGCTATGTTTTGTCTGCCCCGCCTTTACTTTTTTCGCTGGTACTTTGACCGCAGCTATGAGTTTTGTAAGCTCCTCGTCGGTGAAGAGGAGCTTTTCCTTGTCGTAATCTGCAAGCTCCGGGAGCGGTAGCAGGGTTCTAGAGGATTTGACTGTAGGTCAGAAGATGTAAAATAACTTTGCATCCTTGTCTTTAATGATGTAGGAGTTTTTCAAAGTTTGTTTGTTTGTTAGGATGTCACCCTTTATCTGTGTGCACCTTGGTAGAAGTTTGTCCATCTTAAGGTATTTGATGATAGATGTGACATGACCCCCCATGCAAATTTCCTTCCCCAGGGCATAAGCGGATAGCTTCTGGATCATATGACAGCCAATGTTGACTGGCATCCCATGTAGAATTGACCAGAGAACAAAAAGATCTGAAGTGATGACATTCCCTCCTTCTGTCCTGGGGAAGAGTGCGCCTGTGAGAATTTTGTGTAAAGTACACACTAGTCCAGATTGTATGTTTGAGGCCTTGCATGTATTTGCCTCGTAGATGGGGATCCCTGTCAGGGATTTCCAAAAGTTATGTCTGTTGAAACTAGTATTTTCTGTTCCAACAGCTTTGGCTTTCTTGAGCTGCTCCTGGTTGTCGATAAAGATTTCATTCAGCATATTTTCTGTTATGACAATGTCATTGCCAAAAAGCTTGGTGACCAGCCGGCGGTCACCCCCGTCGCTTTCTCTGTGTGCCAAGTCCACCGCTTCTTTTGTGAGATGGGTAAAGAATTTTGTGGTGGGTTCGACATATGAGGTTTCGGGGACAAAACAAAGTCTGGATAGATTGGCGTTGTCGAGCATTGTGAGGATTCTGTCATAGATCCCCATCTTGAGTAGTACGCTTGTGCAGACGTACTTTGTTGGTTTTAGTATTTTGTCGATGGATGGGATGGTGTGGATGTAGAGGTTTTCTGGTGGGGGCGCGGTGGTGGTGAGAATTGAGAAGATGGGGGTGGTAGCAGGAGTGGTGGTGGTAGGTGTTGCAAGGGTTTGTTCCCTAGAAGAGGTGGGGCGGACCTGTTTTCTTGCTCATTTCTGTGAGGGTTGTCCGGTCGCGGTTTCCTGGACCTTTCATTTCCCCTTGGATTTTTCAGGTGGGGATTCTTCCTCGGGGTTTGGCTCGTATTCAGAGCCTTCATCACTAGAGGAGATTTCTTCCACTTCTTCTTCAGGCTCCTCAGCTAAGCATTTGTTGAGGCGATCAATTTCACACAAGATATCTATGATTTTGACCTTTGGTGGGGCCTGTCCAGTCTTGTTGTAGTTATCTATGATCTTTTGGAGTTTGGCTCGGTCCTCCAGCAATTGCTCCTTTGTCCAAAATGGAGCATCGGTAGTTCCTGTGGCTTCCTTAGCTGGTGATGCCATTGCTGAAAATATAAAATTATGAGTAAGAACAACATGCTTAGTATAAGAGAGAAATTTGGATTTTATTTTTGTTTATATGGTTTTATGTTTTAACAAAACTTAAGCGATGCCAAATGGTTTGAAGATCATTTGGTTCCAAACGGTTAGGAGACCGTTTGGTCCCAAACGGCTTAGAGACTGTTTGGTCCCAAACGGTTTGAAGACCGTTTGGAAGGTAAAATGTCGGGGAGCGGTCGGCGATAGCAGAAGCGAAGAAAGGGAGGTGTCACGGCGGCACTGAAGATGTCGCAGGTGGTACAGACGGTTGCGGAGGCGAAAAGAAAAATCCAATGAAGCGAACGAATCAGATAGCTGTGGTGGCGCTGACGATGTCGACGGTGGTAATGACGGTAGCAGAGGCAAAAAGGTCAATGGTGCGAACGAACAGGTAGCTGTGGTGGCATTATGGGTGTCGGCAGAGGTGCCGCATCTACCTTGTTGCTGTGGGAGAGGAGAACGACAGCGAGAGTTGTGAAGGTGGTGTCAGCGGTAGGCGTTGTAGGTTGTGAGGAAGCGAGAATCGGGGAGGCAGGGAGCGGCATTCTTGCGAGGGTTTAGGGAAGGTCTGGAGTCGAAAGAAAGAAGAAGGAGGGGTTTATATTTATAGGATTCGGGGGGTTGACCTTACAAAACCCTTAGTTCAAACGGTTTAGCGACCGTTTGGACTCCAAACGGTTTCAAGACCGTTTGGCTCCAAACGGTTTCAAGACCGTTTGGGAGGGTTAAGGTTATTTTGATTTTTATATTTTTATATTTGTTTTGGTTATATAAATTTTTATATTTTCAGAAGATAATACTAAGGTAACTTAAAAGAACAGAATGTAAAAGAAGAAGCTCAGATCTTGGGTTGCCTCCCAAGTAGCGCCTGGGTTTTACGTCGTTGGCTCGACGAAGTTTTGATGTTGTTAAGCTGATGTTGTGGCGTCTCTGATTTCAATAGTCTGTCTCAGCATTTTATCTACTAAAGTGTAGTATTTTTTCAATCGATGGCCATTGACTGTCCTTTCTCCTCCATTGACGTCAACAATTATGACAGCTCTAGTCGGGTATATATGTTTGATGGTGAAGGGCCCAGACCACTTTGTGCGGAGTTCTCCGGGGAACAACTTGAGCTTGGAGTTGAAAAGGAGTACTTTTTCACCGATGGTGATGTCTTTCCTTTTTAGATGACTGTCGTGCCACATTTTGGTTTGTTCTTTATAAATCTTGGCACTTTGATAAGAGGTCATTCAGAGTTCCTCTAGCTCTTGTAGTTGGAGTTGTCTATTTTCTCTGGCACTTTTAAAATCAAAATTCAGTTGTTTGATGGCCCACCAAGCCTTGTGTTCCAGTTCCACTGGAAGGTGACATGATTTCCCGTATACCAAATGAAACGGGGTTGTCCCGATTGGTGTTTTATAAGTTGTTTGGTAAGCCCAAAGGGCATCGAGAAGCTTGGTGAACCAGTCAGTGCGGTGTCTATTGACTGTTTTTTCTAGGATAGCCTTTAGTTGTCTGTTTGAAACCTCAACCTGACCACTGGTCTGTGGATGATAAGGCATGGCAACTTTATGATTAACTCTGTATTTCTTTAAAAGGGCTTCAAAGCTTCATTCCAGAAAATGGGTCCCGCCATCGGATATGATAGTTCGGGGGACTCCAAATCTGGGAAAGATGATATCTTTAAACATTTTAATGACTGGTTTGGAATCGTTGGACACTGTGGGTATAGCTTTGACCCATTTCGAGACATAGTCTACTGCAACCAGAATGTAGGAGAAACCATATGAAGAAGGAAAGGGGCCCATGTAATATATCCCCCACACGTCTAAAAGTTCGATCCCATGCCACATGGTGAGTGGCATTTCATTCCTTTTAGATATGCTGCTAGAAAATTGACATTTGTTGCAAGATTTGACAAAATCATAGGAGTATTTTGCTATGGTTGGCCAAAAGAAACCTGATTGCAAAACCTTCATAGCAGTTTTCTTCGCACTCATGTGCCCCCCAGTGGGGCCAGAATGGTAATGTTCTAGGATGGGGGTAATCTCTTCTTCAGGTAAGCAGTGACGAAAAAGTCCGTTTGCACAAAGGCGGAAAAAGTAGGGTTCATCCCAATAGAATTGCTTTGCATCATGGAGGAATTTCCTTTTGTCGTAGTGGGAAGCGGAAGGATGAATGATTCCTGTGGCCAGATAGTTAACAATGCCGGCATTCCAGGGAAATCCAGTGGTAATCTTCATTAGTTGGTCATATGGAAGAGAGTCTCGGATAGGGACTTTATCTTCACCTTCGATTTCGATACGACTGAGATGGTCGGCTACAACGTTTTCCACTCCGCTTTTGTCTTTGATTTCCAAATCGAATTCCTGAAGCATCAATACCCAGCGGATAAGTCTGGGTTTTGCATCTTGCTTTTGAATTAGGTATCGTATGGTGGAGTGGTCAGTGTAAACGGTGACCTTGGATCCAACCAAGTAAGAGTGGAATTTCTCGAACGCATAGATGACAGCTAAGAACTCTTTCTCTGTAGTAGTGTAGTTCTTCTGTGCTTCATCGAGCGTTTTAGATGTGTAGTAGATTACATACGGTTTCTTGTCGATTCTTTGTCCTAGTACGGCCCCTATTGCGTAATCGCTGGCGTCACACAAGATTTCAAAAGGTTGTGACCAATCTGGGGCTCTTAATATGGGTGCAGAGATTAAAGCATTTTTCAGAGTTGAAAAGCTTTGTAGGCATTCTTGATTGAAATTGAACTCGATGTCTTTGGTCAAAAGTTGGGTCATGGGTTTTGCTATTTTTGAGAAATCTTTAATAGATCTTCTGTAGAACCCAGCATGACCAAGGAAAGCACGAACTCCTTTTATATCTTTTGGTGGTGACAACTTCGAGATAACATCGATTTTTGCCTTATCGACCTCAATTCCTCTGTCACTCACTCTATGCCCGAGGACGACACCTTCAGTTGCCATGAAATGGAATTTTTCCAACTCAAGATGAGGTTCATTTCTTCGCATCGTTGTAAGACTTGTCCAAGGTTGATTAGACAGTTATCGAAGGAATCCCCGTAAATTGAAAAAATCATCCATGAATATCTCCATTATAGATTCGGTTAATCCTACAAAAATGGCAGACATACACCTTTGGAATGTAGCGGGTGCGTTGTACAGCCCAAATGGCATTCTTCTAAAAGCATAGGTTCCAAAGGGGCAGGTAAAGGCAGTTTTCTCTTGGTCTTCCAGGTGTATGGGGATTTGGTAAAACCCTGAATAACCATCTAGATAGAAGAAGTACTTCTGATGGGCTAAGCGTTCAAGGACTTCGTCGAGAAAGGGTAGAGGGTAGTGATCTTTTCACGTTGATTTGTTTAGTTTCCTATAGTCGATACACATCCTCCACCCCATCATAGTCCTTTTCGGTACTAACTCATTCTTGTCATTTAGTACGACAGTGGTTCCTCCCTTTTTAGGAACCACTTGGACGGGGCTAACCCATTGGGAGTCTAAAATTGGGTAAATTATGCCAGCTTTCAGCAATTTTAGGACTTCAAGGCGAACCACTTCTTTAAGATTGGGGTTCAGCTTCCTCTGGTGTTCTCTTGATGGCTTAAATTCTTCGACCATTAGTAGTCTATGCATGCATAAAGTTGGGTTTATACCCGTCAGATCAGTTATTTTGTACCCCATGGCCTTCTTGTGTTTCTTCAGCTTAACAAGAAGCCTTTCTTCTTAGTTTTCCGTCAAAGTGGAACTGATGATAACTGGGCATAATTTTTCTTCGTCCAAGAAGATGTGTTTAAGTCCCATTGGTAGAGTCTTCATCTCAAGAGCCTTGGGTGTTTCTGTTGCTTCTAGAATAGTGATAGATTTAAGCTCCTCAAAGGTGGTTGTCAGTGCTTCTACGGCTTTCTCTAAGTGTTGTAGACATTGTTGGACCAATTCATTTGCAGAAAATTCGACTTCTGGGTTGGTTAGAACATTCTCTAACTCGTCAGATGGCTCAGATATTTCTAATTGGGACATTTGATGTATTGCATCTAAGAGAAAGACTTCCTCTTGAATGTTGGGACCTTTCATGTTGTTGAGAACCCGAAATTGAATTGCTTCTTTTCCGATTCTTAGAATGATCGTGCCAGCTTCAACATCGATAAGCGCCCTGGCAGTGGCAAGGAAAGGTCTGCCAAATATTATTGGGTATCTCAGATCCTCCTTGATATCCATGATGACAAAATCACACGGGACATAGGCATCTTTACCTATCCTAACTAGAATATCTTCGATAATTCCTAGAGGTGCAGTTATAGTGGAATCAGCTAACTGAATTGTCATTGTTGTGGGCAGCAAGTCAGTGAAACCTAATTGTTTGCACATGGAATAGGGAACAATTGATATGCTAGCCCCTAGGTCAGCTAATCCCTTCCTGCTCGAGGCATTTCCAATGCAGCGTTGAATCTCGAAGCAACATGGGTCCTTCTTTTTCTTTGGCATCTTATTAAGGATGATATCAGAGGTGGTTTGAGCTAGTTTAACAGTTTCTTTCTCTTTGGTAATGTATTTCCTTGATAACATAGTTTTTAGATATTTAGCCCAGGTGGGTACTTCAGAGAGAGCATCAAGGAGAGGAATGTCGATATAGAGTTTCTTCAATGCCTCCTTAAATTTTTGGAACCTAGTGTCCATTTTAGTCTCTCTCAATCTTCCTGGGTATGGTATCCTTGGTTTATACTGTGGAATTTTTGGCTCTTTGGAAGCTTGCTCTTCTTCTTCACCTCTCACGTTATCTGCAGTCTTCTTAGTTCCTAGGTTCGGGCTTACATTTGACATAAAGACAGGTGTATCATCATCATCATGAGCGATTCTCATAGATTCGTGAAGGGTGCGCCCAGATCTTGTAGTAACTGCATTTAACTGCTCAGGTTTATTCTGGCCGTGTCTAGGGTTCGACTCAGGTTGTCCTGCAAAAGTGCCTGCTGAAGGCTTTAGTTGCACAGCAATTTGTGCTAGTTGAGCTTCTACTGCCTTTTGTTGAGCTTGTTGATTAGCGAGCATAGTTTGTTGGGACTGTAGCATCTGCCTTATCAAAGTCATCTCATCTACTGGCTGGGAGGGGGTATTTTTCTGAGCGAGCTGTTGTTGTCCTTGATGTGGTTGTTGCGGAAGCAGTGCTGGCTGAGGTTGCTGCAACTGAGGGTGTAGCTGTGGGTGAAGAGGAGGATTGTTATACTGATAGTAGTTGGATGGATTTCTAGGGTAGTTGGATCTTGGGAAGTTGTTTTTGGGGTTCCCTTGATTTTGATTAAAGTTGCTTTGGAATCGAAGCGGCAACCTATTGGAGGATCTGCCTTGTGTCTGGTGTTGCGGATTGGCAGTCCCAGTAGGGTTTCCATATTGAAATTCTGGGTGGTTTCTTGGTTGATTAGGATTATAGTAAACTTGTCCAGGAATGGAATGAATAGAATTAACTTGCTCTGGCATTTGCTCATCAGTTTGTTCAATGATTGGCTCGTACTGCTGTTGTGGTGGGTGCATATCCATCATCACATTGTAAAGAAGACCGCATGACAGAGTTGGGTGATCGGATGTGTGGCATGCTTAACATGTCCCTGTGGCAGCTTTAACATGTTGGACTTGAGGGTTTTTCTTCTTATCGAATTCTCCAAGCGAAGTTTTAAGAGCCTGCTGTTTATGAGCTATGGTCTTTAAGGCTTCAGCAATAGCCTTCATTTCCATTGATTCCTCAGCTTTATAGACTTTGAGGACTCCCTTTCCAGATGATCGTCCCCAATTGGATTGATTCTCAGCTCCAAGTGTGATGATTTTCCAGGCATCCTCGTAGTTCTTTCTCATAAAATTTCCTCCAGATGAGGAATCCAAAAATTGCTTAATGTCATCACTCACTCCCCTATAGAAGGTTTCTATTAGTTGATTTTGGGAGATGCCGTGATGGGGACACTTCCTTAGAAGCTTCTTGATCCTTTCCCAAGCTTCTATGAGCGATTCTCCAGGAAGTTGGGAAAAGTGATTGATCTGCCCCCTAATTTCATAAGTTAACGAAGGGGGAAAAAACTTCTCTAGGAATTTTTCTTCCAAGGGTGCCCAGGTGGTGATGATTGGCTCCCTATCGAGTGAATTGTACCACCTCAAAGCTCTTCCAGACAGAGTGAAATGGAAAAGATGTAGCATTATTGCGTCGAAAGCGACTCCAGCTTGTGGGACAAGTCGGCATAGTGCCTTGAACCTCTTCAAGTGATCCATACAGTCATCTCCAGAACCTCCAGAGAATGAGATGCCCTACATAATTTGAATCCATTATGTTCGGATCTCGAAGTTGGGTATGTTTATGATCGGAGGCCGCACTGGATGATTGTCTTTGTAGTTCTTAGGGACATCATAATCCCTTAATTGCTTGTTTCTTAGCTCTAACTGGGCAACTTGGGTAGTTGCTTCATTTTCATCTCAAATATGGGCATGTTCTTCCGCTCGAATCTCCGCTTGAATCTGAGCACGGGTGTCAGCAATGAGTTGTGCTCTTTGAGCGGCTATGGCGGCATTGACCCTTTCCATTACTAGCGCAGCTTGACGTTGATCTTCAGCCATTTGCCTAGCTCTTTGGCGGTTGAGTCTGATGTGGTGGTGGAAGCTTCTCTCTACCTCAGAGTCGTACTCTGGATCAGGGGAGAATCCTAGGTTGTGCGATGATTGCATACACGTCTTCTACCTGAGTAGAGAAAAGAGACACACCTATTAGATGAAGCAAGAGATATGATGGATTCAAGAATATATGGGCTTATGGTTAAAAGAAAATGTAAAACCCTAACCAACTAGCAAGATACTAAATGATATCAAAACATTTCGTTGTCCCCGGCAATGGCACCAATTTTTGATGGAGCTTCCATTTACGTGGAATTGCGTGCACCACTAAAAATCCTAAAGATAGTAAGTCTTTAGGTTTAGCCTTGCGTATACTAGATCGAGAACTCCACCCACGTATGCTAAGATACATGGAAGTCTTATCGTAGTATAGTTAAGGGTCGAATCCACGGGACAATGGTCTTGTTGAGAACAACAAGATGAAAAGCATTAAAATTTCACTTAAACTCTTAATAGTTGGTATTTAAAACAAAAGGTTGGTTTGGTTGTTTTTAGATTAAGGGCAATTAAAGTAAAGCAAGCAAGTAAATTTAAGGATGTTAAACAATGATAAGGAATCACTAGGATGTGATCGGCTTTCGCCGCCACTACACATGGATCAAGTCATGCAATATAAAACACAACCTGCAACAAGAGTTTAATCAGTCAGTATCTTCATAGACTTAGTTTCCTTTCGGAGAACTAACTACGAGAAGTGCGGGAATATTTCAAAGTCAACCATTCCCGAACGAATGGTCACCTACTTTACATCATTCCCTTCGCAAAATTGTGTTCCTCGACTCATCAAGGTTGTACTTTCATACGTCAACTGATTCCATTTCATAGTATGAAAGTAAAATGATGAAAGTGAGTTTACTCCACTTCTTAAGAAACACTTCTAGATACCAAAACAGATGCATGGTGGATACATGCACCAAGAACCAACATTCAATCGAGTTTCGAATCTAGTAGTACAAACATAGACAATTCATACTAAAAGATAAAAGATAACACAAGTTGGTGATCAAGCAACAAGCATTCATTAAACGATTGATGTTGAACTGAAAAGAAAGTAACTCTATATTGCAAACTATGAGTTACATTACATGAAATGAAAACATGGGTAGCGGGGCTACTCCCCGCACCCCAGTGAGAGAGACTACTCGATCATAGCTAGGACAAAGAAGGAGGTGAGAAGAGAGAGAGAGATCATCATCCCCACAAGGAGAGAGGAAAGTCAACCCCTTAGAGAGAGAGAGAGATTGACGATCTTCAGTATTCACAGGTTGCTTGATGACGAGATCTCCTCTACCCACCTTCTTTGGCAAAGAGAGAGAAAGAAGCTTCAAGATGGAATGTGGATCTTAGACCGGCAGCCTTCGGGTGGAGGATGGAAGTTGGAATAGTTATGGAGTGATGGAGGCAGCCTCTGGGTGTCTGAAAACTTAATTGCTTGAGAGGACCCCTTGGGTCTTATTTATAGGCCTTAAGTGAAGTCCAAATGGTTTGGATAGTTTTGGATCCAAACGGTTTTGAAGACCATTTGGATCCTGAAACCGTTTGGACTCTGAAACCGTTTGGACCCCGAGATCATTTGGACCCCTAGACCATTTGGACTCATGCGGTCTTGGGACCAATTGGCTTCATGCGGTGTGGGGATTGTTTGGCTTCATGCGGTCTTGGGACCGTGTGAGTCCATGCGGTCTTGGGACCGATTGGCTTCATGCGGTCTTGGGACATATTGGCTTCATGCGGTCTTGGGGCCGTGTGGCTTCATGTGGTCTTGGGACCATTTGGCTTCATGCGGTCTTGGGACCGTGTGAGTCCATGCGGTCTGGGGACCGGTTGAGTCTTTTATGATTTTTTTATGTCTTTTTTTCTATAAGTAAAAAGGGAAAAGTTAATCTAACAGTATATTTTCAATAAGAGAGGATAGTTAGGGATTCTATCTAATTTGTCCAAAAAAGAGTGTGGAAAACTGAAGAAAATAGCTAAGATAACATCACAAAATTGGAGGTTATCATTTGCTTAGAGAATTCCATTATATTCATACATATTGTAGGATCCAAAATTACTTTAAAGATACTAAGGTCATAACTAGCCTCAAATTTTTTTTAATGATGTTTACAAAGTTTTGTAGGTTCCTTCTTATAGTCAAGATAGTTTTTGTAAGCACCCTTTAATCAAGATAATTTAAGGATTCTAAGGTCAAAATATGCTAACCTTTTATGATAGCTATGCGCTAAAATCTTGTTTTCAATATACTAAGATTAAGTGCAAGAAAATGATTTACAAATAAGCATTTTGTCAAGCTTATTTTAGGTCGACCTTGACTTCGACCATAGCGCCCCTTGGTCAAACTTGATTTCAACCAAGAGGCAATTTCTGCAGATTTCCAATTTAAGCATTTTCAATGATCTACTTAATTGAACACAGCTTATAGAGTATTAATCATATATAACAAGAATGTCTTTTTCCATAGACTAAGTACAAGATAATCATTTAACTAATATGTCAAGATGCATTTGTACCATAGAGATTTATCTTAATGAAAATTTCATTTACGATGACAATATTATCTTGTATCCATTTATGATTGATAAACCAATGTGGATTACAGTAATTTCCTTGATTAAATCAACATGGTTCATAATTTTCAGTTCTAAGTCAAACCATGTAGGAGATGCACTAAAATATTTCCATGAAAAGCAAATCTATATTTTTTTTATTAATCATGGTTCATGAGTTTTCAAATTTAAGATAGACCATGAACATGCTTAATAAACTTTTTCAATCAATGAAGAAAGTTTGTTCAATATTAATTTTCATATAGTACTTTTTGCAATATGTTTACCAAGACAATATACCTTCATTCCATTCTTGATTTGCATATTAAATCAATCATTAATAGTAAATTGATAGCAAAACTGGATCAATCAAATAGGTTCAGTAGAACTTGATTCGGTCGAGCTTTTCTTAGACCGAATTTTATCTCGGTCAAAGATTTTCTCGATCGAGTATTCTGTTGTTTGTACAGGTTTTATCAAATTTTTTTGCAAGCTTAAAATAGTAACCTGCTCGGTTGACGACTTCTCGACCGAAAGTGTTCTCGGTCGAACATTTTCTCGACCGAGAATGTTTTTGTATTATGTTTCAGTAATCATTTGCAGGCAAGGTACAAGAATATGAAAGTTAAAGCTCAATTTTGTTGAGATATGACATTTAAATATAAAAGTAACTTTTTAGGTCAAATCTCAACTAATCAAATTCAAATCTTTAAGTTTTAGGAACCCAAACTAGATCATCATTCCTTTTCTTGTATGGGCATGAAAAAGAATAGTGTCCAAGACGTAAGCAATAATGACAAATAATAGAGTCAATCTCATTTCTAGGAGTTGAGTTGTTCTTGGGTACATACATAATTTTGGCCTTGGGTGCTTGTGTTCTTTTAGGTTTAGGTTGATAGGATTTCCCTTTTGAAACATATCCTAAACCTCTCCTTCCATTATAACTAGAAGAGTTATTCAGAATTTTATCAAGAACATCATTGCTACTTAAGCTACAAATGTCTTGTTGTAACTTAGCAATCTCATCCATCCTCTTCTTGATATCTAACTTTGCTTGATCTAGATTAGATGATAAAGAATCTCTTTCTTTCACAATAGTATCATAATCTTGATGTGTACACAAAACAGGTTGTTTTTTAAGATCATTCACTTGAGCTTGCAATTTTATCTTTTCTAGGGAGAGAAGATTGCAATTTTCTTCTACTGATTTCAACTTAATATCATGATCTTCAATAGCCTTTTTGAGATCTTCATTTTCAGAAGTGAAAGCAAGAAGTTTAGAATGTAACTCATCATTTACTTTATTTGTTTTCTTTAATTTCTTCTTGCACTCAATATATTTATCATGTGTCTCTTGAAGACTAGTAATTAAATCTTCTTTTGGTAGATCAAAAAGACTTACCTCTTCTTCTTCTTCATTTGTTGTAGCAATAAGACATTCTACTTCTTTTTTTCCATCTTCACTATCATCACTTGAATCATCCCATGCAGCTTTATATGCTTTTTCTTTCTTCTTGTGAGATGATTTCTTCCCCTTCTTAAGTTTGGGACAATCACCTTTTAAGTGTCCCTTTTTACCACATTCAAAGCACCTGGAAGAATAAACACTAGAAGTTTTGTTAGTTTTAAAACGTTTATACTGCTTACCATTTACAATGAGAGTTTCTTCTTCACTATCATCTTTACTTGTGTCATGACTAATCTTGGTTGATGCTTTGAATGTAATGTCCTTATTTCTCCCTTGTTGAAGTTCACGCTCTCGTCTTTCTTCCTCCTCCAAGGTTTCCTCATGTGCTTCTAAGTTTCCAATGAGTTGTTCCATCCTTAGTAGGGTGAGATCATTTGCTTCTTCAATAGCAGTCACCTTGGGCTTGTACTTGGGAGGAAGAGACCTAAGGATTTTTTATACTCGATCTTCTTCATTGATTACTTTACCTAAAGCATTTAAACCATTCATAATAGAAGAAAAATTTTCATACATTTCACTAATAGACTCATATGGTTCCATACAAAATTGTTCAAACTTTTGCTTAAGCATTCCGATTTTGGAATTTTTAACTTGAACAGTTCCTTCATATGTTATAGATAGTCTATGCCATATCTCATGTGCCATTTCACAATTTGATATTCTATTGAATTCACCAATGGAAATTGAACAATAGAGTATACTTACAGCTTTTGCATTCATTTGGGCTGATCTTACCGTATTAGCATCCCAAGTTGCATAATCTATTTGAGGAAAATCATATGGATTTGACGCCATCCTCCATAGATCCCAGCTAATTCCCTAGAAATAGAATTACATCCTCCTTTTCCAATAGGTGTAATTAGTGTCATCAAAAGTTGGAGGTCTAGCCACGAGTGTCCCTTCCAAGTTGAGGTTGTTGAGTATCCCGTCACTCATTCTTCAAGACTTTGTTAGAGTTCCTTGAAGCCTTGCTCTGATACCAAATAAAAAACCACTAGAGGGGGGTGAATAGGGTTTTATGGAGATTTTAATAATAATTTAATCAAAACAAGCAACCACAAAAAGATTGGACAAGGGGACAAGGATTTAGAGTGGTTCCAACCTTAGCAAGTACTAAGGCAGTCAATCCACTACCCGGATGCTTACCCAACTGGGATTTTGAAAGTATTTAAATTTTATTACCTCGCAAGGATGTTACATAAAATTACAAATACTTTCACCAAACCCTTTGGACAGCCTTCACCTAGAAGTAGTCTCACCAACCTCGAAGCAGCCTTCCTTGAAGTAACCTCAAGCTCCCCCTTGAAGTAGCCTTCCTCTTGAAGTAGCTTCCCATTGAGACAACCTTCTTGAAGTAGTCCAAAGTCCACCTTCTCCACCGAGAAGACCCTTCTCCACTTGAGAAGATAAACCCTCTCTAATCTGCAGCCTCCAACCCTAGGAGTAGCAAGGAGAGTACAAACAATATAAAGGAACAAGAAGGAAAAAATAGAAATTACAATACCATTGTAGTACAAGGCTTGATTTCCTATATCAAGCGTTTTGATCTCCTAACCAATGTATATGAAAGTGTAAGTTTTGTGGGTAGGAGATGCTAGCCTATAGGACACGAAATTGGAGCAATGGAAATGAATAGTCAATGTTGGAGTTGCTCAATTGCTCACAAGAATGGATTGCCAATTGCAAGTATTATGCTCAAGTGTTGCACAAGTGTGTTTTGGGTGTCCTAAGGCATGTCCTATTTATAGGAATGGCCTATGAATGCTTAAGGATATTCTAGATACTTTCTAGCGGGTTTTTAGTGCTTAACTAGCCATTAGTTGTCCACTCATTGCTTTAACAACGGCTAGTTAATTAACTCTGAAAAGTGCAGACAGAGACAGTCTCGGTCGAGGAATTGTCGACCGAGATCGCAGTCGGTCAACATTTTTGTCGACCAAGGGACTGTATGGAGCAAGTGTGTATAACGTTCGATTCCAACTCCCAACTACCTTGTCTGTTGTGTCTAATGGCTACTTGGGTCATTCTCAGTTGAGGAGATTGTCGACCGAGAGTGTCTCGGTCGAGAAGTTTGTCGACCGAGAATGACTCGGTTTCAATGTTTTAAACTATGTACTAAGTGTGTGTATCAGTGTGCAGTTGTGACACTATTGTAGGGGATGACCTATTTAAGTGTTGTGATTGGCTAGGGAAGATCTAAATGCTTGATTTACATGATATCTAAGTACTTGTACATTATATACTTGTACAAGTTTTTACATTTGATTACAATCATGAATTAAAGCATTTTGAGCATATAGATCTTCCAAGTTGTTTCATCCACCTAGATCCTACAACACTCAAGTAGCACGTTAGATCCATAAGGATGAAATGTTTGTCATCATCAAAATAAAGGGATTATAATAATGTCCAATTTAGCCAACAGTATCAAGACCAAGCATGGCAAGAGAGATATGATGTCTCCAGGGCATTGTTCAAGTGTGTCATGATAGAAGGAGACCCAGATGATCCTCACACACTCAAGAGGATTGGGTATGTGGAGAACCTGACAAGATTTGGATTCCCTCTGAGCCAAGAGTTGGCTACTGATGTGATACTACAATCATTGCCAGAATCTTACAGTCAATTTGTGATGAACTACAACATGAATAACTTTGACAAGTCGTTGACAGAGTTGTTGGGCATGTTGAGGACAGTTGAGGCATAGATGAACAAATACAAACCCAAATCTATGATGTTGATCAGTAGAAAGAAGGGTAAGTCTAAAGGCAAGGGAAATGGAAAAGCTAAGAAGGGTTCTGATGCTAGCCAGTAGCCTAAGTCATCTTCAGCTCTCAAGGCCAAAGGAGGGGTAAACAAGGGAGGAAAATGTCACCATTATCAAGAGCCAGGACATTGGAGGAGAAATTTCCCTCTCTATCTAGATGAACAAAAGAAGAAGAAGGAGGGGATGGAAGACTCCACCTCAGGTATCATGAAATAAACTTGAAACGCTTCTTTAATTTGAGGTATATGATACCAAGACATAGATCTAACATATATGATAAATAGGATCTGAATAGAAGTGATGGCCTTTATGAAAGGACCAAAAGGAGCACTCGTAAGTGTTGCTGCCATCGATAGGAGTACCTTTTAGTTTATTTCAGCCCAAAGGGCATGTAATAGAGTTATGAAGTGCTATTTCATTTTTCTAATAAATAGAAACATTTTATTTCTACATCTTGTAATGATAAGGATGTCTATCAATAAAGTTGATGTTTCAATTTCAAAGATATGATCTTTTGTGGTAATGTCTTATTCATCTTGTGGTACTTGGTATGCATAAGATAAAATGATACCAAAAAGTTATTGATGACTCAAACAATTAATTAGCATTCTCATTAGAAACTCATTTCTAGCTTCCATGTTGATGGATAAAACTAGAATCTTTTGGTTATGAACCATTAAGAGATATGAATGTCTTGGTCATGATGACAAGTCAATCTTCACTAGTGGTAGTGGGAGAATGACTATTCTATTAGGTATAATACATATTGATGTGTATACATGCCTATTGGAATAAATGCTAATGCTTTAGATGGTGTTTATTGAAATACCAATATGAATATTTTGAAGTGTTCAAGAAAAAGTACAAACTTGGTAAAAGTATTAACTCTTTTTTTAAACACACAGCTCAATAACATTAATAGTAAGCCATGCAGCATCTACAAGATAGTAAATTCACATATGGGCACCAAGGAACAACTCCTTTGGCTGAACGACATAATACATGACTCAGATTGGGATGCGATAGGTAAATTTCCATACCAACCACCTCTCATTGTTGCTGTCTAAAGCAGTTGTCTAGGATGGAAGTCAACAACCTACACGAGTCTAAGAGAATATCGGGAAAGGAGTTCAAAGTACCACCAACAGAGGTCACCATCTCATCCATGAACTCTTGGATGTGATCAATGAATGGGATACTTAAACCAAATGTTTGAGGACCTTGTGAGTAATTATGATAGTGTATCATAGATAACTAATGATTAAGGCATAGTGATGTCTAAATCAAAGAAGGAATTGTTGACCTAGAGGTTATACATTTTCCATATTTTGATAATGAATCAACCATTCCATTCATATGTATCTAATATGTGTATTCAAGATTGATCTTAGGTCTTAGGTACATGAAAAGGATCAATTTATACAAGCCCTAGCTTGTAAAAGTTCCAGTCAAATGCAATGCAAGAGTGCTAATAAGGAAATCCCTTCAAACGACCTTAGAAGAATTTCATAATCACTTGTATTGTTGATATGACTGGTAACTAAGATGAGAAAAATATGTGGGACACTCAGTACTAAGTTTTAATCACTTTTTAATCAAATTAGAAAATTGATTACAGAATGTTGATCGGTCGAGTTTCAATCTCGACCGATCCATGGATCAATTTTTTGATGATATGCATCGGTCAAGTGGTGCATTCACAGAATTGGACTGAATGGCTTACTGACCAAATATGATTTTAGCTGATCGGTCGAGTTTCCCAGGACAAACTCAACCAATAGTTTGAAAATTGGGTTTGTCTTTTAGCCAATCGGTCGAGTTACCTTTATTGAAACTCGACCGAATGTACTATACAGAAAATGAAAAAAAAAGTGATTCTAACCGTTGGTGACTTGTTTGGATGAAAATAGATCTGTTTCCTTGAGAAAAATGGTTATATTTTGGCCTTAAGTGTTCCCCAACTCAAGGGAGCACCCCCAGTTATAAATATGACCCCTTGGAGTTCATTCCAAGGTTGCTCATTCATTACATACAAGGTCCTTACTATAGTTGAGTGTGCTACTACTCCTTGAGTCCCTTTCTCTCTCTAGTTTACACATCGTTTTGTGATTTTTGAGTGGGTTAGGATTATTGTAAGAGAGATCCACCTTTGTGCATGTAAAGCTCTCAAATCTTCCACTACTTTCTTATCCCCTTCTCTCATGAAGAAAAGTTGAAGCAAGCTCCATCGAGTGAAGAAGGAGTTGTAGCTAGTCCTCTTCAAGAAAGTTGAAGAGGTGGTGATCTTCTCCATGTGAAGGAGAAGGCAAAGGATGAACATATAAGAGGAGAAGTAAAGTCCTTCAAGGCGGAAGACTTGAGATTGAGTGGGTAAGACCTAGGTGAAGGCTGAAGACTCAAGCTAAGTGGGTAAGTTCCTTGTTAAGGTGGAGATCTCCTTGTGGTTGGATGGGTAAGTCCTTTGGTTCTCTATTGCTGTAAATCTTTGTGGTGATATAATAGAGAAAAGCATTTGCAAAGTCCTAGAGGTTGACCTCTCTAGGTAGTAGACTGAATCACTTCTAGTTTGAAGTGTGGAACCACTCTACATCCCTTTGTCAAGTGCTTAGGATCAATCTCTCTCATCCTTGCTATGCTTGTTAGAATAGGACTTCAAATTTCCATTAAGCTTTTGGTCCTAATTAATATAATTTAAAGGTCTAATCTATTTTGTGAGAAATTTTGTAGCTCTATTCACCCCCCTCTAGAGCCCTTAGATCCAATAAGTGGTATCAGAGACAAGGATCTTTTCCAACAATCTCTCATGAGACGAGAAGATAGGTGACAACCTACTTGGTTTACTCAACCTAGATGGAGGCTTCTCCATGCGCCCTCCGATCTTTGATGGCACCAATTTCCTCTATTAGAAGAGACGGATGCAGCTCTAAATTCAAGGGATGAACTTTGACATGTGGAAGGTGATGGTCACACCTTACAAAGAGCCAACTGGAGCTATTGCAACATGGAGTGAAGATACTCTCAAGGAAGCTCAACTAAATGCAAAGGCCATTAGCATCCACTACGCAACCCTCACTCCCACGGAGTTCAATCGGATCTCATCATGGGACACCGTCTATGAGATTTGGGACAAGTTGTGCATCACATATGAAGGCACAAAGCAAGTCAAGGAGGCAACAATCTACATGTTGAACATCCTCCTAGATAACTTCAAGATGGGAAAGAAAGAAGACATTGTGGAGATGCATTCAAGGCTAAATGTCATCATCAACGGGCTGGCTATTTTGGGCAACACTTTGGATAGAGGCGTCATCAAATCAAAGATATTGAGAACTCTTCCAAAGAGATGGGAGTCAAAGGTCACATCCATTGAAGAAGTGAGGAGCCTTGGTGACATCCCAACTGAAGAACTCATTGGCAATCTTCAAGCCCATGAGCCTAGACTTGATAGGTAAGAAGAAGAAGCTAAGCAAGAAGAGAAGGAAGCCAAGAAGATCAAATATAGTGCTTTCAAAGCACAAGTGGAGGCTATCATCCATCAACAACAACTTGCTTTCCAGACTTCTCCCTCCTCCTCTAGTGAAGATGAAGGCCCTAGTGAGCATGAATCCAACTACATCAAGGGAAAGCAAGCCTCCTCCTCCTCTACTCTGAGATGCTACAAGTGTGGTCAAAAGGGGCACTATAAGACTGAATGCCCAAAGTCAAGAAAGTATCACATCAAGAGAAGCTCAAGGAAAGAAGAGGATTACAAGAAGGAGAGCAAGCATAAGAGGAAGGATAAGAAAGAAAAGAGACACAAGAATGCATCTCATGTGGCATGGGAAGCTTCATCTTCAAGCGCTCTAGCTCTGAAGAAGATGGAGAGTGCCACCTTAATCTCATGGCCTCTACAAGTAAAGACATTGGTGAGGTAAGTGAGGTAAGTTTGCATGAGTTTCCTAAACAAGCTATTATTGCCATGCTTATTACTACATGTTCTTATTTTGCTAAATGTAAATCTAAAAGAAAACAGTTAGGAAAAATTATTGATGACCTTTATGCTAAGCTTGAAACTTTGGAATTGAATAAGAAAACCAGCCTTGAGAGTATTGATAATTTGCAAGGGAAATACCTTGATCTTGAACTCCACTACAATGGGGTTGAAGTTGAGAACGGTATCTATCTTAAGAATATTGAAAATATTAAGGAAGAGAACCAAAATTGCCTAAAAGAACTTGAATTGCTTAAAACTAAAAATGTTGAATTTAAGTTTCTTATTGATGCTTGTAGAGAAGAGAGAGATGCTTATCTTAAAGAGATTCAAATGCTAAAATCTGAAAATGTAGGTTGCTTAGCCAAGTAAATGATCTATCTTCTAGACTTTTGTTGCTTAGTGTTAATGTTGATTCTATCTCTCTTGAAAAGGATTCATATCTTACTAAAGCTTTATGTCTTGAGGCTGATCTTGTGCATGCTAGGGATGACATATCTAGTTTATCTTCTACTATTATTTCCTTGAATGATTATAACCATAGATTGAGAGCATCCTTGTAGAAATTCCTCAAAGTGAAGAACTCCCTAAATGAAATCCTTGATCATTCTACTAAACAAAGTGGTACTAGTGGTTTGGGATTTGTAGGGGGGGGCTCAAAGGGAAAGAGTAAGGCCAAAGGTAAGAAAAAGAGCAAGGAGATCTATTTCTTTGTAGGAGAATCTTCGGGCACTAAGAATCCTATGGTTTGTTCTTATTGCAAATGTGATGATAATTATTCCACTTATTGTCCTTACAAGCCTAAGGGGACCAACCCAAAGATGAAATGGGTCCCCAAGCTAACTTTGGATCCCAAAATTTGAGTTGGGAACTGACATTCTCCTTTCTTGTAGGGAAAAGATAGATGTATTGTTGATAGTGGATGCACAAAGCACATGACCGGTGATATAAGCCATTTCAACAATTTCACAAAGAAGAAATGAGGATATGTCACCTTTGGGGACAACAAGAAAGGTAAAGTCAAAGGTGAGGGTGATGTAGGTGAATCCTTATGTATCAAGAATATTCTTTTTTTGGATGGCCTACATCACAATTTAATAAGTGTCAGTCAACTATGTGATAATGGTTACCTTGTTATATTTACTGCTTTTGAATGTTTGATTCTAGATTCCCTCACCTACCAAGTTACATATAAGGGAACTAGAAGTGGTAATCTTTATGTTATTGTTCTTAACTCTATTAAGCATGTGGTTGGTAGATGCCTTGTAGCCAACTTGAATTATATTTCTCTTTGGCATCGGCGGCTTGGTCATGTAAATATGCATCAATTAAAGAAGTTGAGAAAAAAGGACTTAGTCAAGGGACTTCCTAAATTGGATTTTGAAAAGGATAAAGAATGCCAACCTTGTACACAAGGAAATCAAACCAAGTCTTCCTTCAAATCCAAAGGAGTTCTTAGCACTAAGAGAGCTCTTGAGCTTCTTCATATTGATCTAATTAGACCAATGAGAATGCAATCGCTTCATGGTTCCAAGTATTGCCTTGTTATTGTTGATGATTTCTCTAGATATACTTGGACCTTCTTTCTCATTTCAAAGAGTGATACGCTTTATGTTTTTTTTTAGTTTTTGCAAATGAGTTGAGAATGAAGCTTCTTGTCGGATTGTTTCCATCTGTAGTGACCATGGGGGAGAATTTGAAAATCAGATTTTTGAGTATTTTTGTCAAGAATCAGGTTATGCACACAACTTTTCTTCACCTCAAACACCTCAATAAAATGGATTGTAGAGAGTAAGAATAGGTCTCTACAGGAGATGGCTAGGACCATGTTTCTTGAGTATGATACTCCTAAGAAGTTTTGGGCTGAAGCTGTCAGTACCTCTTTTTTTGTGCAAAATTGTGTTTTCACTCATCCTTCACTTAAGAAAACCATGTATGAGCTATGGCGTGGTAGGAAGCCTTCTATTGAGTACTTCCATGTTTTCGGATGTCCTTGTTTTGTTTTGAATATGAAAGATTCTCTTGACAATTTTGATCTGAAATCATATAAGGCTTTCTTTCTTGGATATAGCACTACTAGCAAGGCATATAGAGTTTATAATGTTGATCTTGCTAAGGTATAAGAATCTATTAATGTAAAGTTTATTGAGACTAACACCTCTATTCCCAAGGATATTGTTTCAAATGATGATGTTGTGGATGAAGTAATTCCTATCCTCAAAGAACTCAACATCACCCAAAAAGGAAAAGAGGTGGCTACTCAAGAAGAAGACAAAGATGATGAAAAGAAGGATTCAATTCCCCGATTTGCAAAGAATTATCCTAAGGAGCTAATCTTAGGTGATCCATTTGAGAGAGTGAAGAATCGGGTTGCATACAACTAAGAACAAGCCAACATAGCCTTCATCTCACAACTAGAGCCTAAAGATGTCAAGGAAGCTCTTGGGGGTGAAGAATGGATCCTAGCTATGCAAGAGGAGTTGGAAAAATTTGAGAAGAACAAAGTTTGGACCCTAGTGTCAAGATCAAGTGATAGAAAGATCATTGGCACCAAATGGGTCTACCGCAACAAGCTAGATGAAAGTGGCAAAGTTGTAAGAAATAAAGAAAGGTTAGTGGCTCAAGGCTACAATCAATTGGAAGGTATTGACTTTGATGAAACATATGCACCTATACCTAGACTTGAGTCCATTCATATGTTGCTTGATTTTTCTAGTCATAAAAACTTTCTTTTGTATCAAATGGATGTTAAAAGTGCATTTTTTAATGATACAATTGTGGAGGAAGTGTATGTTGCACAACCTCCGGGCTTTGAACATGATAGTCTACCTAACCATGTTTATTTGTTGAAAAAAGCTCTCTATGGACTCAAAAAAGCACCAAGGGCTTGGTATGAGAAATTAAAGAACTTTTTGTTAGATCATGGTTATATCATGGGAAAAGTGGATTCTACCTTGTTTCTAAAGCACACTTCTAACAATTTCCTTATTATTCAAATATATGTTGATGATATCATTTTTGGTGGAACTAACCTTGATCTTTGCAAATAATTTAGTGATCTTATGTAGAGTGAATTTGAGATGAGTATGATGGGTGAACTCACATTCTTCCTCAGCTTTCAAATCAAACAAACAAAAGATGGGAACTTCATCAACCAAGGCAAGTACACCAATGAGCTACTTAATTGCTTTGGGATGGAGAATACCAAGTCGATGGACACACCCATGTCAAACACTACCAAACTTGATAAAGATGAACAAGGTGAAAAGGTAGATGAGAAGCTCTATAGAGGTATGATTCGAAGTTTACTTTACTTAACCGCCTCTAGACCTGACATAATGTTTAGTGTTGGCTTGTGTGCTAGATTTCAATCAAATCCTAAGAAATCTCATCTTATAGCTTTTAAGAGGATTCTAAGGTACTTATCCAAAACTCAAAATTTTGTACTATGGTATCCCAAGTCAAGCGACTTTACTCTTACTGCCTATAGTGATGTCGATTATGCAGGTTGCTTGATTGATAGAAAGTGCACAAGTGGCTCTTATTTCCTCCTAGGACCATGCTTGGTGTCTTGGTTCTCTAAGAAATAGAGTATCGTGGCATCATCAACCACTGAGGCTGAGTACATTACAGTTGGGAGTTTTTGTGCCCAAGTCCTATGGATGAAGCAAATGTTCCAAGACTTTAACATTCATTTTGATGCTTCTCCTATCTATTGTGATAATACTAGTGCAATTAACTTGTCTTACAATCCTATATTGCATAGTAGAGATAAACATATAAAGGTTCACCATCACTTTCTTCGTGATCACATTGCCAAGAAGGATATTTATATCATGCATGTGGACACGGAAAATTAGTTGGTGGACATCTTCACTAAACCTCTAGCTAGAGAGCAATTTAATTTTATTAGATCAAAATTTCTTATAACTGATTTGAATGAATCCTATATGACTTCTAGCTAGTAGTCATCTACCCTATATGTTTTGCATCTATCTTGATCATATTTGCTTGTTAATATGCTTAAAATTGGTTTTTCATGTTCATATTGCCTTATTTTTCTCTTTTTTTTGGGTATTTTTCGCAAGCGCTTGTTTTATCACAAAATAGGACCAATTATGAGTAATATGTGCCTAAGTATGTTAAATATACAAAATGGACTTGAAAAATAAATTCAATTAGCATTCAAATGGCTAGAAATTAAGTTTGATGGTTTTCAGTCAGGTTGACCATCGGTCGAGCTTCCCCAGGACAAACTCGATCGATCCATGGTTGAGAGCTTTTTTTAAAAAGGACCAATCGGTCGAGTTTCCACCTCACAGAACTCGACTGATCGGTGGGCTAAAGCCAACTTAAGTTGGATTCGACTGACTATTCTCCCTCTCAACTAGATAATAGTCGACTGATTCCTCTCCTTCTATCCCTAAGCTCTCAACCCCAGACCTTCCCTTCCCTAACCTAGCCCTAATATGACCTAGGGAGACCTTCCTAGACCTTCCCCCTTGCTCAACCTAGGTGTGTGAACGTTTTTAGTGGAGTGGTTTGTGTGTTTGTTCTCTTCTTATCCTTCCTTTCACCTCCATGGATTCAAATAGAAGAAAGAGAGATTCCCCTAGCAATGCACCATCATCCTCCTCTTCTTCCCGCTAGATTCCTTTTGATGAGACCCTCTTTGTCTCAATTGAGGTTGTCAATCGATATAAGGACCTTCTTCCTAAGAGTCATTTTCCTTTTAGAGCCCTTTTTTAGCCTAGCCCTAGGAATCAAGCTATCATCGATCAAGTGGCAAGATTGCTTTTTTTTCATCACCTATCCACCCTGGGTGTCAAGCGTGAGTACTTTCATAATTCTATGTCAAGCACAAAAGTAGTTCACGAATTCTACACAAATTTGTGTTGGAATTATGACTCCCTTATACCCCCTCTGAATACTCAAGCTATCCTTACTTCTATGATCACCGGGAAGAAATTCCAAATCTCTAAGGATATCCTGAATATCTTCTTTTTAGGAGTCGATGAGAATGATACCCGCAGTAAGGATTATGGTGAGTATTTTGACTTGCTGAACCTCGAAGGTTTCTACAAGTAAAATGAGATCACTCTTCCCTATATCCATCATTACTTAAAGAAACCTGACGTTCCCTATAAGAAGAAGAGCACCCCACCTTCCTCCTTCTTAGATCTCAAGAAGTGTATATTAGCCCAAGTGGTCAACTACAACATCCATCCAAAGAAAAATCAAACGGATATTGTAGAAAACACTGCGGTGATAATGTATTGCCTCTTAGAGAATGTTGGAGTCAAGTAGTCTAGATGTATCCTCCACCACATGACTTGCTTTGACTCTAGCAAGAACACCCATGGCACCCATCCTCCTTATCCTGCCATGATATGTGGTCTTTTCCAATTTGCCACTGAGAAATCACTCTTCTCTGACTTCCACTACAGACCTACCAGGAAGGGAGTGTGTATCAGTGAGACCACTATTCAGAAATTCGTGCCTATCCTTTCCTCCACCACACCCGGCGCCTCACCCTCTGCCTCTGCCTCGGCTACACCTACCTCTACCTCAACCGGAGCTCCTCCACCTCCTCATCCTACCCGACCTAGTTGTGCCTCGTTCCATGTATCCAATTAAGCCCTCATGGGTTATATGATACATCAACAGGCATACAACCTCCAGGTCCAAGAGCATATGCACCATGATTTATTTTCAATCATGTCAAACATGAACTTATCATGTACTCACCCTTACCCCACCTATCAGCCATACCCCAGTAGTGATTATGCATCCACCTGCATAAAATCACTTCTATTGTGTCCCTCCACCTACACTTGAGCCTTCCGCTGCTTCTCCCACATCTTCTACTGTTAGTGGACCTACTCCTGTCATCTTGTCGCTACCTGCTGGCCCTTTGACCACTCTGCTTGCCAGTCTTGGTGATTCTACTCCCTCCTTCCCTCAGGCCAATGAGCTCTATGCTCTTGGTAAGACTTGGGATGAGTAGAATGCTCGTTGGCCCGGTCATCACTTCAGACCCTCTGTGGATGAAGAGATGCCAGACCAGGCTGATGACAAGACTGTTGATGTTGATGAGGATGTTGGTGATGGTGAGGATGATGGTGATGGCTCTGATGGCTTCGCTAGTGACTCCGGTGATGAAGGCATTGTTGTTGCACCTTCAGATGGAGACGATGACTACGAGCATGATGCTGATAATGATGATGTTGTTGTAGATGATGTAGATATAGATGACCTAGATATCCAGATGTTCTTAGTTTTTAGTCTAGTTTGTTGATCATATACATCTTTATAGGCTTTTTGTATTAAAAATATCTGGGCACATGATCTGAGGTGTACTATTTTATCTTTAACTTTCATTGCTTCTCGCTTGTAGTTGTTTTGATGAGAACATGCATTCTGAGTTGTAATCTATGTTTTATGCACTCTTATTCTGTGATTAGTTACATCCTATGAGTTGGTGCCATATTTCACCATATTTTGATTATGACCTAGCTTGTGTGTTTCTCTCGTCTCTGTTTATGTATCTTATGAGATTGCGTGTTTGGATATATGCTTGATTATGTTTGGAGAAGACCTACTTATATGCTCTTCTACCCCCCCCCCCCACCTTTTTGATAATGTCAAAAGGGGGAGAGAACTTTCAATGTCTTGAAACTCAATCATATTGTTATTTATTGCTTATGTGATCCTTTTCTTACTCATTATATGCTTTATCATGTGACTTGCTAAAGGACCATATAGGACATGCATGTTATATTACTTTGTATAGAAAGACTAACTATGCAGGTTAAAGTAAGCATAGATTGAGGGAGAGAAAATCACATTGTTCAAATCTTGAATCCCCCAAATTCACAAGCCAAAGATATAATTTCAATATCCTTTTCAATATGTTTGAGGAATGGTTTGTCATTGTCAAAAAGGGGGAGAATGTTGACCTAGAGGTTATACATTGTCCATATTTTGATAATGACTCAACCATTCTATTCATATGTATCTAATATGTGTATTCAAGATTGATCTCAGGTCTTACGTACATGAAAAGATTCAATTTATACAAGCCCTAGTTTGTCAAAGTTCAAGTCAAATGCAATGCAGGAGTGCTAATAAGGAAATCCCTTCAAACGACCTTAGAAGAATTTTATAATCACTTGTATTGATGATATGACTTGTAACTAAGATGAGAAAAATATGTGGGACACTCAGTACTAAGTTTTAATCACTTTTTAATCAAATTAGAAAATTGATCACGGACTGTTGATTGGTCGAGTTTCAATCTCGATTGATCCATGGATCAATTTTTTGATGATATGCCTCGGTCGAGTCGTGCATTCACAGAACTCGACTGAACGGCTTACTAACCAAATACGATTTTAGCTGATCGGTCGAGTTTCCCAGGACAAACTCGACCGATAGTTTGAAAATTGGGTTTGTCTTTTAGCCGATCGGTCGAGTTACCTTTATTGAAACTCGATCAATTGTAATGTACAGAAAATGCAGAAAAAGTGATTCTAACCATTGGTGACTTGTTTGGATGAAAATAGATTTGTTTCCTTGAGCAAAAATAGCTATGTTTCGGCCCTAAGTGTTCCCCAACTCAAGGGAGCACCCCCGGCTATAAATAGGACCCCTTGTAGTTCATTCCAAGCTTGCTCATTCACTACATACAAGGTCCTTGCTATAGTTGAGTGTGCTAATACTCCTTGAGCCCCTTTATCTCTCTAATTTACACATCATTTCGTGATTTGTGAGTGAGTTAGGATTATTGTAAGAGAGCTACACCTTTGTGCATGTAAATATCTCAAATCTTCCACTACTTCCCTAACCCCTTCTCTCATGAAGAAAAGTTGAAGCAAGCTCCATCGAGTGAAGAAGGAGTTGTAGTTGTTCCTTTTCAAGGATGTTGAAGAGGTGGTGATCTTGTCCAAGTGAAGGAGAAGGCAAAGGCTGAAGATCCAAGAGGAGAAGCAAAGTCCTTCAAGGCGGAAGACTTGAGCTTGAGTAGGTAAGACCTAGGTGAAGGCTTTAGACTCAAGCTAAGCGGGTAAGTTCCTTGTTAAGGTGGAGATCTCCTTGTGGTTGGATGGGTAAGTCATTTGGTGGTCTATTGTTGTAAATCTCTATGGTGATATAATAGAGAAAATCACTTGCAAAGTCCTAGAGGTTGACCTCTCTAGGTAGTGGACTGACTCGCTTGTAGTTTAAAGTGTGGAACCACTCTACATCCCTTTGTCATGTGCTTGCTATCAATCTCTCTCATCCTTGCTATGCTTGTTAGAATAGGACTTCAAATTTCCATTAAGATTTTTCTCCTAATTAATATAATTTGAATGTCTAATCTATTTTGTGAGAAATTTTGTAGCTCTATTCACCCCCCTCTAGAGCCCTTAGATCCAACATGAATCATTCTCTAAAGAGTTAGAGCATGATCATCAAATAACTAATCTTCTAGAATTCTTCTAAAAAGAACATGCTTACACTAAATAAAGGAGATTAAGAATCACAAGTGTTGTGGATTCTCAAAGTTCCTTATGTAACAGATACACATCATATATCTAGGAGATGAATTGGTCATATGATGAGCCAATAATCTAGATGATGTTGAGGGACTAGATTTTGAGACATGGCTTGAGGCCATAAGATCCAAAATGACTTCTCTGTGAACCATAAGGTATGACCTTAGTGGTAGCACTCATTGGGATAAAGCCCATAAGTGCAATTGAGTCTTAAGAGTTAAGACTGACATGGATGACATTCAAATAAAGGATCATGCTTGATATTGGAACTTGAAAGACTATGAAATTTGGCATATGGATATTAAAACCACATTCCTGGAAGGAATAACATAAGGTTGTGTACATGACACAACCTGAAGGGTTTTATGAATCTAATAATGCAAACATAGTCTATAAGTTACAAGGGATTAATCAATATGATTGATTAAATACAAGCAACTCAGAACTGGAAGTCGTCACTTTAATTATATAGTATATCAAAATAAACAAGGGATTTGTGATTACAAATATATAGTGGGAGTGTATTCACATTCCACATGATGATGAGGAATGAAATCTTCTAACATGGAAACTGGTGTGGAAATACCTTCTTTAAGGGAAGACAGAGAAATGTCCTATGTGATAGGAATAGAGATCTCTAGAGAGTTCTCGAAAACCTCTTGACCTGGTAAAGAGAGAGCATACATTGGCAATCTGTATTGAAGGGTTCAATATGCATAGATTTAGTGGGAGAAAACGTGTCTATGTTATATGGAGTTAGTATCTCAGATGCCAAGTGTCCCAAATTCTTATGAATAATAGGAACACATAGATATATATGGATCTATCATGTATGTAATCATCCCATTATCTTCTATGTATTGGACATGACAAGAAGATATGCATTCATCATCTTGTATGTATTGGACATGACAATATGATGTGCTCATCTTGTTAACTCGTATGTATTGGACATGACGAGTGGATGTATGTCTTCTTTCAGTGAGAGTCGTTGGAATACCATGAAGAACTTGTTTAGTACTTGTGAAGTATTAAAGTAGCAGTTCTATGGTAGTGAAAGGAAAAGTTGAGTGTAAATGAGTTACACTGGTGCAAGCTTCCGAAATGACAGAAAATGATCGCAAAATATAAGATATGAAAGTGAATATGAGTTGATAAATGCAAACGTTCTGATTTAAAAGTTGTTTAATTCTAAAAGGGAATGTCGAGTATCCTTGTGTTATGAACAACAGAGGATACTATATGAATCTCGAAGTTCATAGAGATGAACTTATAGATATTCCAACCATTGATGACAAGTAGTAATACTGAGTCAAACAATGGAGCTAAGTGTTAGGCAAGGAATATTAGATCGCATATTATGGAAACTCCATCACATACGATATTTAGTAAAGTGAAGAGATGTGAAACATACAATATACCGACTAAGGCAAAGTGTTGCTAACTCACTGTGTTAGCACTAGAGCAGCAGAAACATGTGGGACATATTTAGAGATCACTAAGAATATGATTCAAATGTGATTGGCTCACAGTGCAAGTGGGAGTCTATTGGTATGTATGCCCTGAGATCCAATCATAGGATGATTGGATTGGGATACATTAAGATTGATTTGATAAATATCAAAGGCAAGCTTCCAATTTATTATGGTTCAATCAGTTATGAGATAATGATATAATAAAATGAATGTCTAGAGAATGAAAATACTCAATGACGTATGTCTTTAGGTTGAGAACCTGAAGAATGAGATCATACAGATCCTAAGAGTTTGTACATTCTTGTTTTGTCCCTAGTCAGATGTCATTGTGGAAGGTTGATAGACAACAATGACACATCAAGACTAGAGTGTGTGTCGGTTGATGATAGAGTCTCATTAGCCATGATATGTGATATCAAACCAAGCACATAGATACATGTTAGAGAATAGTGTATCGGGCAGACCCACTGTGAGAGTGACACATGGAACCATGACATGGTAGTCACAGTCAGCTCTCACAGTGATGGTCATGATTGTGACTCATAGACCTAAAATCACTGCACTCATCACATGTCGTTGGGTACACTTTGACATCATCAAACACAGTCCTAAAATATGGATTGTTATAAAGGTGATAATTGGGTGACTTGACACATGGGGTTTTGACTATGAGTGATAGATATGGGATTTTCCCCTCGTGAGGGAGTATGATGTCCATGGCCACTTGATAAGTGAGACTGAGAAAGGCATGTGCATGCACGTGTGAGTCAATATGTGATATTGATGGCACACATATCTCAGACAGTCTGCTTTGGATCAAGGAACATGAATGAACGTTGAAAGGATGACAATGCCATGCCTTGAGTTCATTTAGGATATCATAAATAAAGGAATTATACATTCACTGGAACACCAATCAAAGACTGTAGGATTGAAAGTTGTTCTCCAACTTTCCTTTTCACTTGGGTAGCACTTCTGTGCGACTAGGAACCACTCTTTGCTTATGATGTCATAAGCTAGTTATGGACATTCACTGCCAACGTGAAATGGGACCTATAGAGTCACACACAAAGGATTAACTTGGAAGAGGAGTTATCCATGAATGATATTTGGATTGATTACTAAAGGTGTTTAGGTACTCAATCAAATATTCAATCAATTGACTTGACTCAGAATCATCAAGTTCAAGAGTTTAACCAACTAATTTAAGTGTTGGATTGATTGAGAATTGCATTGACTGTGTTCTGCACAATCTAGACCCCCAACTGATCGGTTCACTGGGTGAACCAATCGGCTCATGGCCAGTGAGATGACCGGTTCACTCTAGTGAATCGATCACTTCATGTGTATAAACGAGCAGTGTTGGGTTGTCCCAATTTGTGAGAAAAAGTTTTTTGTTTCACTTGTACAATTCGATTGGGACAAGAATTGATCTTAGTATTAATTGGAAATGAAAGAGGAAAGTCAATCGGAGGCAAGTCTGGGAAGCGAACTAACCGGTTCACTAAGTGAACCGACTGGATCATACTCCCAACTGACAAATTCATTTTTTAAACAACCAGTTCGACTGTTGTAGTGTAATCAGTTCATGGAAATTCCAGACCCTTCTACTCCCACTTTAGTCCTGCATTTCCCGGGGTTGAGAACCCTGACCCTGACCCCTCCTATATATAGAGGGGTACTGGGGGCTTCTCAGATAGCACAACTCAAAACATCAGTTTCTCTGCAAAGTTGTTGTCCTCTCTGGTTGTGGTAACCGAGAGAGCCCAAACAAGTTCTACCCATCCAGGGAGGAACAGTGAGGGAAAGACAACTATAGGACATCAACTGGTTGTGGGAGAGTGTGTCAGTGACTAGTACACCGACAGAAGGGGATGACTCCTTCTAGTGTCATGTAGGACAAGACAACTAGAGTTCTCTGTGATCCATGTAGACTATCTAAAGAGGCGGGTGGTTTCTACCGCTCAGGAGGACGACGGTCAACCACAGTCTGGGTCTGCACCAGGAGCTGCATAGATGCCATCGAAGACTAGGTGGTTGAAGACTACACTAGTTGCGAGGTATTGTCGCTGAGCAAGCCTCGGGACTAGGTACACCTTGCCAAAACCATCCTTCCTATTTCATAGTCATTTATGCGATCCGTGGTTGTAGTTTTGTGGTGAGAGAAAATTTTTGTTTCCGCTGCCTTCTCCCTCACCTAAAACCCAACATTTTATTGCAAACACTTGTTTTACCGCAAAATAGTACCCAATGATAAGTGATATGTGCCTAAGTATGTTCAAAAGGCATATGGACTTGAAAAATAAATTTAATTAGCACTCTAATGTCTAGAAATTAGGATTTCTAAATGTAGGTCAAGTTGACCATCGGTCGAGTTGCCAACTTGACCAAACAGAGGCTGAGAGCTTTTTTAAAAGATCCTATCGGTCGAGTTTCTGAGTCACAAAACTCGACCGATGGCCGAGATGGAGCAAATTTAAGATAGGTTCGACTGACTATTCTCCCTCTCAACTAGAGAAAAGTCGACTAATCCAACCTTTAGCTCCCTCAAGCTCTCAAGCCTAGCCCCGAACTTCCTCTCCCTAGCCCTAGTTCGACCTAGATCAACCTCCCTTGACCTTCCCCCTTGCAAACCTAGGTCTATGCATGAGTTTTGGTGGTGGTTCTTTAGCTTTTTCTCTCTCCTTCCTCTCCTTTTTGTCTCCATGGCATCTAATAGGAGGAAGAGGGCCGCCCCAACTAATGCACCTTCTTCTTCATCCAACTCATGTTTGATTCCTTTTGATGACACTTTCTTCATCTCAAATGAGGCTCTAAATAGGTATAAGGAGCTCTTTCCTAGGAACCCTTTCCATTTTCGTGCCCTTTATTGAGCCTACATCATGAAAAAAATAGGTCATAGATCAAGTAGTGGAGTTGCTTTACGACCACCATCTCTCAACCTTGGGTGTTGAACGTGTGTGCTATAACAATTCCATTACAAGCACCAAAGCGGTTCATGAATTCTATGCAAATTTGCATTGGAATTATGATACCCTCGTACCCACACCTAATACTCAAGTAGTCCTCACATCTAGATAGCCGAGAAGAAATTTCAAGTCTCTAAGGATAACCTAAACATCTTCTTTTCAGGTACTGAAGTGGATGACACCTAGAGTAAGGACTATCCAGCGTACTTTGACCTAGTTGAGCTTGAGGCCTTCTACAATCAATATGATCTTACTCTCCCTGATATTCATAAGTTCTTCAAGAAGCCATAATTCTCATATAGGAAGAAGTGCACCCTTCCCTCCTCTGCCTTGGACCTCAAGAGATGCATCCTTGCCCTAGTTGTTAACTACAATATTCACCCAAAGAAGAATCAGACTGAGATTGCAGAAAACACTGTGGTAATCATGTATTGTCTCTTGAAGAACATCAGAGTCAAGTGGGTGAGATATGTTCTCCATCATATGACCCAATTTGACTCAGGAAAGAACACTCATGGCACCCACCCATCCTACCCAACCCTGATATGTGGTCTTTTCCTACTTTCCACTGGCAAATCTCTTTTCCATGACCTTCACTACAAACCTACCCAGAAAGGAGTTTGCATCAGTGTGACCACTCTTCAGAAGTATGTGCCCATCCTATCCCCCACCACACATGGTGCCTCACCTCTACCTCTACCTCTACCTGTGCACCTCCACCACCTCAGCCTACCCGACCTGCATGTACCTCGTTCCATATGTCAAATGAAATCCTTATGGGCTACATGATGCATCAACAGGCATACAACCTTCAGGTTCAGGAGCACCTACATCTTGACCTATGTTCCATCATGTCCAACATAAACTTGTCATGTACTCGCCCCTACCCTGCCTACCAGCCCTACCTAGGAGGTGACTATGCATCCTATTCATATGATCACTTTTACCCTGCCCATCCACATGCACCTTCCGTTGCTACACCCTCTACTGTTGGTGGATCTACCCCTGGTGTGTTGCCTCTGACAGTTGGCCCCTTGGCCACTCTGCTTGCTAGTCTCGATAGTTCGGCTCCTTCCTTCTCGTAGGCCAATGAGCTCCATGCTCTTGGTATGTCTTGGGATGAGCAGAATGCATGTTTCCCCCAGTCGTGGTTTCGGTCCCTCTGCTGATGAAGAGATGTCAGACCAATCTGACGAGGAGGTTTCTCATGAGGAGGTTGATGATGATGTTGATGCTTCTAATGATGGCTCTGATGGTTTTTCTGGTGCCTCTGGGGATGAAGGTGATGTTGCTGCACCTTCAGACAGAGATGACGACTATGAGCCTGATGTCTCTGATGTTGATGGTGTTGTGTATGATGTAGACAAAGATGACCTAGATGTTTAGTATTTCTAGTTTTTAGTCTAGATGATGATCATATCTATCTTTCTATGCTATTTTGTATTACAAACATTTGGGCACATGTTCTGAGTTGTACTATTTTATCATCTATCTTTTGTTGGTTTGGTTTGTAGTTGTTTTCTATAAACTTGCTTTTTGGGTTGTAATCTTAATCCTTTGTATACTTACTCTTTGATTTACTATATCTCAAGTGTTGGCGCCATGTTTTACCATATTTTGATTATGACTTAGATTTTTTTATCTCATCTCTGTTTGGTGTATGTTTTGAGATTGCATGTTGTGCATGTATGCTTGGTTGTGCTTGGAGAAGACTTGTTCTATGCTCTTCTACCCTCCTTCCTTTTTTATAATGTCAAAAGGGGAGAGAAGTTCAATGTTTTGAAGCTCAACCATAATGTTTTTATTGCCTATGTGATCCTTTTCTTATTCATTATATGCTTTATCATGTGACTTGCTAAATGACCATATAATACATATATGTCATGTTGCTTTGTGTAAATAGACTAACTATGTAGGAAAGAGTAAGCATAGATTGAGGGGGAGAAAATCACATTGTAAAAATCATGAATTCCCTTACAATTCACAAGGCAAAGGTATAAGTTCAAATGTCCTTTTCAATATGATTGAGGAATGGTTTGTCATTGTCAAAAAGGGGGAGAATGTTGACTTGAGTGTTATACATTTCCCATATTTTAATAATGACTTAATCATTCCATTCCTATGTATCTAATATGTTTTTTCAAGATTGATTTCAGGCTTTAGGTACATGAAAAAGATCAAATTGTACAAGCCCTAGCTTGTTCAAGTTCAAGTCAAAAGCAATGCAAGTGTGCGTTTTGGGAAATCACTCCAAATGACCTTAGATGATTTTTGTAATCACTTGTATTGATGATATGACTTGTAACTAAGATGAGAAAAAATCAAGGACACGTGATTCCAAGGTTTAATCACTCAAATGTCAATTTAGAAAATTTGTCACATGTTGTTTATCGATCGAGTTGGAAACTTGACCGATCCAGTGATGGATTTTCTGAAGATGACCCACTGGTTGAGTTGCACACTCATAGAACTCGACTGATCGACTCACTGAGCAAAATTGATTTTGGCTCATCGGTTGAGTTTCCCATAACAAACTCGACCGATAGTTTGAAAATTGGCTTTGTCATTTAATGGATCGGTTGAGTTACCTTTATTGAAACTCAACCAAATGTACTGTATGGAAAACGTAGAAAAAGTGATTATAACCATTGGTGAGTTGTTTTGGGGGAGAATAGATCAATTACAACATGGAAAATGGCTATATTTTGACCTTAAGTGATCCCACACTCAAGGGAACACCCCTATCTATAAATAGGACCCCTTGGAGTTCATTCCAAGTTTGTTGATTCATGCTATTCTAAGTCCTTGCTATAGTTGAGTGTGTTAAAACTCCTTGAGCCCTTTCTCTCTCTAGTTTACACTTCATTTTTTTATTATGAGTGAGATGGGCCAGTTGCAAGAGAGCTACTTCCTTGTGCTTGTAAAGCTCTCATTCCATTACATCTTCCCTACCCCTTTCCTCAATGAAGCAAAGGTGAAGCAAGCTACTCCAAGTGAAGGTGGAGTTGTTGTTCTTCTTCTTCAAGGTTAAAGAAGAGGTGAAAATATTCTCCGAGTGAAGGAGAAGGCAAAGGCTGAAGATCTAAGAAGAGTGGGAAATCCCTTGAATTTTGAAGACTTGTGCAAGAGTAGGTAAGTCCTTGGAAGAAGGCAGAAGACTCTTACAAAGTGTGTAAGTCCTTGGTAAGGTGGAAGACTCTTTGTATTGGATAGGTAAGTCCTTTGGTGGTCTTGTGGTGTAAATCTTATTGGTGAATATATGGAAAAAATCACTTGCAAAGTCCTAGAGGTTGGACTCTCTAGGTAGTGGACTAACTCTCTCCTAGTTTGGAGAGTGGAACCACTCTAAACGACCTTGTCAAGTGCTTGTTCCTTTTTCTATCATCCTTTCTATGCTTATTAGTTAGGACTTCAAATTGCACTTAAGCTATTGGTTTTTTTTGATATAATTTGAAGGTCTAATCTATCTTGTGAGAATTTTTGAATCTCTATTCACCCCCACCCCCTCTCTAGAGCCCTAGATCTGACACCCGCTTGAATGGTTAATAAAATAATGGAGTAATCTCTTATGGTGGTTGAAACCCAAGTATAGTATAAATATGACAGTTACACCTTGAGCTATGCATGGATCCATACATGAGGTTAGTATGGGATTTGATGGTGATGCTTAACCTTATGTATCCATGATCCAATGAAGATGTAGTGAGTTAGGGTTTGAGTATGAGTGCTGATTTGTAACTTGAAAGTAACTTATCTTGTTTAACCTATTCCTAAAGCAAATAGATGATGGTGGTTAATCATTCTACCCTTCCTTGAATGGTTATTATAATAGTGCAATATTCTTCCTACTGTTGTTGTAGCCCTAATGTGTTAATTAGTGGTTATCATAGCCTTATGCTTGATGTTTGCTCATGCTAAACAAGTGCACTATAAGTAAGATGGTGATTAATCATATCTAGCCTTCTTGTATGTTGATATAATGAAGGAATGCTCTTCATGCTAAGATAACTTTGCATTGTTGTCATGTGAAAATCTTTTAATTCCTTAATGCAATATCACACTGAGCTTATGTATCACACATATGGTGATGCTTGTTGAGACTTATTCTAAGGCATGGAATGATAATAATGATCTTGCAATGAATGATGTGATGGTCTGAATGACCTTTGGGCATGGTTGAGACCTGAATGAGGTGTTATCCTCTTATGTTAACAAGGGTTGATACCATGTGATATTGTGATAAGGATTTATATCTTGTGATAATACAACGACAAGTGTAGTCTCATGAATGGCAAGTACATAGTACCATGTGATGATGAGATGAGGAACAATATGTCTCATACGTTTTAAATGTTTTAAAGTTATTATATAACAATGTTTTCTAGTGATGAATTAGGGTTTGTATGACTATTTGGTTGATGCAACCCTAATTCACCCAATGGGCATAACTAATCAAGTGAAACCCTAATCATGTAGTTGCCATGTGCCATAGATCCATTCTAGTATCAAAAATTGATGGATGGTGAAATGAGCAATTCCTATGCGAAACTCAGAGCTCATATTGTTGAATATGTGGGGATGCAAGTCGAGTACCTCCTTACATCCACTATTGTAGGTTGTGGAGGATGGCTGCAGTCATGCCTTCGATATTGTGATGTGTGAAAGGCAGCAATATAATTGTCGGATGCCTCTTATAGAATGGCCATGCATGAGGTGTTCTCTAGCGTCATGACCTGTAGCAAGGCAGGCTAGTTACATGACTATATGTCGCTATTTTGTAGTTTGACTATATTTCTCTACGTTGTCTCTCATACTAACTGGGAGTTGTTGGTGAGATCATGGAGTCTGACTCTTACATAGATCTTGTATAGCGCTGATTTGGGTGGTATGACTCAAATCCTTAGGGCATTAATAGAAGATGTAACACAACCATGGAGCATATCTTTTTAGGATTATATACAACATTTCACATTGGACGATAACCTTATTTGTTCTCTTTAGATGGATATGATGTTTAGTGCATTAAAAGATAGTAGATTTGCTTGTGTTGTGGATATGCTCATGTTATAGATGAGTACATACAGTAGTCATGCTTAAGTTGATAGATATACTACTACTATTGGTTATGATTATGACATTAGTTATCACATGTTGTTAGCTATGATTATATTTGTAGCTATGCTTCTGTAATTAGGGTTGCCTATATTGCTAATCATGCTTATGCAAATAGTTGTGCTTATGTTGTTAGCTCTACTTATGATGTAGATCTACTCAACATGTTAGACATGCTAATGTTGTTAGCTATGCTTATTCTACTAGACTTATTCATGACGATATAGATGCCATGCTACTAGACTTGCTTATGATGTTAGATACACACATGCTACTAAAATGCTTATACTGTTAACAAGGTATATGTTGATAGTCAGGCTAATGATGATCATTGTTATTTGCTCCTTTATGTATTTTGTTAATCATCATTGCTTCTAAGCTCATTTGTTATACATGTTTAATTTGCTTAAAATATTTAATTACTTAACCTGTTGTAATCAATAAGCGGTGTTGAGAGTTATATCTCTCGATGGGACATGGGTCTCACCCCGTGGGTCACCACATCTTTTAGGTGATCGGCAACAAAGACAATAGAACTGTGGTAGTGAGGAAGAAATATGGAGTGGACATTAGAGAAATTTGTTTAGTTGTCTAGTGTGTACTGGAGTCATCCATGTACTCTCAACTCCTGGCGGAGGAAAGTTTGTGTATGGTGTTTCAAACAAATTGAGCTTTTATTAGCATGTTAATGCTTGTTTATGTGGCATATATGAATAATGTCATGTTGTGTATATATGTTGTGACTAAGGTCGTAGAACAAATTGTATCAAATTCTTGACATAGTATGAATATAAAAAAAGATGTTGGGCTCTTATGCAAATGTTTCTGAGCGTGTGTTGATTTTAATTTACCCTATTTTTTGGGTATATGTTTAATTAGTGATTGATCATGTTTAGTGTTTTGAGTAATCTTGTTTAGTGTAACTGGTTCTCACACTCTAAGTATTGATGGTCACTACTATTATGCTACAAAAATATCAAGGATTTAGCCTTCAATTTTACTATATCGATCCTCTCTACTACATTAGAATTTAGCGAAGTAAAAAACTTTGAATACCATAGCCAATATTTTGCTTATGTTGTGTGTTATCACACTCTAATGTGGTTGGTTGGGTGGCTTTGAGTTATGCTTGGGGCTTGTTGTTGCACGTGACTAGATCATGCTTGAAACCATTGTGTAACTTTGCTAGAGGATCCCTAGTTGCTATTGCTAATAACAAGATTCTTTATCCATTCAATGTACCAAAACAAATATCCCGTATGTAATAAAACCTTCTCATCATTAGTACTTAACGAGCACAACTTAGAATATTGACATGGAGCTCTCATCATTGTTACATACTTCCTAAGATGTTTGATCTTTGTGGACTAACATGCAAATACACTTGCATAAAAGTCAACAAAATATTATAATGTAATATTTTGTCACCATAATGGTACTTTACTAGCTTGCAGCACAAAGGAATGAGTCACAAAACATTGAATAAGTTTGTATGGATTTCACACTTAATGGTTAATTTATCATGTTTGTTTTCTTTCTTAGAAATGTTTTTGTGATATATGTGCTGGTATGTATGCCCTAAGAGCCAATCATAGGATGATTGGATTGGGATACATTAAGATTGATTTGATAAATATCAAAGGCAAGCTTCCAATTTATTCTGGTTCATTGGTTATGAGATAATGATAGAACAAAATGAATGTCTAGAGAATGACAGTACTCAATGACGTATGTCTTCAGGTTGAGGACTTGAAGAATGAGATCATACTAATACTAAGAGTTTGTACATTCTTGTTTTGTCCCTAGTCAGATGTCATTGTGGAAGGTTGATAGACAACAATGACACAATAAGACTAGAGTGTGTGTTGGTTGATGACAGAGTCTCATTAGTCATGATATGTGATATCAAACCAAGCACATAGATACATGTTAGAGTACAGTATATCAGACAGACCCACTGTGAGAGTGACACATGGAACCATGATGACATGGTAGTCATAGTCAGCTCTCACAGTGATGGTGGTGATTGTGATTCTTAGACCTAAAATCACTACACTCATCACATGTCGTTGGGTACACTTTGACATCATCAAACGCGGTCCTAAAATATGGATTGTTATAAAGGTGAAGATTGGGTGACTTTGACACATGGGGTTTTGACTGCGAGTGATATATATGGGATTTGTCCCTCCAGAGGGAGTATGATGTCCATGGCCACTTGATAAGTGAGACTGATAAAGGCATGTACATGCATGTGTGAGTCAATATGTAATATCAATGGCACACATATCTCAAACAGTCTACTTTGGATCAAGGAACATGAATGAACGTTGAAAGGATGACAACTCCATGCCTTGAGTTCATTCAGGGTATCAGAGATAAAGGAATTATACATTCACTGGAACACCGTTCACAGACTGTAGGATTGAAAGTTGTTCTCCAACTTTCCTTTTCACTTGGGTAGCACTGATGTGCGACTAGGCACCACTCTTTGCTTGTGATGTCATAAGCTAGTTATGGACATTCACTGCCAACATGAAATGAGACATATAGGGTCACACACAAAACATTAACCTGGAAGAGGAGTTTATCCATGAATGATATCTGTATTGATTACTAAAGGTGTTTAGGTACTCAATCAAACATTCAATCAATTGACTTGACTAAGAATCATCAAGTTCAAGTGTTAAACCAACTGATTTTGAGTGTCAGATTGATTGAGAACTGCATTGACTGTATTCTGCACAATCTGGACCACCGACCGATCAGTTCACTGGGTGAACTGATCGGCTCATGGCCTGTGAGATGACTGGTTCACTCTGGTGAACTGATTGGTTCAAGTGTCCAAATGAGTGGTGTTGGGTTGTCCCAATTTGTGAGAAAAAGTTTTTTATTTCACTTTTACAATTCGATTAGGAGAAAAATTGATCTTAGTATTAATTGGAAACGAAAGAGGAAAGTCAATTAGAGGCAAGTCTGGGAAGCAAACTGATCGATTCACTAAGTGAACTGACCGACTCACACTCCCAACTGACCAGTTTGTTTTTGAAATGACTGACTTGGCTGCCGTAGTGCAATCCGTTCATGGAAATTTCAGACCCTTCTACTCCCACTTTAGTCCCGCATTACCCGAGGTTGAGAACCTTGACTCTGACCCCTCCTATATATAGAGGAGTATTGGGGGCTTCTTAGATAGAACAACTCAGAACATCAGTTGCTCTGCAAAGTTGTTGTCCTCTCTAGTTGTGGTAACTGAGAGAACCCAAGCAAGTTCTACTTGTCCAGGGATGAACAACGAGGGAAAGACAATTGTAGGACAACAACTAGTTGTGGGAGAGTGTGTTGGTGACTAGTACACCGATAGAAGGGGACGAATCCTTCTATCGTCCTGTAAGACATGACAACTAGAGTTCCCAGTGGTCCGTGTGGACTATCTATAGAGGCGGGAGGTTTCTCCCGCTCAGGAGGATGACGGTCAACTGCAGTCCGGGTCAGCACCAAGAGATGCACAGACGTTGTCAAAGACTAGGTGGTTGAAGACCACACTAGCTGCGAGGTATTTTCATTGAGCAAGCCTTAGGACCATGTAAACCTCACCAAAACCATCCTTCCTATTTCATAGTCGTTGATGTGATATGTGGTTATGGTTTTGTGGTGAGAGAAATTGTTTGTTTCTGATGCCTTCTCCCTCACCTAAAACCCAATAGTGGTATCAGATCCACATCAATGTACTATGTTTTAAGACAATCGATATGATCAGTTTTTTGTTTTACCACCTTTTATTTATTGCATACGATGTGAATATTTAACTGGCTAAATGTGAATATCTGATTAATACCACATGATCCCAAATTAAATATATACATATATGATATGGTGTGTGTGTATATATATATATATATATATATATATCCAAACGATACACGTCGCTCAAAACATTTTTGATGGTGGATGTGTAGTGTGGTTATGGCCTATAAACCCATGTGTGTGCTTGGTTGGTTGTGATTGTTTGCATCTCGGTCTGTGCACCGAGCCTTCTTCTTCTTTTCCTGATGTAACTCGAGATAACTCAAGATTCTCTTCTACCTTTTCTCCCCCCGAATGTAACTCAGGGTTTCCAAATGAGATATGTAAAATTAAGATAGTTTATTTCCTATTACGTCAAAGATTGGTGGGTGCCCAGACGAGTGGCTAGATCTGTGAGACGATCAGCTAGAGTAGCCAACCAATCGGCTTGTGGATCAAGATGATCGGATGATAGTGCAGTTAGTGGCCTGACGAGGAGCAAGATGACCCGACAAACCGACCATCTAGAGGAGCCAGACGATTGGTTGGCGACAACCAACCGATCGGCCAAGAGGCGAGCCGATCAGTCATGTGATGAGCTGATCAAACCCATAACGGCCTAAGCATATGATCTTCATCAACGATAGGTTGCATGTGATGTAGACCTAGATGACCCTAATTCCTTGTGGATCAAGGAATTATAATAGGATGGACAGAATCATCGCTTTATCGTTATTGCATGTTTTTATTGTGGGATATAGCATGTATATGATACATACTATATATGTGGTAATTGGATACATATATGCATATATAAGCATATTAAAACCCCTCAATATAATATTAAGTCTTAGATGCTTTCCATAAGCGGCACACATGAAAAGTTTGATCGACAAGCGTCATCCCAAGGGTGGTGTGTTGTCTATCTCGTGGAAGTGTGATGGTTGTTGTGCACTTCTATTGTGTTGGCTTTTAGGTTGGGCTTGACTAAGTGATCTTAATGGGATTAAGCATTTAGAGGCATGGAGCTTGACGTGGTTTTTACTGCACTAACAAACTCACTTAGGGCTACAATCCCTAAGTTTTTACCAAAACCATGTGTAATAGTACCAACTGCATGCAGACGGATCTTATTGTAGTATATTTAAGGATTGAATCCCAAGGGACAATGTTTTTAAGAATCTTACTAGTCGAATCTAGTTGAATCAAGACTAATATTTAGAACAAGAGTTGATCTAGGATTATTTAAACTAATTTTAAGGGAATTAAAAGAGTGGATTAAAACTTAGTTTAGATTAATGATGAGAATCACTGGGGTGGAATCGAGTTTCACCACCACTACACATGCAAACACATCCAAAACACATCCAGGCAAGACACAACTATCCAAATGGAGTAGCAAACAATCTGTTAGGAAATAAAGTTTGTGTAAGCATCTCCACGGGCTCGATGTCTCATTACCCATGAGTCACACACCTACTACTCTAGAGATATCCCTTCAGAAGTTCTCGTCTGGGCATCAACCATGTTGATCGATATTCAAATCTTAAGTATTGAAGTTCTCGCAACAAAAGAATATAATCGATCATGCAAGGTAGGTAATCAATCCACAAAGCATGCATTAAATGATTAACAATGAAATGGAAAAGTTATATACAAGCCATGGAATGTTATAATATGAACATGTAAGAACAAGCAGTGGGGTTAGTCCCCGCACCCCAGTGAAAAGGACTACTCGCTCCTCATGATATAAACAAGAAGACCAAGGGAGAGGGAAGATTCTACCATGGTCATGGTGAAGAAGGTGGCTGGAGCTAGGTGGAGAAATGATCTTCTACACGATGTCAGGGCAGATCTGGAATGAGGAAGGGGATAACACCAAGGCAGGTGAGGCAGATCTTCTCTCTCCTTCTTCCTTCTCTTCTCGTGCTCTTGCTCCAGGAGATGGAGCGGTAGGTGGCTAATAGTGGTGTAGATCTGTAGATCTGAAGTCCCCACCACTCTTGTGGTAGAAGATAGATCTAGATGGAGCAGGGATGGAGAAGATGCAAGAACACCACAGAGGCAGTCTTTGGTGGCGGAGATCATCTTCCTCAGGCTAGGCATGGAGCAGCAGCCTCTCGGCATCATCGAGCGGAAGTGATCATCTGATAAGATGGGTGGGTGGCCTATTTATAGGCATACTCCATTGACTTACTTCTAGACTGTAGTCGCAGTCTTCTTGAGGTCGTGGCATGACTGTGATCGCAGTATCTTTGTGTCTTGCATTGGAGGGATCGCGATCGGAGTCAGGTTGTGGAGGGGTAAGACTGCGGTCATGATCTAGCAATGATCGCAGCTTTCGTGTGACTCGCGGTATGGAGGTCGAGGTCTGCTTTAGCTCGTGGTCTCATCTAGTCGAGTTCCTCTGAGGTCGTAGTCCTCTGAGGTCACATTCATCTGAGGTCAAGGTCTCCCATGTAGGTCACGATCTTCTGAGGTCACAGTCCAACCTCAGGTCGAGGTGCAACCAGGTCACGGTCGCGGCCTGTCTTTCAGCATTGCAGTTGTGGTCATCACCTCCTTGGAACAAACCCACCCCGCACGGGGGGGGGGGGGGGGGGGGGGGGGGGGGGCTATTGCTATGGGTTGATGGGCCTACATCGATGAGTCCTCTAATATATGAGGATGCTTTCTTATGAAGGACCTACACTTGGGCACCTAGTGCAATGCTTAATCCTGCAATGGAGACGAAAGGATTTGATCAAAACTCGAAATAATCATCTAAAACTGAGGAAAATCATATATGAGTAGATTTAGGGGGTATATGTGAGCTATTAGTGCAAAATTGGGCCAAAAATGGTGACTAAAACTAAGATGAATATGCATTCACTAAAACACCCTGAACTTAAACTTTGCTCGTCCTCGAGTAACACAAAATCTAAAACAACCTCCAATTGAATACTTTCAACTTTTATAATTGCCTCATCTCCACATCACGTTTGTTTCTTAACTACTATGTATGGCTGAGCATCTCAACTTCCTGAGATCAGTAAACACATCTTACAAAATCTTCATTCCTGAGTTTGTTTCCCAAAAGCACTTTATCCCCACTTTTTCCAACATCAAACATGTCTAAGAACTTCGTAAGAGTCTAGAGATACCCACAGAACAACAAGTATGCATTTGATCTGACACTGGTGTTTTTCAAAAGAGTGGCAAAAAGAAGCATTCATTGTGCTTGTAGGTGGAAAAAGGGAGTGAAGGGGGGTATGGAAAGGAGTAGTAAATCTCTCCTCTATTTGACTCGATATTTTTATTATATGGTTGCAATTTTATTGATTGCAATTTTTTTTTGTGAATCTCTCCTCTATTCGACTCGAGATTGCATTTTTTCTTGTGTGCACATTGGCATCTTTCCCTTTTCATTTTGGTGATACGCCCCTTTTACATAGAGATGGGTATGGAAGAAGCGAATAAAGAGAGGTATGGTGTGCCACCCCGAACTTATGGTTTGGCACAATTTTGTATGGCTTTTTGTTTCTTTTTTTATGGATGGAGGGGTAAGAAGATGATATAAGAAGTGTAGAAGAGAGTTCAGATCATAATGCAACTTGATTTACAATTCAGTGCACTGAGTTGTTCTCTTTATCATAATATGCTCAAATAATGACTTGATGGGGATTTAGTGGAGATTCCATGCTATTGTCCCACTAGTCAGTTAGGAAGCACAATGTGTTTCATCCCTCTCAGTTCGACAGATACTTGTCATTTTAATTGAAGGATCATGATGATAGGATTCATAAGCTTCACATGGTGATTTCTAACTATTGTCTAGTTTCATAAATGGTCCCTCTTGAGGCTTTGCTTTGAATAAGGAGGGTATAATGATTCAAAATTTTCATGGAAAAAGAACTATCTGGCTAGGTAAAGGCTTTGATTGAAATAAAAGCATCAAAACTTCATCAAGTTTCTATACAAAACTACTTTGAAAATTTTGCTAAAAAATGTTTCAAAATTGCAATGATGGAATCTTAATCCTGAAATAGATAGGTGTGGGTGGAAAGTAGAGTATGCACCACCCACCCTCCACCCCAAACTTAGAAATTTGCTCATCCCGAGCAAACTCTAAATTCGAGATGGAGGGGGAAAACCCATGCCAGTTGGACCGCCAGATGTGATTGCATTCCTCTCAGCAACGTGTCCTCCATATGAAATCTTAAAAATGAAAACTATCAAAACTTAAGATTGCATCTTGCGATGCATTATCTATTGGGGCAAAATTTTCTAATTCAAAACTGAAATTAAAAGCTAAGATATGGATCGGGTTGCCTCCCGATAGGCGCCTTTGTTTTATGTCGTTGGCTCGACATGCTTCTTTCAATTTTCTGGTCGATACACTGATTTTCAAAGATTCAGTGATGCTTCAATGCTCATGTCAGCAGTGGTGAAATATCTCTTCAAGCATTGGCCATTATCCACAAAGTCTCCAGACTTTTCACTCCATAAAATGAAGGCACCATGTGAGTAGATGCTCTTGACAGTGTATGGTCTAGACCAGCGAGAACGGAGCTTCCCTGGGAACAATCTTAGTCTTGAGTTGAACAATAGAACTTGGTCTCCCACTTGTATATCTTTCCTCTTGAGATGACCATCATGCCATAATTTTGTGTGTTCTTTGTAGATTCGTGCATTCTCATAGGTTGTCATCTAAAGTTCTTCCAGCTCCTGAAGTTGTAGAATCCTGGCTTGGCCAGCTTTCTTCATGTCAAAATTTAGTTGTTTGATTGCCCACCAAGCTTTGTGTTCAAGTTCTATGGGCAAGTGACATAATTTTCCATAGATTAATATAAAGGGTGTTGTTCCAAGAGGAGTTTTGAAAGCAGTTCTGTAGGCCCACAAGGCATCATTAATTTTTACTGACCAATCCTTTAGGTTGTGGCCTACTATCTTTTCCAGGATATCTTTGAGTTGACGGTTTGACACCTCTACATGTCCACTCATTTGTGGATGATAGGGGGAAGATACCTTGTGAGTTACACCATATTTTCTCAATAGAACCTCGAAACTTCTTTCCAAAAAATGAGAACCTCCGTCGGATATCACAATGTGTGGAACTCCGAAATAGGGAAAATGATATCTCTAAACATTTTGATGATTGGTTTTGAATCCCTAGTGACAGTTGGTATGGCCTCTACCCATTTAGGGACATAACCCACCACGACTAGAATGTAGCAAAATCCATGCGAGGATGGGAATGGGCCCATGTAGTCCACTCCCCAAACATCAAAAATCTCAACTTTCTGCTAGAGCTTAAGGGGCATCTCATCTCTTTTTGTAACGTTACCTGCCCTCTAGCATTTGTCACAAGACAAGGCAAAGTTGTAGGCATCCTTGGATATGATTAGCCAAAAGAAACCACATTGAAGAACTTTCAAAGCAGTCTTCTTAGAACTCATATGGCCTCCAGCGGGGCCTGAGTGGCATTGCTCTAGAACAAGCTGAGCTTCTTCCTCGATGATACATCGTCTGTAGAGGCCATCATCATAGAGTTGAAAGAGGTACGGCTCATCCCAGTGATATTGCTTCACATCATGCATGAATTTCTTCAGTGTAATTCTGGTTCATTCGGGGTGGATGAAACTAGCTACAAGGTAGTTCATGTAGTCTGTGTACCACAGGACAGCTTCTAATGCTTTCATGAGCTTGTCGTCTGGAAGAGAGTCATTAATTGGAATCTTTTCAGTGTCCAGGGTGTGGATACGACTCAAGTGGTCTTCCACAACATTCTATATTCCTTTCTTATCTCTTATCTCCAGATCAAATTATTGCAAGATGAGAATCCATCTGATTAGCCTGGGTTTTGCATCTTTCTTTGCTACGAGGTAACAAATTGCAGCATGATCAGTGTAGACAATCACCTTCGAACCAATGAGTTAGGATCTAAACTTGTCAAAGGTATACACAATTGCTAAAAGTTCCTTCTCAGTAGTTGCATGGTTCCTTTGAGCTTCATCAAGGGTCTTAGATGCATAGTAGATGACATGATGTTTCTTTTCCATATATTGGCCCAAAACTGTGCCAACTGCATAATCACTAGAATCACACATTATTTCAAATGGGTGTTCCCAGTCTGGAGATATGATGATGGGGGTTGATGTAAGGGCATGCTTAAGATTGTTGAAACTCTTGATACATTCTTCATCAAAGTGAAAATCATCATCCTTTAGTAATAAGTTTATCATCAGCTTGGTTATCTTGGAGAAATCCTTTATAAACCTTCTATAAAAGCATGCATGGCCCAAAAATGTGCAGACCTCTCTTACATTGGTTGGGAAACCGAGTTTAGAAATCACTTCGATCTTTGATTTGTCTACTTCGATCCCTCAATTGCTGATTCTATGGCCAAGGACAATGCCTTCTTTTACTATAAAATGACATTTCTCCCAAGTTAACACTAGATGTGCTTCTTCGCATCATTTGAGGACAAGGGAGAGGTGCTTTAGACATGAGTTGTATGAATCCCCATATACAGATAAATCATCCATGAAAACTTCCATAATGGTTTCAGTGAGTCAAGCAAATACAGTCGCCATGCAACGTTGGAAGGTAGCATGCACATTGCAAAGCCCGAAAGGCATCCTTCTAAAGGCATATGCTCCAAATGAGCAAGTGAATGTTGTCTTCTCTTGGTCGTATGGATGTATGGGAATTTGATAGAATCCACAGTAACTATCGAGATAGCAAAAATATTCCTGGTGAGCTAATCTCTCTAAGACTTGGTCTAGGAAAGGCATCAGGAAATGATCTTTACGTGTGGCCTTATTTAACTTCCTATAGTCAATACACATCCTCCAACCAGTGATTGTTTAAGTGGGGATGAGTTCATTATTTTCATTCTGTATCACAATAGTTCCACCTTTCTTTGGGACAATGTATACTGGGCTTACCCACAGTGAGTCAGATATAGGATAGATGACTCTGGTAGTGAGTAATTTAATGACTTCTAGGAGGACTACTTCTTTCATATTTGGATTAAACTTATGTTGATGTTTGATGGTTGGCTTTTGGTCTTCCACCATGGGGATTTTATACATGCAAAGCACTTGATTCACCACATGAGATCACTCATCTTATAGCCGATAACATTTCTTCTTTCCTTTAATTCTTTCAGGAGTTTATCTTCTTGTTCAGATGTTAGATTAGAATTTATGATAATCGGGCAGACCTTGAGATCATTTGTAAATACATACTTCAGTCCCTCAGATAGGGGCTTCATTTTAGGGGCCTATGGTTTCTCGCATGGCTCTATAGTTACATTCACAGCCTTGAGTTCCTCAAATTTAGCTTCAGGATCTTCTTCTATAGCGTTGAGTTGGAGAACACAATTCTTTACTTGTTCATCAATGGAGTCATCAACATATGGGTTTGTTAGAGACACTTCTAAAGAATCATTTGATTCATTATTCTCTTGCATGAGGAGTGACATTTTCTCTATGCAATCAATTAAATATACTTCTTCTTGAATGCTTGGTCTTCACATACTTTCAAAGACTTTGAACTCGAGTATTTCTTTTCCCAATCTGAGGAGCAGGGTACATGCTTCAACATCAATTAAAGCTCTCGTAGTGGCAAGGAAAGGATGGCCAAAGATAAGAGGGTATCTGGAGTCCTATTTTATGTCCATGATTACAAAGTCGCATGGGACATAAGAGTCTTTGCCAACCTTGATTGGAACATCCTCAATGATTCCCAAATGAAGAGTCATAGAATTGTCTGCAAGTTGTATGGTCATGCCGATTGGGAGAAATTCTACAAATCCTAGCCTCTTGCAAAGGCTATGTGGGATGATAGAGATGTCAGCACAAAGGTCAACTAGCCACTTCTTACATGTGGAGTCACCGATATGGCATGAAATCCCAAAATATCCTAGATCTTTTTGCTTCTTGGGCATTTTGCTCCGAATAATATATGAAGTAGTTGTTGCTAATTTAACTGTCTCATATTCCTCAGTTATATACTTCCTTGTTAGGAGAGATTTTAAGTACTTCGACTAGGCTGGTATCTCAGCCAGTGCATCTAGAAAGTATATATCAACATGAAGCTTCTTCATTGCTTCTTTGAACTTCGTGAAGCGAGTGTCGAGCTTTGTCTACTTTAGTCGAGCTTGAAAAGGAGGATGAGGCTTGTATACTGGTATAACTGGCTCTGGCGTGTCTTCCACTTTTGCAACAATAGGTTCCTCAAGACTTGATTTATCTACTTTATCATTCGTCAGTGGTTCTTTCGATTGAGATTCAGGTACTTTAGTGTCTTGGACAATCACCAAATCATCCTCTTCTGTAACTACCACATGTGTCTTACTAGGAGGATCATAATAGTCTTTTCCAGACTGAGTGGAAACCATTTTTAGTTGCTCAGGATGTTTAGGATTGTTCTATGGTTGTCCAGCAAAAGCCCCAACAGGTGGCTTGAGGCTGGCTGAAAGTTGAGCTAGTTGGGATTCAATAGCCTTCTGATGGGCTTGTTGATTTGCTATCATAGTTTGTTGTGACTACAACATCTTCTCAATGGCCGACAGTTTGTCTTCAAAAGATATGGGACCTGCTTGTTGTCCTTGTTGTAGTTGTTGATGTGGGATTTTGTTGAGATTTTGGAACTGAGGGGTGTTTTGATACTGGTTGTAGTTTCTATTCTGAAAGTTAGCCCTATAGTTCCCTTGATTCCTGAAATTTTGTTGCTGATTATACTGGAATCTTGGAGGGCCTCATTGTTGATCATTTGAATTGAGTTATTGTGTATTTTCTGCTCCCGAAGGATTTCCATACTAAAAACTTGGATGGTTCCTGTTCTGATTCAGAATATAATACCCTTGACTAGGGATAGTGTGGATGGCATTCAAATTTTCCATTTGACCATTACCTCCTTGGGTACAAGCATTTCCCAGAATGACATCATAGATAATATTACAGGCTAGAGTAGAATGATCAGTGTCTTTACATGCTTCACAAAATAGAGAAGCTGACTTGACTTCTTCTTGTTGTCGAGGGGGCGAGAGCCTCCTCTCATAGGCGTTGAAAGATGATTTGACACATAGCAAAGAGTTGTACCAACTCATGGCTCTATCTGCAAGGGAATATTTGAAGAGACGGAGTCTGATGGCATCATATGTAACTCCATTCTGCTTCTTCATAGCACATAAATCTATAAACCTCAAAAGATGTTCTTGACTATCTTCGCCTTGCTTGCCATAGAAATGGTTGTTTTGAAGCAGTGTAATCGAATGTGAATTGATCTCAAAGTTTGGAGCAGCAATGGTAGGAGGTTGCATTGGATATTAAATGTCAGCAGCTTTAGGGATTGAGAATTCTCTAAGGTCCTTTTGTAACTCAACTTGTTGAGCTTCTACTTGGGCTGCTTGGATTTCCTCTTGAACCACAACTCGAGCTTCTTGCATAAGCCTTTCTCTTTGTGCATTAAGGGCTTGAGTTACCCTTCGGGCGATTTCCTCCTCTTATGCCATCCTATCTTGATTTTGTAAAGAGCAGAGATCGACTCTCTACTAAAACTTGGCAAATAAAAACACCAATGTGTGGCAGTGGAATTTTAAGCTTTGATTATATTCAATTGTATAAAGAGTACTTTACAAAATTTCCCAAAAAGGGTGTACAACTTTATACAAAACAATAGGATTTAGGTAGAGGAAGACTAAAACCAAATCAACATTGTCTCCAAAGAAAAACAACTTAACATATAGGCAGATATATCTAAGTCCAAGCTACAAGGTTGATCTCCTTATCCCTAGTCTTAGGCTGGTTCACCAAGCTTCCAATGCACGGTCTGATCCTATATCTGGGTGGTTGGGATCACCCAGCAAAAGAGATATAAAAGTATGTGTTAATCAAAAGGAAGAAGTACAAATAATAAAGCACAACATTGCATAACTAAAATGATTCACTACACTAAGAGATTTCAAGACTATTAGGCAAGTATAATAAATGAGAAATAGAAATCTGCCATAGTAAATCCACATCAATAATCAACATAGCATGAATGATATCATGACATAAAATCATATCAATGCAGGGTGAGGCACCTACCAGACCTACACCAAGAGGAGAGGGGGAATTTCAACATCCCCTATTCTCCAAAATATATATAAGATGGGGAGAATTTTAATGCTCCCCTGGGGAGAATTTTAACATTCCCCTGGGCTCATGCCCACTATGGGTGGTTTGTACTCATGTACACTACATTGTCATTTGGACAAAAATACATCATGCTAAATCATTCACTTGGCAGTAGTGAAAATATAAATAACATTGCATCATAGCAAATGGGGAATAAAACCCATGAAGTAAACCACATAAAAGAGCCAACATTGGCAATATCAAGATTCAAGTATTTTCAAGTAAATGAGCCAACATAGGCAATAGCAAGATTCACATAATTCAAATAGATGAGCCACAATGGCAATAGAAGCATCAAATAGTGAAGATCCAAATAAAGGCAATAGAAGGATATCAAGGCTTAGCACAATGTGATTGTAGGGTTGGATAAAAGCCCAAATGAGGAATAGCTTAATTGCACATTCTTACACAAGCATTATTATTCATTCATAAATAGGGATCACATACATAAATATGGGTCACATACCTTATTGTAGATTCACATCCATCATTATCACTGATTATATTGAATCCAAGATCACTTTCCCTAATTACAAATATTTCACATGAATTAGCATTTATAAAGTATAAAGGAAATACCCGTTTTAGACCTTATTCAAAAACCACTTATTTAGGACTCAAAACCTAGACCAAAATCTCACTTAGGTTTCACATATTAGGAAAACATACTTGATTTCCCAATTTGGAGTTAAAATGAATTAATTATCATTTTTAGAACATTTTATAGAATTGAAATGGAATTCAAAGAAAACTTCAAAAAAGTATTAAGAATCAGGATTTAAAAACCACAAAATCAGATTCTACTCGAAAAATCCTTTCCAATGTGTATTTATTTGCATTTTTCTAAGAAAGGACCAATTTACTATGAATTAAAGAAACTGAACCAATCACATTGCAAGAAAAAGCCATGTAGGCTAAAAAGGCTTGCGCACAAGGGCAATTGAGCAGAGGGCAAAATTACCAAAATGCCCTTGCTCGGCAAATAAAATAAATTGAAATAGAAGGGACATCATAGTCATTATGACATATCATTTAATTTGTACAAAGAAAAGAAAATGAAAGAAGAAAGGACAAGAATGCTCGTACTCGATTAATCAATTGATTGAAAGCACGGGGGTACTTGAGTCAATGCCCCTCTAGGATTGTTGCTGCTTCGAGTCATGGCTCGAGCAGCACCTGGGGGTTAGGTCTCCAAGCTCCCGACGGCCATAGAAGCACATTCGTTGTAGCCAGAGACCAGGAACGGGTTCCCTAGGGTCTTGTGGTCACAAGGATCCTCAAAATGAGTCCTTGCGTGCTCCGGAGTGACGGGAACATTCGTGACATGACCGGAAATAGCAGAACAAAAATCGGCTCAAAACCAGCGAAAACGAAGGTCAATAACAAAACTAAATGGTTCAACACCATCGTGGATGAATTGTGAGTCGAAGGGAGCCATCGGTATGGTCGGAGGTGCACTGGAGCTCAGAAACGTCGAGTGTCGGTGGCGGCCAGAGACGGAGTCTATAGGACCCAGAGCTAGGAGCTACCTCGAGACAAATAGAGAGTGGAAAAGGGAAGGTTAAGCTTCAAGGGTGCTTACCCTATCATCAATTGAGACGATGGTGGTCAGGGATGCGTGCAACAGGTCGCCGTCGTCGGGGAAGCAGGTGGACTAGGCCAGGGACCTTCAGGTCATTTGGGGGGAAATTAAGTGAGGAGGAGAGGAGCTTGAGGTCACGCGGTGTTGGACGGCGCCTTAAATAGGTGAGAGGAGAACCAATGCCCCCTCTGCACAAGATGAAGGAGGGGAGGAGAAGACCCAAGAAGGGCATTTTGTGCATAGTGAATGGGAGAAGACGAGTAATGGCTCAAAGCGATCGGCTTGAGGAGACAAAGCCAATGGAACTTGAATCGATTGAATTGGTGAAGAGGGGAGTGAGAACGAGATCGAGGAGTCGTGAGGCTAGGTTGCTCACATTGCTGGAGGAGGGAGACGACTCTCCAGCCATCATATCGAGATCCAAGGGAAACCGGGCATGTGATAGAGTAATCTAAACAACCTTAGCGTGACAATGAAATAAATGCAAAAATCGATTCATCTACTATAGTTGCACTATATTAAAACTCATAAAATCAATTTGAGGGGGTCAAATAAAGTCCAAAGGCCACTAAAATTTAACCATAGGTTAATTACAACTCCTAGAACAATGCTATTCCATTAGTTTCTCATTTTACGCACACTTTGGCCCTTAAATGCTATATTGAATATTAATGCATATTTTAATGTATAAAATGAGTGATTAATGTGAAGATAGTCTTTTAATGACATGAGTGAGTGAAATTTAAGATATTAGTTACATATCAATATTAAGAGTCATATCTCACCATATTATCCTCTCATAAATGTATTATGGTCCATTTGGAGGAGAGAGAAAGTAAAGGGGTTAATTATTCTCATAACTTAATTGAAATACACATTATTACTCATATCTTACCCAAAAAGATATTAAAGCTCCAAATTAATATTATCTACTAATTATCTATCATTAATGGCCATATTGCATAATTAGTCATCAAATATCACATTAGGTGGGTTATTTGTGCAAAACTCCCCACCTTTCAATATTGAGGCCAAAGAAGACTCAAAAGGATGGGAAATTTATGAAATATGACCAAAAGGACTAGAAAGTGAACAAAAGCTCAAAAGTGGGTAAATTGCAAGAAGGAAACTGAGATTCAGTATGTTACAACACTCCACCCCTTAAAGAGGATTTCATCCCTAAAATCACAACAAGAGGGGAGAGAGGGTGAGTATGTAACATCCCAACATATATTAATGTTTTAGGTCTCAAACCTTAATAACTTGAATTCATTCCCCATTATCCTCATAGTAACATCATATAGGATTATCACATATTATTTTGTAAGAAAAGATAATATTATCAACAAATTATTAATTCTACAACAACTCCCAATAATGTCAAATTAATTTCTTAAAACTATATTACACATTCTCAGATTAGTGACATCATTAATCATTTACTCTTATTACACATCATATATGAATTATACATATTTAACATCACATTAGGCATTTAAGCATGCTTATGTGAACCCAAATACTCATTATCATATTTGAGTCATTATATGTATTTTAATGAATAAGATGGAACACATTATATATATGAATTGATTTATGCTAAGGTGACTAATGATATGTATGTTCACTAGTACATAACCGACCTTTAGTGTCAGTTATTTAAGGCCTTTAGTGTCGGTTTCTAAGCGACACCTATGTGGGCGATGCTAAAAGCCCAGCCGTTACACGTCGGTTCTAAAACCGACGCCAAAACCCTTCGCGCGCCAACGAAAACGCGCCAGCAGGGCACTATAGGCGTCGGTTATTACCTAAGAAACCGATGCCATATACCTTCGCGCCATAGTAGGGCGCCAACTTGGGCACTATAGGTGTCAGTTATTAGCTAATAACTGACGCCATATAAGTCCCAACACGGCCGTGCTGGACAGCACAGCTGTGGTGTCTGGTCCGTTGCCACGGTCGTGCTGGCCAGCACGGCCGTGGTGTCTGGTCCGCTGCCACGGCTGTACTGTCCAGCACAGCCGTGGTGTCTGGTCCGCTGCCACGTTTGTGCTGGCCAGCACGGCCATGGTGTTAAGGAAATAGATGTCGGTTTCTATTACAAACCGACACTATAACTATTTGGCGTCAGTTTTATACAAATAACCGACGCCTATTTTTTGTTTTTTTTCTGTCAGTCTGCAGACCTGCTGTATGGCTGGTCGCAGGATGAGAAACCTGCAGTTCAGTTATGAACTGCAGGTTTTACGACATCCATTGATATCAGCCAACAACAGGCCTCAAACCTGCAAAATTAACAAGAAAGATATTCACACATTTAGCAATGCAACCTGCAGTTCCATTTGATTTTCACACATTTAGAAACATTCATGTAGCTAGCAATCTGTAGTTCCATTCATTTTCACATTCACATATAGAAACATTCATATAGCAACCAACAGTTTCATTTATTTTCACTCAGACACATGTAGAAACATCCAGACATGTAGAAACATTCACACATATATTATAATTCAGAAATTCATTTACAAAATATCATTCTTTAGTCATTATTCGCTATCAACATCCCAATTATATCTTAAATCCCCCACTACTTGTATGGTTGTTGCCCATTCTTCTCTTACTTCATTTAATTCTCCCGTCGTATAGGGAGCATGTACATCTGGTAAGGCATTTCCTATAGTGTGGTCAGTTGTAAACACCTGTAAAGAGAATGATGTATATATATAATTAATGAGCTATAAATAAGATTGATATATTTCATATTATCTAATGAGACTATATAATACCTCAGCAATACAATCGATGTCCATTGCGGCATATTTGATAATCATGTGCATAAATCACATCACGTGGTATCCACATGCCCATCCGTTGTCTTGTGTGGCACACTATAAATTCAAACATACAAAATATTAAAAAATACAACTAATTAAGCATTGTTCACATAAATAATATATACATATATTGCAGTCGGGAACTTACTTTCACGTTCTTCCAAATTATTGGCTGGTTCTTTTTCATGGGGACCTTTCCTCCAGCCTTTTTGAACTCATCAAAACCCCTACATGTTAATGTAACACAGTACATTGCATAATTAAATAGTAATGTAATAACATATGTTAACGGATATGAAAATGAAATATTTCTCACCGGAATAATGCCATTTTCATTATGTGTCCAAATCTTGTATTCAATTTACTCCCCTTAGGATCTAGATAATAGACAGTGAACGTCTCGGGGACAATAACCAGTAACTCCCAATGCATACCACTAGAGGTAAAAAAGTTAAAAATTAATAACTCAAAATCCACAATAAAAATGTAATTTTCTTAATAAGCAAAGTAAACTTACTCTACATTGAATGGAGCCATTATCATCGTCTTCTTTTTTTAGCAAAAATTGAAAAAGCCTCACAGCAGTATTGTTGAACTGACGGAGGGTCTTTAGCTACTAGACTAATCAAAGATGGAATCAAAAATCCTACATGTTCGAATGCAAAATCTGCACATATCTTGTCTAAGTAGCTGTAAAATATGTATTAATTACGCATGCATTAATAAATAAGAAACCAGATCACCAGATCCTACACAAGGTATATGGATGTATAAAGAAGATCTCACCTTATCCATAGCTCTATCACATATGTATTTAGCCAATCATATCGAAACAACTCCAAAATATCTTGTATAAATAGTTTGCTTTCGTATGATTGACCTGCAGCATCTGAATCTATAGAAACAGTTATAGGGCAGTTTATATCATGTTCGCCTAACCATATTGCCATACCCCTACAGTTAGGACCTAATGGGATAGTTAGTGTAACATCCCTGACCTGGGTTATGCTTTAACCCTAGGTGTTTTGATTAAGAAAGTTGATTATATGCGTGTACTTATCTTGTGAAAGGTAATTAAGGCTCTTGAGGAACTTATATTTCAATTTCAGTCCTTTTTGAATAATGTTGAAGCAATGTTTGCTTATTTTGGACTAAAGTGCAAATTACCCAAGTTGAGGGGTTAACTTGCAAATTGCACATGATAAGATGTTACTCTGATGTTGTGATATCATAAGAATGAATATAATGTAGTGGTATGGTTTCCCAAGCCTGGACACCAAGATAGAGCTTCTTGGACAATGTTGTGCATTAAAACTTAGTTTTGGAGTAAAGTGCAATTTACCCAAAATCTAGGGTTCAATATGCAAATTACCACTTCAATATGGTCCTTAATGTTTCTTGGCATCATGTAGAGCAAATAAAATGAGAGGGACTCCTCATTTGAATTAAGTTGTAGGAGAGAGAATCTTGACATTAAAATAATCAAGAATAATGCCTAATTGAAACCCTAATTCGATTTAGGGCAAAAATGAATAAAAATAATTGAAGGGCTTTCAACCCAAATGTTTTGGGTTGATTTTGAATAAGGATGGACGTTCCTTTAACAAGATAAGGAACGAAAATATCTTAAGTAGGTGAAATTCCACTCACCTTTTTATAAAGAAAAGTAATATCCACTCACATGTGGAATATTATATAATAAGCATTAAGGTGCTTAATTTGCTTTTCTTTAAATTGAGGATAATGAAGGAGAATTAAAGGCAAAGGGATATGCCTCGTATCCATGGAGTTGAGGGGGAAGAGGCGGCCATAATTTTTGGATTAATTGGATTTTTATAAGGCATATTCTCTCTCATCAATTTCTTTATAAAAGTGCCATTTCCAAGCCCAAACCAAGGCTTTTTTCGGATTTTCTTCTTCCCCTTGCTTGCAAAACCGACCAAGAAGCTAGGGAGGAGCAGGGAGAACGTCCCCAACCTGTGGGTAAGCCCTTGACCTTCGTTCTCCATGATTTCATGGTGGAAATCGAAAATAAATTATGGATTCCTTCTTATTTCGATCTCCTCTTCAACCCTAGCCAACTTTTGCAATCAAAAGCTTGAGGACGAGCCTAGGGGGAGTTGCAAGAGCTTCATCCACCATTAATGGCATGATCTTGGAGCTTCAGAGCTCAATTGGAGGCGGGTTTTATAACTCAAACCCTTAAACATTGCTATTGCATCAATTCTCTATGCTTTGTTGATTGATTTCTTCAATTTGATACACTCTTGTTTCTTTGCTGCAATTTCCATCAAGAACGGTTGCTGTTCTTGGTTGTTCGAAGGAAGGGGATGATGACATCATCCTAGATGCTTATCCAAAGAAAATTACCAATCAAAACCGTTTTGATAGCTACTCCAAATCGTTTTAATTTGATTGGCTATGCGGTTTCAGCAAACCGTTTAAGGGCAAACGGTTTGACACCATTTGGGAGCAAACGGTTTCAAGACCGTTTGAGATGGTTGACCAAGCGTTGAACGTTTGGGAATTTTGTTCCTAATTATGTAGGCTGATAAACCTCCAAATTTGATGGATTAACTCCAAAGGAATCGAGAGTTGAAGGCCAATCAATTAGGCAATCAGATTGAATTATGTGCTGATTTTCAACCTGATTAACTTGACCTGGTTGAGAAAACGGTTTCAATACCGTTTGATATGGTTGACCAAGCGTTGACCGTATGGGATTCCTGTTCATAATTATGTTTATTAATAACCCTCCAAATTTGAGGGATTAACTCTAAAGGAATCGTGAGTTGAAGCCTAATCAATTAGGGAAACCTAATTGGATTAAGTGCTGATTTTCAATCTGATTTAATTGAACTTTTTGGGCAAACGGTCTCAAGACCGTATAAGATGGTTGACTAAGCGTTTACCATATGAGATTACTGTTCCTAATGATGTTGGTTAATGACTCACCAAATTTTATGGATTAATTCCAAACGAGTCATGAGTGGAAGGCTAATCAATTGGGCAAACCCTAATTGAAATCAGTGCTGAAATTCCAATGAGTTAATTAGAGATTTTGGGTTGATTAGCCCAAACGGTTTCAAGACCGTTTGGGGATCACCCAAACGGTCTCAAGACCGTTTGGGGATCACCCCAAGACCTTTTGGAGGTCTGGGGTCAAGTATAGTTGACCACTTGAAGGTCCAAAGGTACTAATCATATTGCAATGTAGTGCTGATTTGTTGATCAACTCGATAGACCAATCCATGATGAATTTTCACTAGAGTCCAAAGGTTGGATGGGCAAATGGTCTCAAGACCGTTTGGAGCTCATCCAAACGGTCTCAAGACCATTTCGTGGTCACCCAAGACCGTTTGTAGGTCTAGGGTTGAGTATGGTTAGGTGTTTGAAGGTCTAAAGGTACCAAGCTGTTAAACAATGTAATGTTGATTTGGTGATCAATCCAATGAACCAAACCCTAATTGGATTGCTTAGATTTGAGTGATATGATGGGAAAACGGTCTCAAGACCGTTTGGAGGTCATCCAAACGACCTCAAGACCGTTTGGGGTCAGTTCATACCCAATTTGGATGATGGTTCAATGGTTTCAAAGCAACTAGTCTTACATTGATTAGTGTTGTTGAATCATCGATTCCAAACCCTAATTCAATTGAATCAAACCCTAATTGATGATCAATTGAGGGTCAATTGAGAGTCAAATCAGTTGAAGGTTGACCTATTAAACTCAATTGAAGTATGAGGGTAGGTCCAATTGATGACTGGTTCCATGAATCCAATGATTGAAGGAATCAACATTGGAAACCCTAATTCAATTGGATGCTTTATGTAATGGAGGTCCAATGTGATTGAATCTCTTGAGAATTAAGATGATTAATGATCCATTGACCCAATGATGATTAGTAATGATAAACAAAGAAGGTACAAAGGTTGAAACCCTAACAGTACCTAAGGGACTAGTACCAATTAAGGAATGAATCCCTAATTGCTTAATGGACCAATGACTTGATACACTACATTAATCATAGTGGTATGCTCTTGATTGAAGGGTGATATGACCTAATCAATTTGAGATGATGTTAACATGAATTCATACATGAATATGATTCATGTGATGATTAAGGGTATGATCCTGAAGAAGAGAGATCATGAAACCCTAATCATGAATATAAACCCTAATTGACAGGGCTTTTGGGTTCTAACCCTAATTGAGGGCAATTCTAAATGTAACCCTAATCCAGGGTGAGGATGTAACCCTAAGTTAGGGTAGTGATGTGTGAAACTCCAATTTAGGGAAATGAGATGTAAAACCCTAATTGGGATGAATAGTGAATCTCTAATTATGGACAATTGAATGAAATCCTAATGGAGATGCATAGTAAACCCAAATTGTGGGTGACTAAGGTGGAAACCCTAGTTGAGGGTGATTCCATGAGAAACCCTAGTTGAGGGTGATTCCATGAGAAACCCTAGTTGAGGGTGATTCCATGAGAAACCCTAGTTGAGGGTGATTCCATGAGAAACCCTAATTAAGAGTTAACATCACATGAAGCTCTAATGCTATGTTGTGATGAGAGGCCCTAAGAAGGGTGAAGGTATGTGAGACTCTAATGTGGAGTCATAATACATAAAGCCCTAATCTTGGGCAATATGACAATGAATTATAATCCTAATTTTAAATAAGGGTATAAGGAAACCCTAATGATGAGATAGAAGGAATGGCCTTATAAAGGTGAAACATTTAATGTGGTTGATTATAGGCAAGCTTATTGTAAGCAATGCCTTAATCTGAGATGAGTCCATATCATTAAAGATAGTTGGACCATTATTATGTGTAACCTATGCACTTTATGGTAAGAGTGATAGGTTAGTGGATGAAAGGATTAAGATGGGAAATACATTAATCCAAGATAAGTTGGTAACTTAAGAAAGTAGTATGTGATGATCAATGATGAGTTAAAGGAATTAAATTCCATGAACTGTGTAATCAGGATTGGTTACGGACCAATGCCTGGCGGTGTAATCAGGTTTGGTTAAAGTCCAATACCTGGCAGAGGCTTAATGCCTATAATCAGGGTTGGTTAAAGTCCAATGCCTGGCTGTGTAATCAGGATTGGTTAAAGTCCAATGCCTGGCTGTGTAATCAGGATTGGTTAGTGTCCAATGCCTGGCTGTGTAATCAGGATTGGTTAAAGTCCAATGCCTGGCTGTGTAATCAGGATTGGTTAAAGTCCAATGACTGGCTGTGTAATCAGGGTTGGTTAAAGTCTAATGCCTGGTTGTGTAATCAGGATTGGTTAAAGTCCAATGCCTGGCTGTGTAATCAGGATTGGTTAAAGTCCAATGCTTAGCTGTGTAATCAGGATTGGTTAAAGTCCAATGCCTGGTTGTGTAATCAGGATTGGTTAAAGTCCAATGCCTGGCTGTGTAATCAGGATTGGTTAAAGTCCAATGCCTGGCTGTGTAATCAGGGTTGGTTAGAGTCCAATGCCTGGCTATGTAATCAGGTTTGGAGAAATCCAATACCTGGAAGAGGTGTAATGCCTGTAATCAGGGTTGGTTAAAGACTAATGCCTAGCATTGTAATCAGGTTTGGAAGAGTCCAATACCTGGCAAAGGCTCAATGCCTGTAATGATGACACAGGATTGGTAATAACCCAATGCATGTATTAATGATATATGAGTACATGGTAGATGTAATTCCTTATCTGTTTAGTAGACTGACTAAGGCCAATAAGTTGAAACAAGAATGTCTCATGGGTGACATATCAAGATAATGAGTGTCACAAGAGAAGTTTGACATGATGGTATAATATGGAGGATAAATGATATACATGTTCTTCCTATTCCTTATTAAGAGAATGCTTTAAACTGCTTATCATCTGCCTATATTTATCTTCTTAAAATGCAATAATAATGTTTCTGGCGGAGAGTTATATCTCTCGCTGGGGAAATTTACAATTGTCTCACCCCCGTGGGATCCAACATTTTTAGGTGGACGCGGAGAAAGAGGCAGATACTCTTTTGTAGGAAAAGGAAAGCAACAGCTTGGACAGCAGTGAGATCTCAGGTGGAGGCACTGACTGTCAAGTCATATAGATAGTAGTCCTATGTGTCGTCTCTGTACTCTCAGGTCCTCGGAGTAGTAGTTAGTGATTTCGAGATTTTTGGCCCAGTGCCTCGAGATTTTTATACTGCCTATGCTTAGCTTGACAGGACAGCTGATGCTTGTAATTCTCAGAAAGATATGATGCATGATATGTATCTTTGAAATAGAATGTAAATGTTATACTTTAGCTCTTGAAGAGAAAGATTTCCAATGTGTGGATCTCTTTGCAAAAAGTTTTAATTTTTAGTGATTTTTTTGGTAATTCGCTGTTGGTGATTGCTTCCGCTTAGTTAATCATGTTTTCGCGAGATGGTCGTTACATTTAGTGGTATCAAAGCTCTAGGTTCGTTGAGTCTACAGAGACATAGGACTAAGTTGTTGAGTCTGTGTTAGTGTCCTCCAATATACCCTATAATGATTTCTGCTTGTGCAGAGAAAGGGTAAAGTTTAAAATCACTGGAGAGAACAATGAACACATTGCTTAGGGCAATGTTGTTGCACCAAGAAGAGGTGCAAGGGATCATGCAAGAATAGAATGAGTGCCTGAGAATCCCCATTAAGACCTGATCAGGATAGAGAATCCTATGATCATGCTCTTGTTGGGAAGATTAGGGCAACAGTAATGCATATGAGTGGACTGGATGCTAGGCTTACAACCTAGGTTATCAGTCCTAAATACAGAAAGCTTGAGCTTTAAATGAGTTCCTAAATGACTTAGTCATGTTGGAACAAGGGAAACTATGGAAAAGATTAACTTATAGTAAGAAATTGGACTCTGCTATGAGTTCAGACAGATAATAAATATGTGATGGTAGTGCCCAAGAAGGGGCAACAAGCTGAGAAGTAGGGAATGGTCTCTATAATTCTAGAGACATTTGCCTAATGGTTTTAAAAAGCCAAGTTTTTGGTACTAATAGTGCAATAAATGCCTAGTGTACCAGGGAAGTAGCCACTAAGTAAGTGCAAAGGTCTTAACCTTTCACCTGTAAGATTCTATGGCTTAGTTTTTGCTTCAGTAATAAGACTAGTAAGATCATGATATGAGTACAAGGTATGTTATAAATGTGTACATGTTGAGTACACTAAACCCTTTTTGTTATAAAAAAAAGATTGTTGATATTGTTTTCCCCATTGGTTACTATATAGGGATGAAATGATGAGAACAAGAATTTGAATTCTGTTCAGTATTCTTTTAAATGCTCTATATTGATCTTACCTCCATGAAAGAGGAAGAGGTATAGAAGAGATGCCTGGATAAAATCCAGGGATGTTAAATCTTATGTTATGGTAATATGAAAAGAAAGGAATATGATAGCATGTAAGTGCATACTACTTGATCTCAGTACTTGTAAACCCTGATCAGGTGTATAACTATTGATGATAAAGTGAGTATGGAAACTCTTAGATTGATATCTTTTTTATTGCCCTGATCAAGCAATCATTCTGATACAATCTAATGAGTATCATGAAATTGGAAATATGATATGGATAAATGTATCATATCTTAAGAACAAGAAAGAAGGATCTGATAGGAATTCAGATCAGTATGTGTATATGAGGAAGTATAAGTATGACCCTCATATGATGAGAAAGAGAATAAGGGAGGTGATCCCTATTCTATAAAGTTGTAAATATGATAAAAGAAAGATGAGAATATGATGTGTATTCAACACATGTGACTGATACCCAGGTAAGAGATTCTAGTATCTGAGAATTATCATATGATTTAGATTGTCTACCTGGAGTGGTCAACTACGAAATCAGTCTGATTATATAAAATGATATGAACATCATATGTTAGGGGTTTATGCTTTGCATAAACATAACAACTAAATATGTCTTTAAGAAAAGTTCTCAATTGGCTCTATGAGAATATTGTGGGAAGGAACTTTGTGCTAATAAAAGTTCTATGATGTCTTCATAACAATGAGGTGTTATGAAAAGACATGATGATATGAGGAATGAATAATATCTGTTCCCTTTATCTGGGATTTCGGGGACGAAATCCTTGTTAGGGGTTTATAATTTGTAACATCCCTGACCCGGGTTATGCTTTAACCCTAGGTGTTTTGATTAAGAAAGTTGATTATATGTGTGTACTTATCTTGTGAAAGGTAATTAAGGCTCTTGAGGAACTTATATTTCAATTTCAGTCCTTTTTTAATAATGTTGAAGCAATGTTTGCTTATTTTGGACTAAAGTGCAAATTACCCAAGTTGAGGGGTTAACTTGCAAATTGCACATGATAATATGTTACTCTGATGTTGTGATATCATAAGAATGAATATAATGTAGTGGTATGGTTTTCCCAAGCCTGGACACCAAGATAGAGCTTGTAGGACAATGTTGTGCATTAAAACCTAGTTTTGGAGTAAAGTGCAATTTACCCAAAATCTAGGGTTCAATATGCAAATTACCACTTCAATATGGTCCTTAATTTTTCTTGGCATTATGTAGAGCAAATAAAATGAGAGAGACTCCTCATTTGAATTAAGTTGTAGGAGAGAGAATCTTGACATTAAAATAATCAAGAATAATGCCTAATTGAAACCCTAATTCGATTTAGGGCAAAAATGAATAAAAATAATTGAAGGGCTTTCAACCAAAATGTTTTGGGTTGATTTTGAATAAGGATGGACGTTCCTTTAACAAGATAAGGAACGAAAATATCTTAAGTAGGTGAAATTCCACTCACCTTTTTATAAAGAAAAGTAATATCCACTCACATGTGGGATATTATATAATAAGCATTAAGGTGCTTAATTTGCTTTTCTTTAAATTGAGGATAATGAAGGAGAATTAAAGGCAAAGGTATATGCCTCGTATCCATGGAGTTGAGGGGGAAGAGGCGGCCATAATTTTTGGATTAATTGGATTTTTATAAGGCATATTCTCTCTCATCAATTTCTTTATAAAAGTGCCATTTCCAAGCCCAAACCAAGGCCTTTTTCGGATTTTCTTCTTCCCCTTGCTTGCAAAACCGACCAAGAAGCTAGGGAGGAGCAGGGAGAACGTCCCCAACCTGTGGGTAAGCCCTTGACCTTCGTTCTCCATGATTTCATGGTGGAAATCGAAAATAAATTATGGATTCCTTCTTATTTCGATCTCCTCTTCAACCCTAGCCAACTTTTGCAATCAAAAGCTTGAGGACGAGCCTAGGGGGAGTTTCAAGAGCTTCATCCACCATTAATGGCGTGATCTTGGAGATTTGGATCTCAATTGGAGGTGGGTTTTATAACTCAAACCCTTAAACATTGCTATTGCATCAATTCTCTATGCTTTGTTGATTGATTTCTTCAATTTGATACACTCTTGTTTCTTTGCTGCAATGTCCATCAATAACGGTTGCTGTTCTTGGTTGTTCGAAGGAAGGGGATGATGACATCATCCTAGATGCTTATCCAAAGAAAATTACCAAGAAAAACCGTTTTGATAGCTACTCCAAATCGTTTTAATTTGATTGGCTATGCGGTTTCAGCAAACCGTTTAAGGGCAAACGGTTTGAAACCGTTTGGGAGAAAACGGTTTAAGGACCGTTTGAGATGGTTTACCAAGCGTTGACCGTTTGGGAATTTTGTTCCTAATTATGTAGGCTGATAAACCTCCAAATTTGAGGGATTAACTCCAAAGGAATCGAGAGTTGAAGTCCAATCAATTAGGCAATCAGATTGAATTATGTGCTGATTTTCAACCTGATTAACTTGACCTGGTTGAGCAAACGGTTTCAAGACCGTTTGATACGGTTGACCAAGCGTTGACCGTATGGGATTCCTGTTCATAATTATGTTTATTAATAACCCTCCAAATTTGAGGGATTAACTCCAAAGGAATCGTGAGTTGAAGCCTAATCAATTAGGGAAACCTAATTGGATTAAGTGCTGATTTTCAATCTGATTTAATTGAACGTTTTGGGAAAACGGTCTCAAGACCGTATAAGATGGTTGACTAAGAGTTGAACGTATGATATTACTGTTCCTAATGATGTTGGTTAATGACTCACCAAATTTTATGGATTAATTCCAAACGAGTCATGAGTTGAAGGCTAATCAATTGGGCAAACCCTAATTGAAATCAGTGCTGAAATTCCAATGAGTTAATTAGAGATTTTGGGTTGATTAGCCCAAACGGTTTCAAGACCGTTTGGGGATCACCCCAAGACCGTTTGGAGGTCTGGGGTCAAGTATAGTTGACCAATTGAAGGTCCAAAGGTACTAATCATATTGCAATGTAGTGATGATTTGTTGATCAACTCGATAGACTAATCCATGATGAATTTTCACTAGAGTCCAAAGGTTGGATGGGCAAACGGTCTCAAGACCGTTTGGAGCTCATCCAAACGGTCTCAAGACCGTTTGGTGGTCACCCAAGACCGTTTGTAGGTCTAGGGTTGAGTATGGTTAGGTGTTTGAAGGTCTAAAGGTACCAAGCTGTTAAACAATGTAATGCTGATTTGGTGATCAATCCAATGAACCAAACCCTAATTGGATTGCTTAGATTTGAGTGATATGATGGGCAAACGGTCTCAAGACCGTTTGGAGGTCATCCAAACGACCTCAAGACCGTTTGGGGTCAGGTCATACCCAATTTGGATGATGGTTCAATGGTTTCAAAGCAACTAGTCTTACATTGATTAGTGTTGTTGAATCATCGATTCCAAACCCTAATTCAATTGAATCAAACCCTAATTGATGATCAATTGAGGGTCAATTGAGAGTCAAATCAGTTGAAGGTTGACCTATTAAACTCAATTGAAGTATGAGGGTAGGTCCAATTGATGACGGGTTCCATGAATCCAATGATTGAAGGAATCAACATTGGAAACCCTAATTCAATTGGATGCTTTATGTAGTGGATGTCCAATGTGATTGAATCTCTTGAGAATTAAGATGATTAATGATCCATTGACCCAATTATGATTAGTAATGATAAACAAAGAAGGTACAAAGGTTGAAACCCTAACAGTACCTAAGGGACTAGTACCAATTAAGGAATGAATCCCTAATTGCTTATTGGACCAATGACTTGATACACTACGTTAATCATAGTGGTATGCTCTTAATTGAAGGGTGATATGACCTAATCAATTTGAGATGATGTTAACATGAATTCATACATGAATATGATTCATGTGATGATTAAGAGTATGATCCTTAAGAAGAGAGATCATGAAACCCTAATCATGAATATAAACCCTAATTGACAGGGCTTTTGGGTTCTAACCCTAATTGAGGGCAATTCTAAATGTAACCCTAATCCAGGGTGAGGATGTAACCCTAAGTCAGGGTAGTGATGTGTGAAACTCCAATTTAGGGAAATGAGATGTAAAACCCTAATTGGGATGAATAGTGAATCTCTAATTATGGACAATTGAATGAAATCCTAATGGAGATGCATAGTAAACCCAAATTGTGGGTGACTAAGGTGGAAACCCTAGTTGAGGGTGATTCCATGAGAAACCCTAGTTGAGGGTGATTCCATGAGAAACCCTAGTTGAGGGTGATTCCATGAGAAACCCTAATTAAGAGTTAACATCACATGAAGCTCTAATGCTATGTTGTGATGAGAGGCCCTAAGAAGGGTGAAGGTATGTGAGACTCTAATGTGGAGTCATAATACATAAAGCCCTAATCTTGGGCAATATGACAATGAATTATAATCCTAATTTTAAATAAGGGTATAAGGAAACCCTAATGATGAGATAGAAGGAATGGCCTTATAAAGGTGAAACATTTAATGTGGTTGATTATAGGCAAGCTTATTGTAAGCAATGCCTTAATCTGAGATGAGTCCATATCATTAAAGATAGTTGGACCATTATTATGTGTAACCTATGCACTTTATGGTAAGAGTGATAGGTTAGTGGATGAAAGGATTAAGATGGGAAATACATGAATCCAAGATAAGCTGGTAACTTAAGAAAGTAGTATGTGATGATCAATGATGAGTTAAAGGAATTAAATTCCATGAACTGTGTAATCAAGATTGGTTACGGACCAATGCCTGGCGGTGTAATCAGGTTTGGTTAAAGTCCAATACCTGGCAGAGGCTTAATGTCTGTAATCAGGGTTGGTTAAAGTCCAATGCCTGGCTGTGTAATCAGGATTGGTTAAAGTCCAATGCCTGGCTGTGTAATCAGGATTGGTTAAAGTCCAATGTCTGGCTGTGTAATCATGATTGGTTAAAGTCCAATGCATGGCTGTGTAATCAGGATTGGTTAAAGTCCAATGCCTGGTTGTGTAATCAGGGTTGGTTAAAGTCCAATGTCTGGCTGTGTAATCAGGATTGGTTAAAGTCCAATGTCTGGCTGTGTAATCAGAATTGGTTAAAGTCCAATGCCTGGCTGTGTAATCAGGGTTGGTTAAAGTCCAATGCCTGGCTGTGTAATCAGGATTGGTTAAAATCCAATGCCTGGCTGTGTAATCAGGATTGGTTAAAGTCTAATGCCTGGCTGTGTAATCAGGGTTGGTTAGAGTCCAATGCCTGGCTGTGTAATCAGGTTTGGAGAAATCCAATACCTGGCAGAGGTGTAATGCCTGTAATCAGGGTTGGTTAAAGACCAATGCCTAGCAGTGTAATCAGGTTTGGAAGAGTCCAATACCTGGAAGAGGCTCAATGCATGTAATGATGACACAGGATTGGTAATAACCCAATGCCTGTATTAATGATATATGAGTACATGGTAGATGTAATTCCTTATCTGTTTAGAAGACTGACTAAGGCCAATAAGTTGAAACAAGAATGTCTCATGGGTGACATATCAAGATAATGAGTGTCACAAGAGAAGTTTGACATGATGGTATAATATGGAGGATAAATGATATACATGTTCTTCCTATTCCTTATTAAGAGAATGCTTTAAACTGCTTATCATCTGCCTATATTTATCTTCTTAAAATGCAATAATAATGTGTCTGGCGGAGAGTTATATCTCTCGTTGGGGCAATTTACAATTGTCTCACCCCCGTGGGATCCAACATTTTTAGGTGGACGTGGAGAAAGAGGCAGATACTCTTTTACAGGAAAAGGAAAGCAACAGCTTGGACAGTAGTGAGATCTCAGGTGGAGGCACTGACTGTCAAGTCATATAGATAGTAGTCCTATGTGTCGTCTCTGTACTCTCAGGTCCTCGGAGTAGTAGTTAGTGATTTCGAGATTTTTGGCCCAGTGCCTCGAGATTTTGATACTGCCTGTTCTTAGCTTGACAGGACAGCTGATGCTTGTAATTCTCAGAAAGAGATGATGCATGATATGTATCTTTGAAACAGAATGTAAATGTTATACTTTAGCTCTTGAAGAGAAAGATTTCCAATGTGGATCTCTTTGCAAAAAGTTTTAATTTTTAGTGATTTTTTTGGTAATCCGATGTTAGTGATTGCTTCCGCTTAGTTAATCATGTTTTCGCGAGACGGTCGTTACAGTTAGGTCCTGTGGAACCCAACTGGGTAATGTAGGAGGTGGAAGTGGAGGCCTAGATGTTGTGGGTGTCTTCTTTTTAACCTGTATATATATATAATAATTTCAGATCAACTGACATCATATACACACACTAACAATTTAACGTAATGTAAATTTACCATACAATTTCAGTAAAGATGACATCCACTTTTAGCCACAATATCACTCCACCTAAAGCCTCACCAAGTGTTTCACAATCTGGGTGGGCATATGGCAATGGAAGATCCATCCACTTGGGGAATCTATGTACCGGTCTCACACGAATCCAACCAGCTGGTAATGGAGACCCGTGAAACATTTCCCCTGGTAGGGATGGGTAAGACGACACCTCTGCAATGACATATTCATTAACTTTTAGACGGCATGGCTTCAACCCCTACAAATTTTTGTATAAAGAATGTTATATACATATATACATATCATCTTGAAAACATATCATCTTGAATTAAAAAACTAGTTACTATGTCATAAAAATACTTACAGTGGATGTGCTAGGTGGTGGGTCTATAGGATTACTCCCAACCTCTACAGTAGGAGTAGAGCGGGATGCTATGATAGGTATTGTCTGTTGAGTGGCAGTCTGAGATGCCTGCCACTTTTTCAGTGCTTCTTCCAGTTTCCTATCAACTAGCTTATCTACCTATACATGGATAAAAGAAATGTTAGCTTCTAATTATTGAATTCTCTTTTTACAGTAACATTATAAAGAAATAATATGTTACCTCTTCTTGTGAAAGTCCCACTTTTGGGACATGTTTGCGCTGGGATGGCCCAAAAAAAGATTTGATGTCCACACCAGCGCCTGCAGCCCTAACACGTCCATGATGCTCTGGGTTACCCAGAGCAACTGTCAATTCATCCCTTGTGCCCTCAGGGATGAACTTGCCTTGTTTCCTCAGCTCGTGCAACTCCCGCTAATCGCCAAAACAAAAATTTGTAATTAAGTAAACACCACAAATAATCAATATTTGAACGATTGCTGTAAGAGTTGTATTTTACCATTTTTGCAGCCGCCTCAGCAGTTGCGGGCTTCCTTATTTCTCCCTTCTTATTTTGCCTCCCAGCTATCCAGATATCATGGCGAGGCAGAGGTGTGCTACCTACAGTGGAGGACTCCTGATTAGCAGCAGACTGAGCAGTAGCCTCAGACTGTAGTCTTTGGCAAATGCCTGCATCTCCCTTTGGACCCATTGTGTGGTCATGCACATTCAGTGCACGCCTTGATCTTTGTGCCTCACTGAGGGCCTAGTTAGTATGCACATTAATGATTTGGTTAGTAACAGTAAATGTTAATCTTGAATAGGTGAATACAACATATATTAATGAGATTGGGACTGACGCCTAATACCTTGAATTCATCTGTTTGTCTTGAAGCAACAAACGCGTCCCATTCTTCTTTGTCCAGGAAGTTCCACTGTTCAGTGGCTGTCTTCTTCCTCTTGTCAGCTTCTTTTATGTATTCTCGGGTGAGATTTGTCCTATAGTTCCTTAGGACTCTCCCACAGCGTTGCATCACGCATTTACGATGCATCTTTTCATCCAATTCAAATATACTCTGCAAATTAGAATTGTTATTAACTAGTATCCAAAAAATTAGTAATCTACAAAATATAATTGCAAATTAATAATAACTCACACATAATGTAACATCCCTGACCTGGGTTATGAGTTAACCCTAGATATTTTGCTCAATAAGATTAAGTAGATTCTTAATCTTATCTTGGGAAAAGTAATTAGGGCTCATGAGGAACTTATGTTTCAATTTTGGTCCCGTTTGAACAATGTTGAAACAATGCTTGCTTATTTGGGACTAAAATGCAAATTACCCAAGTTGAGGGGTTAAATTGCAAATGTTGCATGATAAGATGTTCCTCTGATGTTGAGACATCATAAGAATGAATATGATGTAGTGTTATGGTTTTCACAAGCTTGGGCATCAAGTTTAAGCTTGTAAAGCAATCCTTGTGCATCAAAACCCAGTTTTGGTGTAATGTGCAATTTACCCAAAACCTAGGGTTCAATATGCAAATTACCACTTCAATAAGGTCCTTAATGTTTCTTGGCATCATGTAGAGAAAAGAAAATGAGAGGGGCATCTCATTTGAATTAAGTTGGAGGAGAGAGAATCTTGATATTAAAATAATCAAGATTTAATCCTAAGTGAAACCCTAATTCAATTTAGGGCAAAACTGAATGTATTAATTAAAGGGCCTTCAACCAAAATGTTATTGGTTGATTTTGAATAAGGATGGACGTTCTTTTTCCAAGATAAGGAACGAAAATATCCTAAGGAGGTGAAATTCCACTCACCTTATTATAAAGAAAAGTAATTTCCACTCACATATGGAATATTAATATAAAAAGCATTAAGGTGCTTAATTTTCTTTTCTTTAATTGAGGATAATGAAGGCGAATTAAAGGAAAAGGAAGGTTCCTCGTCCTTAAGGGATTTGAGGGGGAAGAGGCGGCCATGTTTTTGGAATTTAATGCATTTTAATAATGCATTTTCTCTCTCATCAATTTTCTTATAAAAGTACCTTTACCAAGCCAAAACAAAGGCTATTTCGGATTCGTTTCTTTCCTCTTGCTTGGAAAACGACTCAGGAGCTGTGGAGGAGCAGGAGGACGACCCCAACCTGTTGGTAAGGTCCTTGACCTTCGTTCTCCTTGATTCCATGGTGGAAATAAAAAATAAATCATTGATTTCTTCTTATTTTGATCTCCTCTTCAACCCTAGGCAACTTTTTCATCCAAAAGCTTGAGGACGAGTTTAGGGGGAGTTGCTAGAGCTTCATCCACCATTAATGGCGTGATCTTGAAGCTTTGGATCTCAATTGGAGGCGGGTTTTATAACTCAAACCCTTAATCATTGCTATTGCATCAATCAATTATGCTTTGTTGATTGTTTTCTTCAATTTGATACATACTTGTTTCTTTGCTGCAATTTCCATCAAGAACGGTTGCTGTTCTTGGTTGTTCGAAGGAAGGGGATGATGACATCATCCTAGATGCTTATCCAAAGAAAAGTACCAAGCCAAATGGTCTTGATATCTATTCCAAATCGTTTTAAATTGATTGTCTATGCGGTTTCAGCAAACAGTTTTAGGGAAAACGGTTTCAAGACCATTTGATATGGTTTAACAAGCGTTGACCGTTTGGGAATCTTGTTCCTAATTATGTATTCTAATGACCCTCCAAATTTTAGGGGTTAACTCCCAAGGAATCGTGAGTTGAAGGCCAATCAATTAAATAAATCAAATTGAATTAAATGCTGATTTTCAACCTGATCAACTTGACCTGTTTGGGAAAACGGTTTCAAGACCGTTTGAGTGTGTTGACCAAGCATTGACCGTTTGGGATTCCTGTTTATAATTATGTTGGTTAATGACCCTCCAAATTTTAGGTATTAACTCCCAAGGAATCGTGAGTTGAAGCCTAATCAATTAGGGAAACCTAATTGAATTAAGTGCTGATTTTCAATCTGATTTAATTGACCTTTTTGAGTAAACGGTCTCAAGACCGTTTGAATACATTGACCAAGGGTTGAATGTTTGGGATTACTGTTCCTAATGATTTTTTCTAATGACTCACCAAATTTGAGTGATTAACTCCCAAGGAATCGTGAGTTGAAGGCTATTCAATTAAGCAAACCCTAATTGTTTATGGAAGCAATAACTATGTCAAACATAGTTGTTTGTATTTGATCGGATGGTTGATGTAACCAAATCAAGTGGAGAGAATGATATAAATGAATTCATACATGAGTATGATTAATATGGTTATTTAGGGTATGATCCTTAGTAAAGAGATCAAGAAACCCTAATTGAGAAGGTTAATGAACCTTGACCCTGATTTAGGGAAATTCTGAGTGAAACCCTAATCTAGGGTAATAGTGTAACCCTAATTAAGGGTAATAGTGTAACCCTAATTAAGGGTAATGACTTGGGTAACTCTAATTTAAGGTAATGAAATACCAAACCCTAATTGGAGGAATAATGAATCCCTAATTTATGGGTAATTGAATGAAACCCTAATTGGGATGATTAGTGAAACCCTAATTGAGGGTGATTCCCTGAGAAACTCTAATTGAGGATGATTCCATGTGAAACCCTAATTGAGGGCGATGTCATATGAAACCTTAAACCTAACACAGAGTAAAGCTATGTAAAACCCTAAATTTGGGCTATAGTGCATGGAATTCTAATCATGGGCAATATCATGATAAATCATAACCCTAATGTCTGGGTAATGATATGAGTAAACCTTAATGATGAAATAATGAGTAATACCCTATAATGATGAAATATCTCAAGTGGTTGACTTTAGGAAACCTTATAACAAGAAATTCCTTAATTTGAGATGAGTCCATATCATTGAAGATAGTTGGACAATCCTTGTGTGCGATCTATGCACATCATGGTAAAGGTGATAGGTTAGTGGATGAAAGTATTAAGATGTGAGATTCCTTATTATAAGATAAGTTAATAAACTCAAGTAAGATAGAAGTGATGAGGGAAGTGATATATTGAGACATGATAGATATCACGTTTAGAATTTTAGGGTTGATATACCTTGATGCATCTCAAATCCAATATTTTTGGATAAGATACACAAGGAGAGTGTTATGTAAATTGTTACAATGAAATTTAATGAGTTTAACATACTTGATAAGTAAGCTAAAATGAGTATGAGGTAATCATACCATGATAAGGATGAGATATAAACTCATACCTTGTGTTGATGATCATTTAATGATAAATGATAAGAATATTAAATACTTGGAATGTCGATGGATGCTCCTAGATGTATGGAACAATATATTAGGGTTGGATTGATAAAATGAACATGAAACCCTAATTGATGTGAATAGTAAACCCTAACCCTGTGGAGGAAATAGTGGTGTTACTATTATATTACATGAGTTAATATGTTATTGTTGCCTAGTGAGAGGTGACAAGATGTTTAATGGCCTTGTGAGCCATATGGTTAGATGTTACCTGGTAAGAAGTAACAAGATGTTTCATGGGCATGATTGAGCCCTGAATGAGGTGTATTCCTCTTATGTTGATAAGGGTTGATACCCTGTGCTATTGTGAAAAGGATTTATATCCTGTGATAATATGATAATTGGTGTAATCTAATGAATGTCAAGTGAATATTACCATGTGATGATGAGATGAGAAATTATGTTTCATATGTTTTATATCTTTTCAGGTTTTGATATTTATATGCTTGCTAGAAATGAATTAGGGTTTGTATGTCCACTTGTTTGATGCAGCCTTAATTCACCCAATTGGCATAACTAATTAAGTGCAACTCTAATCATGTAGTGCCCTATGCCGTAGAACCATCTTCAGTGTCAGAACTTGCTGGATGGTGAAACAAGTATTCCTAAGGGAAACTCGGAGCGCATATTGTTGAATATGCGGGGGTGGCAGGTTGAGGATATATATATACTTGTCATCCACAATTGCAGGTTACGGAGGATGGCTATGGTCATGCCTCAAATATTTGATGTGATTGAGGACAGCTGCGGTTGTACCTCGGATTAGAGGGTTTTGTATACCCTGTTTTCTAGTGTCGTAACTTGTACCAAGTACGGACTAGTTGTTATCAGTTGACTATATGTCACTATTGGCAGTTTGGCTGGTATGTCACTGCATTTTACTCGTACTGACCGAGGGGAAGAGATCTTAGGATGCCGGTACTCCTAGATCTTGTACGGAACCGAATAGCCCTTCGCAGGGGTCGGTTGGACTTTGAATGGTACGATTCAAATTCCCCAGGGCATAATAAAAGATGTAATACAGCCGTATAGCATATCTGTTTAGGGTTATACATGACGCTTCACATTGAATGGAAACCCATGTTTGTTCTCTTTACATAAAGATGATGCTTAGTGCAACTAAGAGATAGCAATTATACTTATGTTGTGGATATGCATAAGACTGTAATTGTGTACATACAATGGTCATGCTTATGTTGATATCTTACTGCTACTGTTGATTATAATCATGATGCTAGATATCTCATGTTGATAGTTATGTTTCACATGCTATCCATGCCTCTATAATTAGAAATACCTGACAGAGACTTAATGCCTGTAATTAGGTTTGGTTAAAGTCCAATGCCTGGATGTGTAATCAGGATTGGTATAGTCCAATGCCTGAAACATTTATACCTGATTGATATAGTTTAATTCTTGAATAATACATGATGATTTATATAATCACATGTCTGGCATAAGTGAATACTTGTTTAGAAGATTGGCTAAGGCCAACAAATAGAAACAAGAATGAATCATGGGTGACACATCAGAATAATGAATGACATGAGCAAAGCTTGAGATGTTGAAAATGTATGGTAGATAAATGTTATACATGTTCTTTCTATTTCTTATAAAGAGAATAGATGAATTACTGTTCAATCATAGATAGGTGTAATACTTTAAAAGATGAGAATGATCTAAACTGCTTATCCTCTGCTCAGTTTTATATTAATTAAACTACAATAATGATGTTTCTGGCGGAGAGTTATATCTCTCGCTGGGGCAATTTTCAATTGTCTCACCCCCGTGGGAACCAACATTTTTAGGTGGACGAGTGTGAAAGAGACTGATAATATCTTTCGGATGAAGAACATCAGCAGCTACAAGGACAGCAGTGACAACTCAGGTTGAGTGTGTTGTCTATCGTGTTTGGTAGATAGAAGTCCTATGTGTCGTCTCTGTACTCTCAGGTCCTCGGAGTTAGTACTTAGTGCTTTTAATGTATCGTTTTGAGATTTTGGCTTGATTCCTCGAGGTTATTATGTTGTCTGTGTTTAGCTTTTAACAAGGCAGTTGATGTTGTAACCCTTGAAAAGAGATGGTATAAGATATATACTTATGAACCATGATGTAAATGTAATACATTGGTTCTTGTTGAAAGAGTTTTCCTATGATTGGGTCTCTTTGAAAAAGGTTTTAATTTTTAGTGATTTTCTATAATCCGCTGCTTAGTGAACGCTTCCGCATTAGTTAATCTTGTTTTCACGAGACGGTCGTCACAATTTAGTGGTATCAGAGCTCTAGGTTCGCTGAGTCTACAGAGACATAGGACTAAGGTAGTAGAGTCTGTTCTGGTATCATCTAGTGTATCTGATAATGTCTTATGCTCATATAAGAGAAGAAGAACTTAAAGATGACTGGGTCCATGAGGAGATTGCTGCTGAGAGCAGCAATATTGCACCAAGAAGAGGTGCATGGGAGCAGGCAAGAGAGAGACAATTGCCTAAGAGTCTCCTAGTTGATCTATTTATGATAAGAAAATCTTTCTTTAAGTATTACTGTTGGGCAGATTAGGGCAACAGTAATGCATATAGTGGACTGGATACTAGCTTTACGATCTAGGTTATCAGTCCTTAATACAGAAGTTTGAGCTTTAAAAGAGTTCCTAAATGACTTAGTCATGTTGGAACAAGGGAAAGTCATGTGTGTATAATGATATTAAAAGTGAGGAATATGATCGCAAATAAATTGCATACTACCTAATCTCAGTATTTATATACCCTGGCCAGGTATACAACTATTGATGATAAAGTGAGTATGGAAACTCTTAGATTGTAATCTCTCTGATTGCCCTGATCAAGCAGTCATTCTGATACAATCTAATGAGTATCATGAAATCAGAAATATGGAATGAATAAATGTGTGATATACTAAGTATAAGAAAGAGAAGTCTGAGATAATCTCAAATGAGCATGTTGTATGAGGAACTAAAAGTGTACTCCTCATAAGATAAGGATAAGAATAAGAGAAATGAAACATGTTCAATAATGATGTAAGTATAATAAATGTCTTTTCCCTAACGAAGAAATGGGAAATATGATGAGATCATGAGATGATCATAAACATGCTAAATGGATAATGTCATGTAATCATCCTTATAATTCCTATGCTAAAGGCAAGGAACCTAGGAAGAGCTAAAGAGTAAATAATTCATGAATAGTTGAAAATACATGAATTGATAAGAGGAATATGAATCCTTGTTTTCTTTCCTTTCAAGGACATGGCAATCAAGTGGGTCTTAGGACACTTGATGCGCATAAGATAAAAATGTTAAAGTGATGGATACTTAGAAAAGTACCAGTTTATCTTGGGCTTTGGCTCTAAGGTGAATATATATGTAAAAACTGATGTCCCAAGAGGAAAGGAAGATAAAGATGTGATGTGTTGTTAACATATTAAATAGATACCAAGGCAAGGGATCCTGGTATCTAGAGAAATATTAGATGATTTATGTTGATTACTTGGGATGGTCAACTATGAAATTAGTCTGATTATATAAAATGATATGAACATCATATGTTAGGGGTTTATGCTTTTCATAAACATAAAATTAATAAAGGATGTATGATGTCTCCATAACAATGAGGTATTATGAAGAGACATGTTGATATGGTGAATGAATGACATCTGTTTCCTTTATCTGGGATTTCGGGGACGAAATCCTTGTTAGGGGTTTATAATTTGTAACATCCCTGACCTGGGTTATGAGTTAACCCTAGATATTTTGCTCAATAAGATTAAGTAGATTCTTAATCTTATCTTGGGAAAAGTAATTAGGGCTCATGAGGAACTTATGTTTCAATTTTGGTCCCGTTTGAACAATGTTGAAACAATGCTTGCTTATTTGGGACTAAAATGCAAATTACCCAAGTTGAGGGGTTAAATTGCAAATGTTGCATGATAAGATGTTTCTCTGATGTTGAGACATCATAAGAATGAATATGATGTAGTGTTATGGTTTTCACAAGCTTGGGCATCAAGTTTAAGCTTGTAAAGCAATCCTTGTGCATCAAAACCCAATTTTGGTGTAATGTGCAATTTACCCAAAACCTAGGGTTTAATATGCAAATTACCACTTCAATAAGGTCCTTAATGTTTCTTGGCATCATGTAGAGAAAAGAAAATGAGAGGGGCATCTCATTTGAATTAAGTTGGAGGAGAGAGAATCTTGATATTAAAATAATCAAGATTTAATCCTAAGTGAAACCCTAATTCAATTTAGGGAAAAACTGAATGTATTAATTAAAGGGCCTTCAACCAAAATGTTATTGGTTGATTTTGAATAAGGATGGACGTTCTTTTGCCAAGATAAGGAACGAAAATATCCTAAGGAGGTGAAATTCCACTCACCTTATTATAAAGAAAAGTAATTTCCACTCACATATGGAATATTAATATAATAAGCATTAAGGTGCTTAATTTTCTTTTCTTTAATTGAGGACAATGAAGGAGAATTAAAGGAAAAGGAAGGTTCCTCGTCCTTAAGGGATTTGAGGGGGAAGAGGCGGCCATATTTTTGGAATTTAATGCATTTTAATAATGCATTTTCTCTCTCATCAATTTTCTTATAAAAGTACCTTTACCAAGCCAAAACAAAGGCTATTTCGGATTCTTTTCTTTCCTCTTGCTTAGAAAACGACTAAGGAGCTGTGGAGGAGCAGGAGGACGACCCCAACCTGTTGGTAAGGTCCTTGACCTTCGTTCTCCTTGATTCCATGGTGGAAATAAAAAATAAATCATTGATTTCTTCCTATTTTGATCTCCTCTTCAACCCTAGGCAACTTTTTCATCCAAAAGCTTGAGGACGAGTTTAGGGGGAGTTTCTAGAGCTTCATACACCATTAATGGCGTGACCTTGAAGCTTTGGATCTCAATTGGAGGCGGGTTTTATAACTCAAACCCTTAATCGTTGCTGTTGCATCAATCAATTATGCTTTGTTGATTGTTTTCTTCAATTTGATACATACTTGTTTCTTTGCTGCAATTTCCATCAAGAACGGTTGCTGTTCTTGGTTGTTCGAAGGAAGGGGATGATGACATCATCCTAGATGCTTATCCAAAGAAAAGTACCAAGCCAAATGGTCTTGATATCTATTCCAAATCGTTTTAAATTGATTGGCTATGCGGTTTCAGCAAACCGTTTTAGGGAAAACGGTTTCACGACCGTTTGATATGGTTGAACAAGCGTTGACCGTTTGGGAATCTTGTTCCTAATTATGTAGTCTAATGACCCTCCAAATTTTAGGGGTTAACTCCCAAGGAATCGTGAGTTGAAGGCCAATCAATTAAATAAATCGAATTGAATTAAATGCTGATTTTCAACCTGATCAACTTGACCAATTTGGGAAAACGGTTTCAAGACCGTTTGAGTGTGTTGACCAAGCATTGAACGTTTGGGATTCCTATTTATAATTATTTTGGTTAATGACCCTCCAAATTTTAGGGATTAACTCCCAAGGAATCGTGAGTTGAAGCCTAATCAATTAGGGAAACCTAATTGAATTAAGTGCTGATTTTCAATCTGATTTAATTGACCTTTTTGAGTAAATGGTCTCAAGACCGTTTGAATACATTGACCAAGGGTTGAATGTTTGGGATTACTGTTCCTAATGATTTGTTCTAATGACTCACCAAATTTGAGTGATTAACTCCCAAGGAATCGTGAGTTGAAGGCTATTCAATTAAGCAAACCCTAATTGTTTATGGAAGCAATAACTATGTCAAACATAGTTGTTTGTATTTGATCGGATGGTTGATGTAACCAAATCAAGTGGAGAGAATGATATAAATGAATTCATACATGAGTGTGATTCATATGGTTATTTAGGGTATGATCCTTAGTAAAGAGATCAAGAAACCCTAATTGAGAAGGTTAATGAACCTTGACCCTGATTTAGGGAAATTCTGAGTGAAACCCTAATCTAGGGTAATAGTGTAACCCTAATTAAGGGTAATAGTGTAACCCTAATTAAGGGTAATGACTTGGGTAACTCTAATTTAAGGTAATGAAATACCAAACCCTAATTGGAGGAATAATGAATCCCTAATTTATGGGTAATTGAATGAAACCCTAATTGGGATGATTAGTGAAACCCTAATTGAGGGTGATTCCCTGAGAAACTCTAATTGAGGATGATTCCATGTGAAACCCTAATTGAGGGCGATGTCATATGAAACCTTAAACCTAATACAGAGTAAAGATATGTAAAACCCTAAATTTGGGCTATAGTGCATGGAATTCTAATCATGGGCAATATCATGATAAATCATAACCCTAATGTCTGGGTAATGATATGAGTAAACCTTAATGATGAAATAATGAGTAATACCCTATAATGATGAAATATCTCAAGTGGTTGACTTTAGGCAACCTTATAACAAGAAATGCCTTAATTTGAGATGAGTCCATATCATTGAAGATAGTTGGACAATCCTTGTGTGTGATCTATGCACATCATGGTAATGGTGATAGGTTAGTGGATGAAAGTATTAAGATGTGAGATTCCTTATTATAAGATAAGTTAATAAACTCAAGTAAGATAGAAGTGATGAGGGAAGTGATATATTGAGACATGATAGATATCACGTTTAGAATTTTAGGGTTGATATACCTTGATGCATCTCAAATCCAATATTTTTGGATAAGATACACAAGGAGAGTGTTATGTAAATTGTTACAATGAAATTTAATGAGTTTAACATACTTGATAAGTAAGCTAAAATGAGTATGAGGTAATCATACCATGATAAGGATGAGAGATAAACTCGTATCTTGTGTTGATGATCATTTAATGATAAATGATAAGAATATTAAATACTTGGAATGTCGATGGATGCTCCTAGATGTATGGAACAATATATTAGGGTTGGATTGATAAAATGAACATGAAACCCTAATTGATGTGAATAGTAAACCCTAACCCTGTGGAGGAAATAGTGGTGTTACTATTATATTACATGAGTTAATATGTTATTGTTGCCTAGTGAGAGGTGACAAGATGTTTAATGGCCTTGTGAGCCATATGGTTAGATGTTACCTGGTAAGAAGTAACAAGATGTTTCATGGGCATGATTGAGCCCTGAATGAGGTGTATTCCTCTTATGTTGATAAGGGTTGATACCCTGTGCTATTGTGAAAAGGATTTATATCCTGTGATAATATGATAATTGGTGTAATCTAATGAATGTCAAGTGAATATTACCATGTGATGATGAGATGAGAAATTATGTTTCATATGTTTTATATCTTTTCAGGTTTTGATATTTATATGCTTGCTAGAAATGAATTAGGGTTTGTATGTCCACTTGTTTGATGCAGCCTTAATTCACCCAATTGGCATAACTAATTAAGTGCAACTCTAATCATGTAGTGCCCTGTGCCGTAGAACCATCTTCAGTGTCAAAACTTGCTGGATGGTGAAACGAGTATTCCTAAGGGAAACTCGGAGCGCATATTGTTGAATATGCGGGGGTGGCAGGTTGAGGATATATATATACTTGTCATCCACAATTGTAGGTTACGGAGGATGGCTATGGTCATGCCTCAAATATCTGATGTGATTGAGGACAGCTGCGGTTGTACCTCGGATTAGAGGGTTTTATATACCCTGTTTTCTAGTGTCGTAACTTGTACCAAGTATGGACTAGTTGTTATCAGTTGACTATATGTCACTGTTGGCAGTTTGGCTGGTATGTCACTGCAGTTTACTCGTACTGACCGAGGGGAAGAGATCTTAGGATGCCGGTACTCCTAGATCTTGTACGGAACCGAATAGCCCTTCGCAGGGGTCGGTTGGACTTTGAATGGTACGATTCAAATTCCCCAGGGCATAATAAAAGATGTAATACAGCCGTATAGCATATCTGTTTAGGGTTATACATGACGCTTCACATTGAATGGAAACCCATGTTTGTTCTCTTTACATAAAGATGATGCTTAGTGCAACTAAGAGATAGTAATTATACTTATGTTGTGGATATGCATAAGACTGTAATTGTGTACATACAATGGTCATGCTTATGTTGATATCTTACTGCTACTGTTGATTATAATCATGATGCTAGATATCTCATGTTGATAGTTATGTTTCACATGCTATCCATGCCTCTATAATTAGAAATACCTGATAGAGACTTAATGCCTGTAATTAGGTTTGGTTAAAGTCCAATGCCTGGATGTGTAATCAGGATTGGTATAGTCCAATGCCTGAAACATTTATACCTGATTGATATAGTTTAATGCTTGAATAATACATGATGATTTATATAATCACATGTATGGCATAAGTGAATACTTGTTTAGCAGATTGGCTAAGGCCAACAAATAGAAACAAGAATGAATCATGGGTGACACATCAGAATAATGAATGACATGAGCAAAGCTTGAGATGTTGAAAATGTATGGTAGATAAATGTTATACATGTTCTTTCTATTTCTTATAAAGAGAATAGATGAATTACTGTTCAATCATAGATAGGTGTAATACTTTAAAAGATGAGAATGATCTAAACTGCTTATCCTCTGCTCAGTTTTATATTAATTAAACTACAATAATGATGTTTCTGGCGGAGAGTTATATCTGTCGCAGGGGCAATTTTCAATTGTCTCACCCCCATGGGAACCAACATTTTTAGGTGGACGAGTGTGAAAGAGACTGATAATATCTTTCAGATGAAGAACATCAGCAGCTACAAGGACAGCAGTGACAACTCAGGTTGAGTGTGTTGTCTATCGTGTTTGGTAGATAGAAGTCCTATGTGTCGTCTCTGTACTCTCAGGTCCTCGGAGTTAGTACTTAGTGCTTTTAATGTATCGTTTTGAGATTTTGGCTTGATGCCTCGAGGTTATTATGTTGTCTGTGTTTAGCTTTTAACAAGGCAGTTGATGTTGTAACCCTTGAAAAGAGATGGTATAAGATATATACTTATGAACCATGATGTAAATGTAATACATTGGTTCTTGTTGAAAGAGTTTTCCTATGATTGGGTCTCTTTGAAAAAGGTTTTAATTTTTAGTGATTTTCTATAATCCGCTGCTTAGTGAACGCTTCTGCATTAGTTAATCTTGTTTTCACGAGACGGTCGTCACACATAAATCCTTCCATATTACGTCTTTCTTCTCCTTAGAAACTTTATGCCAAGAATCTATCTTACAACCGCAATGGCTACGAGTAACATACCCAACATATGAAACAAATGAATTGCGATTCACACCAGATGCATTTCCAGCATTATCAAAATCCACAACAAGTTTGGGTCCATTGCCCTTTTGCGCTGTTAACTTCTTCATCATAGTAATGCCCCTTCTCCTGTCAACTTTTTGGTGTTGCTGATCAAGTGCCTCAAGTGCTTCAGATGGTACATGTGCATCATCAACCTAAAATTTGACAAAATAAACATATTTACAAGATATAACTATAAATTGACATATAGATATAAATATATGATATATTTTTAAAACTTACATTGTGAGGCGGCGCATTGATGTCCTCACCCTCACGGTAATCATCAGCACGGTCATCAGGAGAATGCTCAGCCATCTGAAAATTCACATTCACATTGTAAAGTAATTCAAATTGTAAAGCTCACATTGTAAAGTTCACATTCACATTGTAAAGTAATTCACATTGTAAAGTTCACATTATAAAGTAATTCACATTGTAAAATTCACATTGTAAAGTTCACATTCACATTGTAAAGTTCACATTATAAAGTAATTCACATTGTAAAATTCACATTGTAAAGTTCACATTCACATTGTAAAGTTCACATTCACATTGTAAAGTTCACATTCAAAAAAATAAAACATATAAAAAAACATTGTATAAACATGCCTCTAATATTGTGATTTTTTATCAATTAACAATCCTTCATTGTGATCTCCGCGCACATACAAGTCATCATTAGCTTCAATATTTGTTGGTGTTGGCAAACCAACTGATGATGGACTGGAGTCATCATACTTATCATAGTACTGTTCTTCATCTATAGGATCTTCAATGAACTGTCTTTTACCATGAAGAATAACCGACCATTTATCATTTGCAGGATCATTGATATAAAATACTTGTTTTGCATGTGATGCCAATATGAATGGTTCATCCTTCTCGCCAATCTTTTCAAAGTTCACTAAAGTGAAACCCAATTCATCCACTATAACTCCTTTGGTGTTATCAACCCAATTACATTTGAAGAGCGGAATTCTGAAATCTATGTAGTCAAACTCCCATATGTCTTCAATGACACCGTAATATGACATTTTAGCTTCACGTGGACTCTTATCCTTTGCACTTGCAAAAAACATAATCGATGCTTGAAGGGTGACCCCACTATTTTGGACGACACTCTTATCATCTTGGCGCTTTGTGTAATATGTGAATCCATTAATGTCATACCCTTCATAAGACATAACAGTCAATTTTGGTTTAAAGGTGAGGCATTTAATAGTTTCAGTAATATCATCTGGTATTTGAGATAGTTGATGTAAGACTTTATTTTCAAACCATTTAATAAATGTCTTGTTATGCTCTCTAGCAAGCCACATTGTATTGGCTCGAGGATATTGTCTCTTGATGAAATTGGTATGTTCCTCGATATAAACGTTCACTTCGTCCATGTTGTGTAAAATATACAAATGACCTTGTTCCAACTGCTCACGGCTGATTACTTTCACACGTGATCCCAAAATTCCTTTGCCAAATTGCTCGTCAATATTCTTGTCATTATCAGGAGTGTCATTACCACTGAGAAAGTCATTGCAAAAATCCATAACCTCTCTCGACACATAACCCTTGATAATACTCCCTTCAGGCCGATAACGGTTTTGAACATCACTTTTAAAAACGCTCATGTATCGTTCAAAGGGATACATCCAATGCAAGAAAATTGGTCCCAACATTTTCACTTCCCTAGTCAAGTGGACAACAAGATGTACCATGATATCAAAGAACGACGGAGGAAAATACATCTCAAGATGACATAGGGTAACAACCACTTCTCTTTGCAATTTATCAAGAGTATCAGGGTCAATAACTTTGTTGCACAGACTGTTGAAAAAGAAACAAAGTCTGGTGATTGCAAACCTTACATGCTTCGGCAATATAGATCTAATTGCCACAGGCAATATTTGTTGCATTAGAGTGTGACAATCATGAGATTTAAGACCTATCAACTTCAGATCTTTCATTGATACCAATCTACGGATGTTGGATGAGTAACCCTGTGGCACCTTAATATTTACCAAACATTCACAAAAAGCTTTCTTCTCCTTTCTAGACAATGTGTAACAAGCGGGAGGTAAGTATGTTCTTCGATTTCCCATTTCATGAAATTCTGTTAATTCTGACCTTATTCCCATTTCACGCAGGTCCAGTCTAGATTTTATCCCATCTTTACTCTTACCTGGTATATTCAACAAAGTACCGATGACACTATCACAGATATTTTTCTCAACGTGCATGACATCGATACAATGCCTGACTGTCATAGAACTCCAATAAGGAAGATCCCAAAATATTGACTTCTTCTTGAATAAAGATTTGTCACTCCGTGTGGCCATAGTACATTGTGATCTCTTACCAAATTCATTGACAAAGTCTTTTACTCTTTCCTAAACAACCTCCCCTGGTATAGGTTTAGGTGCACTCTGTTCCTCATTCAATCCATTGAATGCTTTGCGCTTCCTACGATACAGATGGAATTTTGGAAGAAACCTTCGATGACCGAGATATACAGTCTTACCGCCATGTTTTAGTCTTGTTGAATCAGTGTTCTCTTCACATATAGGACATGCTTTAGCTCCTTTGACACTATATCCAGACAAATTCCCATATGCTGGAAAGTCATTAATAGTGCAAAACAACATAGCATGCAAACGAAATGTCTCTCTTCGTGAAGCATCATAGGTCATCACACCTTCACCCCAGAGTTTCTTTAAGTCATCAATCAGAGGTTCAAGATAAACATCGATGTCATTTCCAGGTTGTATAGGGCCCGATATCAACAACGACAGCATTACGTACTTATTTTTCATACACAGCCAGGGAGGAAGATTGTATATAACAAGCATGACTGGCCAAGTGCTATGTTGGCTGCTCAATGTCCCGTACAGATTCATCCCATATGTACAAAGCCCAAGTCTTAGATTCCTGACTTCTTCACCAAATTCAGGGTACAATAGATCAATCTTCTTCCACTGTGGGGAATCAGACGCATGTCGTAGGATCCCATCATTATTTTTCTTAACATCTGCATGCCACCTCAAATTCTTCGCATCTATCGGATTGGCAAACAAGCGTTGAAACCGTGATATTATAGGTAGATACCACATCACCTTGGCAGGAGAACCAGTTTTGGACTCCCCCGAAGTCGTCAATTTATACCGTGACGCACCACATTTTGGACAATCTTTCAAATCTGCATAGTCCTTTTGAAATAATACACAATCATTCGGGCATGCGCGTATCTTCTTGGCATCCATTCCTATTGGGCACAACAATTTCTTTACCTGGTATGTTGAGATTGGCAGCTCGTTTCCTTCAGGAAGCATTTCTTTCAACAAAGACAACAATGACGTGAAGCTTTTGTCGCTCCATCTATTGTTAGCTTTCAGCTTATACAATCTCAACACAGCGCTAAGCTTCGTAAACTTAGTACAACCTGTGTATAATGGCATCTCAGCATCATGCACAATGTTTCTAAAAATGGGAGGTGGATCGGTGTGATCTACCCCACAACTATTCAGCATCGCATCAATGATGTCTACTGGAACTGGTTCGTTCACATCTACGTCATCGTAGGCAATTACTTCTTCCACACAAGCACTGCTATCGACATCCACTGGTTTCGGGATTGAAATCTCTCCATGCTAGTGCCATTCTGTATAGCCTTGTATAATCCCGTTGCACATGACATGACTTTTGATTTCGTCACCAGTGTTGACTTTCAAGTTGTTACCGCAATGCCTACATGGACAGTAGAACCTATCTCCAGGTTGTTTCCTATGTTCCTCGGCAAATCTAATAAACTGGTCAAGACCAGAAATAAACTTTGGGGTGCAGCGATTGCGAATGGACATCCATGATCTATCCATTCTATGATCAAAGAGAAAACAAGTATATATTACAACAAGATTAGGGTCTAGGGTTAACAAATACATGTGATGTCATTATTATATATAATAAATGTGTACCACCTATCCCATTCTTGAACACCTAATCTCACTAGTAAGTGTATAATGTGTATTGGGTTTTCGAGAAAATTTCGGCAGCATTTCCCCACTGTTCTCCAAGTACATATGTACTTAGAGAACAAACGGGGAAATGCTGCCGAAATTTTCTTGAAAACCCAATACACATTATACACTTACATCCTAAGCGAGATTAGGTGTTCAAGAACAGTCCCAAACTGGGGACTATCCAAGATTTACTCCTAATGAGTAAATCTTGGACGGGTTTCTAGGCCAACAAATAATGTGTTGTCATTCTTATACCTAAAATCCTAGTTTTCATTCAAAGCATGTCACATGTGTGCATTACAATTCATCATTAAGCAAGAAGGGTGATTAGGATTCTCACCAAGAACGGGTTTTGATTTTCTATACAATTTTATAAAAAATGCACATGTATGCATATATATACTATACTTTTTGGAACCTTTATACATATCTGAACACCCTAAATAACCATACTAAACACCCAAATACTTTATAACACAACTATAAAACAATGATTATAGCTAAACTATTAAACAATAGACTTGTCACACATAAAACACCCTATACAACTATAAAACAAAAAAGTATTAAGATATGCATGATACAATAACTATTTTGCATCACATTACAGCAGACTTATCATTGATACCTTACTAACTTATTGCTACATTTACATATCATCACTTGATCAAAAATTACAGCAGTACATTTAACCAAAGTATGCATTCTAAAATCTATGTCATGATTAGTTACATGTAATTTACTTGGATATACAGCAGTACCCGATTACTATGTCTTACATACAAAGTATGCATATTAAATTAATTAAGGCTTATCATAGAACATGTATTGTATATAAGTTCAATATATTACAGTCAATAATTATTTTACTTTCAAAAATTACTTAATGTTACAGGCTTGCAGCTCTAATATAAAGAGTGATCAACTAAGGCATGGCGATAGATCAGTGTATATGAGTTATTTATCAAGTTACCAATAAGTAAATAACTTTTAAAAAAAATGCCCAGCAGCAGCCTGGGTAGCACGGCCGTGTGGTCGGCCAACACAGCCACGGCCGTGCCAGCCCACACGGTCATGGTTGCTATTGGTAAGGAGAGGGAGAAGAAAGAAGAAGAGCAGGGCAGAGCAGAGGAAGAAGGAAGAAGGTCGTGGTTGCCTTGGCACCGCCCAAGCAGCCGCCGGAGTAGAGGAAGAAGGAAGAAGGCAGGGCGGGCATACCTTGAGGGTAGAGGAGAGCAGCGGCCAGAGCAAGGCGAGGAGCGGCGGAGGAAGGGAGAGCAGCAGGAGCGGCGGTGAGGGCATGGAGCAGGAGCACGGCCGCCGGTGAGCACGGAGCAACGGCGAGGGCAGGAGCAGCGGTGAGGGCAGGAGCACGGCGGGCGCGAGCACGGAGCAACGACCGGCGGGGGCGAGCAAGAAAATCGCCAGACCTAACTGAAATCAGGAATGAAACAGGGAAAGGGGAAGAGTCACTCGCGCTGGTGAGCTATTAAGTTGACAATAAGCATCGGTTATTCAAAATAACCGACAACTAAACCAAAAGTGTCGGTTCTTTTCCAACAACCAACACCTATACTAGATTATAGTCGTCGGTTTTTAACTAAAAGACAACCGACAACTATTCCTGTCCCGCGAATAACCTTTAGTCGTCAGTTATTCATTTATGAACCGACGCCATATGTCAAATTTTCGTGGTAATTTTTTCGCTGGAATTTTGGTTTTGGCGGTTGATTTTAGGTGTCGGTTTTTTATTAATTAACCGACACTTAATAAAAGCGGTACCCATGTCTGGTCGACCTTCATAGATTGGATGTCGGTTTATGTTATCAACCGATACTGTAGAGTTTAGGTGTCGGTTTCTGTATACAACTGACACCTTGAAAAGTGACTTTATAAGCCATTTCTGTAGTAGTGGTTAGAGAACAAGGTGATATGCCTTACATATATCACTAACTTGTTCACAATTATGATTTGGGTGATTACAAACCATCTATATATACCAAGGTATATTATGTGAGGATGACATCTAAGTCACTAATGTATCATGGAGGCATTAAGGATAGATATGTATGTATATGTTATCAAGACTTGGTGATTACACATTAGGGTTGAGGTCAACATGACCATTGCATGTTATGCATGTTAAGAATGCATTAGAACCATTATCTTACTAACCATACTATTAGGGTGACATGCTCAACATTAAGTGTATCAAGAATATGTTAAAGTTCAAGCATATGAACTATACTTTAGATGACTAATTATATATATTCATTTGTGTATAAACAAATAAGATGAATTATAATTTTTTTGTCGAACACTAACCATATGAACTTACCAACCTCTTATCTAAGGAGTTAGGGTTTCTAAAACATAGTAACTTGATTTCGAATGTATTAAGGGACTCCACCCCCTTAAAGAGGATTTTGTCCTCGAAATCAAAAAATCCAAAATCTATCAAGGTATAAAAGCATTACTACTAAAGCCACTATACAAAAAGGGTTGAGGTAAATATATGTATGAGATCCAACTTAGATGTCCCACTAAACACCATTATCAACCTCAAAGCCTAATCATAGGGTAGGATACTCCCAACTTGGAAAACTAAGGCTCCTTCAAAGAGATTATGGGAACATAAGGTGATTCTACATGATTAACCAAAACATCATATACTAGGTTCAAAAGGTTACTTAGCAATAAGATAATTTGTCTAAAGGTATGCTATTTTGGGACAGTCAATATCAGCTCAGGCCAGGCTAGTGTCAAATGGATCTGGGAGTCCTCGTAATCCAAGCTAGTGGTGTAGAGGAAAATATTGCCAGCCCCCAGACCTTGACCCTTTCTAGACACCTTTGCTTTCAACGTATGCCCAAGTAGCAACCTAACATACTAATCATCAAAAAGTTGATCAAATTATATTTCTAATATGAAATTATTATGCCTTAAATCAATCATTCATCATTGGTCAACTCTAAGGTGAAAGGCTTGCTAAAGGGAACCTATATAAGGCAAGGGTTCCTAACTAGGAGACAAATTGAAATAGTCAAGACTCCGACTACCTTGATTCTCTGATACCATGCTGTAAAGAGCTGAGAACGACTCTCTACTAAAACTTGGCAAACAAAAACACCAATGTGTGGCAGCAGAATTTTAAACTTTGACTATATTCAATTGTATAAAGAGTACTTTACAAAATTTCCCAAAAAGGGCGTACAACTTTATACAAAACAATAGTATCTAGGTAGAGGAAGACTAAAACCAAATCAATATTGTCTCCAAAGAAAAACAACTTAACATATAGGCAGCTATAGCTAAGTCCAAGCTAGAAGGTTGATCTCCTTATCCCTAGCCTTAGGCTGGTTCACCAAGCTTCCAATGCGCACTCTGATCCTATATTTGAGTGGTTGGGATGACCCAGCAAGAGAGAGATAAAAGTATGTGTTAATAAAAAAGAATAAGGACAAATAATAAAGCACAACATTGCATAACTAAACTGATTTACTACACTAACAGATTTTAAGAGTATGAGGCAAGTATAATAAATGAGAAATAGAAATCTGCCATAGTAAATCCACATCAATAATCAACATATCATGAATGATATTATGACACAAAATCATACCAATGTAGGGTGAGGCACTTACCAGACCTATACCAAGAGGAGAGGGGGAATTTTAACATCTCCTAACCTCCAAAATATATATAAAATGGGGAGAATTTTAACATTCCCCTGGGGAGAATTTTAATGTTCCCTTGGGCTCATGCCCACTATGGGTGGTTTGTACTCATGTACACTACATTGTCATTTGGCCAAAAATACATCATGCTAAATCATTCACTTGGCAGTAGTAAAAATATAAATAACATTGCATCATAGCAAATGGGGAATAAAACCCATGAAGTAAACAACATAAAAGAGCCAACATTGAAAATATCAAGATTCAAGTATTTTCAAGTAAATGAGACAACATAGGCAATAGCAAGATTCACATAATTCAAATAGATGATCCACAATGGCAATAGAAGCATCAAATAGTGAAGAGCCAAATAAAGGCAATAGAAGGATATCAAGGCTTAGCACATTGTGATTGTAGGGTTGGATAAAAGCCCAACTGAGGAATAAGTTAATTGCACATTCTTACACAAGCATTATTATTCATTCATAAATAGGAATCACATACATAAATAGGGGTCACATACCTTATTGTAGATTCACATCCATCATTATCACTGATTAGATTATATCCAAGATCATTTTCCCTAATTACAAATATTTCACATGAATTAACATTTATAAAGTATAAAGGAAATACCCATTTTAGACCTTATTAGAAAACCACTGATTTAGGACTGGAAACCTAGACCAAAATCTCACTTAGGTTTCACAGATTAGGAAAACATACTTAATTTCCCAATTTAGAATTAAAATGAATTAATTATCATTTTTAGAACATTTTATAGAATTGAAATGGCATTCAAAGCAAACTTCGAAAAAGCATTGAGAATCAGAATTTAAAAACCACAAAATCGGATTCTACTCAAAAAAATCCTTTCCAATGAGTATTTATTTGCATTTTCTGAGCAAGGACCAATTTACTATGAATTAAAGAAATTGGACCAATCAAATTGCAAGAAAAAGCCATGTAGGCTAAAAAGGCTTGCACCAAGGGCGATTGAGCAGAGGGCAAAATTACCAAAATGCTCTTGCTCGGCAAATCAAATAAATTGCAATAGTAGGGACATCATAGTCATTATGACACATCGTTTAATTCCCACAGAGAAAAGAAAATGAAAGAATAAAGGACAAGAATGTCCGTACTCGATTAATCAATTGATTGAAACCACGGGGGTACTTGAGTCAATGCACCTCAAAGATTGTTGTTGCTTCGAGTCATGGCTCGAGCAGCACATGGGGGTCAGGGCTCCAAGCTCCTGACTGCCATAGAGGCACATTCGTTGTAGCCTGAGACCGGGAATGGGTTCCCTGGGGTCTCATGGTCACAAAGATCCTCAGAACGAGTCCTTGCGTGCTCCGGAGTGACGGGAATAGCCGCAACACGACCGGAAATAGGGGAACAAAAATCAGCTCAAAACCAGTGAAAATGAAGGTCAATAACACAACTAAATGGTTCAACACCATTGCGGATGAATTGCTAATCAAAGGGAGCCGTCGGTATGGTCAGAGGTGCATTGGAGCTCAGAAACGCCAAGTGCTGGCGGAGACGGGGTCTATAGGACCCGGAGCTAGGAGCGACCTCGAGACAAATAGAGAGTGGCAAAGGGAAGGTTAAGCTTCAAGGATGCTTACCCTATCATCATTTGAGATGATGGTGGATGGGGATGCGTGCAGCAGTTTGCCATTGCCAGGGAAGCAGGTGGACTAGGCTAGGGAACTTTGGGTCATTTGGGGGGAAATTAAGCGAGGAGGAGACGAGCTTGAGGTCACGCGGTGTTGGACGGTGCCTCAAATAGGCGAGAGGAGAACCATTGCCCCCTCTGCACAAGACGACGAAGGGGAGGAGAAGACCCAAGAAGGGTGTTTAGTGCACAATGAATGGGAGAAGATGAGTAATGTCTCAAAGTAATCGGCTCGAGGGGGGCAAAGCCAACAGAACTTGAATCAAATGATTTGGTGAAGACGGGAGTGAGAACAAGATCGAGGAGTCGAGAGGCTAGGTTGCTCGCAAGGCTGGAGGAGGGAGATGACTATCTAGCTGTTGGATTGAGATCCAAGGGAAACCAGACACATGACAGAGTAATCTATGCAACCTTAGCGTGACAATGAAATAAATGAAAAAATCGATTCATCTACTATAGTTGCACTATAATAAAACTCATAAAATCAATTTGAGGGGTCAAATAAAGTCCAAAGGCCACCAAAATTTAACCATAGGTTAATTACAACTCCTAGAACAATTCTATGCCATTAGTTTCTCATTTTAGACACACTTTGGCCCTTAAATGCTATATAGAATATTAATGTATATTTTAATGTATAAAATGAGTGATTAATGTGAAGATAGTCTTTTAATGACACGAGTGAGTGAAATTCGAGATATTAGATGCATATCAATTTGAGAGTCATATCTCACCATATTATCCTCTCATAAATGTATTATGGTCCATTTGGAGGAGAGAGAAAGTAAATGGGTTAATTATTCTCATAACTTAATTCAAATACACATTATTACTCATATCACACCCAAAAAGATATTAAAGCTACAAATTAACATTATCTACTAATTATCTATCATTAATTTCCATATTGCATAATTAGTCCTCAAATATCACATTAGGTTGGCTATATATTCAAAAACCCCTACATTATCATAAATGTGGGTAGATTGTGAATTACATCTGCAAGAAAGGATCAATTTCAATATTGAGGCCAAAGAAGACTCAAAAGGATGGGGAATTTATGAAATATGACTAAAAGGACTAGAAAGTAAATAAAAGCTCAAAAGTGGGTAAATTTCAAGGACCTTGAGATTCAATATGTTACAGATTCTCTCTGATCTGATGATGAAAGGTTGATTCTATCTCAAGGTCAAAGCTAGCTGCAAGGCTGGTGTTGTTGGAGCGTGTCATACACTAGTCTTTGGGGGTACCTAGGATGGAAAGATCTTTCAGGAGTCAGATGGGTAGAGTAGAGTCAAATTCAAGTAGATGCTCAATAGTATCAAAAGTAAAAGTAAAATCCTAGATTCGTCTCAATAGAACTAAATTTAACTAGATGATTCCGTTGTCCCCGGCAACGATGCCAGAATTTGACGTGGTTTTTACTACACTAACAAACTCACTTAGGGCTAAAATCCCTAAGTTTTTACCAAAATGTTGTGCAATAGTACCTTCCACAAGCGGACGGATCTGATCACAGAATAGTTAAAGATCGAATCCTAAGGAACAACATTTTTAAGAATCTTACTAGTAAAATCTAGTTGAATCAAGACTAATATTTAGAACAAGAGTTGATTTGGGTTTAGTTAAACTAATTTCAAGGGAAGTAAAAAGAGCGGGATTAAAACTTAGTTTAGATTAATTATGGGAATCACTATGGTGGAATTAGGTTTCACCACCACTACACATGAAAACACATCCAAAACACATCCAGGCAAGACACAACTATCCAAATAGACCAGCAAACCATCCGTTAGGAAATAAAGTTTGTGTAAGCATCTCTACGGGCTCGATGTCTCATTACCCACGAGTCACACACCTACTACTCCAGAGATATCCCTTTGGAAGTTATCGTCTGGGCATCAACCATGTATGCCCTGAGAGCTAATCATAGGATGATTGGAATGGGATGCATTAATATTTATTTGATAAATATCAAAGGCAAGCTTCCAATTTATTCTAGTTCAATTAGTTATTAGATAATGATAGAATAGAATGAATGTCTAGAGAAAGACAGTACTGTAACGACCCTAACCTGGGTTATGAGGTAACCCTATTTTTTTTGGCTAATAAAGTTGCTTAGAACTTTAATATAATCCTCTAAGGTGTTTTTTTATCATATGACACACTTATGTTTCAAGTTTGGTCCCGATTGAATGTTGTTTGAGCAATTTTCCTTTGTTTTGGACCAAAGTGAAATTTACCCAAATTGAGGGGCTATAATGCAAAATGTCACATGTTAAATGTACCCCATGTGTTTTAGCATCATAATATAGAGAATGATGCTAAGTGGTGGCTTGTGGAAAGCCCAAATTCCAAGTTTGAACTTGTTTGAACAAAGTTGGTACCTTGTGCACCAATTTTGGTACAAATTGTAATTTACCCAAAATGTGGGGTTGATATACAAATTACCACCTCTAGAGTGTCCCTAATCCCTCCTAGTATCATATAGAGCAGAGAGAAAGAAGGAGACACCATGTTTGATTCCATTATGAATGATGGTAATCTTGGTGAAGAATTGACTAAGAAAAGGGTTGAATTTGAAAGCTTAACTTGAGTTGTATCAAGTTGAAAAGCTTATATATGAGTGCCTATCGGACAAGGAGCCCGAGGAGGTGTCCCATATAGTTTTTTGAACTCTTGGAAAAGTCCATATCATGCAAAGAACCTCAAGGAGGTGAGGTGTAACGTCCAGCAAGTTTCCTTAGAAAAAGTGTATTGGCTTGACTTAAAATAGTGATTAAACCTAGATGACTTATCCAAATGGATAAGCAATGGACGAATTTGCATATCTAGATGATCCTCAACCTTTTTGAATGTCAATATAAATGTTGATGCATGCATGTACACGTGCCACCCATGCATGACATGTGGCACCTACTAGCTCAAAATGTTGACACCTCATTTTTGCCTTCCTTCATGAACAACAAGTATATATACCCCTAGTTTCACCCCTTGGTGCAATTTTGCGACCCTTACCACCCTCCTACCCTAAGGTATCGTTGAGGAAAAGAGAGAAAACCATAATCCTTAAGGTCCTTAAGAGCATTTGAGTTGAGAAGGGATGAACAAGATGAGAGAGTCCTAAAGGTATCTTATTTCGAGTCAAATCCTGAGACATTGGCCAGGAAGTCACACTAATCCGGGAGTCCTCGTATTCTGACTAGAGGTGTAGAAGAAAATCTTGCCAACCCCCAAACGTGATCCTTTTCTAGACACCTCTGCCTTTTGGAAAATCCTCTAATAACTCCCTTGGGTTCTACGAAGTTTGTAAAATATAATAATTATTATAGATTAAATGAGGAACCCATGCTCTGATACCAAATGTAACGACCCCACCTCCCAGTAAACCCCAATTAAGGGAGACTAAGAGGTCAGAGTTGTTATCCCAATTAATAGGATCAAAGGTTCAACAATTAATTAGTAATAATTATGAAATTCTACCAAACTAAACTGAAATCTGGTATAAAATAAAACTTTGCATACCTTTTTCAAAAACTTAGATATCTACTTCTATCCACATCTGGAGTTTATTCTAACTAATCCTCCTTTTTACTTTAATTCTTATTTAATTCCACATGTGTTACTTTACTGTTTTTCTTTTTCAAACTTGTACCTAAAATGTCGACAAACAAAACGTCAGTCAGCATATCAAAATATGTCGGTATGTGGGGACAACCAAAATTTCAAAAATATGCCTAACAATTTAAATATCACAATCAAGTTAATTAACAAGCCAATTTATGCTTTCAGTGTGTCATTCTCCACCACTTTTGCACTAACCCTAGCATACCCCCTTTTGGGTTTCTCTTTTGCCAATGACTTAAGGCCACCTTCTCAATCAAGAGCTTGGTGCCTGGGGTCACCTCTCATAGTTCCCATTAATCATTCTATAAATACCACCTTCTGAATCCCGATCTTGGTGTCTGGGGTCACCACTCATGGTGCCCATTGGTCTTCCCTCCTGGGCTTGACCTTTGGCATCATCCATCAGGGTGGCATGTAGGTGCAAGAATACACACTTCTATTATTATTGTGATAACCATAGTGACTTTATGATTTGGAAGTATGAACATCCAAACTGATAGGTTGCATTCAATGCGATGAATCATCTGGAAAACCTTATGGAAACTAATGTGATTAACCATAAGTAACCACATACCTGGTCCAGAGTAACTTGATGTCTAAGAAACAATATTCAAGAACAATCAAGAAAGCAATCAACAATATCTTGAAATTAATGCATAACGTCCAAGTGTCATTGTTTTATTCAAAACATTCTCAAGATTGATTTGGATTCCACCTTAGGATTTCTAGTCCAACTTTAGAGTTTTATTAGGGTTTTAGCCTCCATAATGCATTTATCACTTTTAATGCTCTTTTGGTCCACAAACCCTAATTTCAACATCAAAGGCATAATTGAATGTCAATTAAGTCCAATATATCTCTTTTACACTAAAACTGCCATCTTTATCCTTTTAAGTTATGTCAAGATCATTAATCCCAATTATCAAGTTTGATTTCTTTTGAATTAACAACTCCAATTCACATATGAACCCTTTTTATCACTAATTCCACTATTATATACTAAGAAACCCTAATTATCCAAATAATTCACATTGAGGATCTTTGGTACTCAAATTTGCTTAGAATCATCATATCTCTATTTTATTCATGGATTGCACAATTAAAACCATTAAAAGTCATAGTTACCAAAATTAGGGTTTCTAAGCCCATTATTACATGTACATGGAACCCTAAATTAATCCAATTATCATCAAATCTAAGGGTTTTTCATTAAGTAAATCATTAAAGATGATAACTTTATGCACTTTTCAAATTGCAAGTATATTTAGGCCTCAAATATAATTTTTTTGTGTACCTATCAACCTGAGGATCAATTTTCATGTAGGACTTGTCTCAATCTGAGTTTCCTAGAATTAGTTATGATTTTTCAAAATAATTTGCCTCAGGACCAATGATAACACGCCATGTGTGAGGTTCATCCTAGTCCAGTCGAGTGCTGGGTCATGGCAAGAAGTTTTTTCTAACCTCCCTACTCTGCTTCACAACTGAGGGCGAAGTTTTCATTCTGCCACAGGTCGTCTTCTACCTCCGTATTCTCCTCCGTGCGCACCAGCGGTCAACCGGCTGGTTGACTTCACTCTCTTCTTCACCTACGTGCAAACTAGACTCCCAAACTCTCCGTCTCACACCCACAAGCTTAACAAGCCCTTTAATTACTTTCTTTCTTCTCTCTACCATTGGGATGACTTGTCACTACCTATGGCTAGAATTTCTTGGAGACAACAGTGGCGGTTGAGATCAAACTCCAAATTGAGAGCACTGTTGGGTTTGTCTACTTCATCAAAACTTGCAAGAGCCATTGGTTTGGTTGCTGGCACCCTAGATCTCCCTCCCTTATATAGGGCAGGGTTGGTCGAGAGATTCTCAATTAGGGAATCTCTGAGGGTGTCCCAAAAGACATCGAATCCTAGGTTCATTCAACTCGGGAGAGTTTCCCGGACATAGCGGAAGTGTTTCCATCCACGCTCGTGCCTTCGATCGCACAAAATCAGAGTTGAATCTTCTCCAGTTTTGACTGAAACTAGGCATTGGGACGATGACCCCGAGCCATCTGATCATGGGATCGATGACCTGGATCGCAAGATCTGCGGTCCTGATCACCAACATTATGCTTGAACTGAGAATTTTATTCCTAAATGGAAAGTGACATTTAATGCATTCGAATAATTATCTCTTGACATTAGGAAATCTTCCAAAACTCATATCTCCCAAACCACATGTCCAATTAATCCCAAATTTTGAGAGACACTTAGTAATGACTTGATCTACCTCCCTACCAAGTTTGGACTCATTATCCAAAAGAAAACGTCCATGTTCTTTAGGTGCAAGGTATTACTCAATTAGGCTTATTTCTCCCATCTTTTCTCTTTCTTATTTTCAAATTTCCCATTATTTCTATTCCTTGTAATCCAAGAAAGCAAGTGGGGTTCGAATTATCACTCATTATGAACAAACCATCACTTCTCTCTCTATTTCTTGCATTATCTCCTTTATTTCAAATATTGTTGATTAATTGTTTATTTCTAGTTTTTATTTATCTCTCTCCTTATTTATTATTTTTCACTCAAATTTTAGAGGAAAACTCTGTCTTGGCATTATCCAATTGCATATTAAATTTGAAACCCAAATTCCAAAGGAAAAAGGGTGTTTCCTTCATATGCAAGTTATTCATTAATAAAACCAACTTAATTGATATTTATTCTTTCTTTTGCCATTATCTTATCATTTTGGATTTCTTAGACCTATGGAACCCTAAAGACACTAAATCCCATCTTGGGAATATTCCTTAGCCTTTTCCTTATCTTTTATCCATTTTCTTTTTATTTCAATTGGGCTTAATAGCCACTAAAGCCCAAATCAACTAACAAGGCTATTGTAAACGAAATCCATTTATTCAAAACAATTTATATCATTATTTGTTCAAATATCTTTAATAGGAGAAATTACATTTCTCACCAAAAGAACCCAAAAATTGGGGTTGTAACAAATTACATTGGCAATGATGTTTAAAACATAATAAGAAAAGATTGGTGTCTATCAACACATCATTGCCACCCAAGTAATAGGAATGAGTTGGAGAACAGTTACAACTTGTAAAATGATCAATGTTTCAATGACAGTATAATCCCTTTTCATCATATACCCAATTGAAAATGAGGCATGGAATGTCATCCTCTTAACATGCAATCTTGTTCCTTGAACTCGAGTATGTTATTCAAAATAATTTGATCTCAATATTATATGTTGACTCAGATAAGCATGACCATGCTTTTCATAATCCCTCTTATAAAGTGGCTAGGGATATCACCTCAAAGGAGAGACAACTTCCATTTAGATTACTCATAATATGCCCCATGTGTTAAAGAATACCAAATTACCACCTTTTTGGCAACTCATATTTTAGAGCATGATGAGGAAGTGTCAAAGTACACTGAATAACATGTGTTACTATAGTAACTTCAGGTCTAAGGATCACAACAACAACTATCACATTGAGATATGACTCTAATATGTAATTACATGACTTCCACATGTCATTTGCAAGGTGTGTCTATCTAGTACAACTTGTTCTCTAACAAGCACTCATGTGTCTAAGTTGATATCCAAAATAATGACTAAATAGACATAGTCATCACTCACCATACATGCTAATCTTGTGTTTTATTGTTGTCCTATAATATCCACAATCATAATCGATGAGGGGCATAACAAGAATGAAGACTCATATTATACATATGATCTGATGTTTAGGTCCTTAACCTAAGCCATATGTCATTGAGTCAAAACATTCTAAGGACATTATTATGTTAATTTGTTATCTCAATACTAAAATAAACATAATAAGTGGATTTTCCTTGTACCATTAATCAAAAAAAGTATGAAACATCCCTTTTACAATCATTACATGATGACTGTCGAGTCATATAAGCAATAGTCTCCCACTTTCACTAGAGACAATCACTCAGGAACCTAAGTCCAATCAGTCTAAAATGACCATTATGTTTCTGTTGTGAAATTTCTTTAGTAAGAGGATAAAAATGTTGCTTTCTATTGATATTCACTAAAGATTTATATCTCCCCGGTGTACAATCTCACATATGAGATGGTGATGCCTAAGTATATGCTTGGAACATTGATGCAATCTGGGTTTCTTAGCTTGTGCAATAGTTTAACTTTTGTCATTAAAGTGTGACTATGTATTCAATGATAGGAACCACCCTAAGATCATTAATGAATTTCATGATCCATACTACTTCCTTTGTTGTAGTAGAGGTAGCAATGTACTTGGCCTCTATTGTATAATCATCCATTGTCGCTTACTTAGAACTCTTTCAGCTAATATCTCTACCATTTAGGCAAAACACAAATTTGGATTGTGATTGATAGTCATCCTTGTCAGTTTGGAAGCTTGTGTCAGTGTTACCTTTTACAAATAACTCTTTGTTACAACCATAAATTAGGAATTGATCCATTTTTATTCACAAGTACTTAAGTTCTTTACAACTACTTACTAACCATCACATGGACCCGAATGGTACTTTCTCATCATTCGCAAAGAAAAAAGACATCTGGGAATGTGCATATCATTGCATTGATATATCTGATTGTTGAGGCAAATGGAGTATTAATCATGTGCACCCGCTCTTCTAATGAGATGCGACATTGAGTTCTAGAGAGACTTATCCCATGAGACATGGGTATGCTACCTCTCTTATAATTTTGCATGCTAAATCTCTTTAGAACTTGGTCAATGTATGTTCTTCGGCTTAGTCCTAGAAGCCTTGTTGATATATATCTATAGATATTGAATCCTAGAATATAGGCTGTTTTTTGTAAGTCCTTCATGGAGAAGGTATTGTCCAACCATGTTTAAGAATAGGTATGTCATTTCCCATTAATGGTATGACATCTACATACAATATGAGAGGTAGAGTCATGCTCCCACTAACATTCTTGTAAACAGAGGGTTCATCTTCATTTTGAATAAAGACAAGCAATTTGATTATCTCATCAAAATACAGTTTCCAACTCCATGATGTCGGTTACAATATATAGATTGATAGTTGTAGCATATATATATATATATATATATTGGCTTCATTTGGAGCAATGAAACCATCTAGTTGTGTCATTTACACATCCTCTAGAAGATTCTTGTTATAGAAAGTAGTTTTAGCGTCCATTTGCCACATCTCGTAGTCATTATAACTTGTAATGGAAAGCATGATTGCATTGGATTTAACCATGGAAGCTGGTGCAAAAACTTCATTGCATTCAACACCTTTAACTTATTTAAAACCTTTTGTAACCAATCTACCTTTGTAGGTTACATTACCATCCAAGTTGATCTTCTTCTTGAAGACCCATTTGTACCCTATGGGTTTACCCCTTCAGTAGAATCTACCAAGGTCCATACCATGTTAGTATACATGAAGTCCATCTCAGATCTAATGGATTCAAGCCATTTCTCAAAATTTGGTTCCTCAATAGCCTCATTATATGTTGTTGGCTCGTCATCCTTAATGGCCAACACCATCTTCTTGTGTCATGAGAAATCCATATATCTCTAGCTCAAGATGTGGCCTAGCAGGCCTTCGAGGTTCCAGTGCTATGATTGGGACTTGATGTTCCACAACAATTTGTGGTTCCTTTTTTTCCTTGTCTACCCTCCATAGGTTCAATACTATCTTGTTGGTTTTGAATTTCTATAACTTCTATTTTCCTCGCACTAGTTCTTTTGGAAGTAAATTCCTTTTAGAGTAATACATCATCTATAGCAACAAACACTTTGTTGTCAGATGGAACACAAAACTAGTAACCCTTAGTTTCCTTAGGGTATTCAACAAAGATACATTTATCCCATTTAGGTCCTATCTTTTTAACTATATGCTTCTTGACATATATTCACATGCTCAAACATTCGTGAAAGACATATTGGGATGATTCCCATTTTATATCTTAGATGGTGGCTTGTCAACAAATTTGTGAGGTACTCGGTTAAGTGTAAACACAACAGAGAGCATACTCTTAAAAGGAAATTTGAAGATCACCTAAACTCATCATTGATCGTACCATGTCCAACAAGGTGTGATTCCTACTTTTTGATATACAAATATGTTGTGGAATTTTGGGTGGAGTACATTAATATACAATACCATCCGTCATAAGGACATCAAAATCTTGGATATACTATCGCCACCTCAATCTAACTGAAGTGCTTCAATTATTTTGCCAAGTTGGTTATACAATTTATTCATGAGTTCCTTTAAATTTTAAAAGGATTCTGATTTATGTTTCATAAGATACACGTATCCAAATCTACTAAAGTCATCAGTAAAAGTGATGAGGTATTAGTATCCACATTTAGCACTTGTGCTAATAGGTCCACACATATCAGTCTATATGAGCCCTAATAAGTCACTAGATCTCTCACTATTACCAAGGAAATGTGCTTTTGTCATCTTACCCAATAAATGAGATTCATATATCTATATTGATTTAAAACACAAAGAGTCCACATAACCATATTTATGGAGTCTAGAAATGTGCTCCTTATTTCTGTGTTATAGACAATAGTGCCAAAGATTAAAAAAAATTGAATTCATTGAGTTATAACTTCTCAATACTTATGTTATATATATGTGTCTCAAGTTCTAAAAATAAAGACCATAAAACATAGGGAAACTATATTAAAATATATCATCTCTATAAATGGAAATATGAACATTCCTTTTAGAGAAACTCAAAACCGTTCTTGTCCAAACAAGATACATAATTATTGTTTCATTTATGGTAGGTAGGTAGTAGCAATTATCTAATCCTATTACAAGACCACTAGGTAGAGATAAATGATAGGTGCCTACTACAGTGGCAACAACTCTTACTCAATTTGCAATGCTTAGTTCCAATTTCCATTTGTTCAAGGGTCTATTTCTTTTCAAATCCTGTATATTTGAACATATGTGTGATCCACATCTGGTATCCAATACCCGTGATAGATAAGAAGACAAGTTTATTTCAAAAATGTATATACCTAAAGTGGAGATCTATATCCCCTACTTCTTTTTCTTTAGCTCCTCAATGTAGAGAGGGAAAATTCTCTTTGAATGTCGATCCTGGTGACAATTGCCTCCCTTAACCTCTCCTCCTTTTGCTTTAAGTCTAGACGACTTTTGGAAACCTTTAGAACCTTTCTTATCTTTTCATTTTCCCTTGGGTTTTTCTTTTTCTTTGTTGACTATTAACACATATTTGGTCTTGTCTTTCATTTACATTTTGACAATTTTCAACACTCTATGTAGCTCAGTCAATGTCTTATCAAAATGGTTTATGTTGTAATTCATTACAAACTCATTATATGAATCAACCACAATTGCAAGATTACATCTATGGACAGTTCTTGACTTCATGGAAATTCTAGTCTTGCTATATTTTCTGCATACCCAATTAAAATGAGTACATGGGGTCCAACTAGATCACCTTATGCCATTTTGCACTTAAATAGGGCCTTGGAAACATTGGATCTCTTTTTCCTTGCTTTTTCTTAAATCATGTTCCTAAGATGTGTTATCATCTCAATAAAATCCATGTACTCATGTTTCTTTTGAAGATCATGACTCATTGAGCAAAGCATTAGGCATTTGATGTCCATAGCATCATTTGAATGCTTCTTATGAGCATTTGTTTCTGCTCTAGGCATATTAGCAGTTAGTTCATCAGGTACTAGTATGTCCACGATATAGATCTTGCACTCATGTGTGAGAATAAATCTTAAACATCTTGAACCAGTCATTAAAGTTATTCCCATTATGTTTGTCTTTATCAAGGAATGATCACAATGAAAAGGATTACTGGTTGTGTTAAATCCATTGTTCTATGTAGAATATTTATAACACAAGTTAATTCATTTGAAAATTAATTTGATTTCAAACTTTGATTTAATGAAATTGATTTGGACTTTAATTAATTATGCTAGAACTATTTTACTCAAATTATAGCCCACACAATTAATTCAGAAGATTATGGAGCAACTTCTAGTGAGTCAACATAAGAAACATAGTAAATCATTGTTCATCCAACATTGACACCCATAACATAATTATTAAGGTAGATAGCAATTACCAATTGTATCATATGCAATTCTTGGATAGATTGTTGCACAACTCTGTATCAATAATTCATCATATGAATCATATGCCATCTTATGCCTCTAGGTTCTTAATCCCAATAAGATCACCTAGTCAAGTCCAGCCCAAGGCCCATACAATAAGATATGCATCATGCTTGGTAAGCCCACATACTTTTTATCACACTTCCCTGAGGTAGATGGTGTGCCTTGTTTTGCATGCCCAAACTTAGTTGAACAAGATTTTCATGTATTGCACTTGGAAGGCATCTTTAAATTGATATTATATTGAGGGAAATTTATATATGCATATGTGTCCATCACCATTACATATACATATTATATGTATCATATACTATAGCAATCAACCATATGCAATAAAATGATGTATGGAAACTAATACAACAACTTTAGGCAACAAGTGTTTTAGAAAAACAACCAAGAGATTCACATCTAAATGTCATCCTAAATAGATCTTTTTGGGTTTCTGGTTGCCCAATCAGCCGAGTTGGTTGGCTGATCAGAAATCCCGAATTTGGCCATATATTGTGTTGTTGTTTATCCATCATCTCATCTTGATCATCTAACCCTACAAGAACCATCCTATTTGGCATGGGCTTCTGATTGCCTCCTCAACTCCACCATGGTCCGACGATGATGTTTTCACATCATCCTATTCTAATTGCATAGTTAAAATTTACATGGAGAATGAATTGAGAGGCATGCCATGCAATATATATACATATTACATGATGTTTTATCAAAATCAAAACCTCGATATTAGATTTTTTAGATAACACCACGATGGCCTAATTGCCATATCCATCCCCACCAAACAAAATTGATTTTTCAAGATGTACCATAGGTATATGTAATTACTTATTATATCATATATGATATTAGGTGATTATCATGGATACAAGTTTACATATATTCTTCCAATGAATCATTTGTGGTTCAAAACCCAAACTAGCACTTGAAGCGTAAGTCAACATCTCTGATAGCATTGTTGGGTTTTCTAGAAGGGGGCAGAGCAGAATAACTGAAAAAACTTCCCTTTATGCCTATCTAGTGGATAAAAGACATAAGAAGGGATAAAGGTACTATATTTGGGCACACTGGTTGTCCAAAAACTAAACATGTCTTAATTCGGTGAAGAATAAAATCTTCCAAATCTGGATCTCGAACAATCTTCATGTTACGACCCCATCTGAGCTTAACTGGTAAACTAGGGTTTACCTAGACAATCGCAAAGATTAATTAGAATAATCATTCTTGAAATCTAATTAATGACAATAAAACAATTAGTATGTTTTAACTATGATAAGAAGTCTAAATGTTCTTTTGTCTTGAGAATTAGGGTTTGAGAAGCATAAACCCTAATCGGCCCAAAATAGGGTTTTGATGATGCATGAATACAGAATTTGATAAGTAGAATGTCTCACTAAATGATTTTTAGTATTTTATGTGTAAATCTGATTTACTTCAAATTTGGATATGATTTATATATATAAAATGTGAACAACATTGGAAAATATCAGAATTTTTGAAGAATGCTCTGACCTGTTTGTCGGCCGAGTTTCAAACTCGACCGATCACATTTCCAGAATTTTACAGCAGTGTGGTAATTGAATTTTATCTTTTTATTGGTATATCCAATTGATCTCAAATTTTAACAGTATTTGATAATTACAATTTTAGACACTCTGTTAAATTGGCATAATTTTTGGATGACTTTTGAATCCCTACAGTAAGGGTGTCGGTCGAGTTTGTGCAGGACAAACTCGGCCGAATATATTCTGCAGACTGCAATATAGCAGTGCACTGTTCGATTTTTAATTAATTATTGGTAACTCCAAATGATCTCAAATTTTAACTGAAGCTTTATAGATCAATTATTCACAACGTGATAAATTCTCATAATTGTTGGAGAAGGTTTGATCTCTTAAATAAACGAATTACAGTAACTTTTGTATAACTGAATATTCAGCCAAGATAATTAAAGTTAAGTGTTGGTCAATATGCAATTGACCCAAGCAGCTCAATTGACTTATATGAACGACCACACACACAAGCAGCTCTCATTCTTAGTCATTCATTCCAGAGAAACGAGCTCCTAGAGAGAGAGGGAGAATTAGGGCTTGAGTGGAGAAAGTGGGGGAATTGCTGAATTAGGGTTTTGCGATTCCAGGAAGGGTGAAATCAAGTAAGTTCGGATTCCTTGCATAGACTTTTATGGTGAATCTTCTCTATCATGTCAAGATTCCGTCCTTGCTCTGATTTGATCCAAGATGATGTCGAAATCCCCTCTTTTCTCACCCTTTCTTCATAATCCCTCTTTTTCAAGGTTCCCGAGTTGAATGGAAGAAGAATTGGGAGATTTGCTAGGGATTTGAGGGGAATTCGAGATTTCCCTGAGTTGAGCTGCAGTTTTAAGGTGTTTTCACACCTTAGGGTGAGTGGGTTCTTCCTTCAAACATTCTAATGCACGAATTTGATTATAACATCCAAATCCCTAAATGCTTAGCATGTGAATTCTAAATCCTGAAATGTCCATTTGATTTAAGTTATTGTAAATTGATATGATATGGATTCCTTCTCTGTTTGAATGACTCCTAAATGGTAGATTCATATCAGATACGTATGCAACACTTCCTATTGAGGATGCTTTTAGATTTATATCCAATGATGTAATTAGGGTTTGACCTAATTGGGATATCGCTAGAGTTTCAACCTGTTTGAAAAGGACTAGTAATCCTATAAGTGGTTAGGATGTACCTCGTGGGTTATCTTAATTGAATCTTATTCTGGATACATGATATCGCAGTGATGATATGGAAAACCTAAATTTAGTTAAATTTCCATGGTTTAATGTCTAAATTGATTGCATACGATTTGTTGAATACAATCTTTATTTAGTGAATGCTTATATCTTATGAAATCATTATGAGAGCCATGTGACAAGTGAATGAGGTAAATGAAAAGGTGAATGAGGAAAATGCAACCCTAAGAGTAGGGTGTTGGCATGTGATGAATGAATATGGTAAATGAAACCCTAAGGATAGGGTGTTCAATGAATCATGCTATGGTAATATGAAAGGTCTCGATATGAGATGTGGTGATGCTTAACTGTTGAATTGTACGTTTCTAGTGCATTTAACTTGATATGCTTCTTCTCTCTGAAATGATATCTACATACTGCAGGACTTCTTATATTTCAATATATATCTCGTAAATTGCAGGTGATGAGATATGACATGCCCTAGAAAGGGATGTTACTGAGATATGATATATGTTGAATACATGAGTTTTGACGTTGCTATGTGATATTTCTGTTAAATTGTTTATTGTTAATCAAGTATAGACCTAAGTGCCCTAACACCGTAGAACCCCTAAGTGGTATCTGCAGTTTTGGGGTGAAACTCGTGTTGCAACATCATCCGTGCGTGTGTCGCGGACAAACGAGGAAAGAGAAAAAGGGCAGTGTCTAACAACAATTGTGCTTGTGTCACAATAGCACTGCGGTTTCACCAGAAAACACGGTTATCTAACACCATTCGTGCGGAGTCGCGAAGGTAACCCTGTGACCCTCCGCCTGTGTGCTCAGGTTAGTAGGAGGAGTCGAGAGAGCACTCGGAGTAGTGCATTGAGGCCGGAGAGCCTGTGGTCCTGTGGCAGAACAGGGCTGGCGTCAGACTTAGCATTCCCGGGTGTGTCGCTAAGTCTTGTATGGTGGGGCCGTAGCATGGACTTGTTGCGGACCTTTATATGCAGAGTACACTGCATATATTTAGGGCATAATCTAAAATATGATCATATAGGTTCACAGAGTTACTTATAAATGAAAGAGTTAAGAATGACTAGAGCATAGTTTTCTAGTAGTTATTCTTTGGATGCAATATTTATATTCTTTGCTATTTCAATTATATTGCTTTAGAACTGCACAGTGTAGTAATTATTGTTGTTAAATTTCATATCGTTTAATCAAATTATATCTTTGATCACATTAGTGCATTAGTCTGTTTCCATGAAGTATTCATTCACTGAGCGAGTAGGCTCACCCCTCTACTCAAACATTTTAGGGTTAATCGCGTGGACTTGAAGATGATCAGAGCGTCAGAGTAGATCTGCCACAAGAGCCAAGTATGAGATTAGTTGAGTCAGTCGGTCCTTGTCACTCTAGGTCCTCAGTAAGAGATAAGAGAGAGAGTTGTAATTACGATGTGTAAAATTGTTTCCCTTTGATATGTATGCTAATTAACAAGGTTTATGTGCACAAGTTGTGAAAGACATCATGAATGTTATATATGTATCTTTTCTGTTAAAGTCTGATCAGTAAAAGAAATGTTCAGATTCCTTTGTTAAGATGATATGTGGTTCAATGCGATGAAACAAGAGTTTTAAAGAAAAGAAAAAGTTAAGGGTGTTCTTTGTGTTAATTATAAATCCTATCTTATGCCCTAATCTCATGATTTGAGGAAATTGTGAGATCGGGGTGTAACAGCTTGGTATCAGAGCTTAGGGTGAGTTGTCAAGGACCATTAAGTTAGTAAGTTAGAGTCCTAAGTGCGACAGATAGGAGATGTTTGATGTTAGCTTTGGGGATTTGAGTATTTGGATATCCTGGCCCGATATCTGAGTACTTGGATCAACCAGTACAAGCTACTCTGTCTATTCTCTCACGTATACCCTAGCCAGGTATACAGTGGAAGAATGGGCTAGAGAGGAACCCTAGAAAGGTTAGGGTTAGAAAACGAGAAAAGAAACAAGAATTAAGAGCATAAATGTAAAAGGAGATAGAATTTACATTTCATAATGTTGTTTTTGTTGGAAATGTATAGAAATGCTCTTATATGTTTGAATTGAAATATTCAATACCTTGAAATATGGGTCTTTAATATCTGTTGTATACTATGCAATTGTAGCATTTATGGATTTCATTCTTTGTAACAAGTAGACTAGAATTGACCTTTGAATGAGCTTTTGTTTCTATGGTTTTGCCCGCTGATTCGAGTGAAATTGATATCAGCAGGTCTGTTTAGGTTTTCAGTCTGTGCGCGGTTCGGCCGAGTTTGCGTTTTGGTCGGCCGAGTTCCTTGTCTAGGATTTCAAATAGCGTTTTGGTCGGCCGAGTTTGGTCTTGAATCGGCCGAGTTTCTTTGTAGGTAAACAAGTAGTGTTTCGATCGGCCGAGTTCCCCAGAGGATCGGCTGAGTTTCCTGCTGATCGGCCGAAGTTGGTCGGCCGAGTTTCAAAATCTGGAAGGTGATCGGCCGAGTTCCAGAGTGATCGGCCGAGTTTCTGAGCTGTGAGTGGCAGTTCAGAAAGAATGTAATCCTTTGTAGTTCTTGGCTTCAGGACTTCAGGTTTGGCCTGGTCCAGTTGGCAGGATGCGTTATTAGGATCTAATGAATCCTATCAATAGCATCATAAGAATATAATTGGAATAATTAGACCTACCTCAGAGTAAGAATGTACATACAGTAAGATGTTGAAACACATGGGCAAGATCAGAATAACTAAGAATTAGTTGAAACTGATATCTGAGGTTCAACTTTGGGATCTCAAAGGTGAAACCCTTAATTGGGAATAATAGAAGTTCATAATCAGCTTATTGACTAATATTACATGAACTATACATATGAAATATAGAAAAGATATGTGAAATGTATGTATGGTTCAAGATAGCAAGAATGAATCATAGAATAGAGTATAATGCTTTTATGAACTCTAAAGCAAAGGCTAAGTAGAGAAAAGGGTTGAGCTTTCAATAGGTCCATAAAAGTGAAGAGAATCGTATGAACATGTAATTCATAAGACTAGAACAACAAACTAGTTTTTAAGCAAAGAACATAGGTGTAGTTTAACGAGTGAATAAGTCATACAAAGGTGGACTGTATTCAGAGAGAAAAACTTGATTGAAAGAGAAACTATGTTTGACCCATGCATGATCACCTTGATTTAAAAATGAAGAATATGTAATGTATTCAACATGAGGAAAAACTAATAGAAGGACTATTAATTTAAAATGTTAACTTCGCAATAGTATAAAGGTAAAGGAGGAAATATGTGTAACACGGTATACATGACCATACATATGAATAAGCAACATGGTCATAAAAGAAAAATTTAGAATTAAAGATGACGGGTTAAAAAGTAGTATATAGTAAGAGGACTATGGAACGTAAGAAAGGGTTTGAAATATGATGGAGAAATTATAATATAAAGAGGTTGTGAAATTCAAGCAAGTACTAATTAATCAAATATCTCTGTTGCTAACTAAGTAAATCTGCATACGAGAATGTATTAAGGGAATGTTTGAATACAAGTATTCCAAGTCTTAAAATCATCTTCTCTTTCATATATTCCTTAATAAGAGCAAGGTGGGAATGAAATGATAAGAGAAAATGAATCATATATGAGGCATAACTACCTTGGTGGGGTCATCTAGTGAATGTAATAGTAACATTCAATATGATGAAGTGCGATAAGAAATAAATTCTTGTGTGATAGCAAGAATGATGTTTATTGTATATAATCATATGAAAGGATAGGTAGCAAAAGGTAAGGAAGCAATGAATGAGCAGAAAGATATGGGAAAGCACTAGCTTTGTGTAATATGTGAATTTGTTCTTGCATGTATGATTTGTTGAAGGCATATTAGGGTATGAAAGTTGGTTCTACATATGATTTCAGTGTATGTGTGCAAGCTATAAGTTAAACTAAAGGCGTATGATAGTTGTAGTAATTCATACCTGATATGCATTTTACTATTGTGTATTTTTGATATGGTGATACGGTTTGGATGATGTTAGAACACATAGAGAGATACCCTGAACAAGGTAGTCATACATATTCACTCATATTAATAGAAAGGGGTGATAATCAGATTGTCTAGACAAGTAACCCTAATGAGGTGTAGCTTGTTATACCTAGCTCTAATATAACTGAGTGATGGTAATTGAGTATGATTAATGCTTGAATGACTGATACAATTGTGGATTACCTTATTACTGTTGTTGAAACCCTAAAATGATATAATGCGATGGTTACACTTTGAATTGTGTGTGGGCCCATAACCCACAGGTCCCAGGATCGAAATAGGGTAGTATGGAATGAGGTGGTAATGCTTCACCTCATGCATCCATGACCCAATGGGGATGCCAAGAGTAGTATTGTGCAATTGATTGTTGAATTTAGTCTTTTAATTCAAGACTGTTTTGCTATTTGAGTAGCATGTTATTAAAGTTTAAAACAGCATGGTGAACTTGCTTTTATCACTTAAAGATGATACAGAACAATAGAACTCTCTGAACAGCGTAAGTTGAGATAGTTGTATCAGAGTTGCGCTGTGAAAGCGTGGTGGTTTATCTTTATATTCTATGTTTGACTGTGGCATAAAGAATTTGCTTGATATCATTGAAAACTATTTGAAATATGTTGTGATTTAGTAAAGAATTAAAAGATCTAATGTTGAAAACTACATTCAGGTATGAAATACAAGAATATGATGACATGGAAGGCTTTAGAAGCTTAGAATAACCCTGAATGTATCTTTCTTGTAGGTTTATGTTTTGAGGATGAAACATTCTAAGGGGGGGAGAGTTGTTACGACCCCATCTGAGCTTAACTGGTAAACTAGGGTTTACCTAGACAATCGCAAAGATTAATTAGAATAATCATTCTTGAAATCTAATTAATGAAAATAAAACAATTAGTATGTTTTAACTATGATAAGAAGTCTAAATGTTCTTTTGTCTTGAGAATTAGGGTTTGAGAAGCATAAACCCTAATCGGCCCAAAATAGGGTTTTGATGATGCATGAATACAGAATTTGATAAGTAGAATGTCTCACTAAATGATTTTTAGTATTTTATGTGTAACTCTGATTTACTTCAAATTTGTATATGATTTAGATATATAAAATGTGACCAACATTGGAAAATATCAGAATTTTTGAAGAATGCTCTGACCTGTTTTTCGGCCGAGTTTCAAACTCGACCGATCACATTTCTAGAATTTTACAGCAGTGTGGTAATTGAATTTTATCTTTTTATTGGTATATCCAATTGATCTCGAATTTTAACAGTATTTGATAAATACAATTTTAGACACTCTGTTAAATTGGCATAATTTTTGGATGACTTTTGAATCCCTACAGTAAGGGTGTCGGTCGAGTTTGTGCAGGACAAACGCGGCCGAATATATTCTGCAGACTGCAATATAGCAGTGCACTATTCGATTTTTAATTAATTATTGGTAACTCCAAATGATCTCAAATTTTAAATAAATCTTTATAGATCAATTATTAACAACGTCCTAAATTTTCATAATTTTTGGAGAAGGTTTGATCTCTGAAATAAACGAATTACAGTAACTTTTGTATAACTGAATATTCAGCCAAGATAATTAAAGTTAAGTGTTGGGTCAATATGCAATTGACCCAAGCAGCTCAATTGACTTATATGAACGACCACACACACAAGCAGCTCTCATTCTTCGTCATTCATTCCAGAGAAACGAGCTCCTAGAGAGAGAGGGAGAATTAGGGCTTGAGTGGAGAAAGTGGGGGAATTGCTGAATTAGGGTTTTGCGATTCCAGGAAGGGTGAAATCAAGTAAGTTCGGATTCCTTGCATAGACTTTTATGGTGAATCTTCTCTCTCATGTCAAGATTCCGTCCTTGCTCTGATTTGATCCAAGATGATGTCGAAATCCCCTCTTTTCTCACCCTTTCTTCATAATCCCTCTTTTTCAAGGTTCCCGAGTTGAATGGAAGAAGAATTGGGAGATTTGCTAGGGATTTGAGGGGAATTCGAGATTTCCCTGAGTTGAGCTGCAGTTTTAAGGTGTTTTCACACCTTAGGGTGAGTGGGTTCTTCCTTCAAACATTCTAATGCACGAATTTGATTATAACATCCAAATCCCTAAATGCTTAGCATGTGAATTCTAAATCCTGAAATGTCCATTTGATTTAAGTTATTGTAAATTGATATGATATGAATTCCTTCTCTGTTTGAATGACTCCTAAATGGTAGATTCATATCAGATACGTATGCAATACTTCCTATTTAGGATGCTTTTAGATTTATATCCAATGATGTAATTAGGGTTTGACCTAATTGGGATATCGCTAGAGTTTCAACCTGTTTGAAAAGGACTAGTAATCCTATAAGTGGTTAGGATGTACCTCGTGGGTTATCTTAATTGAATCTTATTCTGGATACATGATATCACAGTGATGATATGGAAAACCTAAATTTAGTTAAATTTCCATGGTTTCATGTCTAAATTGATTGCATACGATTTGTTGAATACAATCTTTATTTAGTGAATGCTTATATCTTATGAAATCATTATGAGAGCCATGTGACAAGTGAATGAGGTAAATGAAAAGGTGAATGAGGCAAATGCAACCCTAAGAGTAGGGTGTTGGCATGTGATGAATGAATATGGTAAATGAAACCCTAAGGATAGGGTGTTCAATGAATCATGCTATGGTAATATGAAAGGTCTCGATATGAGATGTGGTGATGCTTAACTGTTGAATTGTACGTTTCTAGTGCATTTAACTTGATATGCTTCTTCTCACTGAAATGATATCTACATACTGCAGGACTTCTTATATTTCAATATATATCTCGTAAATTGCAGGTGATGAGATATGACATGCCCTAGAAAGGGATGTTACTGAGATATGATATATGTTGAATACATGAGTTTTGACGTTGCTATGTGATATTTCTGTTAAATTGTTTATTGTTAATCAAGTATAGACCTAAGTGCCCTAACACCGTAGAACCCCTAAGTGGTATCTGCAGCTTTGGGGTGAAACTCGTGTTGCAACATCATCCGTGCGTGTGTCGCGGACAAACGAGGAAAGAGAAAAAGGGCAGTGTCTAACAACAATTGTGCTTGTGTCACAATGGCACTGCGGTTTCACCAGAAAACACGGTTATCTAACACCATTCGTGCGGAGTCGCGAAGGTAACCCTGTGACCCTCCGCCTGTGTGCTCAGGTTAGTAGGAGGAGTTGAGAGAGCACTCGGAGTAGTGCATTGAGGCCGGAGAGCCTGTGGTCCTGTGGCAGAACAGGGCTGGCGTCAGACTTAGTATTCCCGGGTGTGTCGCTAAGTCTTGTACGGTGGGGCCGTAGCATGGACTTGTTGCGGACCTTTATATGCAGAGTACACTGCATATATTTAGGGCATAATCTAAAATATGATCATATAGGTTCACAGAGTTACTTATAAATGAAAGAGTTAAGAATGACTAGAGCATAGTTTTCTAGTAGTTATTCTTTGGATGCAATATTTATATTCTTTGCTATTTCAATTATATTGCTTTAGAACTGCTCAGTGTAGTAATTATTGTTGTTAAATTTCATATCGTTTAATCAAATTATATCTTTGATCACATTAGTGCATTAGTCTGTTTCCATGAAGTATTCATTCACTGAGCGAGTAGGCTCACCCCTCTACTCAAACATTTTAGGGTTAATCGCGTGGACTTGAAGATGATCAGAGCGTCAGAGTAGATCTGCCACAGGAGTCAAGTATGAGATTAGTTGAGTCAGTCGGTCCTTGTCACTCTAGGTCCTCAGTAAGAGATAAGAGAGAGAGTTGTAATTACGATGTGTAAAATTGTTTCTCTTTGATATGTATGCTAATTAACAAGGTTTATGTGCACAAGTTGTGAAAGACATCATGAATGTTATATATGTATCTTTTCTGTTAAAGTCTGATCAGTAAAAGAAATGTTCAGATTCCTTTGTTAAGATGATATGTGGTTCAATGCGATGAAACAAGAGTTTTAAAGAAAAGAAAAAGTTAAGGGTGTTCTTTGTGTTAATTATAAATCCTATCTTATGCCCTAATCTCATGATTTGAGGAAATTGTGAGATCGGGGTGTAACACTTCAGGAATCTATATGGATACAAAAGAAGATCCAAATTGACCACCAAGTTGTTGCATGGTTGCCTTCTTGTAGAACTATTTCTCTGAAGCCTTTGTATGTGTGCCTCGACCTCTACTTCATCCACGTAGATGAGGGAGAACATGTTGTGCCATCTTGGTGACCAATTTCAAAAACAATCATGATTCTTGAATGTATTAGTCATCCCAAAACTCCCTTTCTTCTCATATTTTATGTATTCGTCTTAGAGTTTCTTTCTCCCTCTCCAAGAGGAATATGAAGACCAACTTGTCTTACAAGCTATGTCAAAAGATGTGCCTCGCCCTTTGGACGTACCCCCTTTATATAGAAGAGTCATGGTCTTTGAAAAACCTAATTCCAATTGTTAGTCATGTGCGCAAGTCTTAAATTTCTAACTCGAACACTACCCCACAAGTATATGGGTGTTTATAGTAATACCGAGGTTGTCCCAAGAGCTAGTGTAGTTTAACACTTCTAGATCAGTTTTTAAAGAATGATAAGGTTTAATACTAGTAGACTAAGAAAGTTAGACAACTAAACTTAAAATAGTGATCACTTGGCTTCAAGATTGTAATTACATTGAAATGTCTTGAGAATAGGTTTTCACATAGCATTGCTAGAAATAAAACAAGGGAGGTTTGTATCCTACACCCACCTCTTGGTAGTGTAGGACATTCCTAATTCCATGTAGCACTCATATTCTTGCACAAAACTTTTGACTACAAACCTTGCTCCCCAATACTCCCCAACCACTCTTGTGGTCCAGACAGTATTGCTTAGATTTATCTCCTTACTCCTGTGTATATCTTCCCACATCATAGAAAGAGCAAAAATCAAACATACCAAGTCTCCAGTAAAGCATGTAAGAAATATTCAACCCCGATGAACCCTGTAACAGTGGAATAATTAACATTAATAGTGTAATTTGTGTTCAAACAAGTTATGACATGGGAATTACTCCCCCATGCCCAAGAACATAGGTTCTACTCATCCATGGTTAAAGAATGTAGATGCAAGCAATAGAATATGGAGTATAACATAGTATAAGAAAGTAAAAAATAAAAATCTCCAAAGAAGTAGTAGAATAAAGTGGAACTCTAGTTAAGAGATACAATTACGTCCCCACTATGACTCTTTGTCCAGCAACCTTCTCTCTCGGGCGGATGGGATGGAGAACAAAGACCTCTACAAGTGCTAAAGAAGAATCTGGAGAAGAACACTATTCTCTCTTGAGAAACTACCCTTTCTCCTCCAAAATTGCCATCTCCTCTTCTTGTCTTGATTTGGATGTCTTTTTCTCCAAATGATATGTGATAACTATCCCAAGTGAGTCCCATTTGTATATAAAAATGAGGGACATCTTTCTTAATATTTAAACTGAAACTATAGGAAACACAACTTGTTGGACAATCAACACAGTGTGTTACTTGTGCTAACTAAAGTCAAATTTCCTTGATAGAAGATGACACACAGTGTAGGTTGGACAATAGGGTGTGTTGCTACAAGTTAGGAATTTCTAGAAAATTATACAGTGAGTGAACATGGCATGTTTAGACAACAACATGTCATGTTGTTGTAATTCATTGACTCCTGACTTCTTCTAAATCAAAAGGACATGGCATGTTGGTTGGTCAACACATCATGTTTCTTAACATTAGGTAGAACTATAAAATTTGGAGTGATTACATGCCATGTTGGTTGGCTAACACGTTGTGTTTCTAGAATCCAATGACTTTTGAGTTTCCTATACCTAAGGTAACTCACCTTGTTAGATGACCAACGTGATGTGTGATTTGCTCGCTTGTAGAGTGTGCATTTCCCTACTATTGACACACCCATTAATGGACAACATGTCATATTTGTATTAGATTGTTCAAGAATATTTCCAACTTTGAGGAATTACTTGGGGAATGCGATGAAGGGCAAAATATGATCACTTTCTTCCCCATTTTGGTGTCAAATAAAGGTACATGCAATCCAAATCATGGAACAAGTAAAGAACTAAAAAGATGAAAATATATCTTGATTTAGAGTGATTATAGGTGAAATTGATTTGAAAAGGCAATCAAAATTGCTCCAAAAGATGATATAAAATGTTCATATCAAATTCCCCTAAGATTGAACCATTTTTTGTCCTCAAGAAAAAAAAGAAACATGGATACGTAGTAGAAGAACTAGCACGAGACATACAACAATTCAATGAAAATGTAAGAATTCAATCATAACATGCCAATCATTGTCAAGACATAGCAAGTAGGCATGCATTCATTTCAATCACTCAAAATTGAAAGTAAAGTTCAAAAAGGTTATCAAATTGTTTTGCAAAATCAACCAGATATCTATGAATAGAGTTATGATGATAGAGAAAAAAAAGTAGTGAATATGCAACGAACCCTTCTAATTATAAGGATGAATAAAGTGAAATTTTGGTTTGACATCAATACATCTGCAATGACTTCTTCATAAGATTTTAGACTTTAACATTATGAGCTTTGGGTATGGAATTCAGTTGCTAATGTAAAATTATGTGCATGTGGAATGTAGTTTGGGGTTTATCGAACCTCTTTCTGACATAATTTCCTACCTTCATTGGGTTGGGAGATTTCGTGGGCGATTTATCCATCTTTTGTAGGTATGTAGAAATTTTTTATTTTGAACAAATCGATATTCCTTTTAAACATGATTTGGGACCCACTTTAGAACATCACAATCTTAGGCTAGTCAAGTCTTCAAAGAGCATAAGTGTCATGTTGTGATAGGTGTTTTAAAATCTAGAAGTTTTAAATTTGTAAAAGTTTTCATCATAGGGGTTGTAGAAAAGACACGAAAGATTTGGTAAAATCATCAAAAATGCTACACAATGTTGTAAAGTTAATTAATCCAAAGCATTTGAACCATTACATGCATTGAGCTAAGGGTGAGAAAAAAATGAAAAAAAAACATGCTAGAGAAAAAATATCATGGAAACATGAGTAATTGGCCAATTGTTTCCATTAAATTGTTGGATGTGCATGCTAGGGTCTTCAACAATTATCTCAATGAGTACAATGGTTTAGCTAAAAGGGAGTCAATTTTTACCCAAACAAAAGCAAGTGATTCAGAGTCATTCTTAGATTTTCACATAACTAGGAAAAAAATAGAAATGGAAAAGGAAAAAAATAGAAAACAACAACTATCTATCAGTTTCTCTCCCCTACTCTTGAAATCTATAGTGTGCTCACTATAGAAAACAAACTCAAAGAGGATTTTAACTGGGTACGTCTCATAGTGGGCATGTGATCTGATTTGAGGCTGGAAATTATTGCGCTAACGATCTACGCCTCTTTGTCAATATATTTTCTATTTAGGATAATATCTATGCCTATAATTTGTAGTAGGTATAGTCTTTTGGAAATCAATGGTGTTTGTCCCTTCATTCTCTTCTTCAAAATAACTAGATTGCATTTAAAGAAAATTTTCTCATCACCCAAGCATTGTGTCAAAGATGTTTTGAAAGGGGGCATTTGGCTTGTTTGAAATGTCATCCTATGGAACAAGTATTGCATTTTCTTCCATTGAGCTTCAGTTTATTATCTTCATTGGTATAAACAACTTCATATGATATTTTGTTTGATACTGAAGAAGAAACTCCTATAATAGCTCCACTTGTTAAAGTTATTGACTTATATGTTTTTCTAGGATTCATATCCACTTGACTAGACAATGAAGTGAAAGGAGACATTTTATTGGAAAGATATTGTTGAGCAATTTGATTTTGGAACATACAAGTGAGAGTGGCAATTCCATCCAACTTAGAAGAAAGTTGTGAATATAATCCTTTAGTAGATGCCTTTTTTGAAGGGACTCATCATTTTTCTAAATTTGAGTTGACCCAAAGGTTTCAAGCATGGACTCCAAACTTGGACGGGGTTGTGAATGTTGTTGTTGCTAGATGAAGTTGCAGATTCCAAACTCAGTTTGGGTTGTGAATGTTGTTGCTAGATGAAACTGTGTTTAGCGTTGTTGTTGAGCCCCGATGGGTTGTTTCCCCATGGTAGGTTTCCCATTTGTTTTTGTTGTTGACTTGGATAATGATGTAAGTTTTGAGCATTGTTATTGTTGTAAAAAGAGAAATCTAATGATATCTCCATCTCAATTTGTAAGTGCTTGAGTAGGATTGTAGGGATGCTTGTTTTGAAAATTTTCTCTGGAATTGCATTGCTCCATTGTCTCTTCAAATTGTGATGGTATGGCAAAGCATGAAGAAGGAATGTGTGCCACTGATCCACATACATCAAAAATTATTACAGTGGCTCAGATGGGTTGATTTGTTAGTTTCCTAAACTTTTGAGGTAAAGCATCCAGCTTTGCTGTAATCAAGTCCACAACATCAATCATGTATTTTCTAGATTGATTTCCAGAGTGGAGCTTGAAGAACAAGGTTGGTTTCTCTTATTAAAAATCCATTGGAAATCATTAATGTCCATGTATTCAATGATGGAATAAGCATCCATGTATAATTTCTTCATTAAAGCATCATTTTCAGCAACATCAACAAACATCCTTGTATTGTAGAATAAGCCACTATAGAAAGTTTGCAATATAAGCCAATTGCTTAAGCCATGGTGTGGAAAAATATGTTGAAGGTTTTTGAACCATTTCCATGTATCATAAAAGGCCTCTCCATCCCTTTGAGAAAAATTGATGAGTTGACTCCTCAATTGCACAATCTTGCTTGGTGGAAAATATTTGTCTAAGAAAATTTTAAGGAGTTCCTCCCAGCTATTGATTGAGTTTCTTGGCAAACAAGAAAGCCACACTGTGAGTCTATCTCTCAACGATAAGGGGAAGGAAGAAGGAAAATTCCATCAGTAGTAACACCATTTATCTTTAAAGTGTTGAGATACTATAGAAATTCAGCAATGTCGAGATTGGAATCCTACATGGGTGTCCCTCCAAATATGTTTTATTATATCATATGTATAATGGTGGTGTTGATAGAAAAATTATTTGCCTCAATTTGTGGGATATTGATAGCCCTATCAATGTCTATAGCAGCTAGAATAACAAAGTTTTAAAGGGGACAATCGTGTTCCATGATTGGTTCTTCTTGTTGAGTAGTACGTTCGGGTGAAGATGGTGGTGATGAAGGTGATATATGTTGTGATTCCTCCAAATCTGGTTGGGGTTCACTCATCCTTTATTTTTGAACGTTGCTAATAGTATGTTCAATTTTGGGGTCTAGAAATGTGGAAATTTCAAGACCCCTTTTGGATTGCCGCATACAGTCCTGCAAGGAGGTGAGTGAAGTACAAAAATGAAAATGAAAGATAGAAAAAATGTAATGATATTGAAAGAAATGATGGTGGATATGACGGTTTGTGGTGTGATCGAGTCTCACTTACAATTCAACACTTCTTACTCTAACAAAAATATTGATATTCCTTGGAAACATAGCCATGAACTTATTAGTCTTGTACGCAAGTCTTAAATTTCTAACTCAAAAACTAACCCCCAAGTATATGGTGTGTGTATATTGAGGTGGTACAAGGATCTAGGTATAGTTAAAAATAAGAGTATCAAATTTTACAATCTAGATTGGTTTTCAAATGATGATTTGGTTTAACACTAGTTGACTAAACAGGTTAGAGAACTAAACTTAAAATAATTATTACTTCGCTTCAAGATTGCAATTATATTCAAATGTCTTGATAACATGGTTCCACTTCTATATCATAAATTTATGAATAATGAATATCAATAATGCTATAAATAGACAAGGAAGGTTTGTAACCTACACCCACCTCTCAGTAGTGTAGGACAGTCATAATTCCATGTAGCACTCTCGTGCTTACAACAAATTTTGGATTACAAACCTTTCTCCCCAACACTCCCCAGCCACTCTCTTGGACTAGACAATGTTTCTTAGATTTATCTCCTTACTCTTGTCCATGTTTTTTGAGATCATATAAAGAGCATAAATCAAACATACCAAGTGTCCATCAAAGCATGTAGGAAGAATTCAACCTCAATAAACCATAAAATAGTGAAATAACTGAATTAATAGTGAAATTTGTGTTCAAACAAGTTATGACATGAGAGTTACTCCCCCAAGCCCATGAACTAAGGTTCTACTCATCCATGGCTAAAGCATGTTGGTACAAGGAGTAGAATATGGATCACAACATACTAGAAGAAAGGAAAGAACAAAAATCTCCAAAGAAGTAGTAGAATAAAATGGAACTCTGGCTGGGAGACACAATTCCATTCTTAGTACGGCTCTTTTTCTAGCAACATTCTCTCTCAAGTGGATGGGAGGGATAAAGTAGACCACCACTGCAAGTGTTGAAGAAGAAGGTTCTCTCTCAAGTGACTACCCTTTCTCCTCTAAAATCACCTTTTCCTCTTCTTGGATGTGCTCTAGATGTTGTTTGCTCCAAATAATATGTGATAATTGTTGTAAGGTGCCTAACCCTTCTTAATCATTTAAACATAATTTGTTTGGCATAATTGGATTAATTTTATGATTAATATTGAAAGTTAAATCTGATTTATGATGTCATGCTAAATGATGAACCTATGTTTAAAATGTAAATCAAATCCAACCTTGTTTGCTCAAGTTACTAATTTATATAACTTGTGGACTTTGTGCAATTTACCCTTTTCTAGTAGTGTGATCATAGTTGAGACACTTGCTTGAGTTGCTAAATGATGTACATAAGGATTTTATAATCTTAATTCTCCTTTGGATGCTTTTAAACCATGTTTGATGGAGTGCATAAGCTTTATGGGATGATAGTGTTATGTTTCATCAACCGATGATTACTCAATGACCCTTGTTGTTTCTCGACAGTAGATGGGTTTTGGGTGACTATTTGTTTTTCCCGATGGTTTTTTAGTTCTTGAAGGTCGATGGATCCCAGGTGGAGGATGAGTTTCTAATGCCTAGTGGAACTCCTGGCTATCCAACCAAGTTTTTCTCCACCAACGAGGTTGGTTTATGTATAAGTGTGCCCGATGAGGTTTTGATCGAAAAAATCTATGACAAACTAATAGACAAGTTTTGTTCTATGGTGTTTGGCGGTTGACACGTTTTAGTGGTCATTGAATTTTTTAGTGCCTAATAAAGTTTTGGTGATCAACATATTTTTTGTGTGAAGAAATATGGGTGCTCGATAGAGTTTCTCAATTTATGGATTCATGTATGATGATATTTATGCTCCAATACTATATATACCCCCTCTCTCACTTTCCTTTTACATCTTTAACAGAGCTTTAGTTGCAATCGTTCTCAGGCTTTTCATGGATGCATGTTCTTGAATCAAGGTTCCTTGTTGATTTCAATCTATTGATCATGTTTCTTTCTTCCTTCGATTAAGATTTTTACTTTTATCCTCGTTTCCTTGTTGTTCTTCACCATCTTTCCTCATACACCCTAGTTATTTGGTGTTTCTAGAGTTTACTTGATGTTTCCTTGCTAAAAATAGTGCATGACAATTGAGCACTCCTGTTTTCTTCTTTCTTTCCCTAGTTCCACCCTATTTGTGGAAAGAGGAGACGATCTTGAAGTTTATTTGGGTTAGGGTGTTGATTTCGAGAGTTTTCACCTTGGAGCTTGGTTTTCATCTCTCTACCAGGCAAGTTATATAACTTTGAATGTATCTCTTTCCTACCTTCCACATGCATGTTGCTGATCTTGTTTTAGAACTCTGAAAATGTTAAATGATGGCCATTACAAGTGATGTTTTGTATCTTAAAGTGATGATCTGAGCATGGTGGTTATACATTGGACCTTATGAACACTATTTGATAGAAATTGAAATAATATTTAGGTATGAAAGACCTAAAATTCGAGATATTAATAGTTAAACTACTATTATGTGGTGTTTAATGGTCTAAATGAACCCCTAATGCAAAGGATAACTTTTCCCTATAAAAATATTGAGCATTAATTATGTTGTTACAGGAAGTGATGTTCTTTTGAGCATAGAGATATTATGGCTTGATGCACTCTAGTTGGTGGTTAATCCCTTTGATGACTAAGGTGGTTACTTTTTCTATGAATGAATGTAATGGAACTATTTAAATACATTTTATATCTTCTGAAGTTGTGAATCCTAATGATCTTTTATAAGAATATTTTTGGAGTTTATATGTAACTTGATTGATGCAGTAAAAAAAACTCAACTAGCTTAATTAGTCAAGTGAAACCTTAATCATGTAGTGCCCTAAGTATGTGGAACGATTCCATTATCATGGCTTGTTGGATAGTGAAATGAGTGATCTGAAAGGAGCTCAAATTTGTATACTATAGAGTATATGTGGGTGCAGGGAGGGTATATCCCTATCATATTGATCCTAAGGTTTTGGAGAGAGGTTGGTGCCATGTTTTGTAGATGATATGTATTGAGAGTGACTGTAGTTGTGACTCAAATTTCAGGGTTGTATGCCATGGTTTATAGTATCGTGACCTATGTACCCAGGGTGGACTAGGATATTTTAGTAGTTGAGATGATGTTGCAGTACGGGTGTTCCCCATACTAACTGAGGAGAAGCAATCTTAGGATTCCAGTTATCCTAGATCATATAGAAGGCTGATTTTGCCTTTGTAGTGGTTAGCTAGTAGTTTGGGTGGTAAGCCTCAAAATACCCACAACTTAATAACATGTAACTTAATCGTGTTGCATAGTTGTTAGGGTTACTTTACGAATCACATTGGATGATAACCCTTGATATGTTTCTTTTATCTTGTAGATACATTATAATGTGATAAAAGAAATTAAGTGTACAATTGCTTCTAGATATACCAAATTATGATGCAAGTTATTTGTTACAACTTTGTAATACTATCTGCCTAAACCTCTTATACATAACCATGGTAATATAGTGATTATTTTAGGGTTATATCTCTCATTGGGACCCTGGTCTCACCTTGTGGGTCACCACATCTTTTTAGGTGATCAGTGGCACTGTCAAGTTTAGAGTACCGAGGAGAAGATGTTTGAAGAGTCACTACTACAAAAAATTAAAGTCTAAGGCCAAATCACTGACCTATATCTATGAATCCCTAACCAATATATGGTGGTTAGAGTCAATCCTTGACCAACATACCCTCGGAAAAAGCTTGGTGACTAATATTAGTTCGTCAGGTCCCATCCCTGACCAATACAGACAAGATCCTTGAGCATCCTTTGGTATCTATGGTCAAAACATTACAAAGTCATATTTTTTAACTAGTAGAAATGAATGACTAAATTTCATTATATATATATATATATATATGTGTGTGTGTGTGTGTGTGTGTGTGTGTATGTGTTTGTGTGTATGTATGTATAACATTACAAATGCACACATAAGACGACATTCATTATCTGTTTGATGAAAACAATTTGAGTGTAACACGTGAGAACATTACATAAAAATATCAAATGTATTGCTTACATTCAAAATACATGATTAGAACATCATGTTTGTCTGAAAATGATGTCATATCCTATTAAATACCATGGAATAGCATTCATATACATTATATGCCCTATCATATCATTCAATAGTTGTCTCTAACAAAAACTTAACTTGTAGGTGACCACTCAAGATAATTTACTCCATGCATTTTCTTTAACATTATGTTTGTTTCTTCCATCATGGGACTTTCTCTAACATTTTCATTGGTTCTTCAACCTTGTGGGTATTTTTTACATCATGCATTAGAAAACAATTAGTATTCAGTTCTTGTAGTTTACATTGAACAAGTTGATAGAAAATAATCAAACAAAAAGAAACAACACACAAACATTTAGATTTGCATCTTTGGAAATAATAGAAATGATACATATGCTATCAATGTCTATCAATGTAAATGGAGGAAGGTAGCTTATTAACTAACAATAATTGGATGCGACAAAAATAGAAATGTTGGTTGTGATAGAAGAAGTCTTAAAATACACGTAGATGATGGAATCTATAAGCAACTAAAATAGCAAAATTAACAAAGCAAATAGGTCACTACAATACTCATACCTTGTCTACAAAAATAACAGGACAAATAATGAAATCGGCTTACACAAAATTCAAAAATTGTCTCTGCCAGTATCCATAGTGAAGGAGGTTGTGTGAGGGAAAACATTTTCATTGTCGAATTATCTACATTAATTCAATACAAACTGGGATACAAATATTGTCGATGATGAGCAACGATTGCAGGATATATATTGTACCACTGTGAGGATGGCTATAGTTAGTATATTCTTTGAATTTGAAGATGAGGAAAATCTCTAGACCAGGATATTATTGGGGACTTTGTACAGGCTATGACCCTCTATACCTATGAGAGTTAGGGGAGACGGAGGGTTAGAACATGTGGAATGAGAAATCATGTGTATGAGAAATAAAGAAGGTAGGATAAGGGTAGGATGCACAGTGGAGAGATAGATAGATGGAAGGATGAAGACTAAGTACATACTACTCACTCTAAAGCAAGGGACATGGAGGAGTGAGATGGATGTGTTTATCATGAAAGAGTTTGGAAGAAGGGGGTGTGTATCTAGTGGTGGATAATGCATGTTGGGTGGGGATCAAATTTCTTTTCTAAGATAAAAAGGAATTAGGGTATAGAGTGGAATATGAAGATTCAGGTCAGGGGGAATCGTGTGGTTAAGGATTTAGTATTTTGTACTCAAGGACAAACCTTGAGGAATAAAGTTATATTGGTCAGGGTCAGTATACCTGACTACCTAACCTTGGCCTTTATTAGATTTTGTTATAGTGAGTAGTAGAGTTACAATGTTGGTGTGGTTGGTATAGAGTTCTAGATTTGTCTGTGTACTCTCAGGTTCGGGTGGGAAGTTTTAAAGATGTTGTATATTGACTCAAAATTTTTTTCATATGCCAAGAGCAGTGTAAATGTTGGATTTATGTGAACAACCTCTTGTGTACACAGGTTATGGCTGGGCCACAGAATATATGTAAAGATACTTGGTATGGTTACATATATGTGTGTGTGTGTAAAATACATTGGACCTTTGTGTAAATATTCTTTAGCATGGATGAAAATTCGATTTGATTTCAACTATATGCCTTTTTTGTGTGTGTGCTTAATTAGTGATAAATCAGTGTCATTTTGTTTTGAATAATCTTGTTTAGCATGGCGGGCTGCCACAACCATCCCTAGTGAGTCCCATCTATATATAAAAATCAGAGATGGTTTTCTTTAAATTTGAACTAAAACTTCAGAAAACATGTCATGTTGGATGACCAACATGGTGTGTTCCTTACAGTAATTGAAGTCAAGCTACTTTGATCGAAGATGACAAGCCATGTAGGTTGGTCAACATGGTGTGTTGCTGCGAGTCAGGGAATTCTAGGTAATTCGAGAGTGAATGAGCACGACAAGTTAAGATAACAACACACTGTGTTGTGGTAATTTAGTGACTCCTAACTTCTTCTTGATCGAGAGGATACAACATGATGGTTGACCAACACCCTATGTTTCTGCACATTAGGGGAACTTGAAAATCTAGAGTGAAAATACACACCATGTTGGTTGGCCACCACATTTTGTTTCTGGAATCCAATGAGTTTTGAGTTACGTGTATCTAAGGTGACATGTCAACATGTTGTGTGATTTGCTCACCCGTAGAGTGTGCATTTTCATGCTATTAACATAGAGTGTTTGATGTCCAACACACAGTGTTCATGTTAGATTACTCAAGGATTGTTCCAACTTTGAGGAATCACTCTTGGAATGTGATAAAGTACAAATATGATCAATTTCATCCCCATGTTGGTGTCAAATAATGCACCAGCATTCCAAACCATGGAACATGTAAAGAACTAAAATGATGAAGAATCTAGCATGATTTAGAGTGATGTATAGGTGAAATTGATTTAAAATGCAATCAAAAGTGGTCCAAAAGATTATATAAAATATGCATATTGCCCATCCCTTTCCTTATCACAATCCCAAAAATTGTTTAATGCTAAAAAACTCAGACCATATTGTGATATCCTGATCATGTTTCTAGATCAGTCAATCACAGTCCTTGGTCGCCCAATCACAATAGTTGGTCGCCTGATCACAATAGTTTAGATTCAGATATGAATTGCTTTCTAATTTTAGACTTCTTCCTATAATGTAATGATCACCCAATTAGTTTTCCTAGTTGGTTAGTCATGTCTGTCTAGTGGAAAAGTTAGTCGACTAGTTAATAATTAGTTGATCCATTGACCCAGTTAATCTGATCAGTTTTCAGAAATTATGGTCATCTGATCAAAGGCTTAATTAGTTTGTTTGTTTTTTAAACTAGTCTGACCATATGTTTGATTGTGAAGTTCAAATAATTTTTGCATCCTTATGTGTGTGAACGTGGAGGTTCCTAATACATTGATAGTGATATTCATAAATACACAAGTAAATATTGGTGTCAAGAGACACATCATTTTCACCTAAGCAATAGGAATTAGCTAGAGAACAACTACATATAACATGATCAATTTTTATGTGACCGTATAATCCCTTTGTCATAGATATTTCGATTGAAACTATGGCATGTAATGTCATCTCCTTAAGATTCAATCTTGTTCCTTCAACTAGAGTAGACTATTCAAGACATTGTGAGCTAAATAACATATTTTAACTCACATGAGCACGGACATGCATTTAATATTATTCCTAATTAGTTGTTTGGGGATGTCACTCTAGAAGGAGGGAAAAATTCCTTATAGATCACTCACAATATTCTTCATGTATCACATTGTACCCAATCACCACCAATTTTGGAACCGCGTACTGCAGCGCACGTTGGGCTAGTGTCAAAGTACATAGAACAACATGTGCTATTGCAATGACCTAAGTTCTAAGGATCATAGTCACCACTATCACATTGAGATATGACTCTCGCATGTCATTACATGACTTCCATGTGTCAATATTAAGGTGATTCTATCTAGAATACAACTTATTCTTTAATCAGTACCCATATATTTGAGTTGATATCCAATATGATGACTAAGGATACATAGTCATCACTCATCATACATGCTACTCTTATGCAGTTTTATCCTCCTATACTACTCTTATTATACAAATAATCTGAGGTTTAGGTCCTTAACCTAAACCAAATGTCATTCAGTCAAAAAATTCGTAGGACATTATTAGATTTATCCATAATATCAATACTTAAATAAACATAACAAGTGGAATTTCCTTTTATTAAATAATAAAGTCAAGTACAAAATATTCCTTTAACAATCATCATCTAATGGCTTTTAGGGTGTATAACCAACACACCATAGTTCATGGTCCCTCTAAGATACTGCATACGCCAACCAAAATCCTTGTATTGATTAGCATTAGGATAGCTAGTGTGCCTACTTATTCTACTAATAGAATAAGTGATGTACTATATAGAACAATTGTCTAAGTACATTAAGATTCCTCTAGCATGTGAATGTCTACTTTTATCCATATGATTACTGTTATGTGCCTTAATATGTAATGAGGGATCATATCCAAATTAGTAACTATCATACAATGGTACATATCAAAATTAGGGAAAACCTTTTCTACATAATAATCAAAAGTAGATGTATTAAAAATTTTAGATATAATATCATTACCAATTCCAAAATCTTACCCATCAGTATTCTTTGAAAGAAAGGATTCAATATCTACAATTGTAAAATTAATGACTCCAACAATTAATATAATATCAAAGTACAAACATTATCACAAATGTATTATAAGCAATGGACTTATCAAATTTATTAGTAGTAAAACTATAAGATAGAATATGTTTATTGAAATTGTCATTCTACTACTTTAGTGCTAGTTTTGGATCACACAAAGATGTTGCAGCTCTACCAACTTTGTATTCTTATTCTTGGACAACAAAACTCTCAGGTTGATCCATATAGATATCTTCTTCAAGGCCACTGATAAAAAGCCTCATCTTTACATTCATATGATGGATTTCAAGATTATGGGTAGTAGCCAAGGCAATAAGGACAAGTATGGAGGTAATTTTGTTCATAGGAGAACATGTGTTAAAATAATCAACTCCTTTTTTGGTCTGTAACATTTGGCTACCGTTCTGGTCTTAAACTTATCAATGCTACAGTTTACCCATAACTTCTTTCTAAAGACCCATTTTCATAAAATGGTTTTGCATCTTTTAGGAAGATCAGTTAGATTCCAAGTATGATTATTTACTATGGATTCAAATTGTGTGTCAATATCTTCCTTCTAGAAATGGGCATCTAGATTTCTTGGCATCTTAAATAGGTTTTAGGATATTCTTCTACTCCAAAGAACCTTTACAATCTCAATCTTTTTATTCCTAATCTCTTTCACCTTGGAATCCAATATCCTCATATGTGACTCAGGTTTTGACAACCTACCTTGGACTTCTAAAGGTTTGATGTTCAACACATGGGCAGGATCCCTCGCATAGAACTTTATATTGGACACATGGAACATGTCATACATCATATTATTTTGTTGCGGTAAATCTAGATGATAAGTGGCCTCACCAATCCATTCTAGAACCTTGAACGGACCCACATATTAGGGACACAATTTTCCTCTATTTTTAGGTATAGCTCAGAGGGCTTAGATTTTTAGAATAACATGATCTCCTGCAGTGAAGTGCAGATTTGTCCACCTTGCATCATTATATGACTTCTATTGATCAAGAGCTTTCTTTACCCTCTATTTGATCAAAGCAACTTTATCCGCATATAACTACAATTCCTTTGACCTGAGCAAGATCCTCTCACTGACATCATCCTAGCGGAGCGGTGATGGGCATGGCCTCCCACAAAGAGCTTCATATAGAGGCATCCCGATACTTGCTTAGTAAATATTGTTGTAGGCAAACTCAACTAAGGGTAGGTATTGTTCCCTTGATCCACCCTAATCTAGAACTCATGCTCTCAATAGATCTTCTAGGGTTTGGATCGTACATTATGACTGACCATCAGTCTGGGGATGATAGGTTGAGCTAAACTTCAACCTTGTATCGAGTTCCTCTAGGACTTATTTCCACAACTTGGAGGTGAATGTAGGGTCATGGTCAGAGATAATCAAACTCGGAACACCATGCAAATGAACTATCTCCCGAATGTAAAGCTCAACTAGGTCTGATAGTTTGGCAGTAATCTTCAAGGCTAGGAAGTGCACTGATTTGGTTAGGTGATTCACCACGACCCATATTGCATCATGCCATTTTCTTGTCTTAAGAAGACCCACCAAAAAATCCATGGGGATCTGGTCCCACTTCCACTCAAGAATCCCATTCAATTCCAATAGCCCACCACACCATTGGTGCTCAACCTTCACCATCTAGCACATGAGACAACTAGCCACGTATCAGGCTATGTCTTGCTTCATTTTAGGACACTAGAAGAACCGTTGTAGGTCTTTAAACATTTTAGTGGTGGTAGGGTGTATAGTGTACTTTTATCCATGAGATTCATGTAGGATGCGAACCTTCAAAGGTGAATCCTTAGGATCCCAGATATGATGCTTATATCAGATTCTACCATACACACCCACCTAGTGGTTTGTTTGAGGCTTTGGCATCAAACCCTTCATCTTCTCTAGCTTTGGGATAACTAACTAGGCTGCTATAAGTTTGGTCAACTGGTTTGGCATGATTTGGATATTGGCCAAATGGATTCTATCTTCCAAAGGTTGTGGAGTCAATCTAGCAAAACCTTCCAGTCTATTCCATTGAGTGACCAAACCAGTCGAAAAACTGAGGCTCTTATGACTGAGGGCATTGACAACCACATTAGCCTTACTGGGATGGTAGGATATGGTGAAATAAAAATCCTTTTGGTACTTCATCCAATGTTGTTGTCACAAGTTTAGGTCTTTCTGAGTTAATAGGTACTTCAGGCTCTTATGGTCAGTGAAGATGTAAAGGTATCCCCATACTGATAATTTCACCAAATCTTCAAGGCATAGATAATTTCTGCAAGTTGCGGGTCATGGGTCGGGCAATTCAACTCATTTAGCTTGAGATATCCTAAGGCAAAGGTGACAACATTTTGATTTTTCTCTAAAACACATTATAAGCATGTCTTTGATGGGTCGGTGAAGATAATGAAACCATCATTGCCTAAAGGTAAGGTCAAGATGGGGGTTGAGGTAAGCTTTTCCTTCAACTCTTGGAATCGTGCTTCACATAGGTCAGACCAAACAAACTTCTAGTCCTTCTGAGTGAGCTTGGTGAGGAGAAAAGTCATCCTCAGAAAATTCTTAATGAATATCCAGTATTACCCAGTCAATCCCAAGAAATTGCAAAATTCAGACAGGGACTTTGGTGTTGGCCAATCCCGAAAAGCCACTACTTTAGCAGGGTTCGCCGATATGGTTCCTCCAGATATGATGTGCCCGAGGAACATAATCCAGTCTATCGAAAACTTACATTTGGAGAATTTACCATAGAAATACTACTTTCTCAGGATATCAAAGACATTAGATAGGTGATCATGGTGTTGTTCTAGGTCATCAGAGTAGACTAGGGTGTCATCTATGAACATTATGACAAAGGTGTCAAGCAAAGGCTAGAACACACTATTCATGAGATTCATGAACACACTTGGAGCATTGGACAACCCAAAAGGCATAACTAAAAACTCATAGTGGCCATAGTAGGTTCAAAAGGTGGTTTTTGGAATGTCCTCATTCTTAACTTGCAAGTGATGGTACCCAGATCTTAGGTCAATCTTTAAGAAAACTCGGGCGGTTTTGAGTTGGTCAAATAGGTCATCTATGTAGGGTAGGGGATACTTATTCTTATTGGTAGCCTAGTTTATCAATATGTAGTTTATGCACATGTAGAGCAATCTATCCTTCTTTTCCACAAAAAGGATTGGTGCTCCCCATGGGGATGTGTTGGGTCGGATGAAGCCCTTGTCTAGGGGTTCTTGTAGTTGCTTCTTTAACTCAAAAAACTCAACGGGAGCCATCATGTAAGGTGTCCTGGAAATTGGATTTGTCACAGGATCTAGCTCTATTGAGAAATCCACTTCTCTCTAAAGAGGTATGCATGGCAAGTTGTTCGGGAACACATCACTATAGTCCCTGACTACCTCTATTTCCTCTAAGTGTTGAACATTAGACTCTGGCTTAGTCACTATAACTAGGAATGCTAGAAAACCTTTAGCTACCATTTATTCTGCCTTCACGACTAACACATATATGTTGGTAGTGGAATCTTTCCTACCTCAAATGGTAAAGAGTGGATGATCTGGCTTCTCTATCCTTATTTTCTTTTCCTTACAGTCTATTATTGTGTTATAGTTACAAAGCCAATCAATTTCTATAATGACATCAAAATCACTTATGTGCAATGAGTATTAAGTCGGTAGGGAGTTCATTATTCATATATTTAACATGCATGATCAGTGTTTTTAAAAGGGGTGACAAGATACGACCACTAGGGGTAGTGACTTTCAAAATGTATCGTAAGTTCTTGAAATCTAAATACAACATAGTTGTGAGGTTTTCTAAAATGAAGGTTTTGGTAGAACCATAGTAGAATAAAGCTTTAAGGGTATGTCCCATGATATCAGGAATTCCTACATCATATTTATGGTAGTCAAAACTATTATACATTTCATGATGAAGGATAGAAAATTGAGTTCTAGGGATGGTTACCTTCAACTAGTTGATTGCCATTGTCTTGATCTTCCTCATTATCAATGGTGGAGACTCAAGCCTATCAGCACTCTCTCATAGTTGAGATTGCTCCTGGTTATGTTGTAGCTACTAGTTGGGAAGCCATTGGGCCTAGACCTCAAAGGTTTGGGAGAGGACAATTGGCTATGAGGTGTCCCTCTTACTGACACTGAAAACACACCTGCTTCTTGAAGAGGCATTTACTAGGGTGCTTCTTCCCATAGGTCTGACATATGTGGTTGCAGTTCTGATGATAGGGCTTTCCTTTTCCTCCATTTTTACCCTTGTCATTATTACAACCTTGTTCCTTCCTATTATAATTCCTTGGGGTAGAAACGCCTTCATACTTTGGACAGGTTCTGAGCCAACATGATGGTCATTTACATATCTAAGGAAAAGTTTACGGCCTCAGTGAAGTTTGGGGGTATACTAAACATCGCATGGGGTTTCTGTTGGGGGTGCAAGTGCTCAACAAAGTGCTTAACTCCCATTTCTCAGTCATGATGTAGGTAAAGTGTTCCAAAAGATGGAATTTCCTAGCATCTTCTACCACCGACATGTTTCCCTGATAGAGGAGCATGAACTGCTTCTCCTTTTCCTTCTTGGCATAGTTGGGAATAAATCTTGTGAAGAAGATGGTACGGAATTCTATCCATGTCATCAGCTCCATGGTCAGATCTTGGTCAATGATGTAGTTTTCCCACAATAGTTGGGATGCTCCTTCAAGAAGGAAAGTGATGAAGAGGACCTTTTTTTTGGGTTGCACTTCTAATATGAAAAAGTCATTCTCCACAGCTAGGATCCATACATCTGCCTTGTCGATGAATTCCATCTTCTCTTACCCCTAGAACTTCTCTATTTTCAGCTTGACAAAGTTGAGGATGGTGGCTTCTAGACAAGGGCGTACAGGTAGGGGTTCACCATCCTCGTCACTGGTGACGTCTCTAATATCAAGGGCAATAATGGACTAAATGAGCTTCTTTTGTTGTTCTAGATAGAGCATCTCAGGGGTCTGGACCATCACCTACCCAAGATAGTTGGGGCTACTAGAACTATGGTTACCTTCACCCTTGGGTTCATCTTCTGATATGGAATCATCCTTAATATCTAGATCATCTTCTAGTTTTGGGATGATGGCATCAGGTTTGGGTCCTTTCTCAACAGAGGCCTCCTCTAACCTCTTCCACTTTTTGGAAGACTCTCATTCCATGGACTTCCTCTTCTTCTCTCAGAAACCTTCTTTCTATGCAAGATCTTCATGTCTGGGTGATCCTAGGGGGTGTCATCAACAATGGAGGTGGTCTTGATGCAAGCCATACTATTTCACATAATAAACTGATCTTAGTTTTTCTTTGAGGGCATTTAAAGAATCATAAATTTATGTCTATGACATCTTGATTGCATGCATTAATTATGATTTGGAGGAGGATGCCTTAATCCTAATACTCATAACCCTAATTTCTCAAAAGGGTAGAAGGAAGCAGTTATTGGGTCCCTAGGTTTTTGTGAGGGAAGTAGGGGGTAGATAAGGGATGAATCACAAGACGAGAAGAAGACCTATAGGTATTTTATTTTGGGAAGAATCTTTTGACTTTGACCGGGAAGGATGCACAGAGGCCCGAGAGTCCTTGTAAGATGACTAGCGGTGTGGAGGAAAGTTTTTCCAGTCCCTAGGGTTGTGATCCCTTCTAGACACCATCGACTTTGAAAATGCCCTATTAATTCCCTTGATCTCTACATAACTCTTTGAAATTTGCTAATTATTAAAGATTAAATGGTAAACTTAGGCTCTGATACCAAATGTAATGACCTCCTCCCTATGTTATCCACAATTAAGGCAGACTGAGAGGGCAAGGGTCATTATCTAAATTCCAAGATCAAGGTTTAGCAAGTAACCAATAAAAATTAAAAATTACACTAAATGTAAAAGAGTTTTGATAAAAATATGAATTTAGAATCTCCTCTACGGAGTTACATGGAAAAGGAAACTAATTTTGCAACATGAAGTACATCTAACTATCTATAATCATCCAGTAGACTTTAAAGATTTTTTCTTTTGGTGCCTTCTTCATTTTGATGCCCTTCTTTAAATTAATTACATTTTAACCTAAAACATAGTGAAACAAAAACACAGTCATTATATCTCTATACCAAGTATGTGGGGGAAACAAAATAATAGCATGTAAGTGTAACAACATAATCAACCATATCAGCAATTAATATTACATAATTAGACTTGTAGTTTCTTGTTATAACTTATCAACCCTTAACTACTTCATGTCTGTTAGAGGACACTCTTTGAGGGGTACTCTCTCACTAGGGTTTTGTCACTGTAGTGGACTTCTCATAACCTTCCTACCATGATCTTGGTTTTAGATTGGCCTTGATTTCCAAGCTTGGCCTATTAGCAACCTTCCTTTTCCAACTTGGTCCATTAACGACCTTCCTTTCCTGGATTGGTCTATTTGTGATCTTCCTTTTCTAGCTTGATCACTTGCAATTACAATGACTTCCTTACTCCCATTTGTACATTCAACCCACTAGAGACAGCATCCTTGGTTGAGTAATTAATGTTCATATAAAGTGATATTAATATGGGCCTTATAGATTGCAAGAAATAAATAAACAACCAAACAATTTAATTGCAATCCTTTCAGGAAATTTTAGAAAACCAAAAAAGTTGATAAGGTGAGTATTCATAGGCATAACCTCATATCTTTCATTGAAGGTGACTTAACTTTCAAGAAAATAAGAGCATATGCAACCAATAAATCAATCACGATGTAATTAATGTATAACACTCAACGTTAACTATTGTGCTCATAAAATATCCATTAAGTCTGACTTGGGCTCTAAGTTTGTTTTTTGTGGTCAATTTATGGTTTCATTAGGGTTATGCTTCCCAAACCTTAATTATCAAATTTTAAGGCTTTTCATAATAGGAAGCCCTAATTTTAGCAACATGTGAAATCATTAACCTTAGATATGATATGTGCTCTTTTTATCAAATTAGATTAGACTTTACTCATTAAGACTGACTAATCAAGATATGACCCTCAAATCCATGAAAATAGGGTTTACACATATTAAAACCAATAAAGTTTGCATCTTTAAGTACTTTTGGAATTCAAAGAACAATTAGATCATGAAACTAGTTTTTTGGGTTCCTCATATTTTTCTAATGAAAATCATATGTATATGCTATATTTGGATCTACCAATTATTTTCTAGAATTTTTGTAAATTAAATCCTTTAGGGCCAATCAGGGTCTACCACCTAGGCAGCTGACAAGGTTAGGGTGCGCCTCGTGAGGCCACGGCTGAGCCAATAGGCTCCCATTATGGTGACACCCATGTCTACGTGGCTAAGGGAGGAAAAGAGGGTGAAAAGGAGAGAATACTCTTACCTTAACTCAAGTGCTTGAAGAGCTTGGTTGTCTTTTTGCCCAGCCACCATCTTCAACCTCCGGCTACCTACTACTCACGAATAGGGTTCTAGGTGATTCAACTCTGAGGTTGACTTCGTGCCTTTGGAACTTGGAGTAGCATGTGAAGGTTTTGTTCCCTTTGTCCTAGATCACCTAATTAGTTTATGGTCTCAATTGGCCAAAAGGAGGCTGGAGCAGAGAGGAAGGGATGGGAACCTTTTCTGTGTTGCATATAGAGGAGACGAGGGGGAAGTACATGGCATGCACTAGAATTAGATGGAGGGTAGGGTTCCTTGAGTCCTGAAGAGCCTCATAAAAGGAGTGTTGGTCAAGTAGAGGGTTCCAGTGCCTTATATAGGCATGGTCTCAAGGGGTTGGCCACTGACCAAGGTATGCAATAGGGGAAAACCTTTATGGCTTTCCAATGTGGGAAAAACTATGGATGGGCATACTCAGAATCACTTTCCAAGTTCAAAGGGAGGGTTTTAGACTTCCATCAAGGTCAGAAAGGGAAAGAGGTGTGGAACGTGGAATCAAATCCCTATAGTTGGTTTCCTAAACTAGTTGAAGGTTAGGGACGATCTTCTAACCATTGATCTACGGTCTAAGGCTCTACAGATGTGTGAAAATTAATCTAGGTTAGGTCTATATTCCCAATATAAATAAAATTATAATAATATTTACATCCAATTAATCCTTCCACTTTAGGGAATCTAAATAAATTCATATCCATCTCTTCCTTTATCCCAATTAATCCCAAAATTGAAAGGAAACTTTAATAACTTAATCTTAATTTGGCCAAGGTTTGATAGAAAAATATTAATATTAAATGTTTTTTTATTGACTCTTAAGAAATTACTTTATTTGATTTATTTAAAGCATAAAATAACTCTTTTCCCATCCAAACTTGGAAAGAATTCTTATTTAAATATATTTTTCTCATTGAGTACAAGATTGGGTCGAATAAAACTTATCAGTTGCCTTCATCTTATCATTGTAGAGATTTCCAAAACAATTCCCTATTTTTGTTGTCAACTATTTATTACTTTTGGGAATTCTTTTATTATTGAGTTTTCCATTTCTCTTTAACCAACAACTAATAATAGACTACTAAAAACAATAAAACACACAAAACCCCGTTTTGTATGGAGAATTTGTATTCATAAACCAAAGTTATTGAATAAAAAACAGAACACTCAAGTTTCCTCATATAGATTTATCAATATATTATTTGCATCCAAGTACATATAAAAGCATGAAAATTCAGGTTATAACAACCTTGGTTTCCAAAAGGAAGCACAACTCGAAGTTGTTGATGTACTACACTCGCTCATGCTCCTTCTCATCCTATTGTAGGTTGTTGTCCTTAGGGTGAATTTTTCTCTCTCCAAGAGTAAGAAATCTTATACAACTTGTCTCACATGTGTCTCAAGTGTATATTACCCCATGGAAGTACATCCCTTTATATAAAAGAGTCATGGCTTGGAATTTCCGTAATCTGATCCTATACATAGTCACAACTTAAAAATTGACTCAAATAAGGAAAACTTAGATAGTAATCCTACTCAACCTACTTGTTTACTGAGTCTCCTAACTGGGTCCAATTTGGACTCTGAGTTTCCTAACTCGTTAGTCCAGGTCTGATTTAGTATGTCAAGTTAATCCCAAATCAAAAATGCAACTTTCTTTCCTTCCTTGACCTGGTCTAGTCTCCTGGAAAATCGCCCCACTCGTCACTTTCCTAAAGTGATTTGTCAATTTATTAGCAATCAATCTTTATACTGAACTAAACCATCCAGTCACCCGACTAGGCTAGAAATCAGTATGTACATGATTTAGAAACATTCTAATCATATGTTTGCATGTGAACTTCAATTCACATATTCATCCTTATGTGTGTGACCATGTACGTTACATAATATGTTGGTACTAATGTCCATAACCACACAATCAAATGTTGGTTTCTAGTAACACATCATTTCTACTCAAATAATTGGAATAAGTTGAGAATGAATTGAACATGTAAAGTGACCAATGTTATAATGATTGTAAAATCCATTTGTCATAGATATCAAGATTGAAACTAAGAAATATAGTTTTCATACTCTTAACATTGAATCTATGTTCCTTTATCTAGAGTACACTATTAAGATTGTATGAGCTCAATGTCATATATTGAGTCACATGAGCATGGCCATGCATTTTGTAGTCTCACTTATCAAGTAACCAATATATCATTCCAATTGTGGGAAAAATTCCATCTACATCACTCAAAGCAATTCGCAAGTGTCACTATGTTCCCACTCACCACATGTATGGCAACCATTATTCATAGTCATGTTGGGCCATGTTAAAGTATACATAACAACATGTGTTTAGTGTAGTGACTTCTAGTCTAAGGATCATTATCACCATCATCACAGTGAGATATGACTTTAACTTGACTTCCCATGACATGTTTTCCATGTGTCATTCTCAAGGTGGGTCTATCCAGTAAAACTTGTTCTCTAACAAGTACCCATGTATCTCATGTTTATATCTAGTGTCATGACTAAAGAAACTTAGTCATAACTCAGCATACACACTTATCATATGTACAATTTCTATCCTACAATATGCACAATAATAACTACTAGAAACATACCAAAATGAGTACTCTTAAGTATACATGTGATCACATGTTTAGGTCCTCAATCCAAATGAGATGCCATTGAGTCAAAACATTCTTAGGACATTGTTACATTCATTTATTATTTGCATACTGAAATAAAGGTAAGAAGTGGAGCTTCATTTATTAATAATCATTAGATACAATATATCCCTATCACAAACAACCAAATGATGGCTCTCATGGCATATAGCCGACACTCTCCCACTTGTACTAGGTCCAATCACTCATGAATGGAATTCTAAGTGATCTAACATGACCATCATGCTTATATCGTGAAAGTTCTTTCATGTAGGGATCAACAACATTGCTTGTAGTTGGTGTTCAACAAATCCTACATCTCCCCTCTATGCACTCTCTTGTAAGAGAAGATATTGTCAAATTATTTGCTTGGAACACTAATGATATGTGGGTTCTTAGCCTCTACAATGGCTCCAATTTTGTCACAGTAAAGCTCTATTGTATCCTCAATGTTTGTAACAACCCCAAGTTCACGAATGAACTTATTTATCCATATTGCGTCCTTTATTATATTGTATGCGGCAATGTACTCAGCTTCTATTATAGAATGTGTTGCTATATCTCTCTTGTAACTCTTCCAGATTACATCACCATTATTTTGGAAAAAAACAAATCCTAATTGTGATTGATAATCGTCCTTGTCACTTTGGAAGCTTGCATCAACATAACCCTATACAACTAACTCTTTCTCACCTCTGTATATCAAAAATTATCCTTAGTTCTTCTCGAGGACTTATTCTTCAGGGAAATCCAGTGACCTTCACCAAGATCTTATTGGTACATGTTTATCATGCTCAAATCATACAAGAGATTTAGGCCTATACATAACATTGCATACAAGATACATCCAATTGTAGATGCATATGTAATCTTAATCATGCATCCCCACTCTTCCAAAGAGCTGGGAAGTAGGATTTATAGAGACTTATTACATTACAAATGGGTATGTTACCTCTCCTATAATAATGCATGTTGAACCACTTTAGCATGTTGTCAATTTATGTACTCTGACTTTGGACAAAAATCTTTCTAAATATGTCTCTATAGATCTTGATTCCTAGAATACAAAATGCTTCTCCTAAGTTCTTCATGGATAAGGTATTTCCCAACCAAGTCGTAACCAATTGTAGAGTGATAATGTCATTTCCCATCAATAATATGTTATACATATAATATGAGAAATACAATTATGATACCATGAACCTTCTTGTACATACAAGGTTCATCTTCATTTTTTATAAAGTCAAACCTTTTAATTGTCTAATCAAAAAAAATGTTGTAGATTTTAGTGCTTGCTTCAATCCATGGATTGAACTTTCTAGCATACAAACTCTATTGTCTTTATTTAGAGCAATAAAAACCTTTAGGTTGTGTCATGAACACATTCTCTAGAATATTCTTATTAAGGAGCATTGTTTTAATGAACATTTTTCAAATCTCATAATCATGAAATGCTCCCATGGCAAGAATTATATTGAAGGATTTAACCCTGGAAACTAGTGCAAAACTTCATCATAGTCAACATCTTGAACTTGTGTAAAATATTTTGTAACCAAACATCCATTATAGGGTTGTACATTATCGTCCACGTTAGTCTTCTTCTTGAAGACTCATGTGCACCCTATGAGATTTACCCCTTCAGGTGCATCCACTAAAGTCCATACTTTGTTGATGTACATGGAGTGAATCTCAAATCTTATGGCCACAAGCAATTTACTAGATTATGGTCCCTCCATCGTCTTATTATAGGATGTTGCCTCATCATTAGTGACCAGCAAATAATATGATTAAGTCACAAGAAAATGAATCTCTATGTCTCCAGGCATGTCCTACTAGACCTTCAAGGTTCTTATGTTCTATGAGGAATTTGAGATTTTACAAGAGTTGGTGTTTCTCTTTTTTATCATCTACCTCCATAGGCTCCATGTTATTTTGTCATCCTTGAACTTATTCAGGATCTATTTTCCTCCCACATATTCCTTTGGAAATGAATTCTTCTTCAAGAAATACAATACCTCTTGGAAGAAACACTTTGTTGTCAGATGGAATATAGAAGTAATAACCCTAGTTTCCTTAGGATATCCAAAAAATAAATATTTATCCATTTTGGGTCCAAGCTTTTCACAAAACTATTAAATGACATAAAATTCACATCCCCAAACTTCCATGAAAGACATATTGGGATGCTTCCTATTCCACATCTCATTTGGTATCTTTTGAACATATATGGGAGGTACTCGATTAAGTGGAAACGTGACAGTTTCAAGATTATACTTCCATATTAAAGTTGGAAGATTGGCTAAATTCATCATTTATCATACCATATCCAATAGGGTGTGATTCCTTCTCTCTGATACACCATTATGTTGTGGTGATCCATGTGGAGTCAACTATGATTAGGGCTGTAAATGGGTATGGGTAGACCCGCGGACCCACAAATCTGGACCCTTAAAAAACCCGTCACGGGTCTAATTTTTTTATACCTGCATACTCTTGGACCCGTATACCCTTGGACCCGCATATAAGTGGGTCCAATAATGGGTATGCTTGGACCCAGACCTGCTAGACCCGTGTACCCGCTATACATAAGTAACTACTAAAATAATATGTTATATATATCATACTTTACTAGTCTAATTAATATAATTATTGAGATTATATCCTACTCTAAGGTTGTGACTCGTCATATAACTAAGAATTAACTATTCTAGTTACAATAACGAACATCATATGTAAACTTAAAATCAAAATGTCTACTAATCTACATTATCATGACTACAAATATGTAAACAATTACTCAATTAATTTTATTGTATAGAATATGGCATTGTCTAATATAACTATTACATGTTAATATACTATATGATAACAATTTCTTGTTGTGTTAAATATATATAGCATTGTCATTTCTCTTACATAAACAATATGATGTTTTATAGAACCGCTTACCCGCATACCTGCACCGCATACCCACTATTATTGTGGGTACGGGTATGGTGCGGGTCCAGGTTTTGTATTATGCGGGTCTAGAACCAGAACTGGACCCACTAAATTAGATGGGTATGGGTATGGGTATGGCCAGACCCGCACCGTACCCGCACCGTTTACACCTCTAACTATGATACATTACCATCGTCAAACCATTATGTTGTGGTGTTCTAGATGGAATTAACTATGATACAATACCATGGTCTTTCATATCGGCCTTAAACTCTTAGAGTAGATATTATATACCATGATTATATTATGGTTCTTTAATATCCTTGCCAAGTTGGTTATGTACTTCATTCGGGAATTTTTTGAACTTTTCAAGAGACTTTGATTTGTGTTTCATAAGATACACATATCCGTATCCATGGAAGTTTGAAGTGCTAATATCCACCTCAAGCACTTGTGATAAAAGGTCCAAACACATTATATGCATGACTCTTAATAGGTCATTTGCCCTCTCAATGTTATGAGTGAAGGGTTCTTTTTTTCATCTTTTCTAATAAACAAGTTTCACATGTCTCTATTGATTCAAAATCAAAAGAGTCTAGATAACCATATGTGTGGAGTGTAGTAATGTGTTTCTCATTTATGTTTTGTAGACGACAATGCAATAAGTAAGTCTTATTTGAATCATTGAGTTTTATCTTATTAGTAATTATGCTATATCCACTTATCTCAAGTTCCAACAAATAGAAACCATAAGACATTGGGGAACTACCGTAAAATATTTCATTTTGTGAAATAGAAATTTGACCATCCTTGACTAGAAATTCAAAACCGTTCTTGTCTATAGAAGATATAAAAACAATGTTTCTATTTATGGCAGGTACATCATAGCAATTCTTTGATTGTACTATAAGCCCATAGGGAAAAGATGAACTATAGGTTTCCTACAACTATGAAAGAAACAATTTCTCCATTAGACACTCATAGATCCACCTCTTCCTTCCATAATGGTTTACTTATATTCAAATCATGCATATTAGAACATATGTGTTATCCACGTCCGATATCCAATACCCAAGAAGAAGAAGTAAATAAGTTTATCTCTATAACATATATTCCCAAAGTGGAGATCTTTATCTCTTCTTTTATTCCTCAAGGTAAAGAGGAAAATTTCTTTTCCAATGTCCATACTACTGACAATGGTGACAATTGCCTTCCTTGCCTACTCATCCTTTAGCTTTAGGTGCAGAAGACTTGGGATTTTGGCCAACTTTAGTACTCTTTTTAGATTTACCTTTTCCCTTTGACCAGTCCTTTCCTTTGTTGGTCATAAACATGAACTTTAGCTTGTCTTTCTTCATATGAGTATCATTTCTCAACATGCCAAGCAACTATATATGATAACCATTAAATAAAATTGTCCATGGTGTAGTTCATGACAGATTGATCGTATGATTCCATGAATGATTTCAACTTTAGATCAGTGGCTTAACACTTGACCTAAGGGAAATCCTAGTCTTTAAAGGCTTTCCACATACCCAATCAACTTGACTACATGTGGCCCTATTGGATCTCCTTTAGTCATGTTGCACTTAAACATGGACTTTTAGACATCAACCCTTTCTTTCCAAGCTTGTTCTTGGAACATATTCCTCAGAGGTGTGGACGTCTCTACAACTCCCATGTTCTCATGTTTCTTCTAAATCTCATGATTCATGATACATAGCATGAGGTACTTGACATCAATATCATCATTTGTATGCTTATAATAAGCTTTTCTTTCTACTCTAGGCACATTTGGAGTTGATCCTCTAATTCTGGTTTATCCAAGATATAGATCTCAGGCTCATGTGTGAGAACAATTTTCAATGTCTTATTCCAGTCATGGAAGTTATCCCATTCAACTTTTATTTTTCACGAACCAATCATAATGAGAAGCTATTACTTGTGTTTGCAATTAGATATACAAAGAAAATAATTGTAGAACTCAACTATTTAACTACAAAATTAGTTGGACTTAATGAAAGTAATTTGGCCTTTAATTATTAGTGTTCATACTATTGTGATCAAATTAATATCCCTCTTTATCAACTTGAAAAATTAGGTTGATAAGTCTTCTAGTGAGCCAAAATGTGTAATACATTAAGTTATAAGTGAAATTTGGTTGAATTCTCATAACTTAACTATTTAGATAGGTAACAATTACCAATTGCATCCAATGCAACTCGTGGATAGATGGTTGCAAAACTCCTTATCAATAATTTATCTTATGAAGTATTTGACATCTTTATGCCCGACGTGCTTAGTCATATCAAGATCACTTAGTCAAGTTCAACCCAAAGGCCAATATAATAAGCTATGCACCCTCCTTTGATAGACCACATAATTGTCATCACACTTACCAAAAGAAATAGTGCACCATAATTTGGCATGCACACACGTAGTAGATCAAGTTTTTCATGTGTATTACACAATGGAAAGTGTCTTAATGTTGATATAATATTGAGGTATTTGATATAATAATCATATGTATCCAATCACCATCACAAATTTATTATTTCATGCATCATATACTACAACAATTACCATAAGAAATAAAACATGATTTGGCAACTAGTAAAACATCTTGAGATAACAAGAGTTATAAAAAAACCAAAATATTCACATCCCATGTAATCTTAATTCTACCTTCACATGGTTTTCCAAACAGACGACTGGCAAGCCTGGCACCCGATTGAATTTCATGTTGGGGCAGCCCTTCAATTTCTGATGGAGTCATCACTTTGTCTTCATCACAATTGTTTGAGGGTCTTTCTCATTGTTGTGGGAATTTGATCATGTCCTCCTCTACACCATTGTCCACTGGAGATGTCAATACAGCATCCTATTTTAATTGTAAGAACAAAATTTTACATGGATAATGTAGACAGAGAGCCATATTAATGTTAAATTATTTTGGATCACCATGTAAACCATGAAATGCATTTCATATCACAAGAATGCACCACGGTATCCTAATTGCCATATCTACATCCACCAAAAATGATTTCAAAAGTATTGTGTTTATCTAATTTATATAGATATATCATATCATATATGATAGTTGGTCATTAACATGGGATACTATTGCACATTATTCCTCCAAAAAATATCTTGTGTTCCAAAATCCAAATTGGCATTGAAGGTATACAACATCGACCCTTATACTAATATAGGGTTTTGAGGAGAGGGGCGACAACAAAAATATAGAAGTTCCTTCCAATAAAACCCAAGTCAATAGATCCATCATATCCATAAAACATTGGTATACTAAAGACATAGGGATATAGAATATACCTTGGTGCATGTTAGTTGTCAAAAAATGACACGCCTCTTATGTCAATAAAGAATTTGCAATTTTGGATTCATATCCAAAGTGGTTGTTGTTGTTGTCTCCTTGTCATCACAGCAACACCTTATCTTCTTCTTGAATAAGCTGCTTGCTCTCAAGCCTCCTCCATCTAAGGGCCTCAACCTCTACATCGTCCACACAAATGTCGAATCTCTTGGTGCACCACCATGGTCACCAAGAGGAATCTAAACTCAAAGTTATCAACATGCTAGGGTTTCTATCTCTCCTTCTCCTCATATTGCAGGTTGTTGTTCTTAGGGTGAGTTTTTCTCTCTACAAGAGGAAGTACTTTTATGCAACTTGTCTCACAATGTGTATCAATGTATCTCACTACATGGATGTACAACCCTTTATATTGAAGAGTCATGGGCTTGTAATTTCCAAAATCCAATCATGTTCCTAATTGCAAATAAAAAAAGCCTCAAACAAGGAAAATACAGATAGTGGTCCTAGTTGCATGAATTGTTCATTGAGCCTCTTGACTAGGACCAATGTGGACTCCAAGTCATCCAACTCGCTTACAGATGAGTTTCTCGACTCATTGGTCTAAATCCAATTTAGTTTGGTAACTTGATTCCAAATCAAATAAGGAAACATTCTCTCCTTTTCCTAGCTTCGTCCAGGCACCAGACTTGTAACTTTCCAAAAGAGATGATTAGTTGATCGATTGACAAATAATCATTTCACTGACCAAACCATGTTGTTTCCTGATTGGACCTTTTAGTCACTCGACTAGGCTAGAAACCAGCTTGTACATGATTCAAAACTATCGTAATCATATGTTTAATTGTGAAGTTCAGTTCCCTTATGCATTTCTATGGATGTGACCCCATGGCTTCCATATTATGTTGGCAGTGATGTTCATAACCTCACAAGAAAATATTGGTGTCTATAAACACATCATTGTTATGCAAGTAATTGGGATAAGTTAAAGAATATCTTGAGCTTGTAAGTGACCAATTTTCCCATGACCACATAATCCCTTTATCACACATATCTAGATTGAAATTGAGGTGTGGGGTTTCCATCCTTTTAACATTCAATCTATGTTTCTTGAACTAGAGAATACTATCGAGATTGTGTAAGCTCAATATCATGTATTGACTGAAATGATCATGACCATGCATTTCATAATGGCACTTATCAAGTAGTCTGGATATTTGTAACATCCAGTATTTGAGGGCTCTAATAAAATTATCTTAAAAGGAATTATTGGAATAGTCATATCACCAAGGTGAACCTCCTTTTTAGGGAGTCCATCACTAAGAACTATATGGTTAAGCGTGTTGATCCCAAATTAGCACTAGGGCTGATGACCAATCAGGAAGTTTATCTCGACTTGTGCATGAGTAATGACAAAGCGTGCTTTTAAAGATAGTGGCTTGTGCATTAGTGAGGATAAATGTAAAGAGTGGGACCCAATAGTGCACCCACTCAAATGGTAAAAGACACAAGCCATGATATGATTAAGTAGTAGAAAACAAAACCATTTACAAATCCACAAAATTTTTCATATACATAAGTTTCTCACCCTAAGGGTGATACAAAAAAATGAAATTACTACATTAATTTCAGAAGAGCCCCGGTTGCATAGTGCAACATGGCCATCCTAAGCTATCCACATGCTAACTTCATGTATACAACTTTCATGTGTTCATGTCCTTTGAAGCACTTCTACTTGGGTAGTTTTGGGAACAACATAGAAAAAGGATAAAAATGGTATGTGTTACTAAAAACTAGTATATGTGGACAATTTAAAAGATGAAGTAAAAAAGAGAGAGTTCCCACAAGAGGGTGCTAATTGAACAAAGGTAAGTTCAAGAGAATTAATATCAAGAGAGTGAATATCAAAAGAATGAGGCATTCAAGTAAACAAGTGAAACAACAAGTCTTACCATTAATTTATCAATCACCACATCACAATAAGCATTATTAGACTAAATATAGTTATAATATGGCCAAGATGTTAATGAATAATTGGCTTAAATAAAAATGGGTGGAATAGCATGCCCTCGGCGGAATAGCAGCCCTTGTATATAAAGAGGGGGGAACAACACACCCCAGACAAAATAGCACACCCTAATGGTTTTGCATAAGCATCATACGATAGTTATCTAGTCAAATTATCCAACATGCATAAATAGAGCGACAATAATAATATACAATCATCAACCACATTTCCAAGTAAAAGCAATAAGGAAAGTAAGGTCATAGACCTAAGGAAACAAAATATCAATAAATTTTAGTGGAATCATAAAATTGTATTTTAGATAATAAGGAGTTACATCATGGAGCAAATAGAAGGCCAACTAACAAGAAATGTCTCAATATAGGAAGACTTAAGTCAATTTATACCCAAAACTAAATAGGGATGAGTTTGTACCTAATTTTCATGACTAACCCTATCTCTAGGAGTCCAATCACAATTTGTCTATCTTGACCTAAAAGTATCTATATACACATTAGTCCCCATGTGATAGAGCGAGTTTTTACCTTTTTTTCTTTCTCTTTTGTAATTTTGTTATTTCCAATAATGCCCTCAACCTTTTCCCTTGCTAAATTGATTAAAAGTGATTATCAATTTCATAAAAATCAAAACCCTAATTTCATAGTAGATGAAATCCATGTATTAGGGTATATAGTCAAATTATACAACCAACATACGAGTTTGACTCTCAATTTTCTACCATGGCTATATAACATCATCATTAAGCTTAGTTTAAAATTTCATCCTAATACGATAAGCCAATTATGATTTATGATCTTTGGAAAATATGCACATTATTGCATTTATTTCTAACCTAGGACCGAAGTTCTTGATTTATTTGATCAAAATGTGTCACACAACCGCTTAGCTAACCCAACCCCTTTCTCAGCCATTGGATGAGGTCACATGAGGATCAAGTAATGATCCAATGATGCATACCTCATCCCTAACTTCTGACCTATCTGGGCCCCTAGCCCCAAACAACCTGACGAACAAAACCTCTTCCCCCACGCCTATCCAGTCACCCTCTCGTGAAACTGGAGGGATATTTCTCCTCCCATCATTGGACCAAACCCAAAGACCCCAACCATGCCAGCTTTATCCCACAGATTAGGGAGAATGAGACCTGACTCCCTCGCTGCTCTCACTGGCAGTGGTTCCCATATTAGGGTTTTCCCATCTACACCTACCTAACCTTATATAAACCCACCATAGCTTCTCCAACCTTCCTTTAAGTGTCCCCTATCCTCAATTGCATCAAAGGTCACCCCTTCATCCCGGACCTCAAGCCACCCTCAACTCACGTGACCCCAAACCCCCATTCACTCCAGAAGCCTCCACCTCCCAATCGATCGAGGTCACACCTTCTTGGGACCTCGACAAGGTGATCAATACCTGTCGTTGGAGCCGCGAACGTCCGAAGGCCCGGGTCGACGATCCATTGCAGCAAAGCTCCAGAGCTCCATCACAGCTGGGGTCGGAACAAGTTTGAGCTAGAAGGAGTGATCGTGTAGCATCACAAACCCCACGTGGAGCTTCACAGTCCCTCAATCCAACCCGAGGGTAGGTAAAAACCAACTTTCTCCTTTTCGATTTATCTCAGTGTATTTGATCGGAACCATGGTTGTACTCCATCTTCGGTGATGGTTTATGTTTCCTCGCAATTGTAGTGACCCCAAGATCTCAGCAAGATGCCTAGCACACTCGAATCTATCACCCTACTACCCTGATCTCATCTCACCCCTTGTCCCCTCGTTGCTTCCATGGCACACGTGAGGAGGAACAAACAAGCAGGTGGAGTTCCCACCTTACCCATACTGGTCGCATGTATCCATTCGAGTCCCATGTGCAATCTTGCCCTTTTTCCCATCACTGACCTTCTCAGACGAGTGTTGGCTCATGGGTTAGTGGGAGGATCCGGGAAGTCAGACCCCTCACCTGATCCGCAAAGCTAAGCTCGCATTTTTTTATTTTCATTTTATTCCTCTAGAAAATACTTGATTGGTAAGTTTTATAAAACCTATTATAAATAGCTCCAGTATCCAAAAAAATCCCCATAAAATACTCATGTTCTCAAAAAAATAAGGAGAACCTAGATAAATTATTTTATATACCAAAATCCAATCCTAGAATTGATGAACCCCTTTTTTTACTTTATTTGATATTCTTTTATAAATTAACTTATAGAAAATAAATATGATAATAGGGATCACTATTTATGAAAAACCCTGAGACACTAACCTATCACGTTCCCTCTGACCTGAAACCCTAGGCTATTGATCAATAATGGGCTTGATGCTCCCTGATACCACATGAATGGTCTATTTCTCTCTCTTGTAATAATGATGATTAAAGGAACAATTGTTTATCCAATATACATGATTCACTCTCAAAACCCTAAAATAAGGATCCACCCTCCAAATACTCTGATCCGAGCCAAGACCTATAGATGATAACCCTATTTTGTGGCATCCAACTCACAAAAACAAGATTAATTAAGCGGAAGTGATCATTTGCAGCGGATTACTGTAAAACCTTTTTCAAAGAGATCCAATCATAGGAAAACTCTTTCAACAAGAACCAATGTATTACATTTACATCCCGGTTCAAAAGTACATATCTTGTACTATCTCTTCTCGAGTGTTACAACATCAACTGCCTTATTAAAAGTTAAACATAGACAGCATAAGAACCTCGAGGCATTAAGCCAAAATCTCAAAATGATTCATTAAAAGCACTAACTATTGACTCCGAGGACTTGAGAGTACAGAGAAGACACATAGGACTTCTATCTACAAACACGACAGACAACACAGTCCACCTGAGTTGTTGTTGTTGTACCTGTTGCTGTTGAAGTTCTTCCTCTGCAAGATATTCTCAATCTCCTCTGTGCTCGTCCACCTAAAAATGTTGGATCCCATGGGGGTGAGACAATTGAAAATTGCCCCAACGAGAGATATAACTCTCTGCCAGAAACATTACTATTGTCATTTAATTAATATAAAACTGAGTAGAGGATAAGCAGTTTAGATCGTTCTCATCTTTAAAGTATTGCAACTATCTATAATAGAGCAGTAAATCATCTATTATCTTTATAAGGAATAGGAAGAACGTGTATATCATTTGTCTATCATTCATTTTCAACAATTCAACTTTGCTTATAACACTCATCAATCTGATGGGTCACTCATGATTCATTCTTGTTTCCATCCGTGGACCTTAGCCAATCTGCTAAATAGATATTCAATTATGCCAGTCATGTGATTATATATGATCATGTCTTATTTAGGTATTGAACTATGCCAATCCTTAGTTATAGACTCCATGTCTTTACTAGGTATTGGACCTAACCAAACATGTATAAACATTTTAGATTAAGTCATTATCAATCTCATACAACCATTCCAGGTATTAGTCTATGCCATACATGTGCATCTATTCCAGGTATTGGACTATGCCAACCCTATGCATCCATTCTAGGTAGCGGACTATGCCAAACATGTGCATCTATTCCAGGTAGTGGACTATGCCAGACCTATGTAATTATTCCATGTAGTGGACTACGCCAAACCTATGTAATTATTCCAGGTAGCGGACTATGCCAAACCTGTGTATTTATTCCAGGTAGTGAACTATGCCAAACCTGTGTAATTATTCTAGGTAGTGGACTATGCCAAACCTATGTAATTATTCTAGGTAGTGGACTATGCCAAACCTATGTAATTATTCCAGGTAGTGGACTATGCCAAACCTGTATAATTATTCTAGGTTGTGGACTATGCCAAACCTGTGTAATTATTCCAAGTAGTGGACTATACCAAACCTGTGTAATTATTCCAAGTAGTGGACTATGCCAAACATGTGTAATTATTCCAGGTATTGGGTTGTTACCAGTCATGTGCAGTTATTCCAGGTATTGGGTTTTAACCAATCCTGTGATATTATTCCAGGTATTGGGTTATTACCAATCCTGTGTAGTTATTCCAGGTATTGGGTTGTTACCAATCCTGTGCAGTTATTCTAGGTATTAGGTTGTTACCAATCCTGTGCAGTTATTCCAGGTATTGGGTTGTACCAATCCTGTACAGTTATTTCAGGTATTGGGATTTAACCAATCATGTGTTATTATTCCAGGTATTGAGATTTAACCAATCTTGTGTTATTATTCCAGGTATTGGGATGTAACCAATCATGTGACATATATTCCAGGTATTGGACTATGCCAATCCTGTGCATCTATTCCTGGTAATGGACTATGCCAATCATGTGTATCTATTCTAGGTATTGGACTATGCCAATCCTGTGATTACGTCCCATGTCTGTTTACACAGCACTGGGTACCTCATTCTTCTACTGACATTTAAACTTTGGTCTTGTCATCATGATCAATCACATTCTTTATGCAATATAAGTATCCCTCTCTTCTCCACACTTGCATAATCAAGGTTCCATCAATATTATTGTATCCTTTTATTATAATTATTATGTTACTAAGTTTCCATTATCATCTCTTACAGGGGATTTTTATAATTATCTTGGTACCTTTCACTAGGTATAAACTTACTCATGTGGTTCACAAGGCCTATTAAAATATCTTGTTACCTCTCACTAGGTAACAACTAATCTCATGCCTCATAAAGCACATTTAACATCTTGTCACCTTTCACTAGGAAAAAACCAACCTCATGGTCCATAAAACACATTACATTTTAATGTAATGATTAGGACAACACTCTTTATATGTTACTCATCCAAGTATGTTGTATTTGAGATGCATCAAGGGATATCATTCTTAAAGAGCTGGATGTGATATTTATGATGTCTTGATATATCACTTCCCTCAGCACTTTAAACTTACTTGAGTTTATCAATTTATATTGTATTAAGGTATTTTCCCATCTTAATACTTCCATATACTAACCTATCACCTTTATTGGGAAGTGCATAGGTCATAAAACACACATAAGTATTGTCCAACTATCTTCAATGATAGGGACTCATCTCAGGTTAAGGCATTGTTTTCTATAAGGTTACCTATAATCAATCACTTTAGGTATTTCCCTTATTAGTGTAATAATAACTATTACATTATTAGGATTAGGTCTCCCATACCATCACCCTTTATTAGGGTTTATGGTTTCACATACTATCATATGTCATTAGGGTTATACCATCGCCATAGATTAGGGTTTCACCTATCATTGCCCTCAATTAGGGTTAGGGCTCATAAATCTTCTTAATTAGGGTTTCATGATCTTCTTATCAAGGATCAAACCCTAATTACACATTCATTCATGTTGAAAGTGTTGAGGCTTAACCACTACATGATTATCATTCATGTAGGAAGTCCTCTCTCTCATCCTCTATAAGATGATACTTACTTCAGACTTGATTAGATTAGGTCAACTGAACTTGAATGAACAGTTGACATCATATATTATATCATTACTTCCATAAGCGTTAAAGATTGATCATTAAAAAGGTAATAATCACCCTATCTCATTAAGGGTAAAATTACTATAATCACCCTTGACTTACATCATGTAATGATTAATTAAACAATAGACCTTTAATCACCTTAAGTGTCCATACAATTTTGATTAATTACTTCTCAAACGGTCTTGGTCACTTAGACCCCAAATGGTCTTGACCAACCAGACCTCAAATGGTCTTTCTTGAAATACCTCCAAACGGTCTAAGACCGTTTAGACCTCCAAACGGTCTTGATCAAACACTTGAAACTGTTTTGCAAAGTAGGTGCTTGATACCGTTTAACAAATTAGGTGCTTGAATCCGTTTGAGTCTCAATCAGTTTGGGATCATTTGGTCCTAAATAGTCTTGAGACCGTTTGGTCCCAAATGGTGTTGAGACTGTTTGGACTCAAACGGTCTTGAGACCGTTTGGTCCAAACCTCCTCAAAACTGATTGGACCAAAAATGGTCTCAACCACTCATATTAGTTTAGGGTTTCCAAGATTAATTCCTTCATCAATTGAATCCATGTAATTACTCATCAATTGAACCTAAGTACCATACTTCAATTGAGATTAATGAATCGTCTTTCAATTGATTCAACCTTCAATTGATCATCAATTAGGGTTTTGAACCCAATTGAATTAGGGTTGAAATCGATGAACCTTCAATATTAGTCATTATAGAACTAATTGCTTAGAAATCATTGGTCCATCATTCAAATTGGGCATGACCTGACCTCAAACGGTCTTGAGGTCATTTGGATGACCTCCAAATGGTCTTGAGACTGTTTGCCCCATCCATCATTAAAATTTGTTAAGTTCAATTAGGGTTTGCATTATTGGGTTACTCATCAAACTAGCTATTGATTGCATTACAATTTGATATCTTTGAATCTTCAACTTCTTCACCATACTCAACCCTAGACCTCCAAACGGTCTTGGTTGACCTCCAAACAGTCTTGAGACCATTTGGGTGATCTCCAAATGGTCTTGAGATCGTTTGGGTTAATCAACCCAAAGAATTAAATTAATTAATTGCAAAATCAGCACTCAACCCGATTAGGGTTTCTAATTGGATGATTGTCCATATATTGATTCAATCAATTGGAACCATTAGATCCTCATCCAAAAAGTACTAGGGTCCTGACCTCAAATGGTCAACCCATACAAACAGTCAACCATCCTAAACGGTTTGGGGTTCAAGACTCTAAACGGTTTGCAAACCGTTTAGCCTCCAAACGGTTTGGTGAAACCATTTGGACCAAGATCTTCAAAACCGTTTGCAAGGGAAACTTGTTGGATTGCATGCCCAAGATGATGTCATCATCATATACCTTCATTCATTCAAAATCTACTGCCGTTTTCATGGTAATTACAGCAATGGATCAAGGGAATTCCAAATAGAACAAGACGTTCAACAAATAATGGAGAATTGAATGCAATAACAATATTTAAGGGTTTGAGTTATATAACCCACCTCCAATTGAGATTCAAAGCTTCAACCTCCACGTCTTTAATGGTGAAAGCAACACCTTCAACTATCCCAAGATTGTCCTCAAGGTTTGAGTGAAAAGGAATGGCTAGAATTGAAGATCGAGTGAAGATAAGAAGAAATCATGCATTGATTTGTGATTTCCACCATGTAATCAAGGTGAAAGAAGGTCAAGAAGCTTACCAACAGGTTGGGGGTCGTCCTCCTATTGCTCCAAGGTCCCTTGGTCATTTTTGCAAGCAAGAAGTGAAGGTGGATTCGAAAATACCCATCCAAGCTAGGGATAAAGGAGCATATATGTATTTTATTAAAAATTCATTTAAGAGAGAGAAAGTAGGAGATAACTCCTCCATTTCCTTGCCACTTTCCCCCTTCCCTTCCTTGGTTACGAGGCTATCTCTTTTGCCTCTTATTACTCTCAATTATCCATGATTTAAAGAAAAGCAAATTAAGCACCTAAAATCATATTATAATAATATCCATAAGTGAGTGGATATTTCTTTTTCTTATAATAATGTGAGTGAGTTATCCACTTCCCTTAGATATTTTCGTGCCTTTGCAAGGCACATGGTCATCCACATGATTCAAAACTATCGTAATCATATGTTTAATTGTGAAGTTCAGTTCCCTTATGCATTTCTATGGATGTGACCCCATGGCTTCCATATTATGTTGGTAGTGATGTTCATAACCTCACAAGAAAATATTGGTGTCTATAAACACATCATTGTTATGCAAGTAATTGGGATAAGTTAAAGAATATCTTGAGCTTGTAAGTGACCAATTTTCCCATGACCACATAATCCCTTTATCACACATATCTAGATTGAAATTGAGGTGTGGGGTTTCCATCCTTTTAACATTCAATCTATGTTTCTTGAACTAGAGAATACTATCGAGATTGTGTAAGCTCAATATCATGTATTGACTCAAATGATCATGACCATACATTTCATAATGGCACTTATCAAGTAGTCTGGATATTTGTAACATCCAGTATTTGAGGGATCTAATAAAATTATCTTAAAAGAAATTATTGGAATAGTCATCTCACCAAGGTGAACCTCCTTTATAGGGAGTCCATCACTAAGAACTATATGGTTAAGCGTGTTGATCCCAAATTAGCACTAGGGCGGATGACCAATCAGGAAGTTTATCTCGACTTGTGCATGAGTAATGATAAAGCGTGCTTTTAAAGATAGTGGCTTGTGCGTTAGCGAGGATAAATGTAAAGAGTGGGACCCAATAGTGCACCCACTCAAATGGTAAAAGACACAAGCCATGATATGATTAAGCAGTAGAAAACAAAACCATTTACAAATCCACAAAATTTTTCATATACATAAGTTTCTCACCCTAAGGGTGGTACAAAAAAATGAAATTACTACATTAATTTCAGAAGAGCCCCGTTGCATAGGGCAACATGGCCATCCCAAGCTATCCACATGCTAACTTCATGTATACAACTTTCATGTGTTCATGTCCTTTGAAGCACTTCTACTTGGGTGGTTTTGGGAACAACCTAGAAAAAGGATAAAAATGGTATGTGTTACTAAAAACTAGTATATGTGGACAATTTTAAACATTTGGACAATTTAGAAGATGAAGTAAAAAAGAGAGAGTTCCCACAAGAGGGTGCTAATTGAACAAAGGTAAGTTCAAGAGAATTAATATCAAGAGAGTGAATATCAAAAGAATCAGGCATTCAAGTAAACAAGTGAAACAAAAAGTCTTACCATTAATTTATCAATCACCACATTACAATAAGCATTATTAGACTAAATATAGTTATAATATGGCCAAGATGTTAATGAATAATTGGCTTAAATAAAAATGGGTGGAATAGCACGCCCTCAGCGGAATAGCGGCCCTTGTATATAAAGAGGGGGGAACAACACACCCCAGACAAAATAGCACACCCTAATGGTTTTGCATAAGCATCATACGATAGTTATCTAGTCAAATTATCCAACATGCATAAATAGAGCGAAAATAATAATATACAATCATCAACCACATTTCCAAGTCAAAGCAATAAGGCAAGTAAGGTCATAGACCTAAGGAAACAAAATATCAATAAATTTCAGTGGAATCATAAAATTGTATTTTAGATAATAAGGAGTTACATCATGGAGCAAATAGAAGGCCAACTAACAAGAAATGTCTCAATATAGGAAGACTTAAGTCAATTTATGCCCAAAACTAAATAGGGATGAGTTTGTACCTAATTTTCATGACTAACCCTATCTCTAGGAGTCCAATCACAATTTGTCTATCTTGACCTAAAAGTATCTATATACACATTAGTCCCCATGTGATAGAGCGAGTTTTTACCTTTTTTTTCTTTCTCTTTTGTAATTTTGTTATTTCCAATAATGCCCTCAACCTTTTCCCTTGCTAAATTGATTAAAAGTGATTATCAATTTCATAAAAATCAAAACCCTAATTTCATAGTAGATGAAATCCATGTATTAGGGTATATAGTCAAATTATACAACCAACATACGAGTTCGACTCTCAATTTTCTACCATGGCTATATAACATCATCATTAAGCTTAGTTTAAAATTTCATCCTAATAGGATAAGCCAATTATGATTTATGATCTTTGGAAAATATGCACATTATTGCATTTATTTCTAACCTAGGACCGAAGTTCTTGATTTATTTGATCAAAATGTGTCACACAACCGCTTAGCTAACCCAACCCCTTTCTCAGCCATTGGATGAGGTCACATTAGGATCAAGTAATGATCCAACGATGCAGACCTCATCCCTAACTTCTAACCTATCTCGGCCCCTAGCCCCAAACAACCTGACGAACAAAACCTATTCCCCCATGCCTATCCAGTCACCCTCTCATGAAACTGGAGGGATATTTCTCCTCCCATCATCGGACCAAACCCAAAGACCCCAACCATGCCAGCTTTATCCCACAGATTAGGGAGAATGAGACCTGACTCCCTCGCTTCTCTCACTGGCAGTGGTTCCCATATTAGGGTTTTTCCATCTACACCTACCTAACCTTATATAAACCCACCATAGCTTCTCCAACCTTCCTTGATTTGTCCCCTATCGTCAATTGCATCAAAGGTCACCCCTTCATCCCGGACCTCAAGCCACCCTCAACTCGCATGACCCCAAACCACCATTCACTCCAGAAGCCTCCACCTCCCAATCGATCGAGGTCACACCTTCTTGGGACCTGGACAATGTGATCAATACCTGTCATTGGAGCCGCGAACGTCCGAAGGCCTGGGTCGACGATCCATTGCAGCAAAGCTCCAGAGCTCCATCACAGCTGGGGTCGGGATAAGTTTGAGCCAGAAGGAGTGCTCGTGTAGCATCACAAACCCCACGTGGAGCTTCACAGTCCCTCAATCCAACCTGATGGTAGGTGAAAACCCACTTTCTCCTTTTCGATTTATCTCAGTGTATTTGATCGGAACCATGGTTGTACTCCATCTTTGGTGATGGTTTATGTTTCCTCACAATTGTAGTGACCCCAAGATCTCAGCAAGATGCCTAGCACACTCGAATCTATCACCCTACTACCCTGATCTCATCTCACCCCTTGTCCCCTCGTTGCTTCCATGGCACACGTGAGGAGGAACAAACAAGCAGGTGGAGTTCCCACCTTACCCATACTGGTCGCATGTATCCATTCGAGTCCCATGTGCAATCTTGCCCTTTTGCCCATCACTGACCCTCTCAGACGAGTGTTGGCTCACAGGTTAGTGGGAGGATCAGGGAAGTCACACCCCTCACCTGATCCGCAAAGCTAAGCTCGCATTTTTTTATTTTCATTTTATTCCTTTAGAAAATACTTGATTGGTAAGTTTTGTAAAACCTATTATAAATAGCTCCAGTATCCAAAAAATCCCCATAAAATACTCATGTTCTCAAAAAAATAAGGAGAACCTATATAAATTATTTTATATACCAAAATCCAATCCTAGAATCGATGAACCCCTTTTTGTACTTTATTTGATATTCTTTTATAAATTAACTTATAGAAAATAAATATGATAATAGTGATCACTATTTATGAAAAACCCTGAGACACCAACATATCACGTTCCCTCTGACCTGAAACCCTAGGCTATTGATCAATAATGGGCTTGATGCTCCCTGATACCACATGAATGGTCTATTTCTCTCTCTTGTAATAATGATGATTAAAGGAACAATTGTTTATCCAATATACATGATTCACTCTCAAAACCCTAAAATAAGGATCCACCCTCCAAATACTCTGATCCGAGCCAAGACCTATAGATGATAACCCTATTTTGTGGCATCCAACTCACAAAAACAAGATTAATTAAGCGGAAGTGATCATTTGCAGCAGATTACTGTAAAACCTTTTTCAAAGAGATCCAATCATAGGAAAACTCTTTCAACAAGAACCAATGTATTACATTTACATCCCGGTTCATAAGTACATATCTTGTACTATCTCTTCTCGAGGGTTACAACATCAACTGCCTTATTAAAAGTTAAACATAGACAGCATAGGAACCTCGAGGCATTAAGCCAAAATCTCAAAATGATTCATTAAAAGCACTAACTATTGTCTCTGAGGACCTAAGAGTACAGAGACGGCACATAGGACTTCTATCTACAAACACGACAGACAACACACTCCACCTGAGTTGTTGTTGTTGTACCTGTTGCTATTGAAGTTCTTCCTCTGCAAGATATTCTCAATCTCCTCTGTGCTCGTCCACCTAAAAATGTTGGATCCCATGGGGGTGAGACAATTGAAAATTGCCCCAGTGAGAGATATAACTCTCTGCCAGAAACATTACTATTGTTGTTTAATTAATATAAAACTGAGTAGAGGATAAGCAGTTTAGATCATTCTCATCTTTAAAGTATTGCAACTATCTATAATAGAGCAGTAAATCATCTATTATCTTTATAAGGAATAGGAAGAACGTGTATATCATTTGTCTATCATTCATTTTTAACATTTCAACTTTTCTTATAACACTCATCAATCTGATGGGTCACTCATGATTCATTCTTGTTTCCATCCGTGGACCTTAGCCAATTTTCTAAACAGATATTCAATTATGCCACTCATGTGATTATATATGATCATGTCTTATTTAGGTATTGGACTATGCCAATCCTTAGTTATAGACTCCATGTCTTTGCTAGGTATTGGACCTAACCAAACATGTATAAACATTTCAGATTAAGTCATTATCAATCTCATACAACCATTCCACGTATTAGTCTATGCCATACATGTGCATCTATTCCAAGTATTGGACTATGTCAACCCTATGCATCCATTCTAGGTAGCGGACTATGCCAAACCTGTGCATCTATTCTAGGTAGTGGACTATGCCAGACCTATGTAATTATTCCAGGTAATGGACTACGCCAAACCTATGTAATTATTCCAGGTAGTGGACTATGCCAAACCTGTGTATTTATTCCAGGTAGTGGACTATGCCAAACCTGTGTAATTATTCTAGGTAGTGGACTATGCCAAACCTATGTAATTATTCTAGGTAGTGGACTATGCCAAACCTATGTAATTATTCCAGGTAGTGGACTATGCCAAACCTGTATAATTATTCCAGGCAGTGGACTATGCCAAACCTGTGTAATTATTCCAAGTAGTGGACTATGCCAAACCTGTGTAATTATTCCAAGTAGTGGACTATGCCAAACCTGTGTAATTATTCCAGGTATTGGGTTGTTACCAGTCATGTGCAGTTATTCCAGGTATTGGGTTTTAACCAATCCTGTGATATTATTCCAGGTATTGGGTTATTACCAATCCTGTGCAGTTATTCCAAGTATTGGGTTGTTACCAATCCTTTGCAGTTATTCTGGGTATTGGGTTGTTACCAATCCTGTACAGTTATTCCAAGTATTGGGTTGTACCAATCCTGTACAGTTATTTCAGGTATTGGGATTTAACCAATCATGTGTTATTATTACAGGTATTGAGATTTAACCAATCTTGTGTTATTATTCCAGGTATTTGGATTTAACCAATCATGTGACATATATTCTAGGTATTGGACTATGCCAATCATGTGCATCTATTCCAGGTAATGGACTATGCCAATCATGTGTATCTATTCTAGGTATTGGACTATGCCAATCCTGTGATTACATCCCATGTCTATTTACACAGCACTGGGTACATCATTCTTCTACTGACATTTAAACTTTGGTCTTGTCATCATGATCAATCACATTCTTTATGCAATATAAGTATCCCTCTCTTCTCCACACTTTCATAATCAAGGTGTTGGGTTTTAGGGGAGACAGAGAAGGTAGCGGCAACAAAAATTTTCTCCCCAACCCATACCAAGGAAACGCGTCAACGTCTATATAATAGGAAAGGATGGTTTGCGGAATCATACCTTGTCCCGAGGGTTGCTCAGCGACAATACCTCGCGCAATGCACGGTCTTCAACTCCGGACTTCAACGGTGTCTGTGCAGCTCCTGGTCGCACCGGGACTGACAACTCCTACTCGAACCGGACTGTCGGATGACAGTTATCCTCCTAAGCGGCAGTGTCCTCCCGCCTCTGTAGTAGTCCACACGGACCACCTGGAACTCCACTCTCCTTGTCCCATAAGGAAGTGGAAGGAGTCGCACCCTCCTGTTGACGTACTAGTCGCCAACACGCTCTCCTGCCTCCTGTTGCAACTGCAGTTGTCCTTCCCTTGCTGCACCTCCCTTTTGCGGGAAGCACTTGCTCGGGCTCTCTCACGGTTACCAAAACCAGAGAGAACGACAACTTGCAGAGCAACTGGTTGCACTGAGCTGTACTTTGAGAAGCCCCCAATACCCCTATATATATAGGAGAGTCATGGGACAGGGTTCTCCATCCCGAGCAATGCGGGACTAAAGCAGGAGTAGAAGGGTTCGAGAATTTTCCACAAAAAGCAACCGGTTCGCAACTTGAAATGATCGGTTCACAACTGAACCGATCGGTTCGGCCATTGAGCCGATCGGTTGGACCTGAGCCGGTCGTTTGGGGCACTCCAACCGATCAGTTGGTGCCCTGAACCGATCGGTTCATGGTCCTAATCCGGCTCAAAAAGACTTTCCTTGTTTCTTTCCCAATTGGTATCGAGTACCAATATTATTCCCAATCGAATTGGGCAATTTGAAACCAAAGGAAAATTCTTTCCGACATGACTTTTCCCAACTGGTCGGTTGCACCAGTTGAGCCGATTGGTTCAACCCTTGAACCGGTCGTTTCAACCTGGGCATGAGCCGATCGGCCTGGACACTCCAGCCGACCGGTTCAGCAACCTCAGCCGACCGGTTCATCACATGAACCGATCGGTTGGGAGCACAGGTTGGGCAAAATCAGTCAATTGCGATTTCAATCAATCCGATACTCCAATCAATGCGTCCAACACCTTGAACCATATGATATTGAGTCATCGACTGATTGAGTGTTTAATTGAACTACTAAACTCCTTTAGTAATCAATCTAAACATTGCTTTGTGGACAAAACTCCTCTTCCAGGTTAAATCCTATGTGTGTGACCCTGCAGGTCCATTTCACGTTGGCAGTGAAAGTCCATAACACTTATGACTTCACAAGCAAAGAGCGGTGCCTAGTCACACATCAGTGCTACCCAAGTGAAAGTAGAAAGTTGGAGAACAACTTTCATCCTACAATCCGTGAATGGTGTTACAGCGAATGTATAATTCCTTTGTCACTGATATCCCGAATGAACTCGAGGCATGGAACAGTCATCCTGTCAATGTTCATTCACTTCCTTGATCTCAGAGTAGACTGGAAGAGATATGTATGACATCAATATCATATACTGATTCACACATGCGTGCACGCCTTTCTCAATCCTACTCATCAAGTGGCCATGGATATCAAACTCCCTCAGGAGGGACAAATCCCATATCTATCACTCGCCCCTCAAAAGCCCCATGTGTCAAAGCCACCCAATCATCACCTTTATAACAACCCATGTTTCAGGACTGCGTTTGATGATGTCAAAGTGTGCCCAACGACATGTGTTGAGTGCAGTGATTTCAGGTCTAAGAATCACACTCACCACCATCACTATGAGTACTGACTGTGACTACCATCTCATGGTTCCATGTGTCAAACTCACGGTGGGTCTGTCCGGTACACTTGTTCTCTAACAAGTACCTATGTGTTTGGTTTGATATCTCTATATCATGACTAATGAGATTCTGTCATCAACCAACACCACAATCTAGTCTTGTGTGTCATTGCTGTCTATCTACCTTCCATAATGACATCTGACTAGGGACATATCAAGAATGTACAAACTCTTAGCATCCGTATGATCTCATCGTTCAGGTCATGAACCTGAAGGCATACGTCATTGAGTACTGTCATTCTCTAGACATTCAATCTGTTCTATCACTATCTCATATGACTGAACCAGAAAGAATTGGAAGCTTGCCTTTGATGTTTATCAAATCAATCTTAATGTATCCCACCAATCATCCCATGATTGGCTCTCAGGGCATACATACCAACAGACTCCCACTTGCACTGCGAGCCAATCACCCATGAATCATATTCATAGTGATTTTCAAACATGTCCCACATGTTACTGTGCTGTAGTGCCAACATAGTGAGTAATGGCAACACCTTGCCAAAGTCTGTATAAATTGCATGTCTCTCATCTCTTCGCTGTACGTCACACGTATGAGATGGAGTTGCCGTAATATGCGATCTTGTATTCCATTTTCTAACCTTTAGCCACATTGCATGATCAAGGATTCCAGACTTGTCATAATGAGTGGAATATAAGTTCATCTCATGAACTTTCAGATCCATATAGTATCCACTGCTGTTCACTAACACATAGATACTCGGCATTTCCCTTTTAAATGGCTTTATTGGAACACTTTCAATTATCAACAAACATTCACTTTTATACATCTCATGTATATATATTGCGATTAATTTTCTGTCCTTTCGGAAGTTCGCATCAATGTAACTCTTTACATCGAACTCTTCTCCATAGAACTAGTGCTTCACAAGCACTTATCAAGTTCTCATGGTATTCCAGTAACACTTACTAGAAGCAGACAGACATCCACTCGTCATGTCACACATACGAGTTATCAGGATGAGAACATCATATTGCCATGTCCTACATACAAGATGATGAATGCATTTTATTCTTGCCATGTCATACATGCAAGATAATGGGATGATTACATACATGGTAGATCCATATCTATTCTTAGTGTTCCCATTCTTCATAAGAATTGGACACTTGGCCTTGGGATACTAACTCCATGTAACATGGACAAGTTTTCTCCCACTGAATCTGTGCTTACTGAACAATTCAGTACAGATTGCCAATGTATGCTTTCTCTTTCCAGGTCAAGAGATTTTCGAGAACTATCTCTATAGATCTCTATTCCTATCACATAGGAAACATCTCTATCTTCCTTAAAGATAATTTCCACATTAGGATTTCCAATCTAGAACATTTCCATTTCACATAAATATGTGGAATGTGAACACGCTCCCACTAAATCATAGATCCCTTCTTTATCTTTGACATATCAGTCAAACCCTTTGACTATATCATCAAAGTAAAGATCCAATTTTGAGTTTCTTATACTCAATCAATCACATTGATTAGTCCATTGTAACTTATAGACTTCATTTGCATTAGTGGATTCATAAACCTTATAGGTTGTGTCACGTACACATCCTGGTTTTATTCCTCATAGGAATGTGGTTTTAGTATCCATATGCCAAATGTCTTAGCCATTAAGTTGCAATCAACAAGCATCATCCTTCTCAAAATGTTATCCATGTGTCTTAACACTTAAGACTCATTTGCACTTATGGATATGATCCAATGAGTGCTACCATCAATGTCATACCTTATGGTTCACATGGAAGTCATTTAGGATGTAATCGTTTTAAACTATAACTCAAGATTCGGTTCCTCATATTCATCTTGATAGTTGACTCATCACATGAACAACTCATCACATAGATAATTGAGGTGTATCTATTAAAGATATAAGAACTCACAACCCTTGTGATTCTTAATTTCTTTTATTAGTGTGGGGTATTCTTTTATTAAGAAGAATTTAGTTATTTGATAATCATTTTCTAACTCCTTAGAGTATGATTCCTTCTTGATTCAGACATCACCATGCCTTAATCATGAGTTCACTATGATACACTATCATAATCACTCATAAGGATCTCAAACATTTGGTCCAAGTATTTCATTCATTGATCTCATCAAGAATTAATACTTTACCAAATTTGTACTTCATTTATGATAATCTTGAACACTTCAAGACATTCATATTGGTATTTCTCTAAACACCATTTGAAGTATTAGCATTTATTCCAATAGGTATGTAAATACATCACATGTATTATACCTAATAGGATAATCACTCTTCCACTACATTAGTGAAGATTGATTAATCATTTCCAAGATATTCATGTCTCTTACTGGTTCTATAACCAAAAGAGTCTAGATTTATCCATCACATGGAAACTAGAAATGAATTTCTCATGATTAATGCTAATTAAATTGTTTGAGTTATCTATAACTTTTAGGTATCGTCTTATCTTATGCATATCAAATATCACAAGATAAATAAGGCATTTCCACAAAGATCACATCTTTATAAATTGAAACATCTCTTTATTAATTGCCATCATTGTCATACAATATGCAAAAATAAAGTGTTTCTATCTATTGGCAAGTATGAAATAGCAGTTCACAACTATATTACATGCCTTATTGGCTGAAAATAAACTAAAGTATTCCTATCTATAAAGGCAACACTTGCCCCAAGTAAGAATGCTTTACACTTTACATCTTGGTATCATATACCTCAAAAAGTGTTACAAGTTTATTTACATGACACCTTCAAGTAGAGGCTTCAGTCGCCTCCTTCTTCTTTTGTTCTTCCTGGTAGAGAGGACAATTCCTTTTCCAATGTCCTGGCTTTTGACAATGGTGGCAATTTCCTTTCTTGGTTACACCTCCCTTGGCCTTGAGAGATGAAGATGGCTTGGACTCCTGGCTAGCTTCAGAACCTTTCTTAGCTTTGCCCTTGCCCTTGCGCTTGGACTTGCCTTTCTTGCTCGTGATCACCATCACAGACTTAGGCTTGTCCTTCTTCATCTGTAACTCGGTTGTCCTCAACATGCCCAACAACTCTGACAGTGGCCTATCAAAGTTGTTCATGTTGTAGTTCATCACAAACTGACTATAAGATTCTGGCAACGATTGCAGTATCACGTCAGTAGCCAACTCTTGGCTCAGTGGAAATCCCAGTCTCTGCAGGTTCTCCACATACCCAATCATCTTGAGTGTGTGAGGACCAACTGGATCTCCTTCTGTCATGACGCACTTGAACAATGCCCTAGAAACATTGTACCTCTCTTGCCGTGCCTGATCTTCATACATGTTCCTGAGATGCAGAATCATCTCTATGACACCCATGTTCTCATGTTGCCTCTGCAACTCATGGTTCATTGAACATAGCATCAAGCACTTTGCATCAATGGCATCATCAGAATGCTTCTTGTAAGCATCCCTTTCTGTCCTTGGTGCATTAGGAGCGGGTTCCTCTGGAATTGGAGTATCCAGGACATAGAGCTTACGCTCTTGAGTGAGAACAATTCTCAATGTCCGATACCAGTCGTGGAAGTTTGTCCCATTTAGCTTGTCCTTGTCAAGGACCGATCGCAAAGAAAAGTTGTTGTTGTTTGTTGCCATTTGAACTACAAAAAGGAAAATATGCAATTTTAGTCCAAAACTCATTTTTGACTTATTTGATTGATTTGAATGTTTGACGATATAATTAGGCCTTTAATTAATTATCGCTCCCACTATTTTACTTCAAATTGATAGCCCTCACCATCAATTCGGAAGATTGCAGCGTACAACCTTCTAGTGGGCAAGATCTTGAAATCCTCTAAGTCATGGACCAGCTAGGGCTGTCACCCACAACATAGATCTCTCAGGTAGGCAACTTTTGCCGATTGCATCATATGCAACTCTTGATAAGATGTCATATACAACTCCTTGCAATGATCATCTCCATGCTTCAAGGTACTAGATCCCATCTAGATCACCTTGTTAAGTCCGACCCAAAGCAAACACGATGAACATGCACCTTGCTAGGGCAGACCCACACATTCATCCTTCACGCTTCCACGAGGTAGACGGTGCACCACGCTAGGGCGTGCCCACACTTGGTCGAACAAGCTTTTCACGTGTGTCGCATTTGGAAGGCATCTAAAACTTAATATTGTAATGAGGGATTTGGTTTTATATATATATACATATCCAATCACCACAATACATAGTATGTATCATATACATGCTATATCCCACATAAAACATGCATAAAACGATAAAAGCGATGATTATGGCCATCCTAATGTGATTCCTCGAGCCAAGAGGAATCACGGTCATCTAGGTCAACATCACATGCAACCTGTACAAGATGAATTCTGTGCCTTGCCATCCGAGTTGATCAACTCATCACATGAATTATTTGTACTCTCCAGCCGGTCGTCTGGGTGCCACCAGCCGATCGGTTGGCTCCTCCAACCGATCGGTTCGCCTGGTCGTCCTGCATCTCGTCATGTCTGCCACCCGCTCGTCTCGCTCCTCGAACCGGTCATCAACCGATCGGTTCACTCCTTGAACTGACCGTCTGGAAGGTCAACCGATCGATTCACTCCTTGAACCGATCGTCTGAGCAGTCGTCTTGATGTCCGCCGGTCTTTGACATAACATGAAATAAAATCTATCCTATTTATTACATTGCTTTAAAAGGGAAACCCCGAGTTACATTCGGGGGGAGCAAAGGTAGGAAAGAATCTCGAATTATTTCGAGTTACATCGGGATTAAGAGAGGGAAGATCGGTGTGCAGACCGAGATGCAAGCAACCACAAACAACCACACACAGATAGGGGTTTATAGGCCATAATCACGCTACACACATCCACCACAAAACTCGTTTAAGGGCGATGTGTATCGAGTGCATTAATAATACATATCATATATGTAATTTGGGATTTGTGGATTTAGGATTGGACATGCATAAAGCCGATATTATTCGCATCGTATGCAATAAATAAAGGCGACCAACCAAAATCAATCATATCGATATTCCTAAAATATAGAACAGATGACATGGCTCTGATACCACGGTTGGGTTTTAGGGGAGACAGAGAAGGCAGCGGAAACAAAAATTTTCTCCCCAACCCATACCGAGGAAACGCGTCAACGTCTATATAATAGGAAAGGATGGTTTGCGGAATCATACCTTGTCCCGAGGCTTGCTCGGTGACAATACCTCGCACAATGCGCGGTCTTCAACTCCGAACTTCGACGGTGTCTGTGCAGCTCCTGGTCACACCGGGACTGACAACTCCTACTCGAACCGGACTGTCGGATGACAGTTATCCTCCTAAGCGGCAGTGTCCTCCCGCCTCTGTAGTAGTCTACACGGACCACCTGGAACTCCACTCTCCTTGTCCCACAAGGAAGTGGAAGGAGTCGCACCCTCCTGTTGACGTACTAGTCGCCAACACGCTCTCCTGCCTCCTGTTGCAACTGCAGTTGTCCTTCCCTTGCTGCACCTCCCTTTTGTGGGAAGCACTTTCTCGGGCTCTCTCACGGTTACCAAAACCAGAGAGAACGACAACTTGCAGAGCAACTGGTTGCACTGAGCTGTACTTTGAGAAGCCCCCAATACCCCTATATATATAGGAGAGTCATGGGACAGGGTTCTCCATCCCGGGCAATGCGGGACTAAAGCAGGAGTAGAAGGGTTCGATAATTTTCCACAAAAAGCAACCGGTTCGCAACTTGAAATGATCGGTTCACAACTGAACCGATCGGTTCGGCCATTGAGCCGATCGGTTGGACCTGAGCCGATCATTTGGGGCACTCCAACTGATCAGTTGGTGCCCTGAACCGATCGGTTCATGGTCCTAATCCGGCTCAAAAAGACTTTCCTTGTTTCTTTCCCAATTGGTATCGAATACCAATATTATTCCCAATCGAATTGGGCAATTTGAAACCAAAGGAAAATTCTTGTCGACATGACTTTTCCCAACTGGTCGGTTGCACCAGTTGAGCCGATCGGTTCAACCCTTGAACCGGTCATTTCAACCTGGGCATGAGCCGATCGGCCTGGACAATCCAGCCGACCGGTTCAGCAACCTCAGCCGACCGGTTCATCACATGAACCGATCGGTTGGGAGCACAGGTTGGGCAAAATCAGTCAATTGCGATTTCAATCAATCCGATACTCCAATCAATGCGTCCAACACCTTGAACCATACGATATTGAGTCATCGACTGATTGAGTGTTTAATTGAACTACTAAACTCCTTTAGTAATCAATCTAAACATTGCTTTGTGGACAAAACTCCTCTTCCAGGTTAAATCCTATGTGTGTGACCCTGCAGGTCCATTTCACGTTGGCAGTGAAAGTCCATAACACTTATGACTTCACAAGCAAAGAGCGGTGCCTAGTCACACATCAGTGCTACCCAAGTGAAAGTAGAAAGTTGGAGAACAACTTTCATCCTACAATCCGTGAATGGTGTTACAGCGAATGTATAATTCCTTTGTCACTGATATCCCGAATGAACTCGAGGCATGGAACAGTCATCCTGTCAATGTTCATTCACTTCCTTGATCTCAGAGTAGACTGGAAGAGATATGTATGACATCAATATCATATACTGATTCACACATGCGTGCACGCCTTTCTCAATCCTACTCATCAAGTGTCCATGGATATCAAACTCCCTCAGGAGGGACAAATCCCATATCTATCACTCGCCCCTCAAAAGCCCCATGTGTCAAAGCCACCCAATCATCACCTTTATAACAACCCATGTTTCAGGACTGCGTTTGATGATGTCAAAGTGTGCCCAACGACATGTGTTGAGTGCAGTGATTTCAGGTCTAAGAATCACACTCACCACCATCACTGTGAGTACTGACTGTGACTACCATCTCATGGTTCCATGTGTCAAACTCACGGTTGGCTCAGTGCCTCGAGATTTTCACACTGCCTGTGTTTAGTTTTCCAGAGCAGTTGATGCTTGTAATTCTTAGAAAGAGAGGATACAAAACATATACCTTTAAACTAGAATGTAAATGTGTTACTTTGGTTCTATGTGAGAAAGTTTTCCTTTTGATGGATCTCTCGGTAAAAAGGTTTTAATTTTTGGTGATTTTCGGTAATCCGCTGCTTAAGTGAATGCTTCCGCATTAGTTAATTATGTTTTTGTGAGTTGTATGCCACAAGTACTCAATGACGTATGTCTTCAGGTTGAGGACCTGAAGAATGAGATCATATAGATGCTAAGAGTTTGTACATTCTTATTTTATCCCTAGTCGGATGTCATTGTGGAAGGTTGATAGACAAAAATGACACAGCAAGACTAGAGTGTGTGTTGGTTGATGACAGAGTCTCATTAGTCATGATATGTGATATCAAACCAAGCACATAGATACATGTTAGAGAATAGTGTATCTGACAAACCCACCGTGAGAGTGACACATGGAACCATGATATGGTAGTCACAATCATCTCTCACAGTGATGGTGGTGATTGTAATTCTTAGACTTAAAATCACTACACTCATCACATGTCGTTGGGTACACTTTGACATCATCAAACGCGATCCTAAAATATGGATTGTTATAAAGGTGATGATTGGGTGACTTTGACACATGGGGTTTTGATTGCGAGTGATAGATATGGGATTTGTCTCTCTTGAGGGAGTATGATGTCCATGGCCACTTGATAAGCGAGACTGATAAAGGCATGTACATGCACATGTGAGTCAATATGTTATATTGATGGCACACATATCAAAGACAATCTGCTTTGGATCAAGGAACATGAATGCACGTTGAAAGGATGACAACGTCATGCCTTGAGTTCATTCAGGATATTAGAAATAAAGGAATTATACATTCACTGGAACACCAATCATAGACTGTAGGATCGAAAGTTGTTCTCCAACTTTCCTTTTCACTTGGGGTATCACTAATGTGCGACTAGACATCGCTCTTTGCTTGTGATGTCATAAGCTAGTTATGGACATTCACTGCCAACGTGAAATGGGACCTATAGGGTCACACACAAAGGATTAACTTGGAAGAGGATTTTATCCATGAATGATATTTGGATTGATTACTAAAGGTGTTTAGGTACTCAATCAAACATTCAATCAATTGACTTGACTTAAAATCACCAAGTTCAAGTGTTGAACCAACTGATTTGAGTGTCAGATTGATTGAGAAATGTATTGACACAATCTGGACCATCAACCGACCCGTTCACTGGGTGAACCAATCGACTCATAGCCAGTGAGATGACAGGTTCAATCTGGGAATTGATCGGTTCATGTGTCCAAACGAGCAGTGTTGGGCTGTCCCGATTTGTCAGAAAAAGTTTTTTGTTTCACTTATACAATTAGATTGGGACAAGAATTGATCTTAGTATTAATTGAAAATGAAAGAGGAAAGTCTGGGAAGTGAACCTACTGGCTCACACTCCCAACCGACCGGTTCATTTGTGAAACGACCAGTTCGACTGCTGCAGTGCAATCAGTTCATGGAATTTCCGAATCCTTTAACTCCCACTTTAGTCCCGCATTGCCTGGGGCCGAGAACCCTGGCCCCTCATATATATAGAGGGGGTACTGGGGGATTCTCAGATAGCACAAATCAGAAACATCAGTTGCTCTGTAAAGTTGTTATCCTCTCGGGTTGTGGTAACCGAGAGAGTCCAAGTAAGTTCTACCCGTCCAGGGAGGAACAACGAGAAAAGAACAACTACATGACAATAACTGGTTGTGGGAGAGTGTGTCAGTGACTAGTACACCGATAGAAGGAGATGACTCCTTCTAGTATCCTGTAGGATAGGATGACTAGAGTTCCCGGTGGTCCGTGTGGACTATCTATAGAGGCGGGATGTTTCTGCCGCTCAGGAGGACGACGATCAACCACATTCCGGGTCAGCACCAGGAGCTGCACAGACGCCGTCGAATACTAGGTGGTTGAAGACCGCACTCATTGTGAGGTATTATCACTGAGCAAGCCTCAGGACCAAGTACACCTCGTCAAAACCATCCTTCCTATTTTATAGTCGTTGATGTGATCCGTGGTTATAGTTTTGTCGTGAGAGAATTTTTTTGTTTCTGCTTCCTTCTCCCTCACCTAAAATTGAACAATATGTCGACAATGATTTAGTTTAAAGGCCAAATAGTTCACATGGAGGTTGACTACAAAAGTGTAATATCTCATTTTATTTCCAGATATTTTATATTTCTTAAGCAATTGCAAGCGTTTCACTTACACTTGCCGCACAACACATGTAAGAAGTAAGTAACCACTTAAGATCACTAATGACATGATCACAATCTTAAAAGGGAAGGTGGATTTATTATCAATGCGTGACGTGTTTGACAAAAGACAAAAGGAAATATAATTTTTCATTTTATTTTAGGGCATGTATAAAAGAAGGAAAAAGAGTACTTGTGCGGAACTATTAATAGAGCTCATCGTTAGAGATGTCTTTTTAAATATGGATCATAAATAGATATTCAAATAATGGCCACATAGAGAGGTTATTTTTATTAAAATATCTAGCATACCAATACATGGTCATAAGAACAATAGTTTTCATTTTTGTATTTGTCAAACACATATCATTTCAGAAGATGCAATGAAGTTTTTCCAAGGGACAAGGCCTACGTGTTGAGAAAAGAGAGAGAGCGCGTTAATGTGTTATCCAGGGAAGAAGTTATTGTGAAATTCTAAATGTCACGCACACAAGACCAAGAGGGGAAAAATGTTGATCACATTGATGGTGGGTCAAAGGTTCACTTTCTATCAGGTGCAGATTAGCGTCTGTTGAGTTGACGTTGGGTATAATTAAATTGGTTAGGATTGATGTCAAGTTTAATTCAACCAGTCTCGATTGATGTTGAGTCGGGTTAAAGTCGGGCATGATGAGTTAAATTGGATGGGGTGAATCTCATCTTGGGTTTACATTAGGTCGAGTGATTGTCGATCCATTTGGTGTTGGGTCGGGTTGACGTTGGGTTGAGTTGGTTGAGTCGGTGTCAGGTCGGGTTAGGACAGGTCAAATTGGCATTTGGACTCGGTGTTGGGTCGGTTGGACATTAGGTCAGATCAATGTCAGGTCAGGTTGATATCCTATCGGGATAAATTGGTTGTGATATTTTCAAGTTGATTGCGATCACATGATCGATTTGGTTCAGGTGTCAGATTAGGTTTGGGCCACACAGTTTCTGGTCATATTGAATTTTGAGTAAACATCATGTCGGCTCGAGTTGGATTCAGGTTTATACTTTATTTGGATTTAAGCAGGTCGGGTTGCAGGTACGCCGAGAAGGGTTTCCATGTCAGATCAATTTTTTCCAGTTCTAGCTACATGGATAAAATTCACTTATCAAATATATGTAGTGTAGACAATAATGCAAGACAATTGTTGTTTTAAGCCCTTTCCTTATGCTCCAGTTGGATATCAATCCCACAACTACGAGAAGCAAACCAACATACTCATCAATTAAACCAACTAAACGTTGTAATACCTTGATTTGTCTTGATGTAATAGATCACTCTTTGCTTCAAGAATAAAAGAAACTACTAGTCATTTACTGAGTTGCAACTAATAGATATAACCAATTCTCTCAAAAAGTATTCTACCTATAAAAAACTTGCAACTAATGAATTTGATCAATACTCTCAAGAAGGTGTCCTACTATACTGAAATTGGATCACCTGTATGTATTTGGCAAAATTACTCAAAGAAAATTATACATTAATAAGCTAAACCTGTCTAATGTTGTATACAAAATACCAAGATAACTTTATATTTAGTAATTGCACATGTACGGGTATGCACACTATTTTTAAGTGGTTGTTCAAATAGAATGGACACTTTCCTCATGTATATGTCATTTGACAATAGGTGGATCGTTTTGTACTAATCATTATGAATCTTTTTATGATGACAGTAGATTAATGCAATATGATATAACAAAATAAAAGAAGAAAATAAGTTACTTCTTTCCTCTATTTTGTTATTTTGTACATAACAACAAAGTGCCTCCAATTCTACCTCTCCATATCATTTTTCTACATTTTTATATCACAAAAACGGGATAATTATTTGCTTCATATAACAATAATATTATGATCGGAAGCACAGCTAAATGACAAACAAATAAAAAAAACAGCAGAGATTGCCATCCACAGCAATGAGGATGGGGAGCGAGCGAGGAAAGAGACAGGAGAGGAGGGTGGGGGGAGGTATACTCATACTTTATTTACTTTTTGATGTTACACGCATACAGGACAGATGAGGCAACAGAAGTGGCGGAGAGAGGTTGCTCGCTCGTTCCTTCTCTCTCTACAGTTGCTTCTGCTCTGCCTGCTCCTTACCTCCTGCTCTGCTCTGCCCGGGCCTGCCTTGCCGAGAGAGAAAGAGAAAGAGAGAGACGGAGACAGTGATAGAGAGAAGAGGGGAAGGGAGCGGGCTTTCTTCTTCATGTTGCAATATACACAAGATTAGGGTTCGTGGAGAATGTCAAGGAGATGTAGAGAGCGGAGGGCTGGAGAGGGGGAGAGGGCGTAGCAGCGAAATACGGAGGAGGATAACGAGGAGGAAGCGGAAGAAGAACAAAGGGGAAGCGCGTTCTCCCCATTACTTCGTCCGTTTTTGCGGCGCCTGCGCTTTTGTAACCCTCGGCTCAGCCTCGCCGGTGGACTGGGCTCGGTTCCTCTGCTGCATGTGAGGAATTTCTGAAGACGAAAAGTTGAGATTTTTCGAAGCGCCTGAGGGCCCAGATCCCTCTTCTCCCCTCGCAAGGCTGCCGCCTTCCGAGGAGAGGAGGAGATTTCTTTCCTCCACTGCACCGAGCCTCTCGTTCCGGGTGGGTCGTTCTTAGATGTGGCTCTCCCCCTTCCGTACTCTACAGGGAAACGGCACCTTAGCAGCGGCGGCGGCAGCTGGAGGGGAGCCCAACACCCTCTGGAGTACCGGAAGTGCCAAAGAAAGGTTCGAACCGACGTCAGTGCTCGACCAAGGGTGGAGCCCCAGTCCACCGACGTCCTCGTCCACCTTATCCTCATCTCTGTGCGGCGGCGGAGTGGGTTCTACCGACAATAACGGCGTGGCGGCGGTTTCTGATAACTCCCAATGGCGGCCCTCCAAAGACCCCTGCTCGGCGGCGTCTGCGGAAGAAGGGGGCGGACCTGCTGGTGGTCTGAGGAAGGACGAATGGATGGCAGAGCTGCAGCCCATACCGGGCTCCTTGGACTTTGGTCAGTTGAGCGGTGAGAAATGTGGGATGGGGTTGGAAGATTGGTCGCTGTCGGAGACTTCAGCGGCAGTGGCCGGTCTACCGGGCAACGAGCAGTCTCTCATGAGGTGGATGACGGAAGCTACGGGCGGCCCGCCCTCTCTGGACCCAAAGCAGCAGCAGCAGCTTCTGTTTTCCTGTTCGGGCACACAATTTCCACCTGACGTTTACAGTGGCGGAGGAGCATTTGGCCTCAGCGACTCAATATTCGTCCATGGGTCATCAGGATCCACTGCAGCTGCTCTGGCTGCTTCTAGTGGTGCTGGAGGATTGCTTGTCATGAACAGCAATGGTGGTAATAATCAAAATCTCAGTTTCCATTCCGAGTTCCTATCAACAGAGGGCCTCGCTACTGCCTTCCCTCCCCCTCAGGGTGTCCCTTTTCTAGGCCAAGCTGAAGAAAAACCCGGCTTTCTTGCCCCACCGACTCTGTTGAACCCAGATAAGCACCTATTTCCACAGAGCAGTCCCTTCTTTCTGCCCTTGACCCCATTTCCCATGCCAAACAACCAGACACAGGAGCATCTTCTTCCACCACTTCCTGAGCCCTACTATACAACAGGAGATGCGACCCATCAAATCAGCCCAAAACATGCCTTCCCCGACTCCAATTTAAACACATTGTTCAGGGGAATTAAAGTGCACCAGAGTTCCAGGAAACCTGCTATGGTTGGGGATGAAATGGCAGCTAGTCTAAATATGAATAGCAACCATCTTCCCCAGCAGCAGCACTTGGCATTGACTGATCAGCTCCTAAAGGCAGCTGAATCGGTTGAGGCTGGGAACTTCATAAATGCTCGTGCGATATTGGCGCGGCTCAATCAATTGCTCTCCCCTCTGGGGAAGCCCCCTATCAGGTCTGCTTTCTATTTCAAGGAGGCCCTGAATTCCATATTGGCTTACAACACCAATATGTTGAATCCGTCACAATCCCTTTTTCCTGCTTGGAATCCATCCACCACTGTTACATCGCCACTGGATGTTGTGCTCAAATTCAGTGCCTACAAGGCTTTCTCGGAGATATCACCTCTTGTTCAATTCACCAGTTTCACATGCCTGCAGGCCCTCTTGGAGGAGCTCAATGGTTGTGACGTCATACACATTGTTGACTTTGATATTGGGATTGGAGGGCACTGGTCTTCGTTCATGCAGGAACTCCCTCTGAAGAGAACAGTGGATGGTTCTGTCCCATCTTTGATTATCACTGCTTTTGTCAGCCCCTCTTTACACCACCCTCTTGAGCTAGTCCTTATACGAGAAAACCTCACCAAATTTGCTACTGAACTGAATATTCAATTTGAACTGAACTTCTTGAGCAGTGAATCGTTTGACCCCTCATTAGTTCTCAATATGTCCAAAGGATCTGGCCAAGCAATTGCAGTAAATATTCCTGTAGGCTGGTACAAGTTCAGCCCATCTCTTCTTCGCATGGTGAAACAGCTGTCTCCCAGGATTGTCATCTCAGTTGCACATGGCCATGATGATAGTGAATTCCAGTTTTCTCAGCATGTACTGAGTGCAATGCATTCTTTGACCATCTTGCTGGAGTCCATGGATTCTGCAGGCACAAGCAGTGATGTTGTAAACAAAATTGAACGGTTCCTTCTTCACCCAAAGATTGAAAGCTCTGTATTTAGACGATACCTGGTTGGTGGTAACAAGATGCCCCACTGGCGGACACTATTCACATCTTCTGGGTTCTTACCAATCCCCTTCAGCAATTTTGCGGAGACACAGGCTGAGTGTCTTCTGAAAAGGGCAAAGATCAGAGGGTTCCATGTAGAAAAGTGTCAATCATCACTAACACTGTTCTGGCAACACAGGGACCTTGCTTCTGTTTCTGTCTGGAGGTGCTGATTTGCTCTGGTTATCTTCATTTTCAGGCATGTATTTTCTGGTATTTTTGTCTTGTCTATCAAGGGTGTTGCCATATAATCACAAACTTAAATGGTCGTAACAATGGGGACTGTGTTTGTATGGTAGCAAGTATTTCATTATGCATCTTCTAAGGATTTAGCCTTTCATATTTCAGTTGTGGATACCAGGTTCTAAAACGGGATATATTGAACCTGTGTGTTATTGTTAACCATGTTTTAAGTTCTTGTTTGTAGCTGTGGCCCGTTATGTAATCTGTGATTCTTCTCTGCAAGGGATATGGGTGTCACAAATTACCCCCTTGTTAGTATGCATGTAACAACTCAAGGATATGTAGTTGGTTCCCCCCTGGATGTTCATAAGCATCCAGAATTCAAACTCCTCAAGATCCTAAACAATATTTTACCTTGCAAGACTCAACTCTATTTTTAGCTGAGATATCCAAATCATTATAAATCTATTTAAAAACTTCATATTTTTTTAGTTTTGCACTTCTACCTGCACCTCATTATTACTACTATGGATTATTTTTGTTGCCAGTAATGTTATATATCTCTAGCATGGTTTCAAGCTATAAAGGCCGAAAATAACAGCTAATACCTTGTCTGGAGCGGAGAAGTTGAAAACCTAACTGTTAAATAAGATTTTAAGACGCAGTTCATGGAATTATCAAGAATATATTAAGTTGATAACCTTCGCCCTTAGCTTATAACCTTTACCAATTTTCATATCCCTTGGTAAACTCGCACAACAATATCTAAACTGAGGGTTGGCAGTATACAACTAAATAGTGACCATGCTTCACAAAAGTATAAGACTAGTAAGATGACTAGGCATTTGGTGAGTGCGGTGTAACCTTGATAGTAGCCACAAAAAGGGGGCCCTCATTACAGTTAAAACCGTTAAGGTATTATATTCTGGTTCCCTCCCTTCATCTATTAGAAATAGCGAGTCTTGAATGATTAAGAAGTCACTAAATGCTCTGAGTCTGCCTTTGCGGCTTTGCCTACAATGTGCCTACTGTTATTACCTATGTCATCACGGTTTAACATCTTGATTCTTATAAATTGCCTATGTCACGTCTCCTTATTAGTGTCTCGTTCTATTTAGTATCTTGCGCTAGATCGGTATGCAGCTCACTAATGGCATTGCAAAAAATATCCATTTCAAAATGTCGGTGAACAGTTTTGGAATAACTGGTTAGTTTGGGAACTGCTTGCGCATGCTACTCTGCCGATGTCAGTTTGTGTCCACATCTCATGTTTGGCACACACACTGTTTGCCTTTTGTGTTTTGCAACAATACATCTGTCGTGCTGGATGGGAAACTGATTTTAGATCTGATATACATCATCTACTCATCTAATTACTTGGTGGTTTTTATTGTTTGGTAATGCTTATGCCCTTGTATTTTGTCCCTGGAATATGCCGTTGTACCCTAGTTTTCATTTCTGAACGCTTAGTGGTTTTTGTTATAGCTGTTATGATGAAATCTCAATGCAAAATAAATGGGATCTAAACAGAAGTAACTTTTTCTCCCACCAGTTTAGTATAATGATATATTTGTTGATCATTGCTGAAATCTGAGTATAATGATATATTTGTTGATCACTGCCTCCCTAGGTGGTGTCCAGATACTTTTCTTCAAAGCTCAGTTTTCAGTTATGTAGGTTTTTTGTTGTTGTAATGGCTAAGGAACTGTAAATTGTCACAAATGTGTAAACTAGTTTATTTGGGTATCTAATGGATCAAAATCTACTGAGCATGCATTAACCAGTTTGGTAGGACGTAGTCGGACGACAAAATGCGTGTTTGATGTACATTTTTACATTGTGAACTCACTAAACTACATCCTACTACACCCAACCAATTTAGCCTTAAATGAATTTTCAGAAGCGTTTGTTTTCTAGAGTAGAATAAAACCACCCGTATCTGTAATTACATTTCTAACAAGAGTAAGTTGCATATCTGTATCTGACATTTACGCACTGAATCACTGAGGTCGTATAATCGGCCAATGTGGTATTGGTTAATCACTGCCAGGAGTTATAACCCCACTATTTTTTAGTTTTCAACCCTAAAACTCTGAGCTTGAACTTGTACCTTCTGCATCCTCTCTACCACCATGCTGTCGCCAAAGAGTGCACCGCAGTAGCAATAACTTCCATCTTCTCCCCTTCTCGTGTCTTGCCTTCTCCTATCTCCTTTGCCCATGGGCTGCGTTGTGTGCACCATGGTTCCAATGTTCTCTCTTTTTCTTCTTTAAAAAAGTTCTGTATAAATGTACACTTTCCCCACAACCACATAAATTTAAGCTGATATATAATAGCATTCAGTAGATAAGTCATGAACTTAATACTGTATTTAAAACTTTTTTTTATGCATTTTACTGAATTTACAAACTCATCTAAGCATATCTTCAATCGATTATCTCGTCAATCTTCTATTTTTCTTCTTCTTTTCACTCTTGTTCATAACTCCTGTCAAGCGCTCATTTTCATTCAATATATCTAAACTAAGAATGTATTTTCAAAGTCACTCTTCCCGTGTGGGGATGTGTATGTATACCTTAACATCCAAACCCTCAATCTTCTATTTTTCTTCTTCCTTTCATTCTTGTTCATAACTCCTGTCATGTGCTCATTTTCATTCAATAAATCTAAACTAAGAATGTATTTTCAAAGTCACTCTTCCCGTGTGGGGATGTGTATGTATACCTTAACATCCAAACCACTATCTCTATTGTATGCGTAGTTTTTGTGGTAGTTTTTGTGGAATCAAGACATGCAGATTTTGTGAGATTCATCAGAATGATCCCCAACAATATTTGAACTGTGAAATTTTAAATGGCGCCGAACAATTCACAATCCAACTATGTGAGACTTGCGTACACGCAGTGTGTGGTGGTGATTGCTATTGTACTGGCAGCCAAGTGAGCGGCAGAGGGTGGGGATGCAAAATATGACAACAGAGGAAGCATTTTATCTTTTCCTTCACAGTAAAAAAACCGTTGGACACAAATTAATGCTCATCGATGTGTTTACAGTTTAGATGGAATACACCTGGTTCTGGGTGTAAAAATTGGTTACTGATATGTTATATAAATTATGTGGATGCATGTGATGAGTCCTATGTTAGGAGCGAAAGTATTTCTTTCTATAGTTATTTTGCGATAACGCAGATGGGATGCTCCAATTGTCTGAAAGAACGTGAACTTTTGTCGGAGGATCATGCTAGCTACTGCTAATAGTAGAAAGTTAATAATATACGGCAAACTGATGTTGATAGGTAATAGTATACGGCAAACTTAATGTTGATAATACGGAAAATCATCTTGTTTTATGCGTGAGTGGTACATGCAGAATATGAATGGTTAAGGGAATGCATCAATTCAGTTCAACTTGTCGGGGGCACTTAAGGTGAAGGACGACTCTAGTTATTTTCGTCAAGTAGGCAAGGTGCGTCTATTGGTGGTGAGCCCATGCAATAGTATTATGTCGCAATGTGCGGAATATAAACACAGCTAGCGAGCGTAATTCTCAAAAATTATAACGTCACATCTTAGTCTGAAAACTAAGGTCAGCAATTAGTATCATTGTGATCTTGTGCACCAATGGAAGCCCTCTACAAATGATTGTCACAAACAAAGGCATCCGTAACTTGTAGTAGCCTGTTTATAAATTCAAGTTTTCACCGATTGCAAGGATACCTCAGTTTGATTCTTCAACTTTGTGTTACTAGATATTATGATCCTATGCCGTTTTTTGAAATATGTGAGATGAAATAAAATTTTGAATAGGAACCGCAAAGATTAGTGTTAGTATACAGTAAAGATGGATTGCATCCTTGAATATTGAGTTTTCAGTTACAAAATGAATATAGCAAATAATGCTGGGAAGAAATTTCTTCCTTTGCTTGTTACTTACGCATGTGGTTGGCTTAACACATGTAAGCCCAGCGCTTGGTGCAAGAAGTCGGAAGATTCAAGATTAGATCGCACGGCTAATTTGCTCATGTAAGATTTAATTGATTATTAGTTGGAAGGATGGCGGCTATTCCACTCAAAATATCCATCAGCGTCGGTCGTTTGAAGTAGCTTTTAAATGTGGTTGCTTGTTTTTGAAACTCGGATGCTTCTTAATCTAGTGAACTGCACTTTTTTAGTGCAATGTAACAATGTTCCCATTTATCAGATTTGTCGTCATTCCACCACCAAATTTTTGGGACACAACTTAATGCAGTAAACCAAACACACCCACTCTTGGCTTATTGCCTTTTTCCTGTTACCTGCAGCATGGAATTAGAATGGAATGGAAGCCAAACCTGGCGTCTGCACATACTCCTCTAGCCTTGAAAAAGAAACCATTGTATGGTGCAACGAAAGAGGGGGGGTGGGGGGGGGGGGTGAGGGGACTTAATTAAAACAAACACCCCCATCAACCACATGGGCTGTGGTCTAGAGTCACATGTGGTGTCTTAGTATTCCCTCATTCTCTGTTTGGACATCTCCACCTTTGTCTATTGCTTGGACTTGGTTCATAGCTTGGAAGTGGGGGATTGTCGTTGCTGCCTGCTTCTGCACGGGACTATAAAAGAAATTTGCAAGGGATAGAGGGGAGAGGAGTGCATGTTGTATTTAAAGGAAAAAAAACGAATGCTTGGTTAATATTATAAGATCAGACCATTTGCAATTAGTTAATGGTGTGGTGTGGGTGGAGGACAAAACAGCCCCGTGTTTGTTTAGAAACCAATCAGAGCTTGTGCTTGAGGTCCGGTTTGTACCTCCCTAAAAATGATCAGGTGTCAACGTCATGGCAATTGGCAAGTCTTGTTTTATTGTTTTTTGCAGCTGCACTGAAAAGCATTCTATTTTAATTTTGAAGGGTTGCGGTGTGGTATTAGTAGTAGCAATTAATACTCAACTGACAAATACGTCTGTCACCACTAAATGCAAACTAATCTTAGATTCAGGTTAGCAATAGCATAACATGCTTAACATCAATCCTTAGGCAATCTTTTTTAATACCGAAGGGAAGGAAAGGTGAAGGATACCTGTTATAGAAGAAAGCAACTTGGCTTTTGTTCTCACTCTTGTATTGTTTCTCTCTCCATGTGTTTTTTTTTGTGTGTGTGTGATTATTCTGTTTTATTTTAGGATGATTGCAGTGAGGTCTTCGTAGTATTAGTTTATGCGCAACTCACACTAACATGCGATATGTATGTTTGTTATAAGTCATCACTGAACATAGAGTAATATTAGAATTATGTTTTGACAATGGCATAACGTCAATCCTTAGGCATTCTCTTGTTTACTGAAGGAAATGAAAGGGTTGGGGGAAGGTAAAAGGATGCCTGAAATAGAAGAAAGCAACTTGACTTTTGTTGTCACTACGTTCTTTTGTTTGTCTCTCTCCATATGTTGTCTTGTATGTGTGTGTGTGTAAGTATTTTTTTTTATATTAGGAGGGTTGCAGTGAGGTATTAGTAGTATAAATTAATACCCAACTCAAATTTATGTGATATGTATGTTTGTCATCAGTCATCACTGAGCACAGAGTAATCCTAAGATTTAAGGTTTAACAACAGCACAAACATCAATCCTTAGGCATTCTCTTGTTTCTCTTGTTTGCGGAAAGGAAAGGGTAGAGGAAGGAGAAGGTAAGAAGATGCCTGAAATAGAAGAAAGCAACTTGGCTTTTGTTCTCACTCTTGGTGTTGTCTGTTTCTCTCCCTCCCATGTGTTGTCTTGTTTAGGTGTGGGTGTGGGTGTGGGGGCAACAACACTGCCAATACACCTGCCCCAGCCCCAGGTCGCTGTCGTAGCCTTCGGACATAAATATATCTGGATATTGATTTGTGATGCTGCGTGTTCTCCTTTTTTTACCCTTCCATTCCATGCTGGGTGTTATTGGTTCCCACTGGAATTTTCACCGTCACTACCGTGATATATACATCATCGTCATGTCTGTGCACCACTCTTTTAATCCGTCTGCAAGATAGCGCACCCTAGGTTGTGTTTGGTGGAGGGAAGAAGATATGGAATCACATGCTGTGTAGAGATATTACCAGGCAGCAGACAGCACAGCTAAGGGGGAGGATGCAGCCAAAAAAACAAGCCTTGTCGCCACATGTGATACGGGGGCAACAGGTCTCTTCAAAATAAACCCACAAATTTCCCGCCCGTGGATAGAAAAGAAAATATGTACACGCGTTTTCGGTTGGGTTTTTCTTTGTTTTCTTGGCTTGGAGGGGTTGGTGTGTGTGTGTGTGGGGGGGGGGGGGGTGCAAAGTCCATAATGGATTTGCTTGTGGGTTGTAATGTGCGCCTATGGTGAAACAAGCTCCTTATTCGAAGCGTTTGGAAACATCATCTTCTGATTGAGAGCTTCCCTTCCGTATAGCATGTTTGATGCTGTCACAAAGAATCAATCACTCACATACATATCATCAACTGATGCTGTCACCTTCCGTGCAGTTTCCAAAGTCATGCTTTGTTGCTAATGATGGTTTGAAGCAGTGGCTGGCTGTTGGTGGTATCAGAGCTGGGAGCTGTTGCGGTCAATTTGATTGAACAGAAGGCATAAATGCATTGTCTTTACTGACCAATCTGGTTCATTGTCATGCCCAACAACTCTGGTAATGGAAGGATGGTCACCAGTTCTAGATGGTGATGATGCTGCATGTATGCATTATGCCTATTAGCTTTTAACCACGACCCTTAGTAAAAAGGCGAACCTTTCACTGGTAAAAAGTGAGCCAGCGTTAAGCATATCGTGTGAGGATTGTTGTCTCTAAATGAGGCCCTGAACAAGGGAGATAGAGCAGACATGCATGACGTCCACACAGTACAAACACATTTCCTTGGGGGTTAGAATGGTAATTGGCAGAGAGAGATAGAGAGAGGGAGGAGTCCTTCTAAAAGGCAATGACGATGATGCCTTCCCCCTTGAAAGAGTCCCTTCGCCCAAGATTGATACTTTCCTTGTAAAGGATCGGCGACCGGGTAGTAGGGGGGATGGGGAGCCTTTTAATCCATCGATGGAAAGGGTGGTGTGGCATGGATGGATACAGTCATACAGACAGAGGTGGTCGGCCGTCGGCAAGGGACAGCTTTTGTCTTGATGAAGGCTTCTTCGTTCCATAGCTGACGACTGACGGACATACCGAAGAGAGGGAGGGTGGAGGAGTAGTGAGTCGGGTGTGTTTTACTACCATTATATTTACATCAGATTAGATTCCTGACCCTCCAAGTCCGAGGACATGTATTGGACGTAGGGTCTTGTTCCTCGACACTCTCGCCTCACTGAGAGAGAGTGGGTCTAGAGGTACAAACAGCGACGGGGCAACACGGTGTTCCCTTGCTTGATTGTTTCTGATGCAAGGACAGACAACAACAGGGATCTTGGTTCAATGGTTCCCCTATCCCCACTAGAAGCTTCATATTTACATTAGGAATATGGGAGTTCGTGGAGGAGATTGGCTTTTCTTTTGTGGGGTGAGTTTCTGTAGATACCATTACGATAAGTGTTGAAGTACCATTGAAAGTGATTATAAATTGATAAGGCAGAAGTCTTGTTGGAAATCTTATTTTTTCTTCTTCTTGTTCTTGTAAACATGACTTATATAACAGACCATCTAATGTCCTCTCCCTTGTTCTGCGAAACATAACTTGCACAACAGATGATCTCATGTCTCCCTTTTTATCTACTTGATTCAATTCCCTCTTTTCATCGGGATCGCATTTTCTTACTTGTCCTCATTTTATGCCTCAACCACTATCTGTACCAACCATTGGGAAAACCTCGTTTGTCGTGAACAAAAAGTCATTAATACCTACAAAATGGCCCGGTGCCCTCCCACAAATAATGTACATCGCTAATTCATATACGTTCTTTGTTACAAGACTCAATAAGGCACCATTGCACCTTGGACGAGAGGAGAAGATCCAAAATGACATCCACGGACCACGGTATACTGCCTCACGTACCTTTGACACTGCCTCACTCACCCACCCATCACAAGGACAGGGAAATACTAAGTGACTCATCGTCTATCAAGAGCGGTGTCAGTTGGAAAATGACAATGCCACTTCCACGTCAATGTGGGACAAGCCAAACCATAGGCCCAATGCACCTCTCATCATTCGGAAGTGGGAATCTGGAGTACCCCCAATACGAAAGCATAGTGTTCTCTTTGATTGGTTTTGTACATGGAAAATTTTGAGAGGTTCACAACCCTTCTAGGGAAAGAGATGTTAGATGGAACTCCCATTGCCCACTTCAAGGATTTGGTCTTCTAGATCCCCAACAACTACTATAATATGTTGGAGAAACTAGTACAAGATGATATTAGATGAACAAAGCCAATTTATCTTTGGTAGCATCAATGTTTTCTTTTGGTACTCATTTGTAACATATGCCATCAACCTTATCGTCAGAGAGATTGATTTTCTATTGTATTTTACCAACCAAAGTATCGCTTACTGCGAGCAACACTTTGCATTTCAAAGTTATGTGCCATGTTATTATCATTTTTAGGACCAAACATATTTTAAAGCAATCCTATTCAATTCAAATACAACCTTCTTGTATTCATTTTAGAAGTTCACATTTTAGAGTGAAGTGCGTTGTGCATATCCTTCGTGAAAACTACTCACTTTCATTTTTATTTGTTTCTCCTCTATGTTTATATGCAGTCCAAGTTGTCCATTTTAATGACAACTTTAATACCATACCACCTAGGATCAAATATAACAATTATTTTGTCCCATGGGAACCACGCTGGTGAGCAAAATGAGGCTCCAAAGTTAGGATAATACATATCATAATCTTGTATGACATTGTTTCATATTGTTTTATATCTTCTAGTCCTAGTTCTTAAAAAGCATTTACCCTAATATGTAGTATACATGGGCAATCTCAACAATGTATGCAAATATGATTGAGGAGAAACACAAGAAACAATGTATGAAGGCATGGACTATCTGAAGAAAGAATGGAATGCAAAGGAAAAAAATGTTAGGCACCAATAAATGGAGACTTGATACGTAGAATCATCTTATTCATGGTAATGTCATGTACAAACAATTTTTGTTGTTGTATTAGCTATACTATTGATGTTTTCACATTCATTAGCAACAAACATCAAACTTTCACCTTATTTTGTGTGGTCCATCCAAGAGGATAAATGAATTTACACTCTCGAGATCCATTAATAAGCTTGTTATTAACATCTTGAGTTGGGAATACAATAAGTTTATCTCTCTCGCCTAGTGTAGCACTTAATTTTTGTTATCATCTCTTTGTGCAAGCATTAAGAAATTCTTTTCTTTGAGATCTTGGAACCACCCCCGAAGAGGATCCAGATCGTTGAACCTACCTTGGCAGTATAACCTCCCCCAACTACCCACACATCGGGGGAGCGTGTAAACTCACGTAGGGGCCACCATGCATGGCAATGTTGACTCAAAGTCCAATTGATCCTCAAAGTCAAATTGACTAAACCCTTATTTTGATGATGACTAACCATTTCACTTATTTGTTTTAATGCTTCTACTTGACTGATTTCCATTAGGTATAGAAACACTCTAAATGCCCTAACTTGTGCATCCTATCTTAGAGAATGTAAGACCCCTGACCTGAGTTTTGGGGTAACCTTGCGTGCTTCGACTTAATCATGTGCTTAGAACCTTGATCTAATATTTTGAGATGTAATTAGGGCTTGTAGAGAGCTTAAGTTTCAATTTTGAGCTTGTTTGGATGAAGTTTGTGCTTTTTGTTGTAGTTTTGGTGCAAATTGCAATTTATCCAATGTAGGGGGTTGAGGTGCAATTTTCCACCCCTAGAGTGTTCCTCTCTTTCTTGACATCGTCTAAAGGAAAGAGAAATAGGAGGGTGCCTTGTTTGAACCTTGGTTGAGGAGTATCACCCTAGTTGGTGATTAGGGTTGATGTGAGTGTTGAGTGCCTTGGCCATGTGTGTTGGTTGTGTTGTCTCGACCTTGGGTTGCGACCAAGGTTAGTTTTGGAGGGTGTCGCGGCCGAGACACCTCCTCTAGGTGTTGGGGGTCGCGACCTAGGTAGCGTAGGGTGGTCTCAGGTCGAGATGGTTGTCCATGTATAGGTTGTTTTGACCTTGGGTTGTGGAGGTGCTTTGTCGTGACTAGGAGGTGGTGTTGGTTGCTGGTGTTGCGACCATAGATGGTGCCCCATGGATGGGTTGCGACCACAACCATGTGGGTTGACATGGTGTTCGAGACACTACCTAGAGTGTATCACCATGTCTTGCATATCATGCTTAAGTGGTTGCATGTTGGCCTTTTGAGTGGACAAGTGTCCCTTAGGTCCCTTAGTATGTTGACACCTCACCCCTTGCTCTCTCTCATGTTCCATCTATATAACCCCTTATCTCTTCTTGCTTGCAACCATTTTTGACCATCTGTCTTCTTCCTCATTCTTTGCTTGTTCTTGGATCTTGGTGGAACAAGGAGGTTAGTCCTTGGAGCTTGGGAGATCAATCTCCTCTTGCATGTGGTGGTGGTGGTGATCCAAGCTCATCTTCCATCCTTGGTAAGTCTTTGTCTTCTGAGTTGATGTTTCTTTTGATCTCCTACCTTCATCTTCTTCTCTTTTCTCTGCCCTAGACCATGGTTCTTCCATGGTGGTCGTTTTGGGAGAGAAACTCATCACAAGGGCCATAGACCATGTTTTAACAAGGTAAACCCAAATGTGAAGAGTATTTCTCATCTCTTTCTCCCTTTCTCTTTTGGTTCGACAAAGAGATTCTTTGCTTGTTTACTTGAGCTATCTTTAACCTTGGTGTCTTCTCCTTCTTGAGGTGCTCTTGTGGCCGAGTGTGGAGCTTTTGGTGCAATTTCTTCAGCCCTTGGATTGTGTGCTTGGAGCTCTTGGTCTTGGAGTCTGGAGCCCTTGGTGGTGATTATCTTAAGGCGGGTTATATAACCCTAAACCCACTCTATTATTGCACTTCTTTATGCTTTTCTATGATTGTCTTCTCTCTCTAGATTGCTTCCTCATCATGCTTGTACTTAGTGGTAATCTCTACAACTTGTTTGGTTGAGGTACCTTGCTTGGTTTGGAGGAATCTGAAACCCTAATCTATGTGTACTTGATTTAGTAGATGATGAGTTGTGGATGTTCTTCTCTAAGTGTTTCCCTTGATCTCGCTCCCATGCATGGTGTTCATGTACCTATAAGTTGAATATATGTTAGGTTTGGTCTTGGTTACCTTGAGCATGGTTTTTCCCTTCTTTGGAAGAGGTTCTTTCTTGATGGTTTCTTGACCTATGCTTTAGGGTTTGGTGACCGGTTGCTTGAGTTTTCCTTCATGGTGACCTTGGTGCTTCCCTTGGTTTGAAATCTATTTTGAGACTTAGTTGGTGCATCTTGATGTGATCGCGACACTTCCCTCTTTATGGTCGTGACCTTGATAACTTTTAGTCGAGATGCCTCCTTGTGGTTGAGTTTGACCTAGCGGTGTTAGGTCGAGGTTTTGGTGTTAAGTGGCCTAGTCACCACTGGCATTGATGTCTTGTTCCTGCCGTGCTTGGGTTGAGACTCACCCTAGAATGTAGGATCGCGACCATGATGGTCTTGGGTCGCGACGTGGGTGGAGGTCACGAAATGTTGAGGTCGAGACACCTTTGGTCAAGATGCTTTGTGAAACCCTAACCCTAAGTGTCACGGGCACGACATGACCTAGAGGGTGGAGATCATGACATGTTGAGTGTCACAGTCATGACATGGACCATGATGGGTGGTCGCGACCTATGTGGTTATGTGATCAACATAGGGTGATGGTAGGTGGATGAGAAGCACATGTGAACACTTAATGATATTCATATATGAATGATACATAAGTCATACATATACTGTTGTTTAGGTTGATATCTAATCAACTCTAATGAAGTTTACTAATCCTTATACACTCCAAAGTGATGGAGGGTGATAGTTCTAGGGTTCATGGTTGAACCTAGTCTTGTAAACTCTAATCGGCTAAGAAGAAACCCTAACCCTAATAATGAACAATGAGACTTGCTTGTTTCTCTCTCATGGAATGGTTATGATGTAATGTGGTTATCTCTCTTGTTTATGAACTTCTAACCATGCATGTGTTATGAGCTTGATAATCATAACTAGTGTATAATATGATAATTAAATATGATACATGTTGAATAAGCCTTCAAGAGGCATGCGGAAACGCTTGTGATAAATGAATGATGAGTTGAAGGATTGATATCCCATAGCAATGTGACTTTGGTATTGATGATGTGATGAATGGAAATGATACATACATTATGTGGTGATAGTGTGACAAGTTCAAAGCCTATACATTTATATTTTTTGAAGTGCACTATGCCCTTATCTTTGTAGAGTTTGTTATGAATTTATACATTGTAACTTGATTGATGTTGAAAGACATTTAATAGAATTAACTAATCAAGTGGAACCTAAACATGTAGTTTTTCCCTGTGCCACAAAGCCATCTCAGTGTCAGCACTTGCTAGATGGTGAAACATGTTTTCCCTTAGAGGAAGCTTGGAGTCATACACTGTTGAGTATATGCATTCACAAGATTGGCTACGGGCCATACCCTGGCAGGAGTGTGGCTGCGGGTAGGGGTGTAAACGGTGTGGGTCTGGCCATACCCATACCCATACCCATCTAATTTATTGGGTTCGGTTCCGTTTCTAGACCCGCACCATACCCGTACCCGCAAAAATATCGGGTATGCGGTGCGGGTATATGGGTAAGTGGTTCTATAAAATATCATATTGTTTATATAAGAGAAATGACTATGTTGTATATATTTAATACAACAAGATATTGTTATCATATAGTATATTAACATGTAATAGTTATATTAGAAAATGCTACATTCTATACAATAACATCAATTGAGTAATTGTTTACATATTTGTAGTGATGATCATAACGTTTAATTTATGTAGAAAGTAATGTAAATGATTAGATATTTTGATTTTAAGTGTACATATGATGTTCATTATTGAAACTAGAATAGTTAATTCTTAATTATATGACTAGTATCAACCTTATTATGGTTAGAGTAGGATATAATGTCAAGAATTATATTAGTTAGACTAGTAAAATATGATATATATAAGATATTATCTTAGTAGTTACTTATGTATAGCGGGTACACGGGTTTAGCGGGTCTGGGTCCAAGCATACCCATTATTGGACCCGCTTATATGCGGGTCCAAGGGTATACGGGTCTAAGGGTATGCATGTATAAAAAATTAGACCCGTGACTGTTTTTTTAAGGGTCCGGATTTGCGGGTCCGTGGGTCTACCCGTACCCATTTACAACCCTAGCTGCGGGATGTAGCTCAGTGATATATTGCTTATGTGGTATCACATGATTGGCTGCGGGCCATACCCTGATAGGAGTGTGGCTACGGGCCATAGCTCAGTTTCACTAGCACCGTAACTTGTACCAAGGTGGGCTAGGACTTTCACTGTTGAATATATGTCACATGTTGCAGTTGATTGGTATGTCTCTGATGTGTACTCGTGTATGGACCGCCAGGTTTGGTGAGGTCGTGGATTCCTGCTCTTCCATCAACCTTGTATGGCACCGATTTGGCTTAGTAGTGGTCGGTTGGATTTGGGTGGTACAAATCAAATCCTCGGGACATAATAAAATACGTAATTAGCCATATAGTGTACTTGCTTAGGATCAAATATGAAAACATTGGATAAGGCCTTGCTTGCTTTTGTACAGTATAGCCGGTAGTAAATATACATGTTCTTCATATTTCTTTTATGATGATAAGATGTTCCACAATCCAATTGCAATTTCTTATGCTAATTAGGAATGATTATCTGCTTATTGTAATTGTAGCTTTACTTCTGTTCTTTATTTACCTTATCTGTGCTAATAATAGTGTTGGTGGAGAGTTATATCTCTCACTGAGATTTGGAATATCACCCCATGGGTTTCCCACATCTTTTAGGTGGAAGTGCACGAGAGGTAGAGATCGTGCACCTGAGACAGAGCAGCAACAAGAAGGACAATAACAACTAAGGTTGGGAATGCTTCTTATAGTCTTTTGTTGTTAGAGTCCTAGAGTCGTCCCTGTTCACTCAGATCTTGGGGGAGTTACTGTTACGACCCGTTCCTAGCTTTGTTGGTAATCCTAGAGATTCAAGATAATCTTAATGCTTATCATGTTTTGTTAGTAATATTCTATCTTGTACTTTATCTTAACTTTTATAACCTTAAATACTTTCTTGGGTGACTCATAATCATCACTTAAACATACTATAAAGATCCGAGTTGGGGTTAACATAGCATTGACCCATACATGTATGCAAGAAGAGAGTTAATAACATTAGAGGAAATAATTAATAAATGATTTTTAATTAGTATTATTATAAAAATAATATGGTATTATTGTAGAGAATTTAATTACGAATCCAACAAAAAAAGAATGAACCAAATCAGAGTTAAAATGAGTGAGTTATGCCATTTTTAGTAAGCATATATTGAAAACCGCGACCGACGTTGCGTCGACACCACGACCGACGTTGCGTCGACACCACGACTGACGCTGCGTCGACACCGCAACCGCGGTGTAAACCGTGACCCACACTGCGTCGACACCGCGACCGCGGTCGACGCCGCCAAGAACAGCCAATCATAAAACGATCTTATCTCGAGCAATACTTATCCATTTTCAACGAAATGAAGTGTGTTGGAACCGCGATTCGATCCTCTATCATCCCAGACATCTTGCTCTGTGAGGAGGCAACCTAGAGGGCGATTTCTGGGGTGATTTTTTTGGAAAGAATGTGCAGAACAACAGAAATCAAAATGAGTTGCTATAATTTCGACTTGGTAAGTAGTTTTAACCGTGGATTCCTTCTTCTCTTCACTTCTCCTTGATCGAAACCCTTGATCCAACGATTTGGAGGTTTGGTTTAACCTCTAATCTCGTCTTGTACCAATAACAGATCCCGTTTAGGGTTAAAAGGAAGAAGAAACCACATATTTTGCTAGGATTTGGATATGGATTCAAGATCTTCAGAGATGTGCTATGTTTTTAAGGTGTTTTCACACCTTAGGGTGAGTGGGTACTTCCTTTAAATAGTAGATTGCATGAAAATTAGTTAAATCATTAATAATTTTCAATTGATTAGTATGCAAGTACAACCCTAAATGGTCTATTTGATCTAGCTTGTGCAAGTTGATAAGAAATGGATTATTTATCTGTTATGATGAATTTTAGATTATGAAATCACATTAGAAATGATTGCAATCCATCTAAATAATAATTCTTAAAGTAATTGTAAGAGTTACATGAATATACTAAAATTTAGGGATTTCGGGTATGACTGAAATTGTTGTATAATTGAATAAAGAAGTTTGCCTAGTTGACTCTCTTTAGATACAAATGATTGCTTATTTGTGTGCTTATTACATATATGTCATATTAGATCTTTGATTTCATTCAATGATAATAATGTTTGCTTGATATATCAGTAAGGAGGGTGGAAACCCTAGTTCAGATAATTACATGGTTTCATATATATATATTCAATTATATGTGAACTGTTGAGAGCAATTCTTATTGAATGATGTTATGATGTATTCAATTCTTATGCGAGTTATGTGATAAGTGAATGAGGTAAATGAAACCCTAATGATAGGGTGTTCAGTGAAACAAGTATTGTGATTTCAATGTTTCTCAGCTTGAGATGTGGCAATGCTTAACAGTTTAGTTGTGGTATTTGTTATCAGATGGTTTATGAAATGAACAGTTTACAAAGATGAACAAAGATATGTTGATGTGATGATTGAATTGTGAATTTAAAGAGTGAATTAGATATGTAGATGCCCTAAACACTGTGGAATCCTCACAGGATGAGGCCTGCACTGTGAGGAGGAAACAACTTCCCGACTAGAGGTAGTCCAGATCGAGGTATGCTGGAGTGCACCAGTAGGGTGCATGGGTCTTGACCAGTAGGACAGACTCCTTACAGTTCTGTGGTACCCAACACCAACCGAGGATGCCAGTGGTACCTATGTAACATGTTGAGTGATAAGTGGTCATTAGGTCCACTAATGCACAATAAGCCTGAGGGCTTGACTCACCGCCTGAGTACCTAGGTTGAGAGGTGGAGTCTGATATATCCGGCTTTTCCCATTAGCCGCCGAGAGGCAGGCGTGCCGAGGCCCGCTGCAGACAGGGTCTTACTCAAGACATAGGCTTAGGAACCCGGGCATGCTTCTAAGCCTTCTATAGTGAGATCATAGCTTGCTGCGATTCTTTCACATGTTGTGGTACACCTCATGTGGGCTCAGGGCATAATAAGATGAATGAGAGGTTAAACAAGTGTGCACAATTATTCAATTATCCTTTGTATGTGTTTGAGTTATTAGTTCTCTTTGAGATTAATCAAGCATGTTCATATATTGATTTACTCTTGTTGATATCTAGATTATCCTGCCATATTTATGATTGTTAATGATTAGACCCTTTAAAGATTACTGCTGTTATAATTGGTATCAGTTGCTCAAAAGTATATTTATAATTATATCAGTGCTTTAGACTATTTCTCTAAAGTATTCATTCATTGAGCGAGTAGGCTCACCCCTTCTACTCACAATTTTTAGGAAACCACATGGAATTGAAGAAGGTCAAAGCATCAAAGTAGATCTACCATAGGAATTAAGTATGAGATTATTGAATTCCGTTAGTCCCTGTCACTCTAGGTCTTTGTATAGATGTGAGAGAGTTGTAAATGATGTTTTGTATCTTTGTTTCTTTGATAAGAGAGAATGTATTTGTTTGTCATGTCATATGTACATGGAAGTGTGAGAAATAAAATGAATGTATGGATGTGTATCATTAATGTTGAGATCATATTAGAGAAATAAAAGTTTAATTCACTTATAAAGTTTGTTTATGTGATTGCATGTGAGAAAAACAAAGAGTTTGAAATGAAATAAAGAAAAAGAAGAAAAAGTAAGGGAGTGAACTTTGTATTAAGTATAATCCTCATAGTCACGCCCTAATCTCATGATTGTTGGTAATCGTGAGATGCGGGTGCGACAAGTCTTTTGATATCTGAGCTTAGGCTGATTCGCCAGGGTCCATTAGGATAGAAAGTCAGAGTTATAAGTGTGGCACTTTAGAGGTGATGTGTGAACAACTCTAGGAGGTCTGAGTATTTATATATCCTAGCCCGGTATCTGAATACTTAGATTGACTAGTATCAAACTACTCTGTCTACTCTTCTCTGGATGCCCTGGCCAGGTATGTAGAGGAAGGAAGGGCTAGAGAGAAACCCTAGATTGGAGATCAATAGAAATTCAAATTATCAGTTTGTAGAATATATATGGTTATTTAGTTATTGTGTATATTCTTTGTATCAAGTAGACCAAAAGTTATGTTTAAATGAGTTTTCCCTAAGTGGATATTATTTCCACATATTTGATATTAATAGAAGTTGGTTAATCCTGAGAAGCTCTTGGCTTCAGACTACATGTTTAGTTAATCCTGAGAAGCTCTTGGCTTCAGACTATAGGTTTGGCCTGGTCCAGCTGGCAGGGTGCGTTACTAGGATCTAATGACTCCTATTGAAAATATAATACGAGTAGACTCTGGATAAATTAGACCCACATCATAGTGAGAATGTATATACACTAAGATGTTGAAACATATAGGAAAGATTAGAATAGCTAAGAATTAGTTGAAACTGATATCTGAGATCTAACTTTGGGACCTCATATGAGAAACCCTTGGGAATAAAGGAACACAACATAAGGTTCATATTAAGTTTAATTATTAGTATTATATGAACTCTAAATATGAAATATGGAAAAGATATGAGAAAAGTATGTAAGGGCCAAGATAGTAAGAATCAATCATGAGGAATGTATTATATAACCGAATATAATATTTTTATGTACTCCAAAGAAAAGGGAAAATAGAAGAAAAGAGTTAAGTATATGATAAGTACATAGAAGTGAAGAGTCTTCAAAAGAGTTAAAATAAAGAAAATTAGATGAACATGTAAATTATAAGACCATGACAAGAAACTCAGTTGAATCAAAGAGAAATGTTAGAAATGATGATCTTGATTAAGGAATGAGTGTTATGATATACTGAGAGCATGGAATGTATACCTTTATTATGAAATTTAATACATTCATCCTTACTACCTTTAGATTCTAAGTCTCTATAAAACAATAAACTAGTTTCTAAAAGAAGAACAAAAGTGCAGCTTGACAAATGAATAAGTCATACAAAGGTAGATCATATTCAGGAAGGAAAAACTTGATTGAAAGAGAAATTAAGTTTGACCCATGCATGAGCCGTTTGGTTTAAAATGAAGGATATGTAATGTATTCTACATGAGTTGAAACTAGTAGAGAGATTATTGATTTAGAATTTCAACTTCACATTTGTAGAATGATAAAAAGAAATATGTGCAATATGGAATACATGATCATACACATGAATAAGTAACATGATCATTAGAGAAAAATTTGAAGTAAAGATGATAGGTGGAAGAGTAGTATATGGTAACAGGACTATTGAAAGTAAGGAAGTGTTTAAAACATGATGGAGTATTATATATTATAAAAGGAAGAGGAAAGGAGATTCAAACAAGTGCTAATTAGTCAAGTATCTTTGTTAATAACCAATCAAACCTACATACGAGAAATGTATTAAGGGAATGTTTGAAGATAAGAATTCTAAGTCGCAGAATCATTTTTTCTTTCATATCTTCCTTAATAAGAGCAATGTGGGAATGAAGTGATAGGAAAATGAATCATATATGATGCATAACCACCATGGTAGAGACATCTAGTGAATGTAATAATGACACACAATATGATGATGAAACCTAGTAGGGTAAATTGAGAATGTAATTAATCTATCTAAATGGCCAAGTAAGAGAAACAAAATTCAATTGATAAGATAAGGAAGACTTTAGTAAAACTTGTGAGATCCAAAGTTTGAATTTCAAATTAAGGGAGCAAAGTCACATCACAATAACGTCATGCTACTGATGAGGACCAAACCCTAGAATGTTTAGAGTTGTAGTAGTTCAAGGGATGTCACTAGTGATTTGGCCTTGAATACTAGCATATCTATAAAATAAGATTACAAGAATTGCACTATGAGAAGTAAACTAGCAGTGATAGTAATCTAGGGTTTAAAGGTAGCTAATCTGAAAGGCAGATAAACAATATAGAAATGATTCAGAGAAAAGAGTAAGATATAAATTTGAAATGTAACAAGTGTGTTTTGAACAAAAGGAGAAATACAATATGAGTGAAGTGTGATATGAAATAAATTCTTGCAGTGATAGAAAGAATGATGAATAATCTACTTGTACCTTGTATGTTTCAATTTTAGGGATGTTTAATTTACATGATTAAAATGAGAAGGATAAATAACAAGAATGTAAGTAGTAATGAATGAGGAGAGAAATAAGAGAAAAGAATGGCTTTCAGTAATATGTGAATTTGTTTTTAGAAGTGTAGTTTGTTGAAGGTATAATGAGGGATGTAAATTAGTTCTACGTATGGTTTTAGTGTACATGTGCAAGCAATATGTTAATTAAAGATGTCTGATAGTTGTAATCATTCATACCAGTAATCCATCTTAGTATTGTACAATTGTGGTATGGTGATATGTGTTGAATGATGATGGAACAAATGGAGGGTTACCCTGAATAAGGTAGTCTTACCTATTCACTCATATGAATAGAAGGGATGATAACCATATTCTATTGATATGTAACCCTAATGAGGTATAGATTGTTATACCTAGCTTAAATAAAACTAAGTGATGGTAATTGGGTATGAATAGTCCTTGAATGACTAATATAATCAAAGAGTACTCTGTTACTATTGTTGAAACCCTAGTATGTTATAACTTGATGGTTACACCTTGATTTATGTGTGGGTTCATACTTGAGAATAGTATGGAATGTGATGGTTATGCTTCACTTTATGCATCCATGATCCAATGGGGATGCTGTGAGTAAGGGTTTGGGTATAAGTGCTGATTAATAACATTAATATAATTTATCTTGTTGAACCTAATCTCTAATACAAATAGATAAACATGAGTATTCATGTTTAACATTCTTATATGATGGAATGGTGGTGGAACAACCTCCTAAATATGATCATAATCTTAATATGTTAATTGATGGTTATCATAGCCACATAGTTGATGCTTTCTTATGCTAAACATGTGCATTATGAATATGATGAGTGTAAATCATATCTAGATTCCTAATATGTTGATGAAATATAGAAATGTTCTTAATGTTAATATAACCCTGCTATGATTGTTTATGAATATATTTTAGCTCATTAATGCAATATTGTGTAGATCCGGTGTATTATATGTAAGTGATGTTTTTGAGTCTTGTTATAAAACATATAAAGATAATGATGATCTTTCATAGAATAGTATGATGGTCTTAATGACCTTTGGGCATGGTTGAGACCAAGATGATGTGTAATCCTCTTATGTTGATAAGGGTTGATACCCAGTGATATTGTAAAAAGGATTTATATCTTGTGATAGTATGATGACTGGTGTTCTCTCATGAATGACAAGTGAATAGTACCTTGTGATCATAAGATGAGAAATTATGTTCCACACATTTTATATCTTTTAAAAGTTGAGATTTAAAGTGGAGCAAATGACTCAATGTTGAAAATAAAATTCTAGACCGTGGTATTCAAAAGCTTAAAAGGAGAGAGATACCCCTAGTAAAGATTTTTTATAGGAATCATGTATATAAAAAGTTACTTGGAAATTAGAATTAGAGATGTTGAACAAGTATCTTTTCCTCTTTTAGAAAATTTGAGATGAAATTTTTATCATAGGGGGAGAATTGTTACGACCCATTCCTAACTTTGCTGATAATCCTAGAGATTTAAGATAATCTTAATGCTTATCATGTTTTGTTAGTAATATTGTTAAAACCTCAATTTTGCATATGTTTTCATAATTGAAATGTAATGATTTTATGAATTTGGACTTAATTGAAAAGGTTTTATGCTTTGCTTCAAAAGATGGATTTCTTTGCAAATCTCTCATTGGATAGGAATCTCATGATTCCTACTATTATGTTAATCCAATAATGGATATAAAAGAGAAGAAAACAAGAAAAGTCCAAATTTTAGAAAAATATATAAGATAATGAATATTAAGAAAAATATTGATGAAAATATATGGAGATCTCTAGAAAGTGGCATTAATGGCCACAATTGAGTAAATTTCATTTATATGTGATTTCTGATAAAAGAAATAGGAAAAGAGGGAAAGGAAATAAAAGATAAAGAGAAATACTTGAAAAGAAATCTTTTAATAAAGAAATAAGTAAGATAATGAGAAATGAAGAATGTAGATGCATTTAGAAGGATAATAAAAAAGTTTCATGAGTAATGAATCCCCCGTCCCCCGTTTTCCCTAGCGTCGGTTCTGGCGACTAGGGTTGCGGCCGTGGGCGTTTCCAATCTCAGTCCTAGGGGCTGTCGTAACTCTTGTAGGTTCAAGGAAAGTGCTCGGGCGCGTGGTCCGGGCTCCAGGATGGCGGAGGATCTCATGGCAAGGTGTGCTAATCTGAAACTTACGGATGAGGAGGAGGATACGATCATGCTGGGGGAGGATGAAAGCAATACGGGAGAGGATCACACAGATCTTGCGATCGTAGCAAGACTTCTCACGGATAGGGCGTTCAATTTCTGGGCCTTGGAGAGAACCCTAAAGCAGGCGTGGGGTTTGAAAGAGCAGGCAGAGTTCAAACAGTTAGAAGGAGGGGCCTTCATTGTCCAGTTTACACACTGGCGCGACTGACAGCGTGTCATTGAGGGAGCGCCGTGGAATTTCGATGGCAAGCTGCTCCTCTTCAAAGAAATATGCAAGGAAGATCAACCAGGGAGGGTCGCGATCAACCATACACCTTTCTGGATTCGGCTCTATGGGATGCCGCTTGGGTACAGAAGTGATAGGGCGGTGACAGAGGTGGCTAGCAGAATTGGCAGCGTTCTGCAATGAGAGGGGGATGATCTCGGCTGGGACTCCTCCATTAGGGTTAGGGTTCTTCTTGACGTGACGAAACCGTTGAAAAGGATTCTAAAAGTCAGAGTGAAAGAGGGACGCAGAGTAGAGATAGAGGTCAAATATGAACGACTGGGGATCTTTTGCTTCAGATGTGGGCTGCTTGGTCATGCTGAGAAGGATTGCGAGCAAGAGCAAGCGGAAGAGGAGGAGGTTCAACAGTGGGGGAACTGGCTCAAGGCTTCGCCATGGAAGCAACGTCTGAGGGAAAGAGAGGGTGTAAAAGGAGAAGGGAGTTCTAGAAGGAAACTTACTTTCATGACCCCAAAAGGGGTCTAGACTAAATAATTAGTCGGTATCAGAGCAATTCTTATAGGACTTCAATAGAAGATAGTAGTAGGGGAAACAACATTGCATTCAATCTCAACTTGTAAGGGAAGGCAAGGAATCTTATTGATATGGGAATCAAGAGATAAAGGAATGATTGAATAACAATAATGATCAACCTCACCCTCACAAACTAATTCAAATAAAGAAGATATCAATCTATCTTGCTACATGGAGAAGTCAAGTGAAGAGGATTAACATGAGGTAAATTTACTTGATCACTTGAAATCGGAGCTTATTGATGTGATATATGACTAAAAATAAATTAATAGGCTATAGGAATAGTTGTAAGAAGTTATCTAATCTAATGTAAAACTTGCGGGAGAAACTTTATTACCATTGTTGTGAATTAGACAATCTCAAATATGATCCCTCCGCTAGTGATTTCATTTCTTCTCTCAATTTTAAGGTTAATTATATATATATATATTATATAATGGTTTCTTGACTAGACATAATACTTCAATTATAGAGAAATTACATGCTTACCAATACATGCATATCATATGAAACAATGAATATTATGGTCATATATGTGATGAAAAGAATAATCTTGCTTTTAGAATGGTAATATTTGAAACCACAATTTCTGATATAGTGAAGAATACAAACGCCACAAAAATACTATCTCCAAACTCCTAAATGGACAAAAGGTTCTTACCTACATAGTTACTCCTATAAACAAGTAGGTATAATGTCTATGCTACAAGACAAAAATTCATAACAAGAAAATATTCATCAAACCCTTTGTGAGGCTAACCATTCATCAAAAAGATCAAGTTCTTTATTCCTTCTGCAATCAATTTGGTCATGTTGTATATAATGCCATCAAAGGAAAGGAAATCACGGGAATATTTTTTGGGTACTAAAAGCTTCTTATCCCATTTGAACTATTGATTCATACTTTACATAAAGTTGTAAACTAATCATAATGACCCATATGCCTCTATTTTTATAGCTTTGACTTATGGTGTACGCTCATCTTATAGCTAAATATTCTTATGTAAGATACATGATTAAATGGTTATTTACATGTTTAACTTTTAGTGCTTGACAATAATGCATTTGGCACATGTTATATATTAGAGAAAAAGGTTGTATTTGATCAAATACTAGCTCACTCTCTCAATGAATACATGTTACTAATCTTTTTCATGGTATTTTACCACTACTAATACTCATAAGTGTATAAGGTTGAGTTGTAGTGGAGTTGAGATCGTTCTCAGAATCATAGTATGACTTCTAAATTTCTATCAATGATGTACTATCTATTTTAATTTGAAGGTAAGATATTTTTTCAATAAACTAAGACTAGATATAAACTAAGGAAAGATGTAAAAGTTAAATTAGAAAAGTTCATTTGAAACTCAGGGTAACTAATGATGGTTCAAAGATAAACATCCAGATTGTATCCTTCTACTTCTTGATCAAACCACTTATCCACCAACGACCATCACAAACATGGAAATCAGATCCTATCGAGTCAAGTACCAAGATCCTCTACTCATCCTTCTCCCGAATTCAAGTATAACATGCTAAAGTGGGCACCTTTTCTCTCTGATCTAAGTGTATAATCATACACATTATGACATGACAAACAAAATTCGTTGTGGGCATCCTCTTTGGGTTCGGAATGGATCTTCTGTCAACATGATTTCACTGAACGGTTGTCACTATCAGTGACATCCTAGAAAGACTTTGAATATGAAATACAAATGCAAGGATAAAGTAGACAAAAATCATATCAAGTTTATGTTACAAAAAATAAACATAAACATCAAGAAATAAGGACTTCCTATACAAATATGAAAACTAGTCTCACATGTTTGATTCAGTGCCATATCTCTTTAGGGTATAGTTGATTTTAGGTAGTAGTTGCATGTTATAGGGGAGATATAAAGCTTAGGTTTCTAGGGGTAGATCCAATGGCAAGAATGCACAATCTTGTGACAGTGTAACATCGTAGCAAGCCTATCCAGTAGTTCATCTTTTGGCAAGGTGGTATGGTGGTGCTAGAATGGAAAGACAATCTATAGGTGATAGTAGAGAAGGTGTGTGTGGCAATGGCACAGTTCCACATGTAGAAGGGTGAACAAAGAGCTTATAGAGTGGATAAATGAAGCAAATAGGGGCATAGTTTTAGAACATGATCATATTGGTAGATGGATTCTATTAATAGCAAGAGGTTCAGATGAAGGGTATAAGTGACCCTTCCCCATTATTTAAGTGGATTTTGGTCAAGAGGAGGATGAATTCAAGGTGGGTAATCTTCTAGATCAGAGTGTTTTACACCGTATTTGGTCAAATGGATATCCAGAGATTACGGGTTTGATCAAATAGGAACTCATTTGATCAAAGTTCTAATGGATTTAGGGTGGTCTTATTATGTGGTTGTATGGAGTTGGATTAGTTGAACCAACTGTCAAGAGTTGAAGCTTGATCTTTAGTTGAACGAAGTCCACATGTATTGGCTTGGTCGAGTATGTTTGATGGTTATTTGAGTGGTTGGAACCCCAATTTCAAATAGTGTAGGTGGTCCATGTGATATTTGTAAGCCTTCTTTGTTAAATTAAAGAGATTTCCCCATGATGAAGTGGGCTCACACAATAGCTTCAACTAAGCGATCAATTATGTACAAGACTGTGACAGAATATGGGGAAAAGGTGGTTTTATAGTTTAGTCTACACATAATCAAAGAAATAATCAAGATTTAGAAATATTGAGGAGATATTTCTATTTATAATAATTTAAAATAATACTCCTTATGGCCATGATAATAGACAAAAATGAATGTAATTAGTTGGTCTATTGTCAGTAAAACTTACAACTCTATGATTCTTGATCTACATAATTACCAAGTATTTTTATCTAGTATTATATTCTTAAAATTTACTATATGGTTCTATTTTATCTACCAATGTTTTTACTATAAATTGCATATTTGGGAAATCAATTCATATATAAATGATATCATTTCAAACCATAAGGATCCATGCATGGATACCAAAACCTATAGTTCTGGGTGATCAAGTGGTTATTCTAAACACATGATTTGTGACACAAAGAAGGTAAAGTCTTTGAAAAAATAAAGGAGAAAGAGAAACATTTGATGAAAATCGATAATTTCAAGTAGTTGGAATCAAAAGTATAGGTAATAATATATCTATGAAAAATAATATGTCTTGCATCATAATTTTATTACTGTTAGTCAACATTGTGATAAAAGTATACACGTCTTATTTTAAATAATGCATGTAGTCTTATTTCTAAAAATAACATGATATTATCTATGAGGAACAAAAATTGATATATCCTTAAACCAAAATAACATGTCATGTCAAAGGTAAATGTCTCACAAATTATCCAACCTTGACTTTGGTTAGAGGTATTTTTCAACATCCCTTGAGGAAAGAAACAAGGCAAACCTTGTACGAGCGGAAAGAAGACTAAAAGTTCATTCAAGTCTAAGAACATCTTATTCACTACTAGACCTCTATAACTTATCCATATGGATTTTGTGAATGAATGAGTGATCACATCCCATTTTTTATCATTAACCCTATTTTTATCATTCATTCAAAAATCAAGATCACATCAGTGCTCTGGATAATAATGGAGTTTAGTTCATTTATTCCACATTTTCCCATATTTTTATGTATCTTTAGTCGCTAATTTCATCCATTCTACATAGTTTGGGGGTTTTATACAAAAGGTATTCTTCTCTAGAATTTGGTTCAAGTATCATTCAATTTAGCTTCTATAAGCCTTTTCCACAATTTTCCCAATTGGACTATCTTGAACAAAAAATTATTTTTAATCCTATAGATATTAAACTACCTTCTTCTTCACAAAAATCCATATCTTTTGGAAAATTAAGAATATCAATCCTAAAAGCTCATTCTATTATCTTCTTTCTTTTTTGTTGAGTTTTACTATGCATATGGCTCAATCTGACAACCCCAACTAATTTCATCTTAATATCTCCAGCTAATTCTTAAAAAGTAAAAAATAGTGTATAAAAGAACTCATTCTCTATCTACCATGGGACGGATGAGGAAACTAACGATCAACGAGGTCCACGTGACAGACCCATGTGATCTACCATGTGTCTACCCCATAGAAGGTAGTGAACTGCAACTGATTCCAAAAACATCCACTCCCAAATCCCTAAACCCTAATTGTGTCCTATAAATACAACTCGTACCCCCATATCATTTCATCCCTTTTTTGAAGACAAAGAGAGTTTTCTCTCCTTTTATTTCCTAGTATTAGAATGACTAAAGGACCCTTCCTCTGGTACAATAATTTACATACGTCATTAGTATGCATAATGGTAATTAATTTGATATGTATCCTTGATTATAACTATTCTAATTTATACATCTACATATTTGTTCACAATTTCTCATAACTGCTCTTAAACTATTGGTATGTATTAACTACAAGTGTTGTAATTCTATTTTCTTCTAGATTTATTTACTCAAAATGTATTAAATTTTCTCATTTATTAGAACTTTTCCATATTGTGTCTTTTATTTTTCCTACGCATTGGTTTTAATTGTCCGGGAGTGATCTCTACAATGAGAGATCTCTAGGCAATTAGGATCCCACAACTAAAAATTAGGATCTATATGGCAATACCCATTGTTGTCTTGATCCCCAAAGATCTAAAAAATAAAAATCACTTTTATCATTTTCTTTCTCTTTTCATACTTTAATAAAAATTGGCACTTATTTAAATCAAGATCACTAAAAAAGGGTTCAATAACAACTATCAAGTGATGTAGGGGTTCTTACACCTTCCACACTCATAACAAGATCTCCAATAATCCTTTTCACCACATTTTCCAAAATTTTCTTGCACACCCTTAGGTGGAGTCGAGTTCTGGTATTCTGTCATTTTCCTTCTAACTTAAATGAATATCTCCATCTTTACTTGTTTCACGAATAAAACATGGTGTCTATTCTAAGTTGTATTGTTTTTTACCATTTTATTTTGTTTTATGCAATCATAAAATTAGCTTCTTTGGAATATTTTTGTAGTTGGATAAAATAGTCTGGCGACTCCACTGGGGTAAAATGCATCATATAGAGAAATGAAAGATACATGAACATAGAATGATGAATGAAATAATTTATTTAGATTCTTATACAACTATCTTTTCAAGGCTTGGACAAAGGTCGATGATTAGAAGAAGAAGATCCTAGAGACATGTATTCCTGCCTCACATCTGGATATACAGTGTGAGTAGAAGACCAAAATATGAGATGTTATACCGCTGCATCCAAGAAATCATACCTATGATTAGTTGAATGTATCTCAACAATCACTAAATGTGTCTCCACACTGACCAGCCAGCCTCATAGGTCCTCAAAAAATACTAGGTCCTCCATGGGGAAGTCACTCATGTTTGCTTTGGCACCATTTGTGGCCCTGAGCTCCCTAAAAGTATTGGCTCTGCTCATATCCTATCATGATACTTGAGAAAAAGAAACCTCTTTTTGTGTTAGTCTAGGCATCATCCTCTTGGAAACACAAATTCCAACCAAAAACATTAAGTAAGTGACACAAAGCTCCAATGACAAAGTCATGATGAGGCTGCAGTCATGGAAAGTTTTAAATACATGAGAAGCCAACAGACAAAAAGGAGGAGTCTATGGATGATGATATTCTTTAAGGGTAGGTGGACATCATATATCATAACCAAAGTCATTGGTTTCCTCAGAAGAATCATCATCAATCACCCATAGAAGAACGCATGTCAAGCTACTACATCTACTAAAACAACAAGAACTAAAGATAAACTCTTACTGGTGGAGGACACACCATATGTCATACACTTCTAATGAGAAATATAGTAGATGACCATTCTGGTAATACAACCCCAGATATATAGTGTAATCTACTTAAACTCCCACAAGCTCATGCAGATATTAATTGATTTCTATGCTAGAGGGAATCAATTCAGGATTAGGATCATAATGGTATTTTCAATCCACTAACCCATTGATGAGAATCATGCTCAGACATATATAGAACACTCCCCCATGCAGCAAATTGAATGGTATATTTTGGGTATCCAACCCCAAGGAGTGGAGGTAAGCATCACATGGTGTGATCATATCACCAAGACAAAATCTAGATAAGATCCTAAATTTGACTTGGGAAATGCAAAACAAAACAAGGAGTCATCTAAAGCACGTGCATACAAATCTGACGGTATCAAATAAGAGTACTACTGCCTACCTCTCTAGATGACATCCAATCCTATTCACCTCTTCGCGACTTGTAAGGAACCATATTTTGTATCAAGACTAATAGTGACATGTAGGAATAGAAATGTGCAGATAGCCCTAAGGACCACTCTAAGTGGCAATTCTATAGAGATGAAAGTGCTCGTATCCCAAAAGCTCCAAGGTAAGTATTAGTGAAATCAGCCATGATAACATCTCAATCTATGTAGCACGCAGAAAACAAGTCTATACCTTTATTAGTCCCACAAAGCATCCACAACTCTTGGTTGTTTTAAACCCTTAAAGGAGAAGTCATAAATAGGGCACCTCCTCAAGCATGTAAATAGGTGAGAGTACATGACTGCAACCTAATCAAAATAAGGAATTTTCTTCATGTACATTATATAGGAGAATCATCCAATTTCTCTTATGCTCACAACATCATTACCAAAAAGACAACTAGTAATTGAAACAAACAAGAAGATCATGACTCACAAAGAAGTAAATTGAGGAGACCTAACACCTCTCTGGTCCTTCTTGAAGAAGGTCTTCTGAAGCCAAGTGGACATTACTTGATACTTGGAAGTCATGTGAATCTCAATTGGATCTATACCCAGCAACTTGGCAGTGTAGGCCCATACCCAAAGATACATACATAGCAATCCATGAATAGGGTATCCACCAAAATCCAACTTTGGGATGTGTGTAAACTCACCAGGTTTGATGTCCAACCCAAGAAAAGTAAAGTGAGAAGTTCTAGTCTCGGAGTAGAAGTGCTTAATCAAAGGGAGGACGTATTTCTGAGCTACAATCTGTGAACAACAAATGCTCATGAAGCTAGTCTTCTATAGCAACTATAACTCCTCTGCATATAGAAAATCATAAAAAAATCCTTAGCTCATTCCAACGAGCCCTCAAATAGACATTCAGACTCCATGTGTCACACCCCCATTTTTTAATTATTATTGTGAATGAAAGTACTACTAAGAAAATCCTAGTTATGTGACATCAAGACAAGTGGGTCAATTTTTACATATTCTATCATGTATTACAGTCCAGTTACACATATCTAGATCCTGGAGACGTTTTGGTGAATTGATCATTTTGGGATGCTAGAAATATCATAAGAAAATTTAAGGTTGATTAATATGATGATAATAAGGTTTTTCTAGAGTTTGAGGGCATTCTAAATATTAATGGACTACATATCATACCTAAGAGTACTTTATACTTTTTCTAAATTAGGCTCTCAAATGTATGTGATGATGAAATTTAGGACCAATATTGTATCCTTGATGACATATATAAGAGGTGGAACAATTTAGTGAAGCTTAAAGTTGTTTTGGTGATTCAATTTCTTGATATAGGTCATGGCACTAGTGAAATCACACATGCTATACTAGTGTAGTCTATGTAGTGAATTATGTCACGATAATTTGATACAAAAGATGATAGTTATATGAGGTGTTGGTCAAATTTTGGGACAAGTCCAGATTAATCAGTAGCATGTAGAAACTATAAAGACATACAACATTTTAATGCCTTTTAAGCAGTGAACCAAGAAAATATAAGTTGAACCATTGGTTTATGACCAACCCTTTGGTTCATTTGAGTCAAGCCAATTTTGTGAAGAGCGCCAGTATAGGGGGAAGTCTCCCGATCATTTAGAAATAGGGAAATCATTAGAGTTAGGTTGAGTCTGATCTCATTATGAACTAAGAAGAAAGGGCCTATAAAACCCTTAGGCGTTGGCACTGTGAAGGAGGAAGTTTTTTAGGGTTTGGAGTGGCTGAGAGGGATTGGTATAATGAACAACCATAAAGATGAAATGGAGGAAGAAGAGGGGTGGTGGTTGGTGCCCCAACCTTCTCTAGACCTACACCCTCTATAGAAAGGAAGAGGATCAAGCATTGTAAGTTGAGGAGCCATATCAGGAAATGCTCTGCCCACCGCACCAAGATATGAAGCATCAAGAACTTCCCAGGTGGTGGAATCTCACACAGGGGAGAAATAGGGTAGGCTAATGGGAGAAAAGAAAGGGGTTTGTAGGATGGATTTATGACCAAGAATTGAATAGATGAGAAGAGGAAAAGGTACATGGGTAGATCCGGAATTGGTGGCATGTGTTCCATAGCTGATGGTGAAGTATTAGTGGTCAAAGAGCTCTTTGTGGCACTCTATTTTGATAGAGAAATAGGGGAACGTGCTCCATGTATCACGCACCTAAGTGAGAACAAGGATGGGTCTCAGCTCTTTTCCGCTAGGCTGCCAATGGGCCACAACAAATGAGGCCCAACTTGCCTCAAAACAAAAAAATGTAAGTAAATAAGTTTACATGATACTAATATGTTATATGCTTCAAAATTTAATATAAAATGTTTTGGTTATCAAAATAGAGCATATAAGGGATCCTTGGAAAGGTTGAGAATCTGAGAACATATTAAAGGAGGTACTCAAATATAAAAGATATAGATAAGGTAATTTTATTTGAAAGAAACTTAGATCAAAAAATTATGTGCATGTAAGTTGATATTTTGTTAAATCTATGATATAGGTGTGAACCCCACCATTAAGCAAAAGGAAGTGTTTGTACCACAAGCTTGAAAAGGGTATGATACAATGAGAACTTATGATCTAGAGATTTCCTTGATCTTATACGTCATTTTGGGTATACTTTCATGCATGCCATAGGATTATGTAAGGTGTGCCTAAGGGATAAATGTGACTCTAGAAGAGTATTTGTGTATAAGAGGTTACATTAAGATAAACCCTAGAAGTTAACTACATTATAGTGGTGGGAATTATGAGCAATGATAAATTGATTCAGATGGGTTCTAATGATAGGGAATGTCTTTTCAAGATTTTAACCCGTCTAGAAGAATCCAAGATGAAGATTTTATTCTCTCTAACACAGGTAAGTGGTTCATGCTCATGAGTATTCATATTTTATAAAACTTCATACTTTATGTGATCCAGTGTTCTAAGATTTTATTTTAAGATTTGCAAGTAAGATTTTCATACATTCATGGGTATCTGCATGTGCCTAATATCTCAAGAAGATATATGTTATTAAGATTTATAAGAATGATAGAGACTCATGAACCAGGTTCATGAGAAAACTAAAGGATCATGTTTTTACAAGAACTATTAGTAATGATTCATATTGATGAGTAAGACTACAAGATAAGATATGCAACCAAGATAGTCATACATGATAATGTGGGATAAGGATGTATTAAGATTTCAAGTAGAAATATGCTATTAAGATTTCTTAGATAGATTAATATCTAAGAACTAAGTGTTATTTAGATTTCTTAGAATCATTAAGAAGAATTTAGTACATGATAAGATTATAAGAGTAGAATGTATTAAGTTATGATTAAGTTTGTAAGATAATATTTTATAAGATTCATATTTTAAATTTAAGAGTTAAGCTCACATGAATGCATTAAGATTCATGTTAAGATAAGAATTCATGAGACTTTCAAGAGGATGAGTTATCATGTCAAAAATCATATTTTAGATATTTACTACTAAAGTTCCTTTTATATACTTAGCATTATATATTCAGTTCTTATTATTTTCCTAAACCTTTAGACTTACATGTCATAAATCTGATATCAGAATTTAATTAAGTCATTCGATCAAATAAGAATTTCAATTAAGATTTATCTAGATAATAAGAATATCAAATTTTTGATTCAAATTAGATTACTCAATGTGTGAGTAGCTAGATATTTGATAAAGATACATGATAAGGGTTTTAGACCCAATCTCAGTTTTGTAATTGAGATTATTCAAATGTACATTTAGTTTAGAATTTACGAGCATAGATTCATATTCAAAGTTTACTACATGTTTAATACTCAGTATTCAACTTCTGATAAGTTTAGATTTAGAATTTAGTAAGCTTAGACTTAAGATAATTAATTTAGAACCTTCACCTAATACATTATATGATAAGTCCTCATTCAGAGAGTCCTGGTACAATTCAAAGGCATATGTTTCCAATTCAGGAGTGTTTACTCCATTTCAAAGGGCACGTTGTGCCAACAGAGGGTGTGTTGCACCATACAGGATATGTTAGTGTCAACAAAGGGCACGTAGTGCCAACAGAGGGTGCATTGCACCATAGAGGACACTTCGGTGTCGATAGAGGGCACATTGTTCCAATAGAGGGTGTGTTGCACCATAGAGGACACTTTAGTGTCAACAAAGGAGGACTTATTGTATAATGGTGGCCACATTCAGATAAAAGTCATAAATAAAAGATGCCTTAGTTCATAGAATGTACATAATCTTGTTTATAAGAAAGAGATTACAATAAGAGAGACATGACTCATGCCCTTTATGCAAGTCACGTGGCCCAGGCACCAAAGTACAGGCCAATTCAGAGACGTAACCCAAGCCCAGAGTGTAGGTTATGTGGCTTAGGCACCTTAGTGCAGGTGGTGAGACCCAGGTACCAAAGTACATGTCTCTAGAGAAAGATAAGTAAAAAGATAAGAACTAAGTTAGTGTAAGAAGAAATATTTATGTTTTAGATTTTTTAAGTTTTTAATGTTAGTTCTCAATATATAATGTTTAAGAATATTTTGCAATATCTTATTTCTTCAAGTAATGTATATGTTAGAATACTCATGCCACTTACACTAACAACCATTTTTCCAATGCATGGTTGGGGACGAGATGTCCGCAGGTGATGAGTAGGGACAGAGTAAATCCCAGAGACTCAGAGCACAAGGATAGAGTAGGATACGATCTGGTGGGGTGTCAACTATAAGACAATCTTCAGGTTTATAGACTCAACTATATGTTACAATGTTTAGAACTTTAAAGTAGAGGCTATGTCTAAAGATGTTAAGTTAGTTTTTCCATGTGATAGCCATTATGTTCCTTTTGTAAGAAGAATTATGAGAATGTTTTAATATTTTTTACTTTGTGTGATTGATTATATTGTTGTTATGAATTCCAATTTTATGTAATGCCCCATTGAGTACACGAGTTATGGATAACTTGGTGTCGATTCCACTATATACATGTGTGTACTTAGGGACGGTGTTGCACCATGTCTCTAAATTAAAGAAAAAGACAAAGTCAAGCTTCATCTTCATCAACAAAACCCAATCACAACCCAGTGTTATTTCATTTACAATAACTAAGGACAAAGATATTAAGCTACACCTCATTTCCCGCTCGATGTCCTCGATTATAGACATTCATCCATAGCATGCTCGAGTGTCTCCCCAACTCCTTAGCTGGGAGAACTTCTCTCATATTTCTATTTGTACCTACATGATGACTATCCATATCAAATAAAGATCAAAATATCCCCCAACATTAGGAATCAGCAAAACACATTGTAGCATACATGGGATATGCCTTATCCACTGCCTTATGGTCAGCATCCTACTCTTACATGATAGCATCCTCCTAACATACTTTCTTATCCTTACATTGTGCCATATGCATGATGCCATCAATGTATACACATTCAAATTAGCTAGGGCAACAACTTCTTAGTCAAAGTTAAATCAGTGTGATCGAGATTTGGATGCTCATGAAAATGCAAAATAGCAAAAATAGATGAATCACAAGCTATAACTTGAGCTCATTCAACTTCACCCTCTAGTGTTCCTCAGCACTTCTTCATTACAAAATGCTTCATATCACAACTTGCTCTTATGCCATCGCAGTTGCTTCTGGTTGGAATGCGAGATCGTTGGTCGCCACCTCTTCTCAAGATTGGTAAAATGAGGGTGGAGCTCGACCTCTCATCTTAAAACTTATTTATGTGAAAACTTTGAAGTGGTCTCTGTATTTTTAAGTGAATTTCTAAAATTTTTGAAACCATTGATTACTTAAAAATATGAATAAACTTTTAGCACGATAATTAAGATGTGAAGATCACAAATATTTCCCTAAAAGCAAAAGGTTCTACTACTATAAGAAAGATGAAATATTTAACTACCATTAAGACTTAATCATCTCTAAGATCCTAACTCGTTGACTAAGATCCACACTCCTTTGATTTTAACTCTTTTGGCCTCCAAATGACCTCAGGGTTTACAACTCCTAATCAGATCACACTCCAAGCCTTTGGATATGTAGAAACCTATTGGAGGTTGCAATATTCTCCTCCAAAGGTTCATCATGGATTATGACCTTATATTATGCAATAGGGTCCTAGATTATGACCTTAAACTACACCAAAGGGTCTTGGATCATGACCTTAAATTACGTTAAAGGATCCCAAATTATAGACTACACCACATGCCATGTGCTCAAGTACCTATTCTAAAAGGTAATTTTGCATTTCAAAACCCTACATCCAACAGATAAATACATATGTACCACTTTTGATGAAAATTATAAACCATGTGCAAAGTAGGCAATTTTCCTCAACATATAAGCCTTACGCTTAAAGGAAAAATTAAGTGTATTCAGACTAAATTTTTATCCTTCATAGGCATCTCACAAAATTTGTATCATGTTTAGAGTTGTGATCCTAGACCTAAATCTGGCTCATCCTCCAGGTCTTGTGATTGACTTATCTCACTCAGATATCTCAAGTATAGTTCAATAACATTTAAAATCAAGTCCATTACATGACCTTAAAGGATTCTAGACTCTTAATTTATTATAATGTCTTTAGATTAACTTCCTTTATGTCCAATTTGCTTAAATATCCCCCCTTTTCTCACTAACATGAATTTGTGAGGAAATAGGGATGAATTGAATAAAATCTAGAGTAGTGAATGATTGTAGACACTTTTGATAGTGCTCAATAAACCTTAAAGTCATCGAATGGATCATAAACACCCTAGATGATATATGGATAGGTTAGGTTCCAGCACAAGCCTTGACCACTGACAAACTTATCACCAAATGATCATTTGTACCCAACCTTATTCCTCTTATTAATGGTTATCCCATCATTCCATCCCAGGAAGGAAAACAAACCACGTACAATTTTTATAAATTGTTTTTGCTTTCACATTTCCCTCATCAAGAATTAGACACAGATTGAACAAAAACTAGAGACTCGTAGAGGAATTACTAAAGGATCCGAACTAAACCTGGAACTATTCAAATATCTCATTTTCATTCTATGGGGTAGATGATCACCCAGCTATAATCCCTGGCCTTTACTTAAGCTACCTTAACCTTGAATGATTGTATGACTCCCAATCTTATCCTTTTATGAACAATTACATAACAAGAAAAGAGATAACATCGATTTTTCACTCTCCATGAGGTTCACTAGAACCTCCTTGACAAGTCTCGCCTTTATGGCATTCATGACCAAAAGTTGGGGCCGTACTTGGACCAAGACTATGGTTCTCACTCACATCTCCAACCTTATTTTGAAAGGGGAAAATTATTGACAACCCAACTTTGGTTATTCATTCAATGATCGAGATCATATAAGCACTATGGCTAATAATGGAGTTGTTTTCATTTGTTCCATATGTTTACATATTTTCACCTATTAGTCCACCCATTTTTCATAGTTGGGGGATCTTTAAAAAAAGGTATTTTTCTTTAGACTTAAGATTAATTTTCCCTTCAACTTTCCTTTTATATCCTTTTTCCATAAATTACCTGATTGGAATATCTTGAATAAATTATTCAACTTTAAGTTTTCATCATCATCATCATCTAAGACTCAGTCCTAACAATGTTGGGTTCGGCTCCATGGATCCTTCATTTCCATTCAACTCATCGTGGGTTATATTTTGATCGAGATGTAAAGATTCAAAAGCTCACTTTATAATCTCTTCCCATGTTAATTTAGGCATTCCTCTTTCTTCTATTAATTGTTCTTGACTAATAGCATTGATGCATAGAGGGTCATTTGTCATTTTGCATTGCACATGTCCATACCATTTGAGTCAGCCCTCATGCAACTTGTCCTCAATTCTTGCCACCCCCCACTTTATTCCTGATATTGTCATTTCTCAAGTGATTTCTTCTTGTCTTCCCACAAATCCATCACAACATACAATAGACACATTCATATATCGATCCCTTATTTCTTCACTTCCTAGTATTCACTACCATAGAGCATGTTTGACTGTATATCTATTCTATAAAACTTACTTTTTAATTTGAGAGGGAATTTCGATCACATAATATTCTAGTTGCACTCCTCAACTCAACCATCATGCAGTGATCAAGTGAAAAATGTCTTCTTGGAATCCCCATCTATTTGAATAATAGAATTCAAGTAACAAAATTTATCATATTTTAGTATATCAAATGTCATCCAACTAGTCTCCACCATTAACACTATGAGATTGGCTGAAACTACAATGTATATACTAAGTTTTACTCATACTAATCAACAATCCATTTGATTCTAATGCCTTTCTTTAAAGTTCAACTTTATTTTTCAAGCTATATTTAGTGTCATCAATCAACACAATATCATCAGAAAATAACATACACCAAGGAATATCATCATGAGTGTTCTTTTTCAACTCATCTATTACAAGAATGAATAGATATAGGCTGAATATGGATCCTATGTGTACCCCAACTATGATAAGAAATGTTCATTTTTTGATCCTATAGATATTAAATTGTCATCATCTATATAAAAATATATTTTTTGAATAATAAGGAAGGTTAATCCTAAATGGTTACTTTCTTATCTTCCTTCATATTTTCCTAATTGTATTCCACATATGACTCAAAATCTCAACCTCAACTAACTTTGTCTGGAATATATCCAGAAGATTCCTAAAAATATCCAAAGATTCTAATAAAAGAATTCATTTTCTCTTCCAGGGATACTTGGAGTAATCCAACTATCCTTTAGGTTCCACATGGAGTAACACATGAGTCTGCAACTTGTGTGCCTTGTGGAAGACAACTATCCATTGTCAATTTAAAAAACTTCCACATAAATCCCTAAACCCTAATTTTGTCCTATAAATTGTCCCACCTTCCATTTTGACTCTCATGAAACCAGAGAGCCAAGTTTCTCCCCTTTTATTTTTCATTATTGGGTGACCAGAGGACTTTCCTCTACACAACTATTTTCATACATCGTTAATCATAACAATAGTCATATCTGATTTGATCTACATATCTTATTATAATTTTTTTGATCTATACATATGCATTTATATTCATAGTTGTTCATAACTAATATTAAACTACTCATTCATATTTATTACATGATTCATGGTTGATTTTATGTGAACTAATCTGATATTCTTCTAATTTTATACTCAAAATGGACTGGATCTTGTTCATCTTAAATCACTTATGCATATCATCTCCATTATTTTTTCCAATGCTTTGGTCTGAATTACCTAGGAGGGATCTCTGTCATGGGCATTGGGTTGAGGCGATTAGATCCACACACCCAAAAAATTAGGATCTTTAGGGAAACAATGGGAAAGTCACAACCATCTATGGTCCAAAATATTTGAAACTAAAAATCCCCTTTTATCATTTTCTCATCAATTGGCACTTTTATTAAACTTGGAATGGATTTTAATTGGAGATCATAATGAAAGGTTCAATATTGACTATGGGGCAATGTAGGGGTGTTATACCTTCCCCATATGTAACAACATTGTTGGACTTGGTCTTTGGCCACACTTTCCTAAATTTCCTTATTTGCTAATAGTGGAGTTAGGTTTGGGTTTTCACGTAATTTATCATCAAAATAAACACAGATTTCCATTTTCCTTATTTTATGAATAAAAGATGGTGGAGACTCCAAGGTTTATCATTTTTACCATTTTTTATGTGATTGTAAAATTAGCTTCCTCAAAGTTTTTTTTCAAGCACATAAAATCATGAAAGCATAGTCTCTTTGTGGCAAAAGATATTTCTTTGTTATTATCATTTGTTTCTCTAGATATACTTGATTCCAATTATTAGTTTCAAACATGTGGTATAATCAAACCTTTCTTCACTATAGTTGAAATAAGGTTTCAACCTAAACTAAGTATCATTACGAGTGACCAAGGTTGTGAGCCTGAAAATAATGAATTTGAAAGATTTTTCTGACCAAGAAGGACATAGACACAACTTTTCTTCACCATGAACTCCGAAGTGAAATGGAATTGTTGAAAGGAAAAATATATCACTCAGAGAAATGGCTTGAGAGATGCTTCTTGGACACAAAACTCTAAAAATATTTGGGTAGAAGTAGTGTACAAATCTTGTTGCATTCAAATTTGTGTTTATCCATCCCTACATTCAGAAGATATCCTATGCCATTATCAATATCAAGAAGCCCAAAGTTTATTATTTTCATACCATTTGCTCCACATCGTGTACCCTAAACACTATAGATGATACAAGATTGATGTCAAATCATCTGAAGCATTCTTTCTAAGATTCTCATCAACAAATAAATTTTTAGGGGTTTTCATTTAGTTTTTGAAAAGGTTGAAGAATCAATCCACATTAAGTTCATTGAAAATCCACCAATTAATAATATTGAAGATTGTATCCTCAAATTTAGGATATTGCACATGAATATATATATATATATATGTATATATATATATATATATATATATATATATATTGTACTACATCAACATATGATAACTGAAAATATTAATCAACCCAATGAACCCTCACCTTTCAATCTATTCATGGTCACATTGAAGATAATATTATTGACTTAGTCATAGGAGATCCTAGGGATAAATTTAAGACAATGTCTTTATTTATAAAGAAGTCAGGAGGCAATCTTATTCATCCCGCCCTCCTCATGTGAGACAAATCAAACAACTTAAAATCACTGATTAAACGGGTAATAGGAAACATGGTAGTACTACTTCCATTACATAATTCAAGACCTACTAGTTGTTGGACCTCAGTAGGAGGAGTCACATACATTGCGTATGCAAGATCATTTTTTAGGCTGATTTTAGCCAACTTGTCTGCTACTTTATTCATCTCCCTGGACACATGTTCCGCACTCCAGTTATGCTTCAATAATGTTTTGATCCTCCCTAATTGCTTAGCATACCTAGGGTTCTCATCGCTCCGCTGATGGACCATGGTCTTGGCCAACAGCGAGTCAGTTTCAACCTGGATAGAAGCAAAGTCGTGGTCATGGGCTAACTCCATTGCAAGAAGAATGCTATCAAGTTCAACTTCTAAAACATCTGAGGTGACAACCTTTCTCATAGCTCCTCCCATCCATCTCCCCAAGTGATTCCTCACCACTACTGTGCAACTTGCCTTGCCACTTTTAACTGTAGCATCAGCATTCAGTTTAGGGACTCCACACTTGGGGGGATTCCAGCATAGCTCTTCCATCCCTTCTTCTTCTCTATCCCTGGGTTCTCTCATGAACGCCACTCTATTGAGTCTGATTTTCTCTCTAATCATTCTATCTGTTGTGTGATAGCCATGGTTTTCTTGTTGAACACATACATATTCCTTGCATTCCATGTGTGCCAGCATGTGATGAGGAATTTGCATCCATGTTCCTCATCAGCTTCCAATTGTGTGATGATCCATTATCTGACATCGTGCGTATGTGATGACTCCATAGACCACAGGCTTGGCAACATGGCTTCCTAGACCTCCTTGGCATACTTGCAGTCCCTAAGTGTGTGCAACATAGATTCCTCATCCTCCTCGCATCTGGGACATAGACCGGTAGTCGAGATGTTCCTTTGGACTCGCTTCTTGTTAGTGAGTAACGCATTATGCATCATGATCCATGCGAACATCCTAATTATGGTCTAGACTTTAAGTTTCCAAATGCTCTCCCACTTTCCCTCCACTCTGACCCCTTTTCCTTCACGTAGCCTCCTGTAGGCAGTTTTGTAGGTGTAGATCTCGTTCATAGTGTGAGCCCAGACTCGCACATCATCACCGTCCTCCATGAAAGGGGGTATAATGCTTTGCACTTTCTGTACTATGTGAGGAGGTATCCACTCTTCCAAGAATTTGATGTCCCACGCTCCATCAAGGTTCATCATGCTTCCAACTTTCTGATCCATCAGGTCCTCTGGAATGGGTTTGAGTGTGTGATCTTTCAAGATCGGCCCTTCCTTCCACCACCAGTCTGTCCACACATTGGTATTCAGCCAGCTCATGGGGACTATGTGCAAATTGTCCTCTATAAACCTTATTCCAGTAAGAACGATATTCCCCAGTCTCGAACAGTTAATCATCATCTTATCCTTGTAGTTCTGGACTCTTGTCCTCATGATGTTCACCCAAGTGACATGCCTCCCTCTAAGAACGTCCTAAGAATGTCTATAGTTCAGATCAAGGTTCCAATCTCTTAGGTTCTTAAGGCCCAAACCACCTTCCTTCTTCAGGCATGTGACCTTGTCCCAAGCAACTAAGGCAAGAGGATGTGCCTTGTAGTTTCCGCCCCAAATGAATCTGTGTATGATGCCTTCAATTCTATTACACAGTTGGAGGGGGAGAACAGTAGTTTGCATCACGTATGTCGGTAGCGCTTCAAGTGTGGTCTTTGCTAGAGTGATTCTCCCAGCTAGGGATAGATCTATTGTTGCCCACGCTTGGAGCCTTCCGCTGACCGCATCTAGCACATTACAGTAGGTGTTCTTGTTAACCCGCTTGTGAATAAGGGGCACTCCCAGATACTTTCCTAGGTCATTTGTCTTTTGGAAACCACTAACCTCCGCGATGCGGTTTCTGAGTCTATCCTCCATGCTATGTGCAAAGAAAATCCTTGTCTTAGAGGTGGACACAGATTGTCCAGACGCCCTCTCAAACATCTTAAAGCAATCCTTGATAGTTCTCATCTATGTTGTGCTTGCCTGAGTGAAAAGGATTAAATCGTCTATGAAATAGACATGGTAGATAGAAGGGTTGCGAGCACCCACCTACACTGGTTTCCATGCACCCTCTTCCACCTTCTTATGGATGAGTTGAGTTAATCTTTCCAGGCATAACACAAATAGGTAAGGTGACAAAGGGTTGCCTTGTCGTAACCCACGCATCACTCTGAAGGTAGGTGTTGTTTTACCATTCCAAGCTATTCTAATGTTACCGAGTGTAATGGAGGACATAATATAATCACAGATGTTTTGGGGGATTCCAGTTCTACGTATCGTATCTCTGATGAACTTCCAAGACATTTGGTCATAAGCTTTGGTTAAATCAACCTTAATCTCCATCGTTTTATCTCCCTTCTTGTTCTTCATTACATGCATAGTTTCCTGGACAAGAGTTATATTATCAGCGATACTCCTACCGGGCACAAAGCCTCTTTGACACCAGGAGATCCAAGATGACATGTGAGGTTTCAGCCTCTCCACTATAACTTTGGATATGATTTTGAGGATGATGTTATTTAGAGAGATCGGCCATAGATTCTCACACCTCTCAGGTGACTGCACCTTAGGAATAAGCACAATGGTCGACTCGCACATCTCCTCTAAGACTTCACTTGAGACAATGGCTTCCTGAACCGATCTAATGACACTGGTTCCCACAACTTTCCAATTCTGTTGAATGAAAGTGTCGTTGACTCCGTCAGGCCCGACCACTTTGACTGGATCCATGGCCTTTACCAAAGAGTGTATTTCCTCCTCAGTTGGACATCTGTCGATATTCTCCTTCTGCCCTACAGATAGAGCTATGAACTCCCCCGGACAGTCCTCCATTCTCTGAAAATCAGGTGGCACAGGGGCGGTCAGGACTTTCTCAATGTGATTAACCACCATTTGCATGAGTTCCTTCTCCTCCGTGATCCATTCCCCATTGCTATTCTTCAGAGCACGAATGGTGTTTCTACGGCGTCTTTGATTTAAAATTTTGGTAGAATATCTTGTTGATATCCCCCTCGGCGATCTAGTTTATGTTGCTTGCATGCTTTAGGTCCTCCTCTGCCTTGAGAATGGCATCAAGTTCATTTTGGAAAGAGATGCACAACTTGTCTGATATGGTGTTGTATTCATCTTCCAGTTCGGTTTGTAATTTGTTGATGTTGTTGATTAGGGCATCCTTCCTTATTTTAGTTGCTTTCTTGGTCTTCACATCCCATCTCGATAAAACATTTTGGGCTTGTTTTAAAGCATCAAGGAACTTGACGCTCCTCTACCAGTTGTCATCTAGCACAGTAGTGAAGCCATTCATCTTCTGCCAAGAAGCGCGAGAGATAAATTGTCTAGCACCTTGCATCCTCACCCTGAAATAGATAAGGATGGGGCAATGGTACAACCCCGATCTCGGTAGGTTCTCAACGATAGCGTTGGGGTAGTCGTTGATGAACTCACTATTATCCATAGCTCTATCCATCCTCTTTTGTAAAATCCCATGTCTATAGGTATACATCATGCCCGTGAAGCCAAGGTCAGTCAGTCCCGCTTCCATGAAGGTATTTTACGCTATTGTAGCCTCTGAACTATTAAAACACTCACTACCACATCTTTCATCTGGGCTCATGATAGTGTTAAGATCCCCTACCATTAGCCAGGCTAAGTTGAATTGGTTACCCATATTTATAATGTGCTTCCACAGCAGTTTTCTAGTACAGATTTGAGGGCTCGCATACACAAACGTCACAACCAAACTGTCATTGATCTTACAGGTTATGAATTGCCTATGTGAAAGCATGATTTGGATCCTACATTGTTCCACTCTCCAGCAGATCTAGATGCCACCGGCATAACCCCTGGCCTCCACCCTGTAGGATTCTATGAATCCCAACCTTTTTATGATTTTCACTGTGTTTTCTCCACTCATTCTCGGTTCGAGGATTGAAACCACCTTAGGGTGATGGATAGCAATCAGTTCCTTCAAGTTCCTCTGTCGATCATCACTTCCTATCCCTCTCACATTCCAGCAGAGCAGATCAGCCATGAATGAGATCGAAAGTGGGTGCTTACGTAGATTGCTCGATCTCCTCCTTCTCAGCATTTCTGTCAACTCCTATAGCAAACGTTCCCTCAGCGTCCACTGTGTTTGGATCCTGACTCATCTGTCATGGGATTTTCCTTCAATGTTCATACAGGGGCTTCATTCTGTCTTTCTTCATCTTGGCTCTACTACCTTTCACCTTCCTACTTGGGCCTGAGATGTAGTCATCTGTCGTGGCATTGGTTTCATTGTCATTGTTTTGGTGTTGTGGTTGATGGTCGCTTATCTCCTGTGGTGTGCAGATTGTGTTGTCAGTTTATGATGTCATGATGTTTGATACACTATCTGTAGGAGACTCTACTAGAGCTTCTACTCCTATCTTTCCCCTTGTGTTCTCCTATTCTCCTGCTACTTCCTTCATTGGGTTCTCTTCATCTTCCTCTATAACCTGAATAATTTCATCAACCTCCGGGTGGACGGCCTTGTGTGCCTGATCTATTCTCACCTTGGATCTGCCCTGATGCTTCACGGCATCTTGGTTTGTCTTACTCATTTCCTCTAGAGTCTCCTTCTTAGCCTCCGTAGTGTCAAAAGTTTTCTTCAGTCTCCACTCTTTGGAGCTCTTTTTCCTGCTATTTGCTTGCTCTTTAGTGACGTGTTGCTTGATAGCATCCTCAGCATCACCGCTAATCATGTTCTCCTCTGGGATGACATTCTTGAGGCTAGAAAAAGCATTGGTGGTGGTCACATTCCACTAAATTCTCCCTTCCTGCCTAATCTGCCTGGCCCCTCTTCTCTTGTTGTTGCCCTTACCTTTCTGTTGCTGCCACTCCTCGAGTTCAACTCCTGTTTCCTTCATCTGATCATTAGCAGTGGCACTCTCTTCCCGTGGAGGTTTGTTCTCCTACACAGTGCAGCAGTTTTGTGCTCTGTGTCCCGCCTTTCCGCACGTTGCACAAGGATCTGGTTCGATCTCATATTCCACTGCATATTCAATACCATTGATGTAAATCGTCGGGTGGAGGGTCTTTGTTTTGTCTATCTCAATGGCCAACCTGGCAAATCTGCTCCTTGTTCTAAAATTTGTGTGGTTGTCCACTTATATAAGTCGTCCCAAAGCCAACCCTATGTGCTCAAATAGTGTGGGCACATAAAGATGTAATGGTAGATCAAGTATGCATGCCCAAGTAACCATGTATCTAGGCATCTTGTTTATCGGTTTGAAGGATGGTGTCCAGTCCCAGACCGCCAAGCAACTGCCAAAAAGTTTCCATGGCCCTCCCACCATCGTTGTCTCATAGTCATGTTTGCATGACAACTGGACGACATAGTGCCCTAGATCGAGTTCATACATATTAAACCTTCCCTTAGGGTTCCATAGAAGTTTGATCCAGTCCCTCATGGTCATGAATCTGACGTCAGTCCCCAGAAGCCTGAGCACGATGGCGTACTTCCATGGCCGTGCAAGGTTCTCCTCCGCCTCCGGCGCGATGTAAATAGTTGGCACCCCTTCGATCGTAGATATCTCAATGGCCTGGTCCTCGAGTCTGTCCTCAAACAATCTCTCTAGGAAGAATTCATCTGTGTCGTTATCTGCTTCACGGTGCATCCCCGCCCCCATCACTGCACTGTAAGTTTGGTTTCCTTGGCAGTTACCAGTTTCGGTGTCTTGGAGTTGGTTTGTCGATGGCGGCACTTGGAACCTTAGGATGTTAGTCTGGTCTTGGTCATACCCGGATGTCTCTCTTCCGCCTTTGCCCATTTTGCCTCCACTCGCCACGTTTTCTCTCATCCTGGCAAATTGGAACTCAATGCCTGCTAACGGGACCGAAACCCTAATGTCGCCGCTAGCCGAGGTACCCTCGTTCAACATGTTTTTATCTAGTCCCTTCCTTATGCCTGCCTCTCGATCTTCTTCCCCCTCATGGAATCCTTCCAAGTGGCTATTTTATCCATTGTCATGGTGGCCTCCCCCATTGCGGCCGCCACCGGTGTTGCGTCCCCTTCGCTCCCCCATTTGTTTCATAACTTTTGATGGTCTTTATTTAGATAATAAGGAAAATCCAAATTGGATCCAGTGACCATTTTGTATGTTCTTGATTATTAGTATTTAATCATAGGCATGCAATACAAACTAAACCATATTTTCTACAAATTATGTTTGGATCTAGTTCCTAGACCATCTAATATAACCATCCTTAAACTTTTATGGATCTTTAGGAATAAGATCAATGAAGATGGTATTATAGTTTATAAAAAAGCATGTCTCATGGACCAATGATGTAATCAACAAGAAGGAATTGTATTTGATCAAATATACACATACATATCTAGATTCCATTCTATGCATATGTTTTTGGAATTGGCTATCCACCTTATGATTAGGATCTATTAAATGAACGTCCAAAGTGTATTTGTAAATAGTATAATTCAAGAGGAATCCTTTATTGTATAATCACAAGTTATTGAAAATGTAAAATGTGGTGAAGATTTCTTGGCTCACTATTTCAAGGAGAACTTTTTTAAGATTATTAAAACAATGTTGACTCCCATGGAAGCACTTGGTAAGACGATATATACTGGACCAATCATCTACATGGACAATACTAAGATAAAAGAATGTACATGAACCTTGTCACAGATTAGGTCACTAGATCCAATGGTGATTGGCGTCTCATCTAGAATTAGAAGATCACACCTCGTATCAAATTTTTATATATAGTTCCAAAATCATAATAGATTAATCGTGAAAGAAATGAGGTTGAAAAGGAAAACGACTGAAGATGGGAAGTGTTGAAGGTGTGGAGAGCATGTTGAAACATGTATCCATGTTATTAGAGATTGTCCTAGAAGTAGATCTATGTGGAAGCTACTAAGTCTGGATCTAAACATCACATTCTTCAGCATGAGCAACATCAAGGAATGGATAAAGCGTAACCTAGAAGCAAGTAACAATCTTCCCAATTCGAACATTGTGTTCATGACTACCTATTGGAAGATCTGGAAATGAAGGAACAGTTTCATTTTATAATAACTTGGAAATTTCAAGAAGGGATATCTAATTAGAAATAAGGTGTTATATGACCTATATTGTAGATACCTATAAATTTGTAGACAATTGCAAACATATGACCTAGGCAGAGAACTAGAAACCACCATAGAGGGGAAGGGTGCAAATTGTTATAGACACTGCATTAAACTCTCAGCGAAAAATGTTAAGTACAAGTTATATAGCACGGGATGACCAATGTAAATGGGTAAGTGGAGAAGCACAAAAGTGGTTGGGGGAAGATCCACTTGAAGGAGAGTTCTTAGACATTCTTGAAGGGTTGTATGCCATATCAAATAACAATTAGAGCAATTGTGAGGTTCTATCTGATTCAAAGTTTTATGTTGATATTTTGGAGAAGAAGTTGATGTGCCCCCACAAAATGTAGAGCCATCATCTAGAGAATCAACATTTTAAGGTCCTCAATCCATAATTCAAGTATTCTAAATATTAGTAGGGATGCTAATCCATAGGAAGATAAGTGGGAAAAGTGGTTTTAAAATATCCCAAGAGATGTCTTCAACTCGATTGTTTGTCCTGAAGAGATGAATACATGATAGCCAAATACAAGGGTAAATCCCCTATAAAATATTTATGTTTGTGTCCATGCAAAAAAATGATGATTGTGTATATTAATTAAAGAAAGCTTTGTATGGTCATATAAAAACTCCCACAACATGGTATGAGTGATTCAAAATCATTTAGTTAAACAATGACTTTTTGTTAGATAAGATGATAGTATGATGTTTATTAACTTTATATATGGATCATTTATATGTGTACAAATCTATGTTGAGGATATTATGCTTGGATCAAATGATGACACACTATGTGATGATTTCTTTTAGTTTAATAAATAGTTCATCCAAAATGAGATTAATAGTGAACTTAAATTCTTCATCAATTTTCAAATGAAACAAACAATAAAAGAATTTATATCTGCCAATAAAAAATAAATGAAAATTTTACTTAAAATATTTAGCATGGAAAATTGTAAGCCATACATCACTCCTTTGGCTACCTTTACCAAATTTGATATGTATGAAGAGGGAGAATGAATATATACTCACATAGATAAAATAATAATTGGTAGCTTACTTTGATTTATATCCTCTAGACTCAAATTTACCAATACAAATACATGAAATGTTACTTGATATACTTTTCATGGAAAATTGTAAGCTATATAATCCTTTGGCTACCTCAGCCAAAGTTGATATATATGGATAGGGATAATGTATAAATACTCACTTAGATAGAGGAATAATTGGTAGCCTACTTTTTCTAATATGCTATACACTAAACAAATCCTTTTTAATATGTCTTTGTGTGAGATATCAAGCTAATCCAAGGAATCGTGTCTCTCTATGCTTATAATGATTTAAGATATCTAATTGCAAACATTAACCATGGTCTTTGATATACACAAGATGAATTGAATTCATGGAATATATCTATCCCCATATTATGTCGAATGTGGGTTGGTTTAAAAAGAACTTGTTTTGCATGCTTTCTTTTCTCAAAATCATTAGTATCTTGGTTCAGCAAGAATCAAAAAGTGTATCATTGTCATGTGAGCTAGAACAATAAAAATGGACATATTACACGTAAGGAGAAAAAAATTACATGTATTTTACTTCAAAACATTGCTAATTCTTGTGAAATTTACACTTATTTTATATCTTGTTAAAGGATTAATGTAGATTATCCTACTAAACACTTTCATCTTTTAAAATCCATAAGAAACCATATAAATTACTATCTTTTATTTCTTAAGTGTCTTGAGATGAAATTCAATGTCTACTGCCTTTTTAGGTTAGTGTAATTCTTGTTCAAACGTTTAGTATGACTAAGATGAGCATGTTCAATTCTCATTTTAGTTAGGAACTATCACAAAAACAAGCAAACTTTTGGGTCTCTCAATCAAATTTGATCAGGCTCATCTTTATGGAACTATAATTTGATTGGAGGGTAGTCAAAATGACATAATTTAAATATGTTATTCATTTTTTTGAATTGATACATTTACCTATACACTTTGATCAAAGTATAGCTCAGCACAAGTACATTTATGTTGAAGTATGGTTCGACCTAGGGTCAGTTAGAACACTTTTGTCTTTTTAATTCCATTTTTATTAAATGTAAGGACATAATTAACCAAGGACATTCATAAACACCCAAATTTTCTTTACTATGTTTTCCCTAATCCGTTCTTATGTATGGGGAAAATATTTGATCCCTTTGAACTCAGCAATATAATAGATTGAGAAGACATGTTATTTACTTATCCATATTTCTATCGAGATTCTCCATTCTATAAAAGATTCCATTTACTTTAGACAATATTATCTGGAAAGAAAAAAATAGTCTTTAAATTGTATTTCCATTCCTCCAACCTCTTTCACTTGTGAAGAAGGCCTCTAGTAGTGCTTCAAGGTTAGTAAAGCAGCAACTACCAACAAGTCTAGGACCAATGGTGTTTCCCCTTTCTCCCAACAAAGAGGACATAGGTGGTTCTCCTTCTACCAAGAAAAGAGAATAAAAGGGTGACCTTCCTTCAACCATGAGAAAAAGAAGGTGTTGAGGTGGTTTATTGAAGGCCTTAAGAGGAAACAATGATGATCTCTTACAGACTAGATCTAAATGGGATAGTAAATATATTTAATTTTTATTTTAGTTTATATATATAAATAAAATTTGTATTCACTCTCAACTATAAATTATATGTTTTACTCAAACCTCGTGTTGAAAAGCCAACTAAGCTTTTATTAGGAAACATGTTTGGTTTCTAAACTACGTTAAATAGTTATGTAAAATATTCTCTTTACTCCTCCTTCTTTACTTAACTTTTTGTTATATATCAGTTGCTACTAATTGTTTTATTATTAAGAAATTTCAAATGAACATTATAATATACTTACTCCCCCTTTAGACTATATTTTCATAAATATAAATGATTATTAAATCAGATTTAGTCATTATTGCTCAAACATGCCTATTTTCACTAATAACCTAAACAAGATGCAGGTCTACTTAAACTCGACATACTTTTATCTAAATTGGATCAAAATAAAACCTAGTTTTACCTAAAGCAAACCTCATTTTAGTTAATCAAACCTGATGAGAATATCAATGTACAAAAAATAATTCCATTGAGAAAAAAAATTGTACTGATAGAGGACAACTAAGAGAGGAACTAAAAGCAAAAGGAAATGGACATTATATGGCTATTGTTGTTGTTTTGCAATTGTTTTCTAGTAATTGTGGTTACTAGTGTTGTTCTCAGGGCTATTGTTGGTGATTTCAATGGAGGTGGAGGTAGATTTGGAGGGACAACTAGAGGTAGAGGTTATGTTTGTTTCTCCTTTCTTGAGGGGGTTAATGATGCTATTCTAAAGAGACGCTAGGTCAAGAAATCACCTCATATTTTTAGTGGTTGATGTTACTTTCGATGAGAAAAAGAAAGATGGAAAAATAGGTTCGACCATAGTTGGTATATAACCACCTTGGTAGTTCTATAATTAAAATCATCACAGATAATATATTTCATGTCATTCTATTGATAGAAAATGGTAGTGGGTGTCTCTACTTAAAAGGATATGGGTTAATATATGAACCTCAATTTGGCGTTTAATAAGTGTCTATACGTACTGACACTAGTCCCAGCTAGCATTGATGGTGTCTTCTCTTTCCATTGGTCAATTGAAGAGGGCATTCTAAGACTTGGAGACATGTGTGATCTTGGTTCCTAGCCCCAACTACTAGTTTATTGGGATCATATGTTTGTTTGATGGTGGTCACCTAGGTCTCTATTTTCTAGAACCCAATACCTCACATTTGATTATCAATATAAATGTTCATATTAAGGATCACAAATATTATATGAAACATGTAACATAAATATAGTGCATATCAAGATTGTGATAAATAAATTTGCACCCATGAAAGACTAGATACAATCTTGATGAGTTGGTGAAATAATTTTGGTAGAAGATATTGGTTTTGGAAATCCAAAGTGATTTTTTTGGGTTGCTCTTTCTATGGTTTCTGTGATAGAATAAGTGACTTAATAGGCTCCATAAGTCATGCAAATTGATAAGGCTTCAAATATAAAAACATCCCTTATGAGTTGTTTGATAAATCACTTCTTTGGTGGATAGGCTATTATCTAGTATCCTAATCCACTTATTCCTACTTGTGTATATGAGTGGTGTAGGGGTATCGGAGAGTGTCTTAACTACATTGTGTGAAATTCTATGAAATACATTTGTGTATGCATTATTCTATAAAAAGTATTAGTTTTGACCAAATAATATTGTTATTTTTGTTAAGACTCATTCATCTTATCACCATATTGTTACAATTTATTCTTATACAAATAACTTTCAAAATTTCATTAGCAAACAATGATTTCCTATCATAACATGTCATGTTTTAAATGTACTTTACATCTATTCCAACAATAAATTAAAATTTTCTTTTGAATAATGATGGTATCATTTTTTATCTACTATTTAGTCATCAATTAGTATTGAATAATTAGCCGTAGATGTTTTCAAGTCCAGTTTATAATATTTTACATACATTGTTACTAATTTAGAAGTGAAACAATTATTTACTCCAACTCCAAATAATTATTGAGTATTAATTTACTACTTTTGGATGTTTCCTATTTTCTACTTTTGAAACATACATGTTGTGTGACTTGAGATATCCTAAATGTTCATATTATTGTATTATTAGAACGTAATTATTTTAATAAAATTCATATGGCCAACCTCTACTTAACATTTTGAAGATTACAAGTTAGCCTCATATTAATTGGTATGATAGTTGCAAAATATTATTTTTGTAACTTTTATAAGATAAAATACTTTTCTAAAAGGTATTCAAAGCATCATAGGACGTCCAGTTGCTCACTTCCCACTTCCAGCTCCTCAATTTCCACAACGTAGAATAAACATGTTTTAGGGTGTATAGAGTATTATATTACACAACTTGATTCACTTATCAAACTTTTAGGAAATACAACCAAAATTATAACACTTGCTAACTTTTGATGTAGAAAATTACTATGTTGTTAGATTTTAATTTAGGTAGAAGAAATTTATCTTTTTTCACTTGGATAAAAAGAATTTTTTCAAATAGGTTTGTCAATTTCTAGGAAGTTTAATCAATAAGTAACAATCCTTTTGTATCTAATGTTTTCCTAGAAACAAAATGAGAGGGTGGCTTAGAGTCACCACCCAGTTTTAGTAAAAAAAAAACCAAAAACTAAAAAGAAAGTCAGGTGTGCATGGATAAGGAAAGAAAGTGAATAAAATTCCAAGTTCGACATACTCATTATGGATCGTGAAATGGTTAAGAACCAATACCCCCAATCCGCCTATCAAAACTATATGACGGGGGTTTCAAATATAACAATGGGTATGTGAATCATGAGGAAAAAGACAATTAGACTTGCTCTTACCTTGATTTTCACTTCACGTGTGAAAGGGTTTCGAACTCATGGGTGTCAAGTAGGTTTGCAACAAGATAAAATGATTATGGGAAGTCACCGAAAATAGACCACAGTTGGGAGAAAATGTTGGTCCAATCAACACTTCCCACTTTCACATGCTTTCACACTTCTGGGCACCAACTGGTATGGCAGTTCTCAGTGTCAACTAATTTTGCCCGGAGTTGTGGCCATATCTCTCAAACACGTATTTACACCCCCAATCTCACAATTACCATTAATCATGAGATTAGGGCATAAATTGAGGATTTAACATAATACAAAGATCACCCTTAACATTTTCTTCTTTTTCAAACTCTTTGTTTTCTCGCATTGAACCACATAAACTAACTTTACAAGGGAATCTAAACATTGATTTCTCTAATCTGGTTTAAATAGTAAAAATGCATGTATGAACTTTCATTATGTTTCTCATACTTTTAAGCACATAAGACTTGCTGATTCACATATATTGCTAAAAGAGGAATAATGTTATACATCTTTATTTACAACTCTCTCTTATTTCTTTACAAGGATCTAGAGTGACAAGGACTAACTGAACTTAACTATACTCAGACTTAACTCTTGTGGCAGATCTACTCTGATGCAATGATATCTTCAATCCCCACAGTTTCCCTAAAAATTTTGAGTAGAGGGGTGAGCCTACTCGCTCAGTGAATGAGTAAAACAATAATGCAGTCTAAAGTATTGAATCAGACATTTATCATTCTTGGATAATTGAAATAAGTCAAGATAGTAATTTCAAATTAAAAGACTAGATATTCAAAAACTTACTAATAACTTTGAAGCCTACATCATTAGAAATAAACAAGTATGGAAATATAATCCTCACTATATTCAATATTACAATTAAAGAACAACTGCTGCGAAATCAAACCTTTCTTAACTCTTCTTACTTATAAGAAACTCTATAAACTTATATTATCATATTTTAGCTTATACCATGATCCTATGTAGTGTACTCTACATACGAAGAATCATAACGAAATACGATCTCACCGTACAAGACTTAGCTGACACACCCGAGATGTTAAGTCTGACTACATCGATGGTCTACAATAGGAAATTGGCTCTCTGGCCTCGACACACCTATGGGCCATAAAATTGGACTCCTCCTCTAACTTGAGCTTACATGTGGAGAGTCAAGCCACCTATTGGCTTTTCTGTACTCTAGTGCCACCAGGATCTCTGGTTGATGTTTGACACTACATATTGTATTTTTAAGGAGACTTCCACTAGGGCTTCATCCCCTGTACCACTTGTTAGTACGATCCAGCCCCCGTATACTGGACACTGCCAGGGTTAGGTCGTTTCATCCCTACGGCACAGACCTCTCATATGGAATCTACGGTGTTCAGGGTTACTATTATTACTGTAACTTTAATTGTATCTTTCTCTTAGACTAATATCTTTTAACTCTGCATATTAATGACTTCTCAGACTATTGAATTGAAATCATTAATGATACTGAATTGAATGCTTAACATATTGTTTACCCCTTTCTTAGGGTTTTTCCTTACTCATGCACATATAGCACTTCTCATGTATTCGAACATATATCATGTCTACTAATATAAATATTCTCATTCAACATTACTCACATTTATGCATGGCATCGATAACATACCTATCTAGGGCATGTTATATGTCAACTTGCAATAGCATAACAACATATGCATTTCATGACAAGTATTTGAGTTAGAAAATCTGAATCTCATAAACAAAACATATATGCATATAAGATAATATTCAGATAAAATCCCACAATATCACATGAATCATTTCAATCAGCCATTTACTACTAAATTACATATGTATACTTGTAAAAGCATACTAGATTGGGTTTCCATCCTTGATTACTTACTATTCACAGGATATGTATTGTGAAAATTAGAAACTCTATTTGCCCATTTATCAAATCAAAGAGATCAAACATTTAGAATTATATGCACTAGGAACATAAGTAAGATCATATAAGCATAAATCCGAATTTCAGCTATAATGTTGTTCAAGCACCCGAATAACTTGAAAATTCAGATCTTCAGAAGATTCTCAATAAACTTCTTAATTCTGTAGTATTCAAGATACATGGATATCTATATACATGTCATCATATAAACATTTTCATATCATAGTTGGAACATGAATTGAAGTATTCTATAAATGGAATTCAAGAACAGTTCTTTTCATTTCTTATCATCTAGGGAGAAATCAAGAATATAAATTAAAACCATCTAATTGAGTACAATTGACTAAAATATTCTTTTACCCACTCACCCTAAGCTGTAAAATAGCATTAAAACGTATCTCATATCTGAAAATCTTGAATCCATATCAAAACCCTAGCAATTGCCACTTTCTTCTTCCTTTCAACTCAGAAACCCTATAATTGAAGATTAGGATAGAAAGAGTGAGAAAAGGACTTGATTTGATATGATTTCAAATCCAATCAGGGGGGGGGGAGAATCTTGACATCCGAGAGAAGATTCACCATGAAACTATATCAAAAGAAGCTAAACTTACATGATTTCATCATTCCTCGGACCACAAAACCCTAGGTCAACATCTCCATCACTTTCTCCTCGCAAACCCTAACTCTCCCTCTCTCTCTAGGATTTCATTTCTCTAGATTGAATCACGATCTATGAGAGCTCCTTGTGTGTTAGGTTGACCATATAGAGAAATTGAGCTACTTGGGTCAATTGCACATTGACCCCTCACTATACATTCTCTTATTTCAGCTAAATTTTTTGTCATTAAAATATTACTATAATTCATCTCCTGATAAGGTCTAAACGCATCCAAAAATTATAAAAATTTCACATGTTGTTTGTGATTGAGTTTCAGATCTCTAGTTAAAATTTCAGATCATTTGAAGTTCCAATAAATGTTGATCAGATTTGAGTACAAAAGTTGGTCAACAGTTCAATTCTTTCAAAATGGTTGTGTGGCCTAGAATGCTCATGCCACCAATGACCCACCACGGTCATGCTACCCACCATGGTCATACTATCCTAGCCTTTAACTACCATTTTCATTCTCCTTTACATACCTCTCTCATTCCTCCCCAACCTGAGCCTATTTGGTGAAAACCCTAATTTCAGCTGACTAGGGTTTATATTTTCTCAAACCCTAATTATACAAAGAGATAGCATACTTGGGGTTCTCATTAGGTTCAACATATCATAATTGAGATATCATCATTAATCATGTTTAATCAATGACCAATATAACTAAGCATGTAGTCTTCCGCATAAACCCTAACTTACCCATTAAGCTCAGATACGGTCATAACAATTCTCCCCCCCTAAAAAAGGTTTCACCCCCGAAACATAAATATGCAAGTAAAGTACATTTAGGTTTTATTTTAAGGTTCTGATATCTTACATGTCATTATATTCTTGTATTTCATACTTGAATGTATCTTTCAACATTAAGTCCTTTATTTCTTTTCTAATCACAACATGTATAAATCATGATTACTCAATGATAACAAACAAATTCTCTATGCAACAATCAATCATAGGATAGAGAAAGAAACAACCATTTCAAAATTTTCATACTCTTGAGGTGTTACCTCAACATTGATAATCTGATCCAACTATCTCAATTCATACGGATCAATATATACTATTGTTATGTATTACCTCTAAGTCACAAAAGAGAGTTCACCTTGTTGTTTTGAATTTTACTATTGTGCTACTCAAATAGCAAAATAGTCTTGAGTTGGAAGACTAGATTCAAAAGTAATTGTACAATACTACTCATGGAATCCCCATTTCATCATTGATGCATAAGGTGAAGAATTACCATCACATTTCATATTATTCTCAAGTATGAATCCACACATAATTCAAGGTGTAACCATTCGGTTATAGCATACTAGGGTTTCAACAACAGTAATAGAGTACTCCGTGATTGTATTAGTCATTCAAGGACTATTCATACCCAATTACCATCACTTAGTTATATTAAATCTAGGTATAACAACCTATACCTCATTAGGGTTACATATCAATACCGTATGGTTATCATCCCTTCTATTCATATGAGTGAATAGGTAAGACTACCTTATTCAGGGTAACTGTTACAACCCCAATTTTTGGGTTCTTTTGGTGAGAAATGTAATTTCTCCTATTAAAGATATATTTGAACAGATAATGATATAATTTTTTTTGAATAAAAGGATTTCGTTTACAATAGCCTTGTTGGTTGTTTTGTGGGCTTTATTGGATATTGGGCCCAATAACAAGGATAAGACAAAAGAAACTCCATTATTAATAAGAAAATGGAGAAAGGAAAGATGTAGAAACCTCTAGAAGGCAAAGGAATGTTATCCAAAGTTAGATTTCGTGCCTCTTGGGTTCATTAGGTTCCAAGGAGTCCAAAGTTGCAAAGATAATGCAATAAGAAAAGAAAATATCTATTAAATATTTCTTTATTAAGAAAGAAATTGAAAACAATGATAAAATGTGGGAAATAAGTGAAAAGAGGTATAATTGAGTTACCCTTGGTGGATTTTCATATCCAAAGGATTCCTAATGTTAAATGGAATGCCAATGAGGAAAATCAAAAGAAAGATAAAGAGAAATCCTCAAAAAGAGATATTTTAATAAGAAATAAATAATATAATGAGAAATAATGAATATAGATGCATTTAGAAGGATAATAAGTATCCTTAAAAAGGAATTCAAAATCTTAGAGTTTCTTGGGGTCCAAGGAGCCCCAATGGATAAGAAAGAAAGAGAAAATACCAATAATGCAAAATAAGAGGATAATGGGATACATTATTAATGAATTTTGTGGTATTGTTAAAAAGGTGGTCTTTTCTACCAAAAGAAAACATAATTTTGTGCCAATGGATTAAAATGCAAACATAAAAAGAATATTTTCAAATTCCTAAATATCTAAAGAATAAAGAATATCAAGGAGATAAACAGGAGAGAGAATATTACTTCTCATTGAAGGAAAAGGGTTCCTATTGGGAAAAGAACTTGGTAACTCACGGATAGCCATTCTAGGGCTTCATTGCCCTCCTCTATAAAAGGATAGAGCCCATGGCTAAGCCCAAGGAAAGTTCCGTGCATCTCTCTTCTTCTTCTTCTTGTTCTTTGTGTACAAACCCTAGTTGCGAAGAGTAAAGCTTTCTTAGAGCCGTGTTTGGCTGTGGAGGAGTTGCGTTGGAGGTTCGCCGCCCCCGCAACTACATAGGAGGTTCGGGTAACCGTTCCCTTGTCTTAGTTGAACGATGCAGTCACACCTCGGCTGCATATGACCATCACGAGTAGAAGACCGTCACGCCCAGTCCATGCCACCTCAACCGTGGATTGAGCCCTCCTCAGGTGCGGCGAAGGGTGGCGGAGGTGATGGGGTGGTCATCAGTGCCCTAGGGACCAAGGAGGCAGAGGAGGAAGCTTCCCCGAGCCACTGCGGTCGGCGCTGCTAGGGCTGTGCGAGGAAGAAGATGACCATGGGGCCGTTGGACAAAATTGCCCCACCACTGGCTGAAGAAACGCTTGACTTATCGAGGGCTTTTTCGTCATTTTGTTATGTTTTCAAAGCGGCGAGCAACGTTGCATGAATAGAGGTGACGGGTCATCCTCTGATTGGTCCAAAAAGGTAATCCTTCCAAAATACATAACTAAATATTGGTAGCTCGGATTGGTACATATAATATGTGTATTTTGCTTAGAAAATGAGCTTAAAATGGTTTTAGAGGCTAATTCCTAATGCAATTCGAAAAGTAATGGAAGTTATCAACTTTAATGCTTTATTGATTAAGAAACCTTATTTTGAGATGATTAATGTATTTAGTAGGGTTTAATGGATGATTAAAGTTGATATTAACCTATTAATTGTAAAAGGTATATTAAGAACAAAAAGGATGAACTTTGCACGTAATTAGTTTAATTTAGAGTTTCATGTGTATAAATATGCTTTAATGGGCCTTGAAACCCTAATATTAGTAAATGTGACTCTTAATGGCTTTAATTGTTCAATTTCATGATTGAAGTTGAGATATGGTAGTTCTAAGCTATTTCGAGTATAAAAGTTCCTAATTGTGAATAAATACCCTTAATATGGAAATTAGGGTTTTCTAATGGATAAAATGTGGAATTAGTAATAAATGGAGTTCATAGGTGAATTAGACCACAATGAACGATGAGTTGTTAATGTGATGCTAATTGGGCATAATGATCTTGTCATGAATTAAAAGGATGAAAAGGGTAGTTTTAATGTAAAATAGGCTTAATGGACTTAATTGATGGATAAAGATGCCCTTAATCTGAAAATAAGGTTATATGTTGTTAAAATGTAACCTTAATATCTTTCGTGAAGAATAGATGAGATAATTAGGGAAAATTAGGATTTAAAATAGTAAAAATAAAGTGAAACCCTAATTGCAATGGAAACCCTAAAAGTGGCTAAGAAACCCTAGGAAGCGAGCTAGGTTTAATAGATTGTGATGGCATGATCAATAATAGGAAATTGTATGCATATTTTAGGATCTCATTGCGTGCTTGCTTGCCTATTTGGAATTCTTGATTGATGGGATTATTCTGTCTCAAATCAGCCTGATAGGTATGTGGTTACGCTTATGGATAATCGCTTTAGTTTTGCGACAATTCCCAGAAGTTTTATCGGTTGCCTAAAAATAACTGCTTGGATGACTTTATTACATGAAACTATAAAGTGACAATGATTATCACTATAAATTTGTATATATAACTGGATTAGATACGGGTCCTCCTCTATGGATTTGCAAATGCTAAAAAGGGTAACCTAGAGCAAGGTCTAGACTATCATGAGTTAGAAATTGGGCTACCCACGTGTAGTTCCATGAGACTCTCTAGCTCACCATGAGTTAAGGAGTGGGCTACCTACGGGTAGTGGTATGCGACTCAACCCTAGAACTTGATTCACCCTTTAGGTAGGATCATGAGGGGTTTAATGGGGATCTACCATAAGGAAGGTAGCATCCAGGTCCACTACAGGGACAGTGCAGAGGATAGGATATGTATGGATCACACAGTTATATTTAAAATGTAAAGTTGTTTGTTAAATCATAGTTGACTGCAATATGTTGTTACAGTTTATTACATGATTATTGTTTCCCCTACATACCAGCATAATACATTTATGCTGACTGACATTTTGTTTGTTGGCATTTTAGGTTCAAGTGAAAAGAACAAACAGTAAAGTGGCATATGTGGAATTAAATGAGAATTAAAGTACAAAGGAGGATTAGTTAGAATAGACTCCAGATGTGGATAAAAGTAGATATCCAAGTTTTTGAAAAGGTATGCAAAGTTAATTTTTATTACAGCCTTTCAATTTAGTTTAGTAGAATTTGATAATTATTATTGATTATTTTTTGAACCTTTGATCCGGAAATTGGGATAACGGCTCTGACCTCTTGGTCTCCCTTAATTGGGGGTTACTGGGAGGCGGGGTCATTACATTTGGTATCAGAGCATAGGTTTCTTATTTAATCCTTAATAATTATTAAATTTTACAAACTTCGATGAACCCAAGGGAGTTATTAGAGGATTTTCCGAAAGACAGAGGTGTCTAGAAAAGGATCACGTATGGGGACTGGAAAGATTTTCCGCCGCACAGATAGTTGGAATATGAGGACTCTCAGATTAGTGTGAATGTCTGGCCAATGTCTCAGGATTTGACTCGAAATAAGATACCTTTAGGACTCTCTCATCTTGTTCATCCCTTCTCAACTCAAATGTTGTTAAGGATTATAAGGATTAGGGTTTTCTCTCTTTTCTTCACCCTCTTGAGGTATGGTTAAGGTTGATAAGGTTTAAGGAATCCTCCCCCAAATTAATGAAAAGCATGTAAATAAGATGTCACATACATAAGCTTAATAGATTAAGCATAAACTAAAGAATAAATACATGCTTAGGTCATATGACATAAGTTGCCATGCCCTTAGGAGAGACATGAGGCTAGACCTTCTTGTCAGGAGGAGAGTTAGTCTTGGAGGTAGAGACCCCCATTATAAGTAGAGACCTGGAACAATCCTCTGAGGATGATGCTAACCCTAACCCTAAGTAGTGGTTAGAGAGGGAGATGACATGATGGGTTAGATGTCATGGTAGACCAGGTGTGGGGGTGGACATGCCTTTGGATGCCCATATGAGCCATGTGAGGTTGGATGACCTAGTGCCTTTGGCGACCCAACCTTGGGAAGGTTTGTGCATGTTAGAGTGAAGAATAGATCCTTCATTGATGAGGTTAGAGAAGAACCTATGGAAACCCCATGAGATTATATGAGCATGGCATAGTAGGCACCCAGAGTACGTCAATAGTGCTGACAGTAGGCTAAAACCCTATCCAGGAGAGTATGATGGATAGCTCATGAGATAAGCATAAAGTGTTATGGATAATCTTGAGCGAACATAAGTTTGAACATAGACTTCACCCATGTAGGGGTATGCTTGTGAGCTTGATCCTTCATGGAGAGAGGACCTCTAATAGTGAGGCTGGTTGTAGGGTTAGCTCTAGAGAAAGAGAGCAGGACCCAAGCAAGGAGGTTGGAAGTTTAGACTCCGAGATATGAGGAACAGTGGGGAGTTGAGGATGATGTGACCTAAGTGGATGGTTGTGGTTGCCTCATGCATGATCCCTAAAGGCTGGACATATCTTGGTTGTCTTTGGAGGAACCAAACCCTAGAGAGAGGATGAGGCTTCTGGTACCTATGTTCCTATGGTATAGGTGTTTACCTTCTGAGATAGGAAGAAGAGTTCCTTAGAACTGAAGAGGTTTAGTAACGAGTTTTGAAGACTTGTACCTTGTTGGTTCTCCTTGAGGAGGACTCAACTTTGAAGTGTTGCTCGAGTAGAAGGATGACAGGAAGTGCATGTCATGCCTTATACATGGTTGATTCGTGGTTAAGAGATTGAGCATGCAGTTGGACACCCAAAAGTGAACCTAGGGTTACTAGGCCTAAGAGGGGAAGTGGTGTACCTGATGCTCATGACGAGTTTTGAGTTTCCATAATTGATCATGGCACTTCTCATGGTTAGAGGAAAGGGAAACCCCTTAAGTTTAAGGTATGTTTGATGAACCCCTCATGGCTAAGTGGATGACATGGGAAGGTATGATCTTGATCCAGTGTTGAGGAAAGAGAAAAAGTATGACCTAGCATGGTTTAGTAGGTGGTCTGCTTGTGCCTTTGTAGCTACTGGGTTAGGCATGCTCATGTGGATGTAAACCCTAGACATAAGGACGTTTGTGACCTTGTTGTCAAGAGTTGTAGTTTCCTCCCATCTTGGGAGAGGGACCCTTTTGTAGTATGTATACCAGTGTCTGTGGTTTTGAGGTAACCTAATGAGGTCTCATAGGATCTTGAGAAGATAAGTGAAAAGTACATAGTATGAGAATGAACCTGTAGACCCATAGATAACCATCTCTAAGTGCATGTGGGTGTGTTATCGGTATGGGGCCTGACCAAGGTAAGCAGGTAGCCATGACCCCTATGAAAGGATGAAAGTCAGCCCATGAATATAGAGAGAGATGATGAAGGATTGGGTAAGGTTCTAAGTTCGACATGTACTATCCTAAGTCTATCCTAGGGTCAGGTAGGGATAAGACCGATGAAAGTAGGAGTTGCCTAATTCCCTAGTTGCACATGATCATAGGGTCAGGAGGTAACAGCTATCATTATCTGAGGGCCATGGGTTAGGAGATTGATCACCTTCACGAACTCGTGGGACCCAAAGGGTAGATGAGGAGGGCACTCTCCGGATGCATAAGGGAAGAGGGATGACCCCAAAAGTGTCGGCACCCTACAGACCTAGAGGATATAACCAAGGATTGTGTGGTGACCCAAGTAGGTTCGAAACCAGTTTTCCATGGAAGTAACCTTGATATCGAGATGATTGTGATGTAGAGACATAATTTGCACGTTTAAACTTAGATTTGAAGATGTACTAGAAATGTGGGATGTATCATCTCTACTCTTGGAATAGGGAGAACTCTGTGTTTGGACGGCCGCCAAATGCTTATTTCCTCTTGTTATGGGAGTGAGAGATAGGACAGTACGCATACCATACACCAAGGATAAAGGTGATGTAAGTTGGAACGTCGCTATGAGGTATGAGGATAGAGATAATAACATACCCTTGTGGAGTGAACGATACATGGATGGTTTACCAACACTAAGAAAAATAAGGTAGTCATCTTATGAAGATGTTTTTATCATGAGCTATGAGTCATACAAGGTTGAGTTTGAAAACCAAGAGAATAAGCTTAGAGTTTTCTTGATGAAGATATACTTAGAGTTTGAGATGAGATGATAAGTGGAATACATGGAGGTGTACGTCTTCAACTTTACCTAACACCTAAGGATGTGAAGTGGTAATGGATGATCTGGATGATATGCAGCTGCCTAGTTTAGCTAGAGGTTAGAAGAGGTTGTTAGGTTAACCCTAAGTTTGAAAAAGGAGATAAGTTTGGCTAACACTCAGATGTAATAAGATCTATTTAACAAGTTAGTTATTGTTTGGTTAGCCAGCCTAGGCCTTGATGCAATACAAGGATGGTCGTAGAACCTCAGATGAACTTCTTTGGAAAAGAAGGTGATGAAACCCAACTAGAGTGGTTTAGTGTTTCCGAGGAATCAATCTTGAGGAATCATGACATACAGGAGATCATGATTTTAAGATTGACGTGTATTTTACTATGCGCTTAAACGCAAGTATACGCGTCGAGTAATATAGGCCTTGTGAGGCCCGAGTCGAACTCAGGGATACGTGAATTATTGGAGACTTCTACTAACTAATCGCAATCAGCTAGGCCGATTAACAAAGTAGGGTTTTGTTGTTGAAATTAAAAGAAAATAAAAATCAAACAAAGAAAACAATCGATTATAGGTTAATTTAATCAATTCAAAGGGATATCTTTAGGATGGCGGTTTCAGCGTAGGTCAACATTGTATTAGGTTTCATATAATTCCTCACACTTCTCTCTCTATCCGGGTAGTGGCCTGAATACAGAATTACCCACTGTCGTGGTGTAAGTCACTACTTAGGTTTAGGTTGATTCCACCGTCGTAGTAATCATTCCCCTAAACTAAGTGCATTATAAACGGTCCCTCAGTTCCCACCATTAATTTTACAACTCCTTTGTCAAGGGTTTTATTAATTAATGTAGATTTCGTCTCTTTTCAACCGTTAATCCTTCTGTCGAAGTGATTAAGGGCATTAAATTATTATTATGCTGATCAAGCATAACAATAGAAATGGAGAAAACGAATCTATACCACGGATTTGAGAGAGAAAATATGAATTATCAATATAAAAATGTCATACAATGTATTCCCGGGCTACTCCCGGTCCTAAAGATTGAGGGTTTTAGCCTCTCATGTTCATCTCACACGAATACATGGTAGAAATGGGGGATTTCATAAGAAAAACGTGAAACAAGTGGGAAAACCCCTGAACGGAGAAGAACCGGTAGATCCTTGGCATAGAACACGAGCTTCCCCGCCTGTCGGTGGTGGAAATCGTCTTCGGCAGCGTCCGAATCACCCGGGATGAGCTTCTGGCCTCCGTTCTCCTTTCTCTCCTCCTCGGCACTCGTGCAATCCAAAAAATGAGATCCTCCTCTCTCGTCTGGGCGGCCGTCATTAGGTATAAGTCCCTAATTAGGTCGTCAAATAACAACAACCATCCGATCGAGATCAAAACAGATCCAACGCATATCTGCCGGCATCGATACCATCGACGCGGGTCGATGGTATCGACCCAGCGGACTAGCGGCAGCTTTCCTTTCTTTTAGTCTGAGCGCCTGTGGTGATCTCGATACCATCGAATTGCGTGTCGATGGTATCGACTCTCTGTAGCGTCGGTTTTGTCTTTTAGCGACGATGTAGCTCTCCTTATGTCGATGGCATCGACCTTTCGTCGATGGTATCGACTCTGTGCTGCTCTTCTTGGCTGGCAATCTATGGCTTGGTCGATGGTATCGACGGAAGAAAATACTTGTTTTTCCTAAAATCTCAAAGACCAAGTAAATCCACACAAATAATAATATTATGATAAATAATGCTCAAAATATTAAAACAAAGGGGATTTGACATAATATGAAGGCAAAGACCGAAATGAGTGAATTATGCAATATTATCCATAAAAATGAGTAATTAGAGCACAAAACACATATGAAAAAGGTTTATAAATGCGACTCAAAATCATCGCATCAAACTCCCCTAAGCTTAAACATTGCTCGCCCTCGAGCAACTAATCCTTAGAATAGAATTGCAGATGTCAACTAAAAATCAACACACCAACCCACATCCCATGAGACTCCCACTGGACGTTCTCAAACCGGCCTTTCCTAATCACAGAACAGTAATTACCCTACAGGGGACAATAATCGTCAATAAGAGAAATTGTCCTTCAAACCGATGAACACTATCACATAAGGCAGTTAACATAATAAAATTCACCGATTCAGCATTGGTGCATCTTGTGATCGCCTACACTACGTTGCTCGCCCTTAACTACCATCTACATGGAAGCAGTTCTCCTGATAAACATGAGTGAGGAGAAAATCACAGTGGCCTACCAATCCGAGCAACGGGTGGATGGAATGGGTGGTTCATGGAAGAATCTTGGAAGTATTACACAGTTTCAACATGCACATAACAAAATGTCCTAAATGATGCAAATGCACATTGAAAATGCCCTAATGCTTAAAATTGGGTGGAATGATGCATGCACTAACCTTCCACCTCAAAATGAGATGGAAATCTAATTAAGCCACATCATGTACTCAATTTCCCTGTTATGCAAGTGATATCATGTTCCTTTCTCCCTCTTATTCCATTTCCTTCCAACTTCTCTTTTTTTTTTCTCAAATTTTTTTTTCAGATTTTCAGAATTTTTTTTTCTTTTAGCCCACATATCCATAATTGCTTAGAGATACATGTATTGGGCTGTTTTCTTCATGATTGGAAATCTTTGCGATATTTCGAAGGTATGGAACAATTTAGATCACTTTTGAGGAAAAACTGAGATACATGGTGTACTTTATGCATGATAATCATGAAAGTCATGAGTGCAACTACATGGCATGCACCTAAAGGTAGTGTGCATGAATCCCTATATTTTTCTCTTTTTATGCAAAAGTATGGAAAATATCAATGCAATTCCTATCTAAATGCTATGCACACAAGAAGGAATGAAAACTGTGCTTTACTTCCAATTCTTAGGTGGATTATGGAAAAATGAAGTGGAATGATCACAAGATTAGATGACTGAACCTTAGAAGAGTATTATGTGTCCCTCCTTACTGACCTGTGTAGTGGTTTGGAGGGTTCTCTCTCTTACATCCAATTAAGATCTCATTACCATTTGGTTAGGTTAGGCTCAAACAACTGTTACTATCCACTTTTCATGAGTCAAAAGGGGTGTGGGTGTGACATATTGCTTTAGAGTTGACATAATCAATCATTTTCATAGGACAAGTTTCCCAAGGACAACCAAGTCAAGCTATCCAAAAGACACAAAAATTTTAAAATTCCCTTAAATTTTCCCATGAAAACAGCGAGATGACAATTTTTAAGACATCCACGGTTACACTAGATAGATGTGGATCCTAAACAATAACTCAAATTGCAAGAACAAATAACAAAGCAAAAACTAAAAATAACAAAAGAAAAGATAAAAGATAGAGCTATTCCAGCCACCCCCCTAAGCTTGAATTCGACTATGGCCTCATAGTCAAAAACCAACTTAAGGGTGGAACAGTGATACCCTGATCATTCTCGTGGAGGCGGAGGTGGGTACTGCGGGGCCGTAGGATCCCAAGACGGGTACTCCCCCTGGAAGCTTGGATCATATTGGGTCCTCGGCGGAGGCTGTGGATAGCCTCCAAAGTAATCTCGACTCCAATAATGGTCGAAGAAGGGCTCCTGTTGCGTCTCTATCCGCTGCAACCGGTTGTGTATTTGCTCTTGGTTGGGGAGGATGATCCGCTCGTTCTCGAACATAGCCCGTTTATTATCAAGTACCCGGCTCGTAGTCTCATGAATGCCGATATACATAGCCATGTGCTGCTGCTGAGTCTGCTGTATATCCTGCAGCATCGTGTACATTCCCTGCATGGAATAGGGATCCTCGGCTGGCTGCTCGTGCTGTGGTGATGGCGGCGGGGGCTGAGATGATGAAGATGCACCCGGATGCATCCTAGGATGCTTCCGTGGTGCCATACGTGCACGAAGAGGTGTGAAAGCCTCCTCTTCCTCCTCAGCCTCGCCTCCTTGCTCGTCATCACCGCCTTCTTCTTCATCGGACTCGACGACTATGATCGGCCACCGGAAGTGCTGGGCTCCCTCAATGTGGAAGACGACGTCCGGCAGTGCGCACTCCTGATAAGCTTGGTTGACGTGGCAATGTGCGTACGCCAACCCATCCCAGAGAAGGATAAGGTTTGAACGGTGCAAGTGTTGCACGTTCACCTTACTCTTTGTGGAAATCGGAGTCATGGACTGAAAATTCAGCCCCAAGTAGTGCGCCAACTTGGTGATGAGCCCACCAAAATGGATCGGAGCCTTCCTGGTACTCCTCTTCACCGCCAGGACGCGCTGCAGAAAGAACGCACCCCAGTTGCATTCTTGTCGCTTCAGGAGCATGTAGAGGAAGAAAAGATCGCTCTCCTGAAACTTGCTCAATGCCAAATCGCTCCGAGCAAAGAACGTAAGGCTCAACATCCGGTGTAAGACCCGGACGAAGGGATGCTCAAAGTCCGCTACCGCAGCATTATGGTAGCTCACTGTCTTTCCCGCCGGCACTGTGACTAGCTCGACGAAGATCTTGTCGTAGTTGGTGCGGGAATCTGGGCGTCGGTGATCATGTTGGGAGTGGTTCCAGTTAAAGATGTTGTTGAACTGCTTAAGAGTGATGTTGTAGTTGATGTTGAAAAGCCGGAAGGACACCCTCCCCTTGACCCACTCACGGTCCGACGCCACCACGTCGTTGGGTATGACGCAGACGTCGAGGGACGCCATAAACTCCGCCACCAATTCCTTGTAGGTGGGCCATTCGCCGAAGAACGGCTGCCCATCCGCATGGCGCTCCAGCTCGCCTGTCGTTATGCTGGTGTGGCGTGCTTGACCCTTCAGCACATAGGCCAAGTTGGCCTCGAATCCCAGCTCACAGAGCATTCCCCGGTCCACATACCGGGTCGGCTCGATCTTCCGCTTCATGATCTCCTCATAGGCCTTCTTCACCTCCGAGGAAGGGTGAGCCAGGCGCGGACGTGAGACTGAAGCAGTAGGGGGTGGAACAAACTCCCCAATATCTTGCGAGGATGATGATCCGGCGGCGTGCACCATTGTTGCGAGAAGATGGGATTAGAAGAGAGCTCGGTGCAGATGGAGAAGAATTTCTCCGCTCGGTGAAGATCTTCGCTCGATGTCGCTTCTCCTCAGTCTTGGAAAGCTCGGGGGAGTGCTCGGCGCAAAGGAGGATGCTTGCTCCGAAGGTGTGACGTCAAATGACGTTGCAAGTCTCCTTAAATAGACTTGGCCGGCGCCACTATTGACCCGTCGATACCATCGACGCGGGTCGATGGTATCAACACGTCTCGCGGGTATCCGCCTCCCTCGCGAGTATCGACGGCTGACGTTTGCTGGATCGAGAAACCTGGATTGCTGACGGGTCGATACCATCGACGGAAGTCGATGGTATCGACGCAGCACCCGGATCGCTGACGTGGATCTTGCGAGCGTCGTCGATGTCTGTGTGCGGACCGGTGACATGTCCGTCGATACCATCGACGGGTGTCGATGGTATCGACTTGCTTTTATTGCGACACCGCCGTTTTGTTGCATTCACCCTATGATGATGTCGATACCATCGACGAGGCCGTCGATGGTATCGAGTTGACTGAGCAAAAATCTTCTGAACTTCTCCAGAGATCTCGATGGTATCGACTGGCATGTCGATACCATCGACACTTTTATTGCGACCTGCCTGTAGGTACGTCGATACCATCGACGGGGCCGTCGATAGTATCGACTCAGTGCGATTTTTGCAGCTGTCAATCTGAACCCATGTCGATACCATCGACGAGTGTGTCGATGGTATCGACCCTGCCTGTGCCTGCACATTAAACAAACGGATCAAGGTATCTTCTTTAAACTAAAATTTAAACGAAATAAAAGCAATCTATAACTACAACTAAACTATCCTAATGTACCAATCGTTGGGTTGCCTCCCAACAAGCGCCCTTATTTAACGTCTTAGGCTAGACGGTGTGACAATCATCATCTTTTCACCTTGGGAACTGCACTTAGAGGATCATTCGGTAATTTGAATTCAACACGATCTCCTCCAATGCCCAAAGACAGAGTACCTCTCCCTAAAGCAGTAACAACATCTGCTGTTGCTTGAAACAGTCTTCCTAGAAGAATTTCACAGCCTTGGAGCGGTGGCATATCAATAACAACAAAATCCACCGGGAATATGAATCTATCCACTTTGACGAGCACATCCTCACACACTCCATATGGTCTCACGATAGACCCATCTACCAACTCAATCGTTGCCGCCGATTTCTTTATCTCCTTCAACCCCAGCTTTTGAAATGTCGCCAAAGGCATGAGATTTATGCTAGCGCCAGAATCACATTGCGCTTTAGGAAATTGTTGACCACCTATTGAGCACGGTATGTAAAAACCTCCTGGGTCCTTTCTCTTCTTTGGTGAACTCCCGTGAATCATAGAGCTCACTGTCTCATTCATCCAATAAATTTCATCGTCTTTTATCTGCCTCTTCTTATTGATGATTTCCTTGATGAACCTCCCATATGCGGGTACTTTTTCGATCATCTCCACTAATGGAATATTGATGTGGATTTTTCGGAATATCTCCAGGAATTTCTTAAAATGACGATGCTCTTTCTTTGACTTAGAATTTACCGGATCTGAAACATCAGCTGCATCAGCACGCCTGTGAGGTGGCACATACACGCTTTTCGGGGGTACCTCCCCTAAGCTTGCTTCAATCACTCTCTCCGACGTGGGCTTTGGCGAGACATCCTCAATAGTAGCAGCTTGTTGTGGTTCCTCTCTCGCCTTAGATGTCTCCACATGTGCACAAACAACTTGCACTTGTTCTTCCTGCCTAGGTGGAGATACAATATTCACAACTCTTTGTGATTTTCTGAAGAAAGGGTTTCCGCCCGACAATCCATAGTACGTGCGTGGATATGGTATCACCGGTGTTGCATGCACATTGAAAGTCATTTTTCTTTCTTCTACAACTTCTTGCACCTGAGATTCCTCCTTAGTGCTTACCACAGATATGTACTTGACTTGTTGGTGTGCCTGAGCCACATTTGCATTCTCGGCTGGTTTCTGTTGATTGGCGTGCTTGATGGCCGCCACTTCACTCGAAATCTGTGCCACGGTGGTTTCCAATGCCCGCATTTGTGCTCCATGGCTTTGCAGCGTCTGCCCAAACTTGGTTAGAATATCACCTTGAGATTGCAATTGTTTTCCAAACATGGCCATCATCTCTTGGTTTTGCTGGACCATTTGAGTTAGTAATTCAGTGTTCTTGTCCTCGGCTTTCTGCTGTGGCTTGGCATTCAGATCCTGTAGAAAATTGTTCGGATCCTTCCATGAAAACTTTTTATCTTTCCTCCATGCATAGTCATTGTTTCTATAGCCCTGTTGTTGCATGAATTTCACTTGGGCCTCCCCATCATCAGATGCATCCTCCTTAGTTAGCACCTTCTTGGCTAGAAGATCTAACTTATCATTCAGCTCCCTCACTATTCTGGATTCACTAGCAGCCTTGACATGTTCCACAGCCCCTCTATCACCCCATGACTGTTTCCTAGCCATGTTTTTCAGTATCTCCCAACATCTGATATCCGTATTATTCAGAAAAAATCCGGATCCGGCTGAATCAAGATTACTTCTATCGTGCTCGGAGAGAGCAAAATAGAAGATTTTCACTTGTGTCTCCTTGTCCAATCCAAGATGTGGACATCTCCTCAACATGACTTGGAATCGCTCCCAAGTCTCAGAATAAGTTTCACCCGCCTGTTGGGTGAAATTGTGGATCTTCCGGATCATATCATTGGTCTTCTCAGGAGGGAAGAACCTCTCGAAGAAAACCTCCACCATATGATTCCATGATTCGACAAACTCATCGTCGAGGTTATGTAGCCACTCACGCGCTGCTCCTGCCAGTGAAATTGGGAACAACTTGAGATACAACGCATCTTGTGGAAATCGGTCTATCTTCACCATATCACAGTTCTCCACGAACTGGCTGATGTGGGCAACCAGATCTTCATTTTTCAGCCCGTGAAATGCGTTGGATTTGACCAAATTAATCAGTGCCGGGTCGATCTTGTATGTCGGTATGTTGATCGCCTGCTTCTTTATGGGCCCCTTTGATGCTGAGGAAGAAGACACCTTGATCTTCTCCCATATTGTATGTGCTTCAGCCATTTCTTCTGCTTGTTCTTGCTCTGATTCAGAATTTATATCACTTTGGTACTCCTGCTCGTAGTAGTCCTCGTCCTCTGGTCCCAGATGTGGGATCTCAGGTGTGCGATTCGCGTAGTCGGTACTACGCGTATGCACCATGCAAAGTACCTGAAATTTTGAAAATCGGGGTTTAGTACAATGCTTTGAACGAGTAAACACAATTATAGAGAAATATAGGAATTTTTAAAATTGTTTTAAAATAATAAAAAAAATGTGGCCTAGAGTGGCCGCTCTTAGCACTCAAAGTGCCAATAATTCGCCGTATCCCCGACAACGACGCCAAAAACTTGACGTGTATTTTACTACGCGCTTAAACGCAAGTATACGCGTCGAGTAATATAGGCCTTGTGAGGCCTGAGTCGAACTCAGGGATACATGAATTATTGGAGACTTCTACTAACTAATCGCAATCAGCTAGGCCGATTAACAAAGTAGGGTTTTGTTGTTGAAATTAAAAGAAAATAAAAATCAAACAAAGAAAACAATCGATTAAAGGTTAATTTAATCAATTCAAAGGGATATCTTTAGGATGGCGGTTTCACCGCGGGTCAACATTGTATTAGGTTTCATATAATTCCTCACACTTCTCTCTCTATCCGGGTAGTGGCCTGAATACAGAATTACCCACTGTCGTGGTGTAAGTAACTACTTAGGTTTAGGTTGATTCCACCGTCGTAGTAATAATTCCCCTAAACTAAGTGCATTATAAATGGTCCCTCAGTTCCCACCATTAATTTTACAACTCCTTTGTCAAGGGTTTTATTAATTAATGTAGATTTCGTCTCTTTTCAATCGTTAATCCTTCTGTCGAAGTGATTAAGGGCATTAAATTATTATTATGGTGATCAAGCATAACAATAGAAATGGAGAAAACGAATCTATACCACGGATTTGAGAGAGAAAATATGAATTATCAATATAAAAATGTCATACAATGTATTCCCGGGCTACTCCCGGTCCTAAAGATTGAGGGTTTTAGCCTCTCATGTTCATCTCACACGAATACATGGTAGAAATGGGGGATTTCATAAGAAAAACGTGAAACAAGTGGGAAAACCCCTGAACGGAGAAGAACCGGTAGATCCTTGGCGTAGAACACGAGCTTCCCCGCCTGTCGGTGGTGGAAATCGTCTTCGGCAGCGTCCGAATCACTCGGGATGAGCTTCTGGCCTCCGTTCTCCTTTCTCTCCTCCTCGGCACTCGTGCAATCCAAAAAATGAGATCCTCCTCTCTCGTCTGGGCGGCCGTCATTAGGTATAAGTCCCTAATTAGGTCGTCAAATAACAACAGCCGTCCGATCGAGATCAAAACAGATCCAACGCATATCTGCCGGCGTCGGGTCAATGGTATCGACCCAGCGGACTAGCGGCAACTTTCCTTTCTTTTAGTCTGAGCGCCTGTGGCGATCTCGATACCATCGACTTGCGTGTCGATGATATCGACTCTCTGTAGCGTCGGTTTTGTCTTTTAGCGACGCTGTAGCTCTCCTTGTGTCGATGGCATCGACCTTTCGTCGATGGTATCGACTCTGTGCTGCTCTTCTTGGTTGGCAATCTGTGGCTTGGTCGATGGTATCGACTTCCGTCGATGGTATCGACGGAAGCAAATACTTGTTTTTCCTAAAATCTCACAACAAGACCAAGTAAATCCACACAAATAATAATATTATGATAAATAATGCTCAAAATAGTAAAACAAAGGGGATTTGACATAATATGAAGGCAAAGACCGAAATGAGTGAATTATGCAATATTATCCATAAAAATGAGTAATTAGAGCACAAAACACATATGAAAAAGGTCTATAAATGCGACTCAAAATCATCGCATCAAAGATCACCATACACTGTGGTACTACAAAGATAGTAGGTGACAGTAGCACTTTGGATTCTTAAGATGAAGTTGCATGTGGCCTGTGGCCATGCAAGCCAGAGGTGAAGGATGAACACCAGTAACCCAATGTATTGATATAAAGGATAAAGTGTCCCCGAGAGGGAAAGGGAGTTCATCACTATGGATGTTGAAGTCTCCCCTAGACCAAGGAAGGTCAATATGCAATTTGGGTTACGATAGATCTCCTTACCTAGATGACATGAGAAAGAAAGAGTATTGTCAAGGGACAGATCCTGTTGAACTACATATGAGAGAGATAGTTCAACTACACCATGATGCGAGTTTAAAGGTTCTTGAGTATGACCTAAAGGTTCACTTCCATAAGTGGGAGTAGGTACATGAAGAACTCGATGTTAGTACCACTTATCACCCCTAACTGATGGTTAGTATGATCTAGACTAGAGGGTCTGATGAGAGCATGTGTGCTCATTCAGGGTGATATCTAGAGACATTTCTTGTCCTCTGTAAGATGTGATGATAACCACCATATCCAGTGTTGGGATGTAAAGGAGCTCTATAAGGGAAGTGGTGTCGGTCACCACTTCATTATGATGATGTTGGTGAAGGGACCTCGCAAAGGCCTAAAAAGGACCACAATGAGTGCAGATGAAGTCACTTTGATCGTATGATGGCTGAAAGGAGCCCAGGGATGACATGAGTCATAAGCAAATGCAAAGCAGACTAGCATACAGTTCACTATGGGGGAGAATATGTGATATGAAAATCTGACCCCTCTGAGCTATAGCTGAGACAGATAAGTCCCCAATACAAGGGTCCATTTGGGATGGATTGGTGGAGAAGGTTAAGTTTGACCTTACCCCTCAGGATAAACTAATGTGTGATGAGTTTCATGTGTCCAATTTAGAGCACTATGTGAGGTACCCAGGCCATGTGCTGAGCAATGAACCTAGTGAGTCCCAAGGGAGGCTGAAATGACCTGAGTCACCTGTGAGATTTATAGATGCCAAGGTGAAAGAAACTCAGAGAAAGGAATATGTGATGATAAAGGTTCTTTCGAAGCACCATGGATAAGGCAAATCCATATAGGGGCCAATGATGGACATGGAAAAGTCTTATCCTGAATTGTTTGTTTGCTTGATGGAATTTTGAGGACAAAATTCGTATAAGAGGGGAAGGATGTTACAACCCCAAATTTTGGGTTCTTTTGGTGAGAAATGTAATTTCTCCTATTAAAGATATTTGAATAGATAATGATATAATTTGTTTTGAATAAAATGATTTCATTTACAATAGCCTTGTTGGTTGTTTTGTGGGCTTTATAGGCTATTGGGCCCAATAACAAAGATAAGATAAAAGAAACTCCATTATTAATAAGAAAATGGAGAAAGGAAATATGTAGAAACCTCTAGAAGGTGAAGGAATGTTATCCAAAGTTGGATTTTGTGCCTCTTGGGTTCCTTGGGTTCCAAGGAGTCCAAAGTTGCAAAGATAATGCAATAAGAAAAGAAAACATCAATTAAATATATCTTTATTAAGAAAGAAATTGAAAACAATGATAAAATGTGGGAAATAAGTGAAAAGAGGTATAATTGAGTAACCCTTGGTGGATTTTCGTATCCAAAGGATTCCTAATGTTAAATGGAATGCCAATGAGGAAAATAAAAAGAAAGATAAAGAGAAATCCTCAAAAAGAGATATTTTAATAAGAAATAAACAAGATAATGAGAAATAATGAATATAGATGCATCTAGAAGGATAATAAGTATCCTTAAAAAGGAATTTCAAAATCTTAGAGTTTCTTGGGGTCCAAGGAGCCCCAATGGAGAAGAAAGAAAGAGAAAATACCAATAACACAAAATAAGAGGATAATGTGATACATTATTAATGAATTTTGTGGTATTGTTAAAAAGGTGGTATTTTCTACTAAAAGAAAACATAATTTCGTGCCAATGGATTAAAAAGCAAACATAAAGAGAATATTTTCAAATTCCTAAATATCTAAAGAATAAAGAATATCAAGGAGATAAATAGGAGAGAGAATATTACTTCTCATTGAAGGAAAAGGGTTCCTATTGGGAAAAGAACTTGGTAACTCGTGGATAGCCATCCTAGGGCTTCGTTACCCTCCTCTATAAAAGGAGAGAGCCCATGGCTAAGCCCAAGGAAAGTTCCACGCATCTCTCTTCTTCTTCTTGTGTTTCTTTGCATACAAACCCTAGTTGTGAAGAGTAAATATTTCATAGAGCCGCGTTAGGTTGTGGAAGAGTTGCGTTGGAGGTTTTCCGCCCCCATAACATCATGGGAGGTTCGGGTGACTGTTCCCTCATCCTAGCTGAACGCTGCAGCCACAACTCGGCTGCATACGACTGTCGTGAGTAGCAGACCATCACGCCCAGTCCACACCACCTCAACCATGGATTGAGCCCTCCGCAGGTGCGGTGGAGGGCGGCGGAGGTGATGGGGTGGTTATCGGTGCCCTAGGGACCAAGGAGGCGGAGGAAGAAGCTTCCCCGAGCCGCTGTGGTCGGCGCAGCTAGGGCTGCGCGAGGAGGAAGATGACCACGGGGCCGTTGGACGAAATTGCCCCTCCACGGGATGAAGAAATGCTTGACTTATCGAGGGCTTTTTTGTCATTTCATTATGTTTTCAAAGTGGCGAGCAACGTTGCATGAATAGAGGCGACGTGGCATCCTCTGATTGGTCCAAAAAGGTAATCCTTGCAAAATTCAGAACTAAATAATGGTAGCTCGGATTGGTACATATAATATATGTATTTTGCTAAAAAAATGAGAGTAATTCATTAAAAATTGTTTAAGAGGCTAATTACTCTTGCAATTCGAAAAGTAATGGAAGTTATCAACTTTAATGCTTTAATGATTAAGAAACCCTATTTTGAGATGATTAATGTATTTAGTACAGTTTAATGTATGATTAAAGTTGATATTAACTTGTTAATTGTAAAAAGGTATATTAAGAACAAAAAGGATGCACTTTGCACGTAATTAGTTTAATTTAGAGTTTCATGTCTATATGCTTTAATGGGCCTTGAAACCCTAATATTAGTAAATGTGACTCTTAATGGCTTTAATTGTTCAATTTCATGATTAAAGTTGAGATATGATAGTTCTAAGCTATTTAGAGTATAAAAGTTCCTAATTGTGAATAAATACCCTTAATATGGAAATTAGGGTTTTCTAATGGATAAAATGTGGAATTAGTAATAAATGGAGTTCATAGGTGAATTAGACCACAATGAACTATGAGTTGTTAATGTGATGCTAATTGAGCATAATGATCTTGTCATGAATTAAAAGGATAAAAATGGTAGTTTTAATGTAATGAGGCTTAATGGACTTAATCGATGGATAAAGATGCCTTTAATCCGAAAATAAGGTTATATGTTGCTAAAAGGTAACCTTAATATCTTTCGAGAAGAATAGATGGGATATTAGGATAAATTAGGGTTTAAAATAGTAAAAATAAAGTGAAATCCTAATTGTAATGGAAACCCTAAAAGTGGACTAGAAACCCTAGGAAGCGAGCTAGGTTTAATGGATCGTGATGGCATGATCAATAATAGGAAATTGTATGCATATTTCAAGATCTCATTGTGTGCTTGCTTGCCTATTTGGAATTCTTGATTGATTGGATTATTCTATCTCAAATTAGCATGACAGGTATGTGGTTATGCTTATGGATAATCACTTTAGTTTCACGGTGATTCCCGAAAGTTTTATCGGTTTCCTGAAAATAACTGCTTGGATGACTTTTATTACATGCAACTATAAAGTCACTATGATTATCACTATAAATATGTATATATAACTGGCTTAGATCCGGGTCCTCCTATGTGGCTTTGCAAATGCTAAAAACGGTAACCTAGAGTAAGGTCTACACTATCATGAGTTTGAAATTGGGCTACCCATGTGTAGTGCCATGAGACTCTCTAGCACACCATGAGTTAAGGAGTGGACTACCTATGGGTAGTGCCATGTGACTCAATCCTAGAAATTGATTCACCTATTAGGTAGGATCATGAAGGGTTTAATGGGGATCTACCATAAGGAAGGTAGCATCCATGTCCACTACAAGGATAGTGAAGAGGATTGTCAACATTTTAGGTTCAAGTGAAAAGAACAAACAGTATTGTGGCATATGTGAAATTAAATGGGAATTAAAGTACAAAGGAGGATTAGTTAGAATAGACTCCAGATGTGGATAAAAGTATATATCCAAGTTTTTGAAAAAGGTATGCAAAGTTAATTTTTATTACAACCTTTCAGTTTAGTTTAGTAGAATTTGATAATTACTATTGATTATTTGTTGAACCTTTGATCCAAAAATTGGGATAACGGCTCTGACCTCTTGGTCTCCCTTAATTGGGGGTTACTGGGAGGCGGGGTCATTGCAGTAACCCTTAATTTGTTCCATCATTATTCAACTCATATCACCATACCACAATTGTACAATACTAAGATGGGTTACTGGTATGAATGACTACAACTATCAGACACCTTTAATTAACATATTGCTTGCACATGTACATCGAAATCATATGTAAAACAAATTTACATCCCTTAGTATACATTCAACAAATTATACTTATAAAAACAAATTCACATATTACTAAAAGCCATTGTTATCTCTTATTGCTCTCCTCATTCACTACTACTTATTTTTTGCTACTTATCCTTCTCATTTTAATCATGTAGATTAAATATTCCTAAAATTGAAACATACAAGGTACAAATAGATTATTCATCATTCTTGCTATCACTGCAAGAATATATCTCATATCGCACTTCACTCATATTGTATTTCTCTTTTTGTTCAAAACACACTTGTTACATTTCAAATTTATATCTTACTCTTTACTCTAAATCATTTCCATATTGTTTATCTACCTTTCAAATTAGCTATCTTTAAACCATGGATTACTATCAGTGCTAGTTTACTTCTCATGATCTTATTTTATAGAGATGCTAGTATTCAAGGTCAAATCACTAGTGACATCCCTTGAACTACTACAACTCTAAACATTCTAGGGTTTGGTCCTTATTAGTAGCATGACGTTAGTGTGATGTGACTTTTCTCCCTTAATTTGAAATTCAAACTTTGGATCTCACAAGTTTTACTAAAGTCTTCTTTATCTTATCGATTGAATTTCCTTTCTCTTACTTGGCCATTCAGATAGATTACATTCTCAATTACCCTGGTAGGGTTTCATCATCATATTGTGTGTCATTATTACATTCACTAGATGTCTCTACCATAGTGGTTATGCATCATATATGATTCATTTTCTTATCACTTCATTCCCACATTGCTCTCATTAAGGAAGATGTGAAGGAGAAGATGATTTTGAGACTTAGAATTCTTATCTTCAAACATTCAATAATAAATTTCTCAAATGTAGGTTTAATTAATTGTCAACAAGGATACTTGACTAATTAGCACTTTCTTGAATCTCACAACCTCTTTCTTTTATAATCTATATTACTCCATTATGTTTCAAACCCTTCTTTTCTTTCCATAATCCCCTTACCATATACTACTATTCCACATGTCATCTTTAACTTCTAGTTTTATCTTATGATCATGTTGCTTATTTTATGTGTATGATCATGTATACCATGTTGCATATATTTCTTTTTATCCTTCTACTAATGTGAAGTTGAAATTCTAAATCAATAATCTCTCTACTAGTTTCACCTCATGTTTAATACACTACATGTCCTTCATTTTAAATCAAACGGCTCATGCATGGGTGAAACATAGTTTCTCTTTCAATCAAGTTTTTACTTCCTGAATATAGTCTACATTTGTATGACTTATTCATTTATTTAGCCACACTTTTGTTCTTCTTTTAGAAACTAGTTTGTTGTTCTATAGAGACTTAGAATCCAAAGGCAGTAAGGATGAATGTATTAAACTTATTAATAAAGGTATATATTCCATGCTCTCAATTATATCATAACCCTCATTCCTTAATCAAGCTCATTATTTCCAACATTTCTATTTGTTTCAACTAAGTTTCTTATCCTAGTTTTATGATTTACATGTTCATCTAGTTCTCTTCACTTTAACTCTTCTGAAGACTCTTCACTTCTATGAACTTATTGTATACTTGACTCTTTTCTTCTATTTTCCCTTTGCTTTGGAGTACATAAAAACATTGTACTCGGTTATATAATCCATTCCTCATGATTGATTCTTACTATCTTGGTTCTTACATACTTTTCTCATATCTTTTCCATATTTCATATTTACAGTTCATATAATACTAATAATTAAACTTAATCTGAACCTTATGTCGTGTTCCTTTATTCTCAATTAAGGGTTTCTCATATGAGGCCCCAAAGTTGGATCTCAGATATCAGTTCCAACTGATTCTTAGTTATCCCAGTGTTTCCCTTATACTTCAAAATCTTAGAGTATATACATTCATACTAGAATTTGGATCTAATCTATCCAAAATTTACACTTGTTATGTTACTAATAGGAGTCATTAGATCCCAGTAATGCATCCTTCCAGCTGGACCAGGCCGAACCTGTAGTTCTAAAGCCAAGAGCTACTTTGGATTACTCAACTCCTATTCATCTCAAATGTGTGGAAGAAAACTTATCCACTTAGGAAAGCTCATTCAAAGATCATTTCTAGCCTACTTGATACAAAGAATGTAATCAATAAATGCTACAACTGCATAGTGTACAACAAATCTTAAAGACCCATATATATTTCAAAATATTGAATATCTGAATTCAAACATATGCGAGCTTTTCTATTCATCTCCAATAAAACAACAATATGAAATGAAAGTTCTATCTCATTTTATATTTATGCTCTTAATTCATGTTACTTATCTTGTTTCTAACCCTAATATTTCTAGGTTTCCTCTTTAGACCATCCTTCCACTATATACCTAGCCAGGGTATACATGAAAGAATAGACAAAGTAGCTTGATACTGATTGATCTAAGTACTCAGATACCGGGCCAGGATAATCAAATACTCAAATCCCTAGAGCTAACATCATAACATCTCCTATCTACCACACTTATGACTCTAACTTACTAACTTAATGGTCCCTGACAACTCAGCCTAAGATTTGATACCAAGTTGTTACACCCCGATCTCACGATCACCATTAATCATGAGATTAGGGCATAAATTGAGGATTTAACGTAATACAAAGATCACCCTTAACTTTTTCTTCTTTTTCAAACTCTTTGTTTTCTCACATTGAACCACATAAACTAATTTTACAAGGGAATATAAACATTGATTTCTCTAATCTGATTTCAATAGTAAAAATCCATGTATGAACTTTCATTATGTTTCTCATACTTTAAAGCACATAAGACTTGCTGATTCGCATATATTGCTAAAAGAGGAATAATGTTATACATCATTATTTACAACTCTCTCTTATTTCTTTATAAGGACCTAGAGTGATAAGGACCGACTGAACTTAACTATACTTAGACTTAACTCTTGTGGCAGATCTACTCTGATGCAATGATATCTTCAATCCCCACAGTTTCCCTAAAACTTTTGAGTAGAGGGGTGAGCCTACTCGCTCAATGAATGAGTAAAACAATAATGCAGTCTAAAGTACTAAATCAGACATTTATCATTCTTGGATAATTGAAATAAAACAAGATAGTAATTTCAAATTAAAATACTAGATATTCAAAAACTTACTAATAGCATTGAAGCCTACATCATTAGAAATAAACAAGTATGGAATTATAATCCTCACTATATTCAATATTACATTTAAAGAACAACTATTGTGAAACCGAAATCAAACCTTTCTTAACTCTTCTTACTTATAAGAAACTCTTTAAACTTATATAATCATATTTTAGCTTATACCCTGATCATATGCAGTGTACTCTACATATGAAGAATCGTAACAAAATATGATCTCATCATACAAGACTTAGCTGACACACTCGGGATGCTAAGCTTGACTACATCACTGGTCTGTAATAGGGAAATGGCTCTCTGGCCTCCACACACCTATGGGCCGTAAAAATGGACTCCTCCTCTAACCTGAGCACATAGGCAGAGAGTCAAGCCACCTATTGGCTTTTCCGTACTAGTTGATGTTGGACACTATATACTATATTTTTAAGGAGACTTCCACTAGGGCTTCGTCCCCCGTACCACCTGTTAGTACGATCTGACCCCTGTATACTGGACATTGCCAAGGTTAGGTCATTTCATCCCTATGACGCAAACCTCTCATTGGGAATCTACAGTGTTTAAGGCTATTATTATTAATGTAACTTTGATTATATCTTTCTCTTAGACTGATCTCTTTTAACTTTGTATATTCATGACTACTCAAACTATTGAATTGAAATCACTGATGATACTGAACTGAATGCTTAACATATTGTTTACCCCTTTCTTAGGGTTTCTCCTTACTCATGCACATATAGCACTTCTCATGTATGTTGGGTTTTTCGGGAGGCAGAGAAGCAGCAGAAACAAAAAATTTCTCCCTCAAACCCAGAACAAAAGGAATCGTGTCAACGTCTATAGAATAGGAAATATGGTTTGTAGATGCATACCTTGTCCTGAGACTGAATCGTGTCAACGTCTTCACCTCCGATCTTGGACGGTGTCTGTGCAGCTCCTGGTCGCACCGGGACTGAAGACTCCTAGTCTCACCAGGACTGTCGGGATTGACAGTTGTCCTCCGAGTGACAGAGGTCTCCCGCCTCTGTAGTCGTCCACATAGACTGCCTGGAACTCTGATCTCCTTGTCCCACAAGGAATAAGAAGGAGTTGCACCCTCCTGTCAGTGTACTAGTCGCCAACACACTCTCCTGTCACCAGTCGCTTTCTGCAGTTGTCTTTCTCTTGTTGTGCCTCCCTTATCGGGTAGCACTTGCTCGGGCTCTCTCGGTTACCAAAACCAGAGAGAACGACAACTTCACAGAGCAACTGGTGGCACTAGGTTGTTCGTTGAGAAGCCCCCAATACCCCTATATATAGGAGGGTCATGGGACAGGGTTCTCTATCCCGGGCAATGCGGGACTAAAGCAGGAGTAGAAGGGTTCGATATTTTCCACAAAAACAACCAACTGTGTCACCTGAACCGATCATTTCACAACTGAAACGGTCAGTTGGGGATCTGAGCCGGTCGGTTGACACCTCAACCGATCGGTTGGGACCCATGAAATGGTCGGTTCACTTCTGAACCAATCGGTTCGTGGTCCTGATCAGTTCCCGATTGACTTTTCTTCTTTTGTTTCGAATTGGTATCAAATACCAGTCCTTGTTCCAATCAAATTGGGCAAGTGAAACGAAAGGAAATTCCTCACCAATTTTACTTTCACAACTTGCTCGGTTGGACTTGAACCGATCGGTTCAACACTTGAATGGATCGTTTCACCCTGTCCATGAGCCGATCGACTCACCAGTTGAGCCGATCGGTTCACCAAGCTTAGTTGATTGGTTCATCACATGAGCTGATCGGTTGGGAGTGCAGATTGTGCAGAATCAGTCAATCGTAGTTTCAATCAATCTGATACTCTAATCAATCAGTCTAACACCTTGAACACTATGATATTGAGCTATCAATTGATTGAGTGTTTAATTGAACTACTAAACTCCTTTAGTAATCAATCTAAACATTGTTTGTGGACAAACTCCTATTCTAGGTTAAATCCTATGTGTGTGACCCTACAGGTCCATTTCATGTTGGCAGTGAAAGTCCATAACACTTATGACTTCACAAGCAAAGAGCGGTGCCTAGTCACACATCAGTGCTACCCAAGTGAAATAGAAAGTTGGAGAACAACTTTCAATCCTACAATCCGTTAATGGTGTTACAGTGAATGTATAATTCCTTTGTCACTGATATCCTGAATGAACTCGAGGCATGGAACAGTCATCCTGTCAACGTTCATTCATTTCCTTGATCTCAGAACAGACTCGGTGAGATGTGTGTGACATCAATATCACATATTGATTCACACGTGCATGTGCATCCTTTCTCAATCCTACTCATCAAGTGGCCAAGGACATCAAACTCCCTCAGGAGGGACAAATCCCATATCTATCACTCACCCCTCAAAAGCCCCATGTGTCAAAGCCACCCAATCATCACCTTTATAACAACCCATGTTTCAGGACTATGTTTTATGATGTCAAAGTGTACCCAACGAAATGTGTTGAGTGTAGTGATTTTAGGTCTAAGAATCACACTCACCACCATCACTGTGAGAGCTGACTGTGACTACCAAGTCATGGTTCCATGTGTCACTCTCATGGTGGGTTTGTCTGGTACCTTGTTCTCTAACAAGTACCTATGTGCTTGGTTTGATATCACTATATCATGACTAATGAGATTCTATCATCAACCAACACACAATCTAGTCTTTAGTGTTATTGATGTCTATGGTTATTTCCACAATAACAACCGACTAGGGACCAAACAAGAATGTATACTCTTGACATCCGTATGATCTCATCGTTTAGGTCCTTAACCTAAAAGCATACGTCATTGAGTAAAACATTCTTTAGAAGTCTATCATGTTGCACTATCATCTCAGAAACAGTTTAAACATATAGATCGGAAATTGCCTTTATTATTATTCAAATCATTTACAAAGTATCCCATTACAATCATCATATGACTTTCTCTATGGGTATACATACCGACAATGTATTCAAACATATATCGTGTCTACTAATATAAATATTCTCATTCAACATTTCTCACATTTATGCATGGCATCGATAACATACCTATCTTGGGCATGTCATATCTCCACTTGCAATAGCATAACAACATATGCATTTCATGACAAGTATTTGAGTTAGAAAATCGGAATCTCATAAACAAAGAATATATGCATATAAGATAATATTCAGATAAAATCTCACAATATCACATGAATCATTTCAATCAGCCATTTACTACTAAATTAGATATGTGTACTTGTAAAAGCATACTAGATTGGGTTTCCATCCTTGATTACTTGCTATTCATAGGATATGTATTGTGAAAATTAGAAACTATATTTGTCCATATATCAAATCAAAGAGATAAAAAATGTAGAATTATATGTACTAGGAACATAAGTAAGATCATATAAGCATAAACCCGAATTTCAACTATAATGTTGTTCAAGCACCTGAATAACTTGAAAATTCAGATCTTTAGAAGATTCTCAATAAACTTCTTAATTTTGTAGTATTCAAGATACATGGATATCTATATCCATGTCATCATATAAACATTTTCATGTCATAGTTGGAACATGATTTGAAGTATTCTATAAACTGAATTTAAGAACATTTCTTTTCATTTATTGTCATCTAGGGAGAAATTGAGAATATAAATTAAAACCATTTAGTTGAGTACAATTGACTGAAATATTCTTTTACACACTCACCCTAAGCTGTAAAACAGCTTTAAAATGTATCCCATATCTAAAAATCTTGAATCCATATTAAAACCCTAGCAATCGCCACCTTCTTCTTCCTTTCAACTCGGAAACCCTAGAATTGAAGATTAGGAGAGAAAGAGTGAGAAAAGGACTTGATTTGATATGATTTCGATGCCAATCATGGGAGGGATAAAATCTTGACATCTGAGAGAAGATTCACCATGAAACTATATCCAAAGAAGCTAAACTTACATGATTTCATCATTCCTCAGATTGCAAAACCCTAGGTCAGTATCTCCATCACTTTCTCCTCTCAAACCCTAACTCTCCCTCTCTCTCTAGGATTTCATTTCTCTAGATTGAATCACGGTCTATGAGAGCTCCTTGTGTGTTAGGTTGACCATATAGAGAAATTGAGTTGCTTGGGTCAATTGCACATTGACCCCTCACTATACTTTCTCTTATTTCAGCTAAATTTTCTGTCATAAAAATATTACTATAATTCATCTACTGATAAGGTCTAAATGCATCCAAAAATTATGAAAATTTTACATGTTGTTTATGATTGAGTTCTAGATCTCCAGTTAAAATTCCATATCATTTTGAGTTGCAATAAATAATTAAAAATAGAATAGTGCACTGCTATCTAGAAATATACAAAATAGTCAGTTGAAGAGAAAATGCCCCAGAACGGCCATGCTAGCTGCCACGGTCGTGCTAAGATGGAACCAGTAAAGCCGTGATGCCTACCACAGTCGTGGTGCATTGGTTTCATCATATTTGAGTACAAAAGTTGGTCAACATTTAGATTCTTTCAAAATGGCCATGTGGCCTAGAATGCCCATGCCACCAACGACCCACCACGGTCGTGCTACCCACCACGGCCGTGCTATCCAAGCCTTCAACTACCATTTTCATTCTCCTTTACATACATATCTCATTCCTCCCCAACATGATCCTATTTGGTGAAAACCCTAATTTCAGCCGACTAGGGTTTATATTTTATGAAACCCTAATTATACAAAGACATAGCATACTTGGGGTTCTCATTAGGTTCAACATATCATGATTGAGATATCATCATTAATCATGTTTAATCAATGACCGATATAACTAAGCATGTAGTCATCCACATAAACCCTAACTTACCCATTAAGCTCAGATGCGGTCATAACACACACACTCCCTCACCCTATCTCTCTCTTTTAGTTATTTGGTGGTTCCTCTTGTGGTCCCTTTTATGTTGTCTTCTCCTCTCCTTTTCTAAGAAAAAAAGGTAGTTGTGGGGTTGGTTTTTTCCTGAGTCCTTAAAACTGGAATGCACTCTCTATGGATAGTTTTGGGATGTCAAAGTGAGCCTCTCTTTGTTTCTTAAGACCAACATAATTTTGGGACAAAATTCAGTTGGAACTTAGAAACACAAAAGGGTTTGGCACCCAAGTGTTTTTTATGGAAAGAAAATCTGAAAGGTATGTGAACCGGTTTAATACATTCAGGTCCATATCTGATTGGCACACAAGTGAGATGACTTTTTTAAAAGACTCCTTAAACGATGTGGGCTTGAGTTTTTCTAATTTGGATGCAAACTAGATTTGTGCGTATAATTAGTAGGGTCAAATTGTGGTCGTTATAGGTTCCACCTACAGCTTATTTAATGCATATATTTTGTCCATGAGGGTTCAAGACCTATTGGGACCAAAATTTAGAGTTTTTCCAAGTCTAATGTGGGTTCGCATCTTGCCTAAACTCGGTGCAAAATGATTTTGTGCCCAAAAATTACCACAGTATCTGACCGGTCCACATATGATTCCTTTTACAAAAAATGAGTTTTCGCTTATTCTAGTCAGACATGACTCAATTTATGTAAAGCATCAAAATAGTGAGGATTTGTATGATTCATGGAGGCGTAAATAGAGGTGTTACCATCTAGGTTACCATATTTATCCTAATTTCTTATTCATCCACTTCTATCATTCATAAAATGTCTAGACCATGAATATTAGATCTAGTCCTAGTTCATAGACCATATATAAAATAATTGAAAAAGAAGGCTAATGAGTAATCTAAGGTTGGGTCATGGAATTGAAGAGGCTACAATCCTCACCTTCTCAAAATTTTAGGGGCTAAAGAACTAGATACTTCTTCAACATCTTTTTCGTTAGCTCAGATGTGCCTTCCTCTATATTTTGATTTCCTTATTGAACCTTAACAAGGTTGACATATTTGTTCTTCAGGGTCTTGGTCTAGGTGTAAGGAATTCTCAAGGGAAGTCTATCATAGGATAAGTCTTTTTTATCCCTATGGGCTCATGAACAACTATATGGGAGTGGTCTTTTATACTATGTCAGTAACGAGGCATGAAGAATTTTGATTATAAGATGGCAAACCAAAAAGTAAGCACATCTTAGGGTATGTTTGATTTTTTGAATTTTGAATGTATTTGGTGTCCATTTGTAAAAAAAATATGTTTGATTTACGGAATTTAAAAAAGAAACTAATCCTGAAATTTCCACACATAATGAGAACCTCGTATTTTGATTTCTATCCTCGCACAACAAAATCCAATTGTGACAGTCACAAGGTGGTGGACCAAAGAAAAAATAAATAATGTATTTTACAAATCTACAAAACCAAACATAAAATTTATGTTTAGAAGATTTTGACAATGTAACATTTTACGATACAAGATGGCCTAAAGGTGTAATTTTTTTAAATGTGCCTTAATCTCCATTTCGAATCTCAAAACGGATTATATATATCTTGGATTGATATATTATTTCACCTAGGACCCAGTATCATATATGATGAGTTTAACATTCGAAGAAAATGTGAGCTTCAACTTTGAATTCTCTATCATACTTGTGTGAATCTACATGCTTCTTCAATCTGACCTTAGTTGTTCTCATCCTCTTCCTAATAAAGTCCACCTAATCTATGTAGAACTACAACTACTCAGTTCTGATCAAACCCCACTTATTAGTCTCATTGTAGTGCAAAGGTGATAAACATGGCCTCTCAAAGTAGACCTCGAACTACAACTACTCACTTCTGGTCAAACCCCACTTATTAGTCTCATTGTAGTACAAAGGTGATAAACTTGGCCTCTTGAAGTAGACCTCATACATGCAGTGGCGCAAGAGGGGAGCAAGCATAATAACATTTCCAGAGTATCTTATAGAATTATATAATTTAATATATATTAATTATCACTTTTTCAAACGAAACAGAAAGTGAGTTACCTTAGCTATCGTCTTCTGAGTAGGGATGAGTATCGGGTCAGGTCACTCTGGGTTTTGGCAAGTTTGTGCTCAAACTATATTTTTAACTGGGTTTTCGATCAGGTTAAGGCCAGGGTGATGTTTGAAAAAAACTTGACCCATACCTAACCCACATAATATAATTGGGTTTTGGGTCGGATTCAGGCCGTTCCATATAATGTAGTAAATGAAGATAATTTTAACATATACATAAGAAAAACATTAACATAGTTTTTTAAATTTGGTGCACTAGGTACATATAATATATATGTATCATTAGAGAAATTAATACATTTATAAATTGTGATATAAATTCAATGGATGAAACACATAGAATATAGATTAGACACATTTAAAATTACAATCATAACCTATTTATTTATGTGAATGAGATTTTTACAATTAACATCGAATAGAAGATGCACATTTCTATTTCAATAGTGGTCAAGTAGTGCCACGACCGAGGTGATTTGTGGAAAACGTGTAAGTCGTATAAATCCAATCTTTTAGATTTAATTTGTATAAATTATAATGAACACATTACATACAAAATGAATGTGTATATCCTAGATTTACTCTAGTGTATTGCTATTATAGTCTAATTAATATGAATGACTAAATATATATTAATCAAATGTAATTTTGAGAGTTTTTGGTCAAATAAATCTTATAAAAAATACATATCATACAAATATGTGGTTACATATAAATATTTATATAAATAATCTGAGTATATGAGTTTTCGGGTCATGAATTGGTTTATGCATATTGGGACATAGATCGGATTAGGTCGGCCGGTCCGATACTCATTGAGTGTGATATTCGTGCTCCGGCTACTTGAATGTGAGACTTTGCGTTGGACGGGGCAACTATCGTGCAGGTGTTCCATTCTGTTCTTGTCTCTATCTATTCGTGATTGTGTCTGAGAAACCAGTTCTTTCGGCTCCACTGTTTGTCATCGACCCTCGCTCGTCTCATCGTGGGTTGTGATGCGTTGAGAACTCAACCCGATGTTCATCACTGCGGCCGTTGCTGGTCATGTCACTATGGTCCTCACTCATTTTTCCATGGAGAAACTATTTTCTTGATCATCATTGTAACCATCACTCATTACCATGGTTGTCGCTCATTTAAGGCATGTTTGTTGGATGATAAAATGCATGTTTGATATATATTTTTACATTGTAAATTTACACAACTACATCTAATTATATCCAACGAAACTAGTGAGAAACCAATTCTGCCACTTTCCGTCGTCAGCCATCGCTCATCCCGCCACCACGACGCAGGTCTTTCTGTTGAGAAAAAGCATGCAATTCGGAATCCATCACTGATTCACTGAGGTCGTCACTCACCGACGCCGTCGTTGATCTTTGAACCAAGAAACCAGTTTCCTGTTTGACGGTGGTTGCTCCTCCTGTAAGTGAGTTTGTAGCTTGTCTCTTTGTGTGGACTGCACTCGGGTGTCGTAAAATTTCTCAGTGAAAAATAGTTGTGCCCCTCAAAATTTGGTGGAGTTCACCACTGTACAGGTGCATGTCAATGCTTGGTTGAAAATTATTGTTACAAGAAAACTCAGCTAGTTAAGAAAATATGAGATTTTCCTCAATTGAGAATACAAGGATTGAGTGTGTCCTATAGAATCTAAATAGTCCTCTGAAATGGCCCATCATTTTTTTTAATAAATAGACTAATTTCATTACAAAGGAGCCACACAACATCTACATAAAGAGAAAGATAAATTAACATATGTAGAGAACATATACAATCCACTACAACAGCTCATATCGGAAATCTGATAAGAATAATGATGCACAGATCACATTTCTACTTCACTGGCTAGTGCAGCTTTTATGAGGGATGTCTTCCACTTTTAACATGTATATGTGGTAGAATAATTACAAAGTATACTTGCTGCCATACAACCACACAACAGTATTGACCGAGAAAAAGTAACTTACTATGAGGAGAGAAAGAACGCAGATTAACAACGAGAGAGACGAAATGAAACAAAAAAATAACCTAGTATAAATACAAAATAAGTAAAGGAGAAAGGGGTAGGAAGCTTGTCGCAGTCGGGCTCAACAATAAGAAGGAAGAATATCACTGCCTCCAAATACGTCGCACACCGATCACTAAGCAAGGTCGGACAACCAGTACCCATCCCAAGAGTTGAATAGCCTTTGAGACGCTTAAGATCTAGACTCAAAAGTCTAGAACAAATGCATCCACCACCAACACCTGGAAGCCAAAGAAGAAATGGTCACACCCCCAACAGATGAAACCCTGTCGAAATTGAGCGAGAAGAGAACGAGGGGAAGCAAGGCAACGCTTTGCATCAACCAAAAAAAAACCCTCCACCAGCAAACCCCTTCCAAAAAAAACCCTAGCCTCGCTAGGGCAAGGGGGGCAGAATGGAAGGGAGCGTTGGGCTATTCTTTTGCATACAATCTTAAATGGTCTATTTGCTTAAGGGTAATGTGTGATTTTAAAATTGAGTAGAGTACCAATTTCCTCATGAAGTTGCTTCCACAACTTTAGCATAAACTAAGATCTAAATTATACCATATCCAAAATTATAGCATTAGTCTTGAAAGTTAAAAGATGAGCACCCTAAGCAATTGGTTTGTTACTACCTAAACAAGATTGTATCCCTTCCTTATCCTCAAAAAATTGGTGATATCATTTGTTTCTATATTTTCCACCTCCTCAATGGAATATCTAAGGGATGAAGAAGACTACCATATATTTGATGTTCAACTTTTGAATGTTGGAAAGTGAGATATATAGATTAAACATGAACTCAACAATGTCTGTTTCATACCTTCCACCATATAGACCTATTTAGATATTGATACATCTCTGTCAAATGAGAATGGATAGTTTACTTTGTCCTAGGAGCCTCAAACATAGTTATCTTCTTCACAACATTAGCAGGTACCCATAACATGACGTCCATTAGAATTCCACCACCATTTGCAATAGACAACTTAGAATTGATATTCTATAACATGACTAGCATGAAAAGGAGACCGAGGTTGTCATGTTCGGCCATCGATACCTCACAAGTCTTGACTGGCATGATCATCATGTGAGTCATCTTCAACTCTAAAACAATAAGATACAGTCTGCTAAGTTAGGCTTGGCTCATAATATGTAACCATGATGTTTTGTTCAAATTTGATCTAGATGATAGGTTGCTAAAATTAGAGTGAAATGTTTCAAAAATATCATAATAGACTTCAATTTCGGTAAGCAAACAGAGTGATCTAATGTGATTCAGTTTTAGTGCAATTAACCTTTCAAGCATTAAGAATTCGATCTCCACACACCATGTAAGGTAATGATCTATACAAATTCTTATTCGAGTGTGTTATCTGAATATTTGAATTTATGAATGCTTTCAGCCACCCATGTGGTAGTTTGGTGCAGAAGGATATGGGTCTTCAAAGTAGAGACATGGGTTTGAATCCCCTAATGTGCAGCCTGAGCAGTCCTTGGACCCGTTTGTCGGATCTTGTTGGATCTAAAAAGATGGGTTGTAGAAGGGGGTTGAATATAGCTAAAACACTTAAACCAAATTCATTAGAAATTCAAATTACTTCAAGAGATAAGGTTGCAAATATGAAATTTGAGTGCAACTAAATATACATAACAAGGATGAGAGAGATTGAATAAGAACAAGAACATGATATGTATAGTGGTTCCAAACTCCAAACCAGGCATTCATTACCTATAGAGGTCATCCTCGAGGATTTTTCAACTATGTCTCGCTCCTTGTATTACATTACAAGAGTTACAACATATGACCTTTCTTTTTCGGGATAAGGATACCCATCCTTCTCTTTGAGGACAAGGGAACCGATAACTTCACAGAGGACTTACCTATCCATGACCAAGAGTCTTCTACCTCACCAAGGACTTACCCACTTTTACAATGAATCTTTCACCTTCACCAAGGACTTACCCACTCTTACAATAAACCTTCTTCCTTGAAGGAATTACCCACTCTTGACTTAAATCTTCTACCTTTGACTTCACCTTCATTAAGGAGAAGCTTTCACCAAGGGACTCTTTTCCTTCTTCTTCCTCACCTCTCTAACTAAGAGAGATAATTTTCATCTTCATAGTAGAAAGAGAGTTTGGGAAGTGGATGAAGTGAGAGCCTCACAAGATATACATGTAGTACTAGCTCTCTTACAAATCTCCTACCCACTCTAATGGATGTAGCCACTATAATATAGGGACCTTCATAGTGCTTGGATAACCATGGGATGAAGCCCAAGGAGTCCTATTTATAGTTGAGGATGTATCCTAATCAGTAGAAGCACTTAAGGATGAATTCTAGTCATTTGGAGTGTTGCAACGGATCCATTTTTGAGTTTTTCAACACTCCAACGACTAGAAACACTTTTTCTACACATTCCATACAGTGTGGTCAGTGGAGTTTACTTTTGGAAAACTAGAACAATGGCACTATGTTACATCAATTTTGAGTTGTCAGACAATTTTATCTTGGATGAAACTCGGTCGATGGCATAAAATTGATTTACTTGTACAGGGGTATCAATCAAGTTTATCCTGGGAAAACTCAGTCGACCCTAGCAGTTTCCAACATCCATCAAGGGTGTCAGTCAAATTTTACCTAGATGAAACTCAGTCGACAAAAGTCCATGTGATGAATTTTAGAAAGTACCATAAAATATTTAAATATTTGATTTGAGTGCTCTCAATTTTTAGCAAGCTTAATTATAAGTCATACAATTATTACAAGTGATTTACTACATGATTCTAATAGATTTTATGTTTTCTCCACAAAAGTGCACTTGCATTTATTATGATTTTTCTTTCTTTGTGACACTCGTGCCACAAACCACGAGATTACTCAAAACTAAAAGCGGAAACATAACTTAAACATCCAGGTTACTAGAAAACACTAAAAATTAAAACCAATTACAATAAGAACCAACTTCAAGAAACTTATTACATCTGTGTCGAAAAACTTGCCATCTGAATTATATATCATAAAGCATCATTATTTACAACATGTCCATAAAAGACTACCTATCACATGTGATATCTTGTTCATATGCATAACCATGTACAATAGCCAACTATATACAACAAGGGCACATAAACCAAAAATGCATATCGATAACACCATTGAGGAACATATGTAACTTCCCCAAGATCTGAGTGTATAGGGACGACTCTAGGACTCTAACAACAAAAGACCACAAGAAGCATTCCCAAGCTTAGTTGCTATTGTGCTTCTTGTTGCTGCACTGTCTCAGTTGCACGATCTCTACATCCTCATGCACTTCCACCTAAAAGATGTGGAAAACCCACGGGTGAGGTTCCAAATCTCAGTGGGAGATATAACTCTCCACCAACACTATTATTGGCACAAATAAGGTAAATAAAGAATATAAGTAAAGCTACAATTATAATAAGTAGATAATCATTCATAATCAGCATAAGCAATTACAATTGGGTTGTGGAACATCTTATCATCATAAAAAGAATATGAAAAACATGTACATTTACTACCGGTTATATTGTACAAAATCAAGCAAGGCCTCATCCTATGTTTTTTGTATTTGATCCTAAGCAAGTACACTACATGGCTTATTACGTATTTTATGATGCCATAAAGATTTGACTCATACCACCCAAATCCAACCAACCACTACTAATTCAAAATCAGTGCCATACAAGGTCGATGGAAGATATAGAATCCATGACCTCACCAAACCTCATAATTAGTAGACAAGTACATAGTAGAGACTGTTGGGTTTTAGAGGAGGCAGAGAAGCAGCGGAAACAAAAATTTCTCCCCAAACCCGGAACAAAAGGAATCGCGTCAACATCTATATAATAGGAAAATGGTTTGTGAAGCATACCTTGTCCCGAGGCTTGCTCGGCGACAATACCACGCGCCTTGCACGGTCTTCACCTCCGGTCTTAGACGGTGTCTGTGCAGCTCCTGGTCGCACCGGGACTGAAAGACTCCTCCTCCTACCGGACTGTCGGATGACAGTTGTCCTCCTGAGCGGCAGTGACCTCCCGCCTCTGAAGTAGTCCACACGGACCACCCGGAACTCCACTCTCCTTGTCCCACAAGGAAGTGGAAGGAGTCGCACCCTCCTGTTGACGTACTAGTCGCCAACACACTCTCCTGCTGTCAATTGCAACTGCAGTTGTCCTTCCCTTGCTGCACCTCCCTTTGCGGGAAGCACTTGCTCGGGCTCTCTCTCGGTTACCAAAACCAGAGAGAACGACAACTTTGCAGAGCAATCAACTTGCACTGAGTTGTGTTCTGAGAAGCCCCCAATACCCCTATATATATAGGCGGGTCATGGGACATGGTTCTCTGTGCCCGGCAATACGGGACTAAAGCAGGAGTAGAAGGGTTCGAGAATTTTCCACAAAAAGCAACCGGTTCGCAACTTGAAATGATCGGTTCACAACTGAACTGATCGGTTCGGCCATTGAGCCGATCGGTTGGACCTGAGCTGATCAGTTGGGGCACTCCAACCGATCGGTTGGAGCCCTGAACCGATCGGTTCATAGTCCTAATCCGGCTCAAAAAGACTTTCCTTGTTTCGTTCCCAATTGGTATCGAATACCAATGTTATTCCCAATCGAATTGGGCAATTTGAAACCAAAGGAAAATTCTTGCCGACATGACTTTTCCCAACTGGTCAGTTGCACCAGTTAAGCCGATCGGTTCAACCCTTGAACCGGTCGTTTCAACCTGGGCATGAGCCGATCGGCCTGAACACTCCAGCCGACCAGTTCAGCAACCTCAGCCGACCGGTTCATCACATGAACCAATCGGTTGGGAGCATAGGTTGGGCAAAATCAGTCAATTGCGATTTCAATCAATCCGATACTCCAATCAATGCGTCCAACACCTTGAACCATACGATATTGAGCCATCGACTGATTGAGTGTTTAATTGAACTACTAAACTCCTTTAGTAATCAATCTAAACATTGCTTTGTGGACAAAACTCCTCTTCCAGGTTAAATCCTATGTGTGTGACCCTGCAGGTCCATTTCACGTTGGCAGTGAAAGTCCATAACACTTATGACTTCACAAGCAAAGAGCGGTGCCTAGTCACACATCAGTGCTACCCAAGTGAAAGTAGAAAGTTGGAGAACAGCTTTCATCCTACAATCTGTGAATGGTGTTATAGTGAATGTATAATTCCTTTGTCACTGATATCCAGAATGAACTCGAGGCATGGAACAGTCATCCTGTCAATGTTCATTCATTTCCTTGATCTCAGAGTAGACCGAGTGAGATGTGTATGACATCAATATCACATATTGATTAACACGTGCATGCGCATGCCTTTCTCAATCCTACTCATCAAGTGGCCAAGGATATCAAACTCCCTTAGGAGGGACAAATCCCATATCTATCACTCACCCCTCAAAAGCCCCATGTGTCAAAGCCACCCAATCATCACCTTTATAACAACCCATGTTTCAGGACTGCGTTTGATGATGTCAAAGTGTACCCAACGACATGTGTTGAATGCAGTGATTTCAGGTCTAAGAATCACATTCACCACCATCACTGTGAGAGCTGACTGTGACTATCATGCCATGGTTCCATGTGTCACTCTCACGGTAGGTCTGTCCGGTACCTTGTTCTCTAACAAGTACCTATGTGCTTGGTTTGATATCACCATATCATGACTAATGAGATTCTGTCATCAACCAACACACAATCTAGTCTTTAGTGTTATTGATGTCTATGGTTATTTCCACAATAACAACCGACTAGGGACTATACAAGAATGTATACTCTTAACATCCGTATGATCTCATCATTTAGGTCCTTAACCTAAAAGCATACGTCATTGAGTAAAACAAACTTTAGACATCTATCATGTTACACCATCATCTCAGAAACAGTTTAAACATATAGATTGGAAATTGCCTTTATTATTATTCAAATCATTTACAAAGTATCCCATTACAATCATCATATGACTTGCTCTATGGGCATACATACCAACAGACTCCCACTTGCACTTAGAGTCAGTCACCAAGGAAATGCAGTCCTTGTGACCTAGCATGACCATCATGCTTCTGCTGAGAAAGGGCCTTAGTAAGTGGATCAGCTATGTTGTCTTCAGTTGGTACTTTGCAAATCTTCACAGCTCCTCGCTGTACGATCTCTCGTATGAGATGGAAGCGCCGCAGTATGTGCTTGGACCGCTGATGTGATCTGGGCTCCTTAGCTTGTGCAATAGCTCCATTATTGTCACAATAAAGCTCAATTGCATCACAGCTACTGGGAACTACACCAAGTTCAGAAATGAACTTCCTGATCCAAACAGCCTCCTTTGCTGCATGCAAAGCAGCAATATACTCGGCCTCTGTAGTAGAATCAGCAACTGTTTCTTTCTTGGAACTCTTCCAGCTCATAGCTCCATTATTAAGGCAAAACACAAATCCTGACTGCGATCTGTAATCATCTTTATCGGTTTGGAAGCTTGCATCGGTGTAACCCTTTACAACCAGCTCTTCCTCGCCGCCGTATACAAGAAACTGATCCTTAGTCCTTTGCAAGTACTTGAGGATGTTCTTCACGGCTGTCCAGTGAGCATCCCCGGGATCTGACTGGTACCTGCTCGTCATGCTGAGAGCATACGAGACATCTGGGCATGTGCACAACATAGCGTACATGATGGATCCAATGGATGATGCATATGGGATCCCATTCATCCGCTCCCTCTCTTCACAAGATTGGGGACATTGAGCTCTAGAGACGGTAACTCCATGTAGCATAGGGATGTTGCCTCTCTTTGAGTTCTCCATGCTGAACCGCTTCAACACCTTGTCAATGTACGTGCTCTGACTTAGTCCGAGAAGCCTTCTAGATCTATCTCTATAGATCTTATTCCTAGAATATAGGATGCTTCTCCTAAGTCTTTCATTGAGAAAGTTTTCCCAAGCCAAGTCTTTACCTTCTCTAAGGCTAAGACATCATTCCCCATCAAAAGTATGTCATCCACATACAATATGAGAAATGTGGTCGAGCTCCCACTAACCTTCTTGTACACACAAGGTTCATCTTCATTTTGAATAAAGCCAAACACTTTGACTTCTTCATCAAATCGAAGATTCCAACTCCGAGATGCTTGCTTCAATCCATAGATTGACCTTTGCAGTTTACAGACTTTATTGGCATTCTTTGGATCTACAAAACCTTCAGGCTGCGTCATGTACACATCCTCATGAATATTCACGTTAAGGAATGCGGTTTTAACATCCATCTGCCAAATCTCATAGTCATAATAAGCTGCAATAGCAAGCATGATCCTGATGGACTTAATCATGGCAACTGGAGAAAAGGTTTCGTCATAGTCAACACCTTGAATTTGTCAAAAACCCTTTGCAACCAATCTACCTTTATAAGTTTGCACATTGCCATCCATGTCGGTCTTTTTCTTGAAGACCCACTTGCACCCTATGGGTTTTACCCCTTCAGGTGGTTCCACCAAAGTCCATACTTTGTTGGAGTACATGGATTCTATTTCGGATCTCATGGCTTCTAGCCATTTCTCAGAATCTGGTCCCTCCATAGCCTCTACGTAGGTAGTTGGATCATCATCTATGATCAACTCTCCACCTTCCTGAGTTACAAGGTATCCAAACCTCTCAGGTTCAAGGCGAGTCCTACTAGATCTACGAGGTCCTTGTGTTACATGAGGAGACTTAGATTCCACAACACCTTGCGGATCTACATTTTCCTGTGGTACATCTACCGGTTCAATGTTTTCTTGTTGGGCTTGAACCTCTTCAAGCTCTACTTTCCTCCCACTGTTTCCTTTGGAAATAAATTCCCTCTCTCGAAATACAGCATCCCTGGCAACAAACACTTTGTTGTCAGTAGGGTGGTATAAGTAATATCCCCTCGTTTCCTTGGGGTATCCAACAAAATAACATATATCGGATTTGGGTCCAAGCTTATCAGGAAACATTTTCCTAACGTAAGCCTCACAGCCCCAAATCTTCATAAAAGACAAAATGGGACGCTTCCCATACCATATCTCATATGGTGTCTTTTGAACCGATTTAGATGGCACACGGTTAAGTGTAAACGCGGCGGTCTCAAGAGCATGACCCCAGAAAGAAATTGGAAGATCAACAAAACTCATCATTGATCGCACCATATCTAACAATGTGCGATTCCTTCTTTCAGATACACCATTATGCTGTGGTGTTCCAGGCGGAGTCCATTGTGATACAATACCACGGGCTCGCAGAAGGTCCTCAAACTCCTGGCTCAAGTATTCTCCACCTCGATCGGAACGAAGTGCCTTAATACTTTTACCAAGCTGGTTCTGTACTTCATTCATGAAATCCTTGAACCTTTCAAGGGTTTCTGACTTATGCTTCATCAGGTACACATAGCCATACCTACTGAAATCATCAGTGAAGGTAATGAAGTACTGATACCCATTTCTGGCATTAGTTCTAAAAGGCCCACATACATCAGTATGTATGAGTCCTAATAGATCATTAGCTCTCTCACCTTTACCTGAAAAGGGAGTCTTGGTCATCTTTCCCAACAAACAAGATTCACATGTCTCTATTGATTCATAATCAAAAGAGTCTAGATAACCATCTTTATGGAGTCTAGAAATGCGCTTCTCATTTATGTGCCCTAGACGACAATGCCAGAGATATGTTTTGTTTGAGTCGTTGAGTTTTTGCCTTTTGGTGTTTACATTGTATACACTTGTCTCCAAGTCTATCAAGTATAGACCATAAGACATAGGGGCACTGCCATAAAAGATCCCATCTTTAGAAATGGAACACTTTCCATTCTTAATAAGAAATTCAAATCCATCTTTGTCCAAACAAGAGACGGAAATGATATTCCTATTTATGGCAGGTACATAATAGTAGTTCTTCAACTCTATTATTAGCCCACTAGGTAGAGTCAACTCATAGGTTCCTACGGCACTGGCGGCAACTCTTGCCCCATTAGCAACACGTAGTTCAACCTCGCCTTTCCCCAAAGGCCTACTTCTCTTAAGATCCTTCACATTTGAACAAATGTGAGATCCGCATCCGGTATCAAGTACCCATGACGAAGAAGTAGTAAAGTTAATCTCTATCACGTATACACCAGAAGTAGAGAGCTCTATCTCCGACTTCTTCTTCCATTGTTCCTTCCATCCTCTCCATGTAGAAGAAATTGGTTTGGCGAGAGAACACTTCTCTCCCTTACCTACTTTCCTCATCACCAACGCATTAAGCGTACATAGAGTGGATTCTAAGGCTCCTGGTATATCTGGATTGTGCAGAACACTTCTCACAGTCCTCAACCAGTTATGGAATTTATTCTCAATTAATTTGCCCATTTTAAAAGATGATTCTTTTGCCATTCTACAAGAGAAAATTTGCATTTGTCAAAACCTTTTTGATTTGATTTGGATAAAATTTGACGATAGTTAATTAGGCCTTTGATTAATTACCGCTCCCACTATTTTGACTCAAATTGATAGCCCTCACCATCAATTCGGAAGATTGCAGCGTACAATCTTCTAGTGGGTCAAGATCCTGAAATCCTCTGAGTCATGGACCAGCTAGGGCTGTCACCCACAACTCAGATCTCTCAGGTAGGCAACTTTTGCCAATTGCATCATATGCAACTCTTGAAAGATGTCATATGCAACTCCTTGCCATGATCATCTCCATGCCTCAAGGTACTAGATCCCATCTAGATCACCTTGTTAAGTCTGACCCAAAGCCAACACGATGAATGTGCACCCTGCTAGGGCAGACCCACACATTCATCCTTCATGCTTCCACGAGATAGACGGTGCACCACGCTAGGGTGTGCCCACACTTGGTCGATCAAGCTTTTCACGTGTGTTGCATTTGGAAGGCATCTAAAACTTAATATTTAATGAGGGATTTGGTTTTTATATACATATACATATCCAATCGCCACAATATATAGTACGTATCATATACATGCTATATCCCACAGAAAACATGCATAAACGATAAAAAGCAATGATTATGGCCATCCTATTTGTGATTCCTCGAGCCAAGAGGAATCACGGTCATCTAGGTCTACATCACATGCAACCTGTACAAGATGAAATCTGTGCCTGCCTTTCTGGGTTTGATCAGCTCATCTCCATGACTGATCGTCTCGCCATCAGGTTGGTTGTTCGGGTGCCACCAGCCGATCGACTGGCGCCTCCAGCCGATCGGTTCACCGGTCATCGTGCATCTCCTCAGGTCGCCACCCACTCATCTCGTTCCTCGAATCGGCCTTCTGGATCACCAACCGATCGGTTCACTCCTTGAACCGATCGTCTTCAGTTTGTCCGCCGTTCTTTGACATAACAGGAAATAAAATCTATCCTATTTACAATTGAATTGAGAAACCCCGAGTTACATTCGGGGGGGGGAGCAAAGGTAGGAAAAGAATTCTTGAATTATTTCGAGTTACATCAGGAATATGAGAAAGGGAATCGGTGCGCAGACCGAGATGCAAGCAACCACACAAACAACCACACACAGATATAGGGGTTTATAGGCCATAATCATGCTACACATCCACCACAAAACTCGTTTAAGGGCGACGCGTATCGAGTGCATTAATATTACATATCATATATGTATATTAGGGATTTGTGGATTGGACATGTATAAAGCCGATATTATTCGCATCGCATGCAATAAATAAAGGCGACAAACCAAAATCGATCATATCGATAATCCTAAAATATAGAGCGGTTGACGTGGCTCTGATACCACTATTGGGTTTTAGAGGAGGCAGAGAAGCAGCAGAAACAAAAATTTCTCCCCAAACCCGGAACAAAAGGAATCGCGTCAACATCTATATAATAGGAAAGATGGTTTGTGAATCATACCTTATCCCGAGGCTTGCTCGGCGACAATACCACGTGCCTTGCGCGGTCTTCACCTCCAGTCTTGGACGGTGTCTGTGCAGCTCCTGGTCGCACCGGGACTAAAAGACTCCTCCTCCTACCGGACTGTCGGATGACAGTTGTCCTCCTGAGCGACAGTGACCTCCCGCCTCTGAAGTAGTCCACACGGACCACCCGGAACTCCACTCTCCTTGTCCCACAAGGAAGTGGAAGGAGTCGCACCCTCCTGTTGATGTACTAGTCGCCAACACACTCTCCTGCTGTCAATTGCAACTGCAGTTGTCCTTCCCTTGCTGCATCTCCCTTTGCGGGAAGCACTTGCTCGGGCTCTCTCTCGGTTACCAAAACCAGAGAGAACGACAACTTTGCAGAGCAATCAACTAGCACTGAGTTGTGTTCTGAGAAGCCCCCAATACCCCTATATATATAGGTGGGTCATGGGACAGGGTTCTCTGTGCCCGACAATACGGGACTAAAGCAGGAGTAGAAGGGTTCGAGAATTTTCCACAAAAAGCAACCGGTTCGCAACTTGAAATGATCGGTTCACAACTGAACTGATCGGTTCGGCCATTGAGCCGATCGGTTGGACCTGAGCCGATCGTTTGGGGCACTCCAACCGATCGGTTGGAGCCCTGAACCGATCGGTTCATAGTCCTAATCTGGCTCAAAAAGATTTTCCTTGTTTTGTTCCCAATTGATATCGAATACCAATGTTATTCCCAATCGAATTGGGCAATTTGAAACCAAAGGAAAATTCTTGCCGACATGACTTTTCCCAACTGGTCGGTTGCACCAGTTGAGCCGATCGGTTCAACCCTTGAACCGGTCGTTTCAACCTGGGCATGAGCCGATCGGCCAAGACACTCCAGCCGACCGGTTCAACAACCTCAGCCGACCGGTTCATCACATGAACCGATCGGTTGGGAGCACAGGTTGGGCAAAATAAGTCAATTGCGATTTCAATCAATCTGATACTCCAATCAATGCGTCCAACACCTTGAACCATACGATATTGAGCCATCGACTGATTGAGTGTTTAATTGAACTACTAAACTCCTTTAGTAATCAATCTAAACATTGCTTTGTGGACAAAACTCCTCTTCCAGGTTAAATCCTATGTGTGTGACCCTGCAGGTCCATTTCACGTTGGAAGTGAAAGTCCATAACACTTATGACTTCACAAGCAAAGAGCGGTGCCTAGTCACACATCAGTGATACCCAAGTGAAAGTAGAAAGTTGGAGAACAACTTTCATCCTACAATCCGTGAATGGTGTTACATTGAATGTATAATTCCTTTGTCACTGATATCCAGAATGAATTCGAGGAATGGAACAGTCATCCTGTCAATGTTCATTCATTTCCTTGATCTTAGAGTAGACCGAGTGAGATGTGTATGACATCAATATCACATATTGATTCACACGTGCATGCGCATGCCTTTCTCAATCCTACTCATCAAGTGGCCAAGGATATCAAACTCCCTTAGGAGGGACAAATCCCATATCTATCACTCACCCCTCAAAAGCCCCATGTGTCAAAGCCACCCAATCATCACCTTTATAACAACCCATGTTTCAGGACTGCGTTTGATGATGTCAAAGTGTACCCAACGACATGTGTTGAGTGCAGTGATTTCAGGTCTAAGAATCACACTCACCACCATCACTGTGAGAGCTGATTGTGACTATCATGCCATGGTTCCATGTGTCACTCTCACGGTGGGTCTGTCCGGTACCTTGTTCTCTAACAAGTACCTATGTGCTTGGTTTGATATCACCATATCATGACTAATGAGATTCTGTCATCAACCAACACACAATCTAGTCTTTAGTGTTATTGATGTCTATGGTTATTTCCACAATAACAACCGACTAGGGACTATACAAGAATGTATACTCTTAACATCTGTATGATCTCATCATTTAGGTCCTTAACCTAAAAGCATACGTCATTGAGTAAAACAAACTTTAGACATCTATCATGTTACACCATCATCTCAGAAACAGTTTAAACATATAGATTGGAAATTGCCTTTATTATTATTCAAATCATTTACAAAGTATCCCATTACAATCATCATATGACTTTCTCTATGGGCATACATACCAACAGAGACATACCAGTCAACTGCAATCTATGACTTATAGTCAAAAGTGAAAGTCCTAGCCCACCTTGGTACATATTACAGTGCTACTGAAACTGAGCTATGACCATATCTTCACTCCTGCCAGGGTATGGCCCGCAACTAATCCTGTGAAACCACATAAGCAACACATCACTGAGCTACGGCTCGCAGTCAAACTCCTACCAAGGTATGGCCCACAACCAATCATGTGAATGCATATACTCAACAGTATATGACTCCAAGATTCCTCTAAGGGAAAGTTCATTTCACCATCCAACAAGTGTTGACACTGACATGGATCTATGGCATAGGGAAAAATACATGTTCAGGTTCTACTTGATTAGTTAAGTCTATTTAGTTACCTTTCAACATTAATCAAGTTACAACATATAAAGTCATAACAAACTCTACAAAGATAAGGGGATAGTACACTTCAGAAAATATAAATGTATAGGGTGTGAACTTGTCAGCCTATCACCACATGATGCATGTATCATTTTTATTCACCACGTCATCAATACCAAAGTCACATTGCTATGGGATATTAATCCGTCAACTCATCGTTCTCGTATCACATGTGTTTTAGCATGCCTCTTAAAGGCTCATTCAACATGTATCATATTTAATCACCATAGTATACACTAGCAATAATTATCGAGCTCATAACAGCTGCATGGTTAGAAGTTCATAAACAAGAGAGGTTACCACATAACATCATTAACATTCCATGAGAGACAAATAAGAAAGTCACATTGTTTATTATAAGGGTTAGGGTTTCTTCTAAGCTGATTAGAGTTTATAAGATTAGGTTCAACCATGAACCCTAAAACATTCACCCTCCATCACCTTGGAGTGCATAAGGATTAGGAAACGTCATTAGAGTTGATTAGATATCAATCTAAATAGCATTATATATATGACTTATGTATCATTCATATAAGAATATAAGTAAGTGTTCGCATGTGCTTCTCATCCACCTACCATCACCCTATGTTGACCACATAGCCACATAGGTCGTGACCACACATCATGGTCCATGTCACAATCGTGACACTCATGTGTCGTGGCCATCCACCAACATGTCGTGGCCTCCACCCTATAGGTCATGTCGCACTCGTGACACTTAGGATTAGGGTTTCACAAAGCATCTCGACCAAAGGTGTCTTGACCTCAACATTTCATGACCTCCACCCATGTCACGACCCAAGACCATCATGGTTGTGACCCTAGATTCTAGGATGAGTCTCAACCCAAGCAAGGCAGGGACAAGACATCAACACCAAGGGTGACTATGCCACTTAACACCAAAACCTCGACCTAACACCGCTAGGTCAAACTCAACCACAAGGAGGCATCTAGACCAAAAGCCATGAAGGTCGTGACCACCAAGAGGGAAGTGTCACAACCACACCAAGATACACCATCTAAGTCTCAAGACAGAACTATAATTAAGGGAAACACCAAGGTCACAATGAAGGAAAACTCAAGCAACCGATCACCAAACCCTAAAGCATAGGTAAAGAAACCACCAAGAAAGAACCTCTTCCAAAGAAGAGAAAAAACAATGCTCAAGGTAACCAAGACCGAACCTAACATCTATCCAACTTCTAGGTACATGAACACCATGTATGGGAGCAAGATCAAGGGAAAAACTTAGAGAAAAACCTCTACAACTCACCATCTACTAAATTGGGTACACATAGATTAGGGTTTCAGATTCCTCTAAACCAAGCAAGGTACCTCAACCAAACAAGCTCTAGAGATTACCACTAAGTATAAGAATGATGAAGAAGCAATCTAAAGAGAGAACATAGAGAAGTGCAATAATAGAGTGGGTTTAGGGTTATATAACCCATCTTATGATAATCACCACCAAGAGCTCCAAACTATAAGATCAAGAGCTCCAAGCACACGATACAAGGGTTGAAGAAGCTTCACCAAAAGCTCCACACTTGGCTACAAGAGCACCTCAAGAAGGAGAAGATGCCAAGGTTAAAGCTAGCCTAAGGAAAGAAGCAAAGAAATTCTTTGCCAAACCAAATGAGAAAGGGAGAAAGAGAGGAGAAATCCTCTTCACACTTGGGTCTACCTTGTCAATACATGGTCTATGACCCTTGTGATGAGGATTTTCTCTCCCAAAACGACCACCATGAAAGAACCATGGTCTGGGGCCGAGAAAAGAGAAGAAGATTAAGGTAAAATATCAAAAGAAATATCAACTTACCAAGGATGGAAGATGAGCTTGGATTACCACCACCATCGCATGCAAGAGGAGATTGATCCCCCAAGCTCCAAGGATGAACCTCCTTGATCTACCAAGCTCCAAGAATAAGAAAAGAAGGAGGAAGAATATAGATGGATGAAAAGGGTTGCAAGCAAGAAGAGGTAAGAGGTTATATAGATGAAAATGAGAGAGAGAGAGAGAAAGGGGTGATGTGTCAACATACTAAGGGACCCAAGGGACACTAGTCCACTCAAAAGGCCAACATGCAACCACTTAAGCATGACATGTAAGACATGGTGATACATTCTAGGTAGTGTCTTGACCACCATGTCAACCCACATGGTCTGGGTCGCAACCCATCTATGGGGTGCCATCTATGGTCGGATCATCACCAACCAACACCACCTCCTGGTCGCAACAAAGCACCTCTACAACCCCAAGTTGAAACAACCTACACATGGACAACCATATCGACACAATACCACCTTAGGCTACCTAGGTCATGACCTCCAATACCTAGAGGAGGTGTCTCGACCACGACACCCTCCAAAACCAACCTTGGTCGTGAGCCAAGGTTGAGACAACACAACCAACACACATGACCAAGGCACTCAACACTCACATCAACCTTTATCACCACATGGGGTGATACTCCTCAACCAAGGATAAAATAAGGTGTCATCCTCTTTCTATTTCCTCTAGATGATGTCAATAAAGAGAGGGAATAGTCTAGAGGTGGCAAATTGCACATCAACCCCCTACATTGGGTAAATTGCAATATGCACCAAAATTACCACAGAAAGCACAAACTTCATCCAAACAATCTCAAACTTGAAACTTAACCTATATAAAAGCCCTAATTACATCTCAAAATATTAGAACAAGGTTCTAAGCACATTATTAAGCCAAAGAAAATAGGGTTACCCCAAAACTCATATTAGGGCCGTATAAGCCATAAACCCCTAATTTCGCACCCGAAATCCTTAAGAGAAAGAGAGGGGTACTTCCTTCTCATCTCTTCCTTGAGTTCCCACATGGCTTCCTCAACACCATGGTGATGCCACAGAACCTTCACAACCACTATGTCTGTTACAACCCCAATTTTTGGGTTCATTGGTGAGAAATGTAATTTCTCACATAAAAGATAATTGAACAAATAAAGATATGATTTGGTTCAAATAAATGGATTTTTGTTTACAATAGCCTTGATGTTTGTATTATGGGCTTTATTGGCTATTGGGCCCGAATAACAAGAAAATTCAATGAATAAATGGATAATTGAAGAAAAGAAATATGTAGAAACATCTAGAAGGCAAATCCAAAGAGGAATTCGTGCCTCTTGGGTTCCTTGGGTACCAAGGAGTCCAAGGTTGCAAAAAGAAAGCAATAAGAAAAGAAAAGATTAAATAAGTATTTCTTTATGAAGAAAGAAATTGAAAACATTGATGAAATGTGGAAATTAAGTGAAAAGATGTATAATTGAGTTACCCTTTATGGAATTTCGTATCCCAAGGATTTCTTATGATAAAAGGGATGCCAATGAGGAAAACAGAAGAGAAATAAAAAGAAATTCTCAAACAGAGATATTGTTAATGAGAAATAAATAAGATAATGTGAAATATCGCATTTAGATGCATCTAGAAGGATAATGAGTATCCAATAAAAAGGGATTTAGAAATAATAGAGTGCCTTGGGATCCAAGGAGTACCAATGAAGAAAGAGGTAAGAGAAAATACCAATAAACTCAAATAAGAGGATAATGTGATGTTTAATGAATGAATTTCATGATATTATTTAAGGGGTGATATTTTCTTCAAAAGGAAACTATAATTTCATGCTTATGGAGTAAAAGTAAAGCATAAGAGAGACTAAGAGAAGGGATTTTAGAAATCCTAATAACACAAGAAGAAGGTTTATCAAAGAAATAAGAGAGAGAGAGAGAAGCTTGCTTCCTAATGAAGGAATTTGATTCCTATCAGGAAAAGACCTTGCATCTTTGTGGATGCACATCTTGGGATGTGAAAACCCTCCCCTATAAAAGGGGTAGAGCTCCGGGGTGAGTCAGGAGGAGTTGCACATATCCTTTCTTCCTTCTTCTTCTTCATCTTCTTGGGCAAAACCCTAATCCTCTAGTGGTGCTTTCTCAGGAGTAACGGGGAGGTACATATTCATATGGAGGGAGGCTTGATGTTCCTCGAAGGCCTATGCATGATCAGATGATGCCCTCGAGCATCCAACTTCATGCAGCACCTATAGCACGGCTGCAAGTGGATGTGGACACGACCAACATGAAATAGCCCTCTTGGGTGCCAGCTGCGGACTGCCATGTGTGCGGGGAGAGGCGTCGGAGGTAGGGGTATCATCCCGGATGGTCGCCGGTCGAAAGAGAGGAAGGGGCGCGCCTGTGGTTGCTGCAAAAGGCGGCTAGGGCAGCAGGGTTGCGGCCCTGTTTGCTTCAAATACCCGCCACCTCGGCGGTGGCTTGGAGAACCTGAAGGGGCGGCAGAGACCTACGGAGCTAGGGGACCTATCCCCAGGGACCGTCGGGGTCCAGGCGAGGAAGAGGAGCGTCGTCCATGGTGCCTAGGGCTGCAGCCGCGGCACTGCGGGAGGAAGAAGATGGGTGAGTTGGCGTTGGACGTTTATACCCTCCAAGGACTAAAGGTGCGATCGACTTATGCAGGGGCAGTTCGGTCATTCGATTATATTTCGCAAAGCAACAACCAACATAGCATGGAAAGGCCTACGTGGCAGCCTCTCATTGGCCAGGGTAAGTAGATTTTGTAAAATTCATAGCTAATTATCCGTAGCTCGGTTTAGCACGCATAAAATATGAAAGTTACTCAGAAAGATGAGAGGAATCCACTAAAAATATAATTTGAGCCTGATTACGCTTGCAATTTGAAAAGTAATGGAAGTTGTTAGCTTTAACATAATGATGATTAAAGAAACCCTACTTTGATATGATTAAAGTGATTAATAGGGTTTAATGGATCATTAGAGTTGATATTAACCTGTTAAATGCAAAAAGATACATTATGTTAAAAAATGAAGAACTTTGCACGTGATTAGTCTAATTTGGAGTTTATGTGCATAAATATGATTAAAAATTGAAAAGTACATAAAGCTATCATCTTTAATGATTTAATTAATGAAAAACCCTTAGATTTGATGATAGATGGTTTTAATGTTGTTTAATGGATAATTAAAGCTGATATTAACCTATTGTTAATAAAAGTGAAAATAAGATCTAAAAAGATGATCTTTTTATATAATTGGCTTAATTTGGGGTTTCATGCATGAATATGCATTAATGAGCTTGAAAACCCTAATTTAAGAGAATATGTATTTTAATCGGTTTAATTTTTCAAATCCGTGAATAAATAGGGATATGATGATCCTAAGTCAATTTGGGTATAAAAGACTATTAAAATGGATAGTTGAGCAATTAAGGTTCATATAAATGGAAAAGAGTATTTTAGGGTTTGTTAATCTAAAAGAGATAAAGTTTGAGAAATTGATCTAAGAAACCCTAATGAGTATTAATGGAACCTTAATGCGGATTAGAAACCCTAGAAAGAGAATCCAAGTCAATAAAGTAGATTCTTGATGAAATGTGTAATAAATGGAGTACATATTCTTTTTAGGAAATATGTGATGATTGAATTACTTGCTTGGATCTGTTGATTGTCTTGATTGTATATACATGAAGTATATGTTCAATAACCTGCATGACTCATCAAATCAGGTATGTGGTTATGATTATGAATAACCGCTATAGTTTCCCGATGGATTCCCGGATGTTTAATCACATTGAATGCAACTAAACTGTTGGATGTTTATTTATTTCATGCAACTATAAAGTGACTATGATTATCACTATAAATGTGCATATATAACTGGCTAGATCCGGGTCCACCTCTGTTACTTTGAAAAGGCTAAAAAAGGGGTAATCCTAGAGTAAGGTCTAGGTTACCGTGAGTTAGAAACTGGGCTACCTACGTGTAGTGCCATGAGTCTCTTTAGCATATCCCGAGTTAAGGAGTGGTCTACTTACGAGTAGTGCCATGTGACTCAACCCTAAAAACTGGTTCACTTATAGGTGGATCATGAGGGGTTTAATGGGGACAACACAGAGGATAGGGTACTCTTGGAGTGTGGAGTTATATCTAAAACGTAATATTGGTTGTTAAATAAGTAATTGAATGATTACATTGTTATCATAGTTGCATGTTTATTGTTTTCCCCCAGATACCAGCTACGGCTGACCGACGTTTTGTTTGTCGGCATTTTAGGTACAATGAAAAGAACATACAGTAAAGTGGCACATGTGATACTAAAAGAGAATTAAAGTGCAAAGGAGGATTAGATAGATTAGTATCGGTGTGGATAGTAGTTTAGAGATCTAAGTTTTCAAAAGGTATGTAAAGAAAAAATTTATTACGATTTTTAGTATAGTCTGTTAGAATTTAATAATTGTTTATGGTTATATGTCGAACCTTTGATCTGGGATTAATGGGTGTGGCTTCAACCTCTTTGTCTCCCTTAATTGGGGGTTATCGGGAGGTGGGGTCATAACATTTGGTATCAGAGCTTAGGTTCCTCAGTTAACCATTAATAATTATTACATTTTACAAACTCCATAGAACCCAAGGGAGTTATTAGAGGAGTATCCAAAAGACTGAGGTGTCTAGAAAGGGATCATGATCGGGGGCTGGCAAGAGTTTCCTCCGCACCCGCTAGTCAGAATACGAGGACTCCCAGACCCGTGTGACCGCCTGGCCAAAGTCTTAAGGTATGAATCGAAATAAGATACCTTTAAGACTTCTCATCTTATTCATCCCTTTTCATCACAAAATTCTGATAAGGACCTAAAGGATTAGGGTTTTCTTTCTTCTCCTCACCCTCTTGAGGTATGGGTAAGGTTAATAAGGTTTAAGGAATCCTCCATCAAATTAATGAAAAGCATGTAAATAAGATGTCATGGACATAAGCTTAATAGATTAAGCGCAAATTAAAGAGTAGATACATGCTTAGGTCGTATGACATAAGTTGTCATGTCCTTAGAGTAGACCTGAGAGTAGACCTTCTTGTCAGGAGGGTAAGTTAGTCTTGGAGATAGAGATCTCCATTTCAAGTAGAGACCTGGAACATCCTATGAGGATGATGCTAACCCTAACCCTAAGTGATGGTTAGAGAGAGATGAGTTGGACCAGGTGTTTGAAAGGACATGCCTTAGGGATGCCATATGATCCATGGGTGACCTAGCACCTTTGGCAACCCAGCCATGTGAAGGGTCGTGCATGATAGGGTAAATGATAGCTCCTTAGATGATGATGTTAGTGAAGGACCATAGAAACCCTATGGGCTTGTGCAAGTAGGGCATAGCTGGCACCTAGGGCACGTCATAATGCTGACAGTAGGATGAAACCCTGGATAAGGAATTATGATGGAGCATAAAGGGTTATGGATGATCTCGAGCAACCATAAGTCCGAACCTAGGCTTCACCCATGTAGAGCATGCTTTTGAGGTTGATCCTTCTTGAAGAAGGGACCTCGAATGGTGAGGTTGGATGTGGGGTTAGCTCTAGAGAGAGAAGGAAACCCAGCAAGAAGGTTGGAAGCCTAAAACCCTGAACAATGGATGATAGTGGTTGCTCCATGATCGATCCTTGAAAGTTGATGATATCTTGGTTGCCTTTAGAGGGACCAAACCCTAGAGATAGAAGATGAAACATCTAATGCTGATGTGCCTACGGTATATGTGTTTACCTTCTGAGGTAGGAAGAAGAGTTCCTTAGACCTAGAGAGGTTTAGTGAATAGGTTCTGAGGCCTTGTACCTTGTTAGTTGTCCTTAAGGAGGACCCAACCCTAAGTGTTGATTGAGAAGAAGGATGACAGGAAGTGCACAGAATGCCTTTTGCAAGCTTGATTCATGGTTCAGAGATAGAGCGTGCAGTTGGACCCCTAAAAGTGAACCTAGGGTTCCTAGGCCTAAGAGGGGAAGTGGTATACCTAATGCTCATGATGAGAATTAAGTTTCTATAGTTTCGAGCATGGTACGCCTCGTGAATAAAGGAAAAGGGAAGTCCCTTAAGTTTAAGGTATGTGTAATGAACCCCTCATAGCTAGGTTGATGATAAAGGAAGGTACGATCTCGATCCAGCATTGAGGAAAAAGGACAAGTATGACCTAGCATGGTTCAGTAGGTGATTTGTTTATGCCTTAATAGCTTGCTAGGGTTAAGTAGGCTCATGAGGATGTAAACCCTAGACCGAAGAGCTTTTGGTGACCTTGTTATCAAGAGATAGTTTCCTCCCATCCTGGGAGAGAGACACCTTTGGTAGGGTGTATATTAGTTTTGTTGGTTTAAGGTAACCTAAAAGAGTCTCATAGGATCTTGAGAAGCTAAGTACATGGTATGAGAATGGACTTGTATACCCATAGATATCCATCTCTAATTGCATATGAATGAGTTACCATGGAGGTAATCGGTATGGGGATTGACCAAGGTAGGCAGGTTGCCATGATCTCAATGAAAGGATGAAGGCCAGCCCATGAATGCAGAAAGAGAGATGATGAAGACTTGGGTAAGGTTCTAAGTGAACATGTACTATAATGGGGAATCCTAAGTCTATCCTAGGGTCAGGTAGGGATAAGACCTATGAAAGTAGGAGTTGCCTAATTCCCCAAGTTGCACATGACCATAGGGTCAGGAGGTAACGGCTATCATTGTCTGAGGGCCATGGGTTAGGAGATTGATCACCTTCATGAACTCATGGGACCCAAAGGGCAGATGAGTAGGGCACTCTCTTGATGCATGAGGGAAGAGGGATGACTCCAAAAGAGTCGGTACCCTATACACCTAGAGGAGATGACCAAGGATATAAACCTCAGTAGGTTCAAGACTAGTTTGATATCATGATGTCTGTGATGTAGAGACATATGTGGCACGTTGCAACTTAGATGTAAAGGTGTATTGGCAAGGTGGGATGTACCATCTCTACTCTTGGAACAGGAAGAACTATGTATTTGGACTGTAGCCAAATGCTTATTTCCTCTTGTTATGGGGGTGGGAGATAGGACATTACGCATGCCATACACCAAGGATAAGAGATAATGTGGGTTGGAACGTCGGCACAAGAAATAGGGATAGAAAAGATAACCCTGGTAAAGTGAATGATACATGGTTTGCAAGGACTAAGAGGAATGAGGTAATCACCTTATGAAGATGTTTTATCCTGAGATAAGTGGAACTTATAAGTTATACCAGGTTGAGTTTGATCACCATGATGATGAAATTAGAGATTGTTCTTAATAAAGATGGACATAGAGTTTGAGGTGAGATGATGAGTGAAATACATGGAAGTGTATGTCTTCAATGTTACCTAATACCTAAGGATGTGAAGTGGTAATGGATGCTCTGGTTGAGATACATCTGACTTGTTTGACTAGAAGCTAGAAGAGGTTGTTTGGCTAACCCTAAGTTTGAACAGGAGTGGTGTTTGGATAACACTCAGATGTAACAAGATGCGTTGAAAAGTTAAGGGTTGTTTGGTTAGACAGTCTAGTCCTTGATACGATGAAAGGATGGTGGTAGAACCTCAAGTGCACTTCTTTGGAAAAGAAGGTGATGAAACCCTGACAAGAGTGGTTTAGGGTTTCAAAGGAATCGATCTTGAAAGGATCATGACATACAGGAAATCATGATACACCATGGAAAATGGCAATAGCACTTTGGATGCTTAAGATGAGGTTGCATGTGGTTTATGGCCATGCAAGCCAGGAGGTAAAGGACGAACCCCAGTAACCCAGTGTATCGATATAGAGGACAAAAGAGTCCCTGAGAGGGAATGGGAGCTCAACATTATGGATGTTGTGATAGGTCTTCCCTGGGTCAAAGAAGGTCGAGATGCAATATGGGTTATGGTAGGTCGCCTTACCTAGATAATATGAGAAAGGAAGAGTTCTGTCAAGGGACAGATCTAGTTGAACTACCTAAGAGAGAGATTGTTCGACTACACCATGAAGCGAGTTCAAAGGTTCTTGAGTTTGACCTAAAGGTTCACTTCCATAAAGTGGAAGTAGGTACATGAAGAACTCAATATTAGTATAGTTTGTCACCCCTAACTATGGTTAGTATGATCCAGACTAAAGGGTCTGATGAGGGCATGTGTGCTCATTCAGGGTGATATCTAGAGACAGTTCTTGTCCTATGAAAGATGTGACAATGACCACCATAGCCAGTATCGGGTTTTATATGAAGCTCTGTAAGGGAGGTTGTGTCGGTCACCACTTCAGTAAGGTGATGTTGGTGAAAAGGGCCACATGATGGTTAGAAAAGGACCACATGATGGTTAGAAAAAGGGACCCCAGTGCGTGTAGATGAAGTCACTTTGTTTGTGTAAGGGCTGAAAGGAGCCTAGAGATGATGAGAGTCATGAGCAGATGCAAAGTAGACTGACATACAAGTTACTGTGGGAGAAAATGTGACATGAAAATCCGACCCCTCTAAGTTATAGCTAAGAGGGTTGAGTCCCCGATACATGGGTCCATTAGAAATGGATGGGTGGAGAAGGTTAAGATTGACCTAACCCCTCAGGATAAAGTAATGTGGGATGTTTTCCATGTGTCCAATTTAGAGCACTATGTGAGGTACCCCGACCATGTGCTGAGCAATGAACCTAGTGAGCCCCAAGGGAGGCTGAAATGGCCTGAGTCACCTGTGTAGTTTATAGACGCCAGGATGAAAGAACTCAGAGAAAATATGTGATGATAAAGGTTCTTTGGAAATGCCATGAGTACGGTAAAGCCAAATAGGGGCTAATGATGGACATGAAAAAGTCTTATCCTGTTTTGTTTGTTTGCTTGATTGAATTTTGAGGACAAAATTCCTATAAGAGGGGAAGGATGTTACAACCCCAATTTTTGGGTTCATTGGTGAGAAATGTAATTTCTCACATAAAAGATAATTGAACAAATAAAGATATGATTTGGTTCAAATAAATGGATTTTTGTTTACAATAGCCTTGATGTTTGTATTATGGGCTTTATTGGCTATTGGGCCCGAATAACAAGAAAATTCAATGAATAAATGGATAATTGAAGAAAAGAAATATGTAGAAACCTCTAGAAGGCAAATCCAAAGAGGAATTCGTGCCTCTTGGGTTCCTTGGGTACCAATGAGTCCAAGGTTGCAAAAAGAAAGCAATAAGAAAAGAAAAGATTAAATAAGTATTTCTTTATGAAGAAAGAAATTGAAAACATTGATGAAATGTGGAAATTAAGTGAAAAGATGTATAATTGAGTTACCCTTTATGGAATTTCGTATCCCAAGGATTTCTTATGATAAAAGGGATGCCAATGAGGAAAATAGAAGAGAAATAAAAAGAAATTCTCAAAAAGAGATATTGTTAATGAGAAATAAATAAGATAATGTGAAATATTGCATTTAGATGCATCTAGAAGGATAATGAGTATCCAATAAAAAGGGATTTAGAAATAATAGAGTGCCTTGGGATCCAAGGAGTCCCAATGAAGAAAGAGGTAAGAGAAAATACTAATAAACTCAAATAAGAGGATAATGTGATGTTTAATGAATGAATTTCATGATATTATTTAAGGGGTGATATTTTCTTCAAAAGGAAACTATAATTCCGTGCTTATGGAGTAAAAGTAAAGCATAAGAGAGACTAAGAGAAGGGATTTTCAAAATCCTAATAACACAAGAAGAAGGTTTATCAAAGAAATAAGAGAGAGAGAGAATCTTTCTTCCTAATGAAGGAATTTGATTCCTATCAGGAAAAGACCTTGCATCTTTGTGGATGCACGTCTTGGGATGCGAAAACCCTCCCCTATAAAAGGGGTAGAGCTCCGGGGCAAGTTAGGAGGAGTTGCACATATCCTTTCTTCCTTCTTCTTCTTCATCTTCTTGGGCAAAACCCTAGTCCTCTAGTGGTGCTTTCTCAGGAGTAACAGGGAGGTATAGATTCATCTGGAGGGAGGCCTGATGTTCCTCGAAGGCCTATGCATGATCAGATGATGCCCTCGAACATCCAACTTCATGCATCACCTATAGCACGGCTGCAAGTGGATGTGGACACGGCCAACATGAAATATCCCTCTTGGGTGCCAGCTGTGGACAGCCATGTGTGTGGGGAGAGGTGTCGGAGGTAGGGGTATCATCCCGGATGGTCGCCGGTCGAAAGAGAGGAAGGGGGCGCGCCTGTGGTTGCTGCAAAAGGTGGCTAGGGTAGCAGGGTTGCGGCCCTGTTTGCTTCAAATACCCGCCACCTCGACGGTGGCTTGGAGAACCTAAAGGGGTGGCGGAGACCTACGGAGCTAGGGGACCTATCCCCGGGGACCGTCGGGGTCCAGGCGAGGAAGAGGAGTGTCGTCCATGGTGCCTAGGGTTGCAGTCGCGGCGCTGCGGGAGGAAGAAGATGGGTGAGTTGGCGTTGGATGTTTATACCCTCCAAGGACTAAAGGTGCGATTGACTTACGCAGGGGCAGTTCGGTCATTCGATTATATTTCACAAAGCAACAACCAACGTAGCATGGAAAGGCCTGCGTGGTAGCCTCTCATTGGTCGGGGTAAGTAGATTTTGTAAAATTCATAGCTAATTATCCGTAGCTCGGTTTAGCACGCATAAAATATGAAAGTTACTCAGAAAGACGAAAGGAATCCATTAAAAATATAATTGGAGCCTGATAATGCTTGAAATTGGATAAGTAATGGAAGTTGTTAGCTTTAACATAATGATGATGAAAGAAACCCTACTTTGATATGATTAAAGTGATTAATAGGGTTTAATGGATCATTAGAGTTGATATTAACCTGTTAAATGCAAAAAGATACATTATGTTCAAAAATGAAGAACTTTGCACGTGATTAGTCTAATTTGGAGTTTATGTGCATAAATATGATTAAAATTTGAAAAGTACATAAAGCTATCATCTTTAATGATTTAATTAATGAAAACCCTTAGATTTGATGATAGATGGTTTTAATGTTGTTTAATGGATAATTCAAGCTGATATTAACCTATTGTTAATAAAAGTGAAAATAAGATCTAAAAAGATGATCTTTTTATATAATTGGCTTAATTTGGGGTTTCATGCATGAATATGCATTAATGAGCTTGAAAACCCTAATTTAGGAGAATATGTATTTTAATCGGTTTAATTGTTCAAATCCGTGAATAAATAGGGATATGATGATCCTAAGTCAATTTGGGTATAAAAGACTATTAAAATGGATAGTTGAGCAATTAAGGTTCATATAAATGGAAAAGAGTATTTTAGGGTTTGTTAATCTAAAAGAGATAAAGTTTGAGAAATTGATCTAAGAAACCCTAATGAGTATTAATGGAACCTTAATGCGGATTAGAAACCTAGAAAGAGAATCCAAGTCAATAAAGTAGATTCTTGATGAAATGTGTAATAAATGGAGTACATATTCTTTTCAGGAAATATGTGATGATTGAATTACTTGCTTGGATCTGTTGATTGGCTTGATTGTATATACATGAAGTATATGTTCAATAATCTGCATGACTCATCAAATCAGGTATGTGGTTACGATTATGAATAACCGCTATAGTTTCCCGATGGATTCCCGGATGTTTAATCACATTGAATGCAACTAAACTGTTGGATGTTTATTTATTTCATGCAACTATAAAGTGACTATGATTATCACTATAAATGTGCATATATAACTGGCTAGATCTGGGTCCACCTCTGTTACTTTGAAAAGGCTAAAAAAGGGGTAATCCTAGAGTAAGGTCTAGCTTACCGTGAGTTAGAAATTGGGATACCTACCTGTAGTGCCATGAAACTCTTTAGCATATCCCGAGTTAAGGAGTGGTCTACTTACGAGTACTGCCATGTGACTCAACCCTAGAAACTGGTTCACTTATAGGTGGATCATGAGGGGTTTAATGGGGATAACTCAGAGGATAGGGTACTCTTGGATTGCGGAGTTATATCTAAAACGTAATATTGGTTGTTAAATAAGTAATTGAATGATTACATTGTTATCATAGTTGCATGTTTATTATTTTCCCCCACATACCAGCTACGGCTGACCGACGTTTTGTTTGTCGGTGTTTTAGGTACAATGAAAAGAACATACAGTAAAGTGGCACATGTGATACTAAAAGAGAATTAAAGTGCAAAGGAGGATTAGATAGATTAGTATCAGTGTGGATAGCAGTTTAGAGATCCAAGTTTTCAAAAGGTATGTAAAGAAAAATTTTATTATGATTTTCAGTATAGTCTGTTAGAATTTAATAATTGTTTATGGTTATATGTCGAACCTTTGATCCAGGATTAATGGGTGCGGCTTCAACCTCTTGGTCTCCCTTAATTGGGGGTTATCGGGAGGTGGGGTCGTAACAATGTCTTTCTTCTTCAGCTTCTTCACTCTTCAATCAAGAATTAACACTAGACCTTCAACATAAGACATGTTCTCATCAAGCTCTATCTCAACTGGTTGTAGCACTAACTCAGTATCAGGATGGCACTTCCTCAACATACTCACGTGAAACATTAGATGCAATCTGTGCAACTCAGGTGGCAACTCCAACTTGTAGACCACCTTCCCAACACATGCCACTATAGGGTAAGGTTCCATAAACCTGGGAGCCAACTTACCCTTCTTCCCAAACCGCAAAACCCCTTTCCAAGGAGAGACCTTGAGGTACACTCTATCTCCCACTTAGAACTCCAAAGGTATACGTCAGTTATCTGCATATGACTTCTGCATGTCCTGTGTTGCCTTCAACTTTTGTTGAATCACTTTGATCTTTTTTGACATATGTTGCACAAGCTCAGGACCAAGAAGTTGATACTCGCCTATCTCATACCAATACAATGGAGACCTAAAATGCCTCATACAGTTCCATGTGATGATACTCTAGTAAGTGTTGTTGTAGGTGAACACTATCAGGCTAAGGTGCACATCCAATTTCCCAAAAACTAGAGAACACGCGCTTTCAACAGATCCTCCTAGGTCTGAATGGTCCTTTCAGATTGACCATTTGTCTATGGGTGGAAGTCAGTGCTAAACCTCAACTGCATACCCAAAGTTGTATGTAATCGCTCCCAAAAGTGACTCGTGAACTGGGGACCTTTGTGAGACACTATGGTAGTGGGAACACTGTAGAAACTGGAAACGCACTATCTCATCAACATAGATATGGGAAAGCTTCTCAACTGTATGTGTTGTCTTCATATGAGGAAATGCACTGACTTGGTCAACCTATCAATGATCACCCAAATGGAATCATGAACCTTGATTGTGCTAAGCAGACCAACCACAAAGTCCCTAAACTTTGCCTCGTACTCATTGATCGACATGGATTCCTTCTGGATCTGCTATGACTAGTTGATCTTCTCATTTGGATAGGTATGCGGAAAGTACTGACTGACGAACTCACATCAAAGATCCTCCCATCCAGAAGCCACTACATTCCTCTTCTCATCTTCTATGGCCCTCTAATGGCCAACACTCCCCTTCAAAACATACACTACATGCTTCACCTTATCTACCTCCAGGATGATAAGGATCTTAAAGTCTTTCTTGAGCTCAGTAAGCCATAGATTAGCATATGTTGGATCATCCATCCCGGCATACTCCACTTCCCCAACATGGCAAATTCTCTCAAAATTCTTCCCAGTACCCAAAAATTCTACATTGGGAACTGGTAGCCTAAGTTGGGGTGTGGGCATCTTGTCTGTCATATGTATCATAGTAGCCATGAACTGCCCAAAAAGAGACTAAAAGGTAGGTTTTTTATGCATGGTTGGGTCAAACTGGGAACCTTCAGGCACTCAATCTTCTTGCACCTGGTTCCTTACACCACCACCTAGTGCAACAACACTGCTCTCACCAGTGTGTTCTTCATGTTCTCCAGACATATTTAAGCTTTTCTTCTTCTTCTAAATCAGCAGAAGTCATTATAAGACAAACTAGAGGACATGAGAATAGAAATAAACCCTAGTCCTAGGGTCCTGTAGACTCCACAAACCTAAATCTATAATACCATTCTTATACTATGACTCCCCGCGCCACAAACCACAAAATTACTCAAAACTAAAAGCGGAAACAAAACTTAAACATCTAGGTTACTAGAAAACACTAAAAATTAAAACCAATTATAACAAGAGCCAACATTAAGAAACTTATTACATCATGGTCCAAAAACTTGCCATCTGAATTATATATCATAAAGCATCATCATTTACAACATGTCCATAAAAGACTACCTGTCACATGTGATATCTTGTTCATATACATAACCATGTACAACAACCAACTATATACAACAAGGGTGCATAAACTAAAAAAATCATATCAATAACACCATCGAGGAACATAGGTAACTGTCACACCCGCATCCCACGATTACCACCAATCATGATATTAGGGCGTGACTATGAGGATTATACTTAATACAAAATTCACTCCCTTACATTTTCTTCTTTATCTTTATTTCATTTCAAACTCTTTATTTTCTCACATGCAATCACATAAACAAACTTTACAAGAGAATTAAACTTTTATTTCTCTAATATGATCTCAACATTAATGATACACATCCATACATTCATTATGTTTCTCACACTTCCATGTACATACGACATGACAAACAAATACATTCTCTCTTATCAAAGAAACAAAGATACAAAACATCATTTACAACTCTCTCACATCTATACAAGGACCTAGTGTGACATGGACCAACTGAATTCAACTAATCTCATACTTAATTCCTATGGTATATCTACTCGGATGCTTTGACCTTCTTCAAGTCCACGTGGTTTCCCTAAAAATTGTGAGTAGAGGGGTGAGCCTACTCACTCAGTGAATGAGTACTTCAAAGAAACAGTCTAAAGCATTGATATAATTACAAATATACTTTTGAGCAACTGATATCAATTATAACAATAGTAATCTTTAAAGAGTCTAATCATTGACAATCATAAATATGGCAGGATAATCTAGATATCAACAAGAGTGAATCAATATATGAACATGCTTGATTAATCTCAAAGATAACTAATAACTCAAACACATACAAAGGATAACTGAATAACTGTGCACACTTGTTTAACCTCTCATTCATCTTATTATGCACTGAACCCACATAAGGTGTACCACAACATGTGAAAGAATCGTAGAAAGCTACGATCTCACTGTACAAGGCTTAGAAGCATGCCAGGGTTCCTAAGCCTATGTCTTGAGTAAGACCCCATCTGCAGTGGGCCTCGACACGTCTGCCTCTCGGTGGCTAATGGGAGAAGTCAGATATATCAGACTCCACCTCTCAACCTGGGTACTCAGGCAGTGAGTCAAGCCCTCAAGCTTATTGTGCATTAGTAGACCTACTGACCATTGATCACTCAACATGTTACACAGGTACCACTGGAATCCCCAGTTGGTGTTGGGTACCACACAAATGTAAGGAGTCTTCCCTACTGGTCAAGACCCATGCACCCTACGGGTGCACTCCAACTTACCTTGATCTGGACTACCTCCAGTCGGGCAGTTGTTTCCTCCTCACAGCACATGCCTCATCCTGTGAGGATTCTATAGTGTTCAGGGCATCTACATGTCTAATTCACTCTTTAAATTCACAACTCAATCATCACATCAACATATCTTTGTTCATCTTTTTAAATCGTTCATTTAATAAACCATCTGATAACAAATACCACAACTGAACTGTTATGCATCACCGCATCTCAAGCTGAGAAACATTGAAATCATAATACTTGTTTCACTGAACACCCTATCATTAGGGTTTCATTTACCTCATTCACTTATCACATAACTCACATAAGGATTGAATACATCATAACATTATTCAATAAGAATTGCTCTCAACAGTTCACATATAATCGGATATATATATATATATGGGCCCATCTTTATTGCCCGCGCGGGTAGCTACCCGCCCACCCTTCCGATCACTTTTTTTCAATTTTTTTTTTCGAAATTGTAGAGGACTATTTTTTCTAGAACTCCCAAAAATTTGAGCCAAAAATAATATCATTTGCCCCTCCAAAATAAAAAAACCCGTCCTTATATATATATGCTGTATATTTTGTACAGAGTTACTTTTTTGGCCAGCAGAGTTACTTTTTTGACATCATAGTTACTTTTTTTACAGCAGAGTTACTTTCTTAGCTAGGAGAGTTACTTTTTTGGCTACAGGGTAGCGAAAATCCATGCTACCCACGCGGGAAATGAATGAACACCCTATATATATATATATATATAATTATCTGAAATAGGGTTTCCACCCTAATTATTGATATATCAAGCAAACATTATTATCATCGAATGAAATCCAAGATCTAATTTGACATATATGTAATAAGCACACAAATAAACAACCATTTGTATCTAAAGAGATTCAACTAGGAAAACTTCTTTATTCAATTAAACAACAATTTCAGTCGTACCTGAAATCCCTAAATTTTAGTATCTTCATGTAACTCTTACAATTACTTTAATAATTCTTATTTATATGAATTGCAATCATTTCAAATGTGATTTTATAATCTGAAATTCATCATAACAGATAAATAATCCATTTCTTATCAATTTGCACAAGCTAGATCAAATAGACCATTTAGGGTTGTACTTGCATACTAATCAATTGAAAAGTATTAATGATTTAATTGATTTTCGTGTAATCTACTGTTTAAAAGAAGTACCCACTCACGCTAAGGTATGAAAACACCTTAAAAACGTAGCCCATCTTTGAATATCTTGCATCTAAATCCTAGAAAAATCCGCGGTTTCTTCTTCCTTTTAACCCTAAATGGGATCTGCTGTTGGTAGAAGATGTGATTAGAGGTTAAACCAAACCTTCAAATTGCTAGATCAAGGGTTTCAATCAAGGGGAAGTGAAGAGAAGAAGGAATCCACAGTTAAAACTACTTACCAAGTTGAATTTATAGCAACCCCTTTTGATTTATGTTGTTCTTCACGTTCTTCCCCAAAAATCACCCCATAAATCGCCTTCTAGGTCGCCGCTCATAGAGCAAGATGTCTGGGATGATAGAGGATCGAATTGCGGTTCCAACATACTTCGTTTCATTGTAAAAGGATAAGTATTGCTCGAGATAAGATCGTTTTACGATTGGCTGTTATTGGCGGCATCGATTATGGTCGTGGTATCGACGCAGCATCGGTCACGGTTTACATTGTGGATGCGGTGTCGACGTAGTGTCGCTCACGGTTTACACCGCGGTCGTGGTGTCGACGCAATGTCGGTCGTGGTTTTCAGTATATGCTTACTAAAAATGGCATGACTCACTCATTTTAACCCCACTTTGGTTCATTCTTTTTTTGTTGGATTCGTACGTGAATTATATACAATCCTACCATATTATTTTGATAATAATATTAAATGAAAAATCATTTATTAATTATTTCTTCCAATGTTATTAACTCTCTTCTTGCACACATGTATGGGTCAATGCTATGTTAACCCCAACTCGGATCTTTATAGTATGTTTGAGTGATGGTTATGAGTCACCCAAGAGAGTATTTAAGGATATAAAATGTTAAGATAAAGTACAAGATAGAATATTTGTAATGACCCCCCTCTCGGTAACCCCCAATTAAGGGATACCAAGAGGCCAGAGCCATTATCCCAATAAATAGGATCAAAGGTTCGACAAATAATCAATAATAATTATAAAATTCTACCAAACTATACTAAAAGCTGGAATAAAATAAAACTTTGCATACCTTTTAAAAACTTTGGATATCTAACTTCTATCCACAGCTTTGATCTATTCTAACTAATCCTCCTTGCACTTTAATTCTTATTTTCATAATATGCCACTTTACTATTTTTCCTTTTCATATTGTACCTAAAATGTCGACAAACAAAATGTTGGTCAACATGAATGAATATCCTGGTATGTGGGGACAATCAAAATTTCACATATATGGCTAACAATCTAAATATCACAATCAAGTTAATTAACAAGCCAATTTATGCTTTCAATGTGACATTCTCCACCGCTTTTTCCCTAACCCTAGAATACCCTCCTTAGGATTTCTCTTTTTCCATTGACTTAAGGTCACCTTCTCCATCCTGAGCTTGGTGCCTGGGGTCACTGCTCATGGTTCCCATTAGTCATGCAATATCATAAGGCCGCCTTCTCTATCCTGAGCTTGGTGCCTGGGGTCACCTCTCATGGTGCCCATGGGTCTTCCCTCTTAGGCTTGACCTCATTGTATCTTACATTAGGGTGGCATGTAGGTGCGAGAATACACACTTTCATCTTAATTGTGATAATCATAGTTACTTTATAATTTGCATATATGAATATCCAAATAGATAGGCTGCATTCCATTCGATCAATCATCCAAGAAATCTCTGCGAAACTAAAGCAGTTAATCATAAATAACCACATACCTGATCCAGAGCAACTTGATGTCCAAGCAATAATATTCAAGAACAATCAAACAAGCAATCAACAATATCCTGAAATTAATGCATAACATCCAAGTGTCATTGTTTTATCCAAATCATTCTCAAGATAGACTTGGATTCCACCATAGGATTTCTAGGCCAACTTTAGGGTTTTATTAGGGTTTTATCCTCCATAATACATTTATAATGTTTAATGCTCTTTTAGTTCACAAATCCTAATTTTAACATCATAGGCATACTTGAAAGTCAATTAAATCTAATATGCCCCTTGTATACTAAAACTACCACCTTTATCCTTTTAATTCATGTCAAGATCATTAAGCCCAATTATCATCTTTGGTTTCTTTCAAATTGACAACTCATATTTCATTATGGTCTAATTCACATATGAACTCTATTTATCACTAATTCCAAATTTATCCACTAGAAAACCCGAGTTACCAAATTAAGGGTATTTATCCACAATTATAAACAGTTATACCCAAAATAGCCTAATATCATCATATCTCAGTTTTATTCATGGATTTGAACAAATAAAGTCATTAAGAGTCATAATTACCAAGATTAGGGTTTCAAGGTCCATTAAAAATATTCATGTACATGGAACCTTAAATTAATCAAACTATGCATAAAGATCATCCTTTTAGATCTATTGTGTCCTTATATAATCAATAGGTTAATATCAACTCTAAACATCTATATAACCCTTCACAATTCATTAATCATCATAGATTAGGGTTTCTTAAGCATTAATGCATTAAAGTTGATAACTTCAACTACTTTTCGAAATACAAGAGGAATTAGGCTCTCAATCTATTTTTATTGGATTCCTCGCATTTTACTGAGCAAATTTCATATATTACATGTATCAATCTGATCTACCAATAATTAGATATGAATTTTGCAAGAATTCACTTATTTGGACCAATGGGATGCTGACACGTCAGCAATCCCATGCAACGTAGCTCAGCCGATTGAAAACATAACGGAATTATGCTTATACCCTCATGCAGCCGCTTGTCTCTTTAAAACCTGGAGGGGCAAATCCATCAAAAGCTCATCTGGTCTTCTTCCTCCTCGCGATCCCTAGCTACCGCCGATTTCAGCTACTCGTGGGGTCTCCTCCCACCTCCCCCAAGGCCGAGAGCTGAGCAGGGACCTCCGCCACATCCACGGAGGTCCCAAGATGTAGCCGAGGTGGCTGGGATCGGGCTGGGTAGGTCTGCAACTCGCAGCCATGACGCAGCCCTCCTGCAGGTGTAGCGCATAGGTGAGAGCATAGGGATGATGTTTGATCAACCATAGGTCATTGTGGGAACATTAGGCCTCCATCAAACTCCATGGATCCTCATTTGCTCTAGGGTTTCTCTACCCTCTCATGGCTAGGGTTTGCACAAAAATAAGAAGGAGAAGAGAGAGGGGTGCATGGGATCTTCTTGGGCTCGGGGCTAAGGGTTGAACCCTTATATAGGGGAGGGTAGCCACACCCTAATATGCTTGCCCATGAAGAAAACAAAGCCTTTCCTCATTAGGAAACCTATTTTTCTTAATTAGGTATAATATCTCTCTTTTTAATCATTCCTTGATCATCTTTATTCTTTAGATATTAGGAATTTGAAAATCATCTCTCTTACCTTCTTTGTGCTTGGCTTTTAATCCATTGGCCACGAAAATATACTTCCTTATAGTAGAAAGTACCTCTTTTGATAATACCAAAAATTCATTAATTATGTACCACATTATCTCATATTTTTGTATTATTTTTATTTTCTCTTTCTTCTTATCAATTGGGGACTCCTTGGACCCCAAGAGATCCTAATATTTTGAAATCTTTTTTGAAGAATGCTTATTATCCTTCTAGATGCATATACATTCTTCATTTCTCATTATCTTACTTATTTCTTTTTTAAAAGATTTATTTTCAAGGATTTTTCTTTATCTTTTATTTCCTTTCCCTCTTTTCCTATTTCTTTCATTAGAAATCACATATAAATGAAATTTACTCAATTGTGGCCATTAATGCCACTTTCTAGAGATTTCCATATATTTTCATCAATACTTTGCTTAATATTCATTATCTTGTATATTTTCTAATATTTGGACTTTTCTTTTTTTTTGTCTTTTATATCCATTATTGGATTAACATAATAGTAGGAATCACAAAATTCCTATCCAAAGGGAGATTTGCAAAGAAATCCATCTTTTAAAGCAAAGCATAAAACCTATTCAATTAAGTCCATATTCATAAAATCATTACATTTCAATTATGAAAATATATGCAAAATTGAGGTTGTAACATCCTTCCCCTCTTATAGGAATTTTGCCCTCAAAATTCCATCAAACATACAAATAAGCAGGATAAGACTTCCTCATGTCCATCATGGCTCCAATGTGGCTTTACCCTCTCCATGGTGCGTCATAAGAACCTTCATCGTCTCATATTCTTACATTTGAGCTCTCTCTCACCTTGGTATCTCGTACCCTCATAGGTGACTCATGACATTTTAGCTTCTCTCAAAGCTAAATAGGTTCATGGCTCAGCACATGGCTTGGGTACCTCACATAGTGCTCTAGATCGGACTCGTGGAACACATTATACATTATGTTATCTTGAGGGGTAAGGCTAAACATAAGTATCTCCACCAATCCACCCCGAATGGACACATGTATCGGGGACTCAGCTTTCTCATCTATAGCTTAGAGGGGTCAGATTTTCATATCACATATTCTCCCACAGTGAACTGCATGTCAGTCTGCTTCACATCAGCTCATGACTCATGTCACCCCTGGGCTTTCTCAACCATCGTATGATCAAAGTGACTTCATCTGCAAACACTATGGTCTCTCTGACCTTCACAAGGTCCTCTCACTGATAACATCATCTTCATGAAGCCGTGACCGACACAGCCTCCCTTACAGAGCTTCTTACATCCCGATAAAGGCTATGGTGGTTAACATCATGTCTTTCATAGGACAACATTGTCTCCATGTATCACCCTGAATGAGCACACATGCTCTCATCAGACGTTCTAGTTTGGATAATACTAACCATCAGTTAGGGGTGATAAGCTGTATGAACATCAAGTTCTTCATGTACCTACTTCCACCGCATGGAAGTGAAACTTTAGGTCATACTCAAGAACTTTTGAACTCACATCATGGTGTAGTTGAACCATCTTTCTCTCTTACATGTAGTTCAACTGGATCTGTCCCTTAACAGTACTCTCTCTTTCTCTTAGATTATGTCATCTAGGTAAGGCAATCTACCATAACCCATAATGCATCTTGACCTTCCTCGGTCCAGGGAAGACTTACGACCACAACTATAGTGATGAACTCCCATTCCCTCTCAAGGACTTTTATCCTCTATATCAACTCACGGGGTTACTGGTATCCGTCCTTCACCTCCTAGCATGCATGGCGACAAGCCACATGCAACTTCATCTTAGGCATCCAAAGTACTACTACAACTTACTATCTTAGTAGTATCATGGTGTATCATGATCTCTTGTACGTCATGATTCCTCAAGGTTGATTCCTCAGAAACCCTAAAACACTCTAGTTGTGGGTTTCATCACCTTCTCTTCCAGAGAAGTGCATATGGGTTTCTTCAACCAACTTCTTATCGCATTAAGCCCTAGGCTGGCTAACCCAACAACCACTACTTGACCAACAGGTCTGGTTGTATTTGGGTGTTAGCCAATCATATTTCACCACTTAGGGTTCACCTAACTACCTAGACTAGGCAGCTGCATCAACAAGAGCATCCATTACCACCTTTCATCTTTATGTGTTAGGTAATGTTGAAGACATACACCTCCATGTATTCCACTTATTATCTCATCTCAGACTCTACGTCTATCTTCTGGGCTCATCCTCTTAGTTATCGAACTCAACCTTGTATAACTCATAAATTCCATACAGCGCATGATAAGAACATCCTTATGAGATGACTACCTTAGTTCTCTTGGTGTTGGTAAACCATTCGCATATCATACTCTCCACAAGGGTACGATATTGTCTCTATTCATACATCATAGCAACATTTCCACTCACATCATCTTTATCCTTGGTGTATGGCATGCATATTGCCCTATCTCTCACTCCCATAACAAGAGGAAATAAGCATTTGGCTACAGTCCAAATACAGGGATCTTCCCATTCCAAGAGTAGTGATGGTACATCCCACATTGCCAGTACACCTTCAAATCTAGGTTGAAACGTGCATCACATGTCTTTACTCTTTACATCATGAACATCTCGATATCAGGGTTACTTCCATTGAAAACTGGTATCAAACCCACTTGGGTCACCACACAATCCTTGGTCATCTCCTCTAGGTCTGTAGGGTTTCGGCACTTTTGGGGTCATCCCTCTTCCCTTATGCATCCAGAGAGTGCCCTTCTCATCTGCCCTTTGGGTCCCATGAGTTCATGAAAGTGATCAATCTCCTAACCCATGTCCCTCAGAGAATGATAGTTGTTACCTCCTGACCCTATGGTCATGTGCAACTAGGGAATTAGGCAACTCCTACTCGCATCGGTCTTATCCCTATCTGACCCTTGGATAGACTTAGGATTCTAACATAGTACATATTCAACTTGAAACCTTTCCCAAGTCTCCATCATCTCTCTCAACATTTGTAGTCTGACTTACATCCTTTCATAGGGATCATGGCGACCTACCTGCCTCGGTCAGGCCCCATCCACATGCACTTAGATATGATTATCTATGGGTCTGTAGGTTCATTCTCATACTATGTACTCTCCACTTAGCTTCTCAAGACTCTATGAGACCTCTTAAGGTTACCTCAAGCCCAACAAAGTTGATCCATACCCTACAAAAGGGTCACTCTCCCAGGATGGGAGTAAACTATCTCTTGATAGTAGCAAAGGTCACAAACGTCCGTATGTCCAGGGTTTACATTCACATGAGCATGCTTAGCCTTAGCAAGCTACTAAGTCACATAGCTAACAAATAGAGCCCCTTCTAAACCATACTAGGTCTCCACGGTAGGTCATACTTATTCTGATTCTTTCATATTGGACCATCATCATGCATGCCCATGTCACCAACCTATATGTGAGGGGTTCATCAAACATATACCTTAGTCTAAGGGGTTTCCCTTTTCCTCAAAACATGAGGAGTTCCATGCTCAAATCTATAGAAACTCAAGTCCCATCATGAGCATCAGGTGCACCAGATACTACTACTTCCCCTCTTAGGTCTAGGAACCCTAGGTTCACTTTCCTATAAGAGCTGTCTAAGTGCAAGCTCAACATTCCAACCATGAACCAAACAAGTACGAGGTATAACATGCACGTTCTATAATTCTTCCATATGAACAACACCTTAGAGTCGAGTCCTCCTCAAGGAAAACCAACTCGGTATAAGGCCTTCCAACTTGATCCTATACTTTCTCAGGGTCTAGGGAACTCTTCTTCCTATCCCTAGAAGGTAAGGTAGGAACTTACAACATCCATAGCTTGGTTCAAGAAGTCTCCTTCCTTCTCTAGGGTTTGGTTCCTCTAAAGGCAACCCAGATGCCACAAGCCTCCATGGATCATGCAAGAGGCAACCACAACCATCCACATAGGTCGTCCATTCTAGGTTAAAACATACCCAACTCATCACTGTTCCTCATATCTCAGAGTCTAAGCTTCCAACCTCCTTTCTTGGGCCTTGCTCTCTCTCTCTCTAGAGCTAACCCTACAACCAACCTTACTTCTAGAGGTTCCCTCTCCATGAAGGTGGATCAAGCTCTCATGCATACACCTATAGGGGTGAAACGTATGATCAAACATATGTTCGCTCAAGATTATCCATAACTCTTTATGCTTATCTCATAAGTTATCCAACATGCTCTTTGGCCTAGGTTTTATCCTACTACTAGTACTACTAATGTACTCTGGGTTCATACTATGCCATGCTCATATAAGCCCATAGGGTTTCTATATGGTCATCACTAACCTCATCAATGAAGGAGTTATCCTTCACTCTAACTTGCACAACCCTTCCCAGGTTGGATCACTCAAAAGGCACTAGGTCAGACAACCTCACATAACCAAAAGCATGTCAACCCACACACATGGTTGACCATGACATCTAACTCATCATGCCTTCTCTCTCTCTAACCACCACTTAGAGTTAGTGTTAGCATCATCCTTAAAAAGATGTGTCAGGTCTCTACCTCTTCCTGGAGGCCTCTGCCTCCAAGACTAACTCCCCACTCATGCTCTTGACAAGGAGATCTAACATCCGGTCTCTCTTGAGGGCTTGACAACACATGTCATACGACCTCAACATGCAACTAATCTTTAGTTTACGCTTTAACTATTAAGCTTATGTCCATGACATCTTGTTTACATGTTTTTTATTAATTTGGTGGAGGATTCCTTAACCATATCATACACACCCTATCCTCAAGAGAGTAAGGAAGAGAGAGAAAGACCCTAAACCTTAGAATCTTAATTGAATTAGGGTTGAGAAGGGATAAAAATAGATGAGAGAGTCCTAATTAAAGGTATCTTATTTTGAGTCAAAACTTCAGACATTGGCTAGACAGTCACACTACACCCGGGAGTCTTCGTGACTGACTAGCGGGGCAGAGGAAAATCTTGCCAACCCCCCCGACCGTGATCCTTTTCTAGACACCTCAGTCTTTGGAAAATCCTCTAATAACTCCCTTGGGTTCTACAGAGTTTGTAAAATTTAATAATTACTAAAGATTAAATGAGGAACTAATGCTCTGATACCAAATATAATGACCCCACCTCCCGGTAACCCCCAATTAAGGGAGACCAAGAGGTCAGAGCGGTTATTACAATAAACAGGATCAAAGGTTCGATAAATAATCAATAATAATTATAAAATTCTACCAAACTATACTGAAAGCTGGAAGAAAATAAAACTTTGCCTACCTTTTAAAACTTTAGATATCTAACTTCTATCCATAGCTTCGATCTATTCTAACTAATCCTCCTTGTACTTTAATTATTATTTTCATAATATGCCACTTTACTATTTTTCCTTTTCATATTGTACCTAAAACGCCGACAAATAAAACGTCGGTCAGCATAAATGAATATGTCAGTATGTGGGGACAACCAAAATTTCACATATATGGCTAACAATCTAAATACCATAATCAAGTAATTAACAAGCCAGTTTATGCTTTCAATGTGACATTCTCCACCGCTTTTGCCCTAACCATGGAATACCCTCCTTAGGGTTTCTCTTTTGCCATTGACTTAAGGCCACCTTCTCCATCCTGAGCTTGGTGCCTGGGGTCACCGCTCATGGTTCCCATTAGTCATTCAATATCATAAGGCCACCTTCTCTATCCTGAGCTTGGTGCCTAGGGCCACCTCTCATGGTGCCCATGGGTCTTCCCTCTTTGGCTTGACCTCATTGCATTTTACATCAGGGTGGCATGTAGGTGTGAGAATACACACTTTCATATTAATTGTGATAATCATAGTGACTTTATAATTTGCATATATGAACATCCAAACAGATAGGTTGCATTCCATTCGATCAATCATTTGAGAAATATCCATGAAACTAAAGCAGTTAATCATAAATAACCACATACCTGATCCAGAGCAACTTGATGTCCAAGCAATAATATTCAAGAACAATCAAACAAGCAATCAACAATATCCTAAAATTAATGCATAACATCCAAGTGTCATTATTTTATCCAAATCATTCTCAAGATAGACTTGGATTCCACCTTAGGATTTCTAGGCCAACTTTAGGGTTTAATTAGGGTTTTAGCCTCAATAACACATTTATAACGTTTAATGCTCTTTTAGTTCACAAACCCTAATTTTAACAGCATAGGCATACTTGAAAGTCAATTAAATCTAATATGCCTCTTTTATACTAAAACTACCACCTTTATCCTTTTAATTCATGTCAAGATCATTAAGCCCAATTACCATCTTTGGTTTCTTTCAAATTGACAACTCATATTTCATTATGGTGTAATTCACATATGAACTCTATTTATCACTAATTCCACATTTATCCACTAGAAAATCATAATTACCAAATTAAGGGTATTTATCCACAATTATAAACATGTATATCCAAAATAGTCTAGAGTCATCATATCTCAGTTTTATTCATGGATTTGAACAAATAAAGCCATTCAGAGTCATAATTACTAAGATTAGGGTTTCAAGGCCCATTAAAGGATATTCATGTACATGGAACCTTAAATTAATCAAACTATTCATAAATATCATCTCTTTAGATCTATTGTATCCTTTTATAATCAACAAGTTAATATCAACTCTAAACATCCATATAACCCTTCCCAATTCATTAATCATCATAGATTAGGGTTTCTTAAGCATTAATGCATTAAAGTTGATAACTTCAACTACTTTTCGAAATACAAGAGGAATTAGGCTATAAATCTATTTTTAATGGATTCCTCGCATTTTTCTGAGAAAACTTCATATATTACATGTATCAATCTGATCTACCAATAATTAGATATGATTTTTGCAAGAATTCACTTACTTGGACCAATGGGATGCTGACACATCAGCAATCCCATGCAATGTAGCTCGGCCGATTGAAAACATAACGGAATTATGCTTATACCCTTGTGAGGCCGCTTGGCTCTTTAAAACCTAGAGGTGCAAATCCATCAAAAGCTCATTCGGTCTTCTTCCTCCTCGTGATCCCTAGTTGCCGCCGACTTCAGCTGCTCGTGCGGTCTCCTGCCACCTCCCCCAAGGCTGGGAGCTCTTTAGGGACCGCTGCCCTACCTCTGCCACCCTCCGCCATGTCCACGTAGGTCCCAAGATGTGGCTGAGGCAGCTGGGATCGGGCTGGGCAGGTCTACAACTCACAGCCATGGCGCAACCCTCCTGCAGGGGTAGCACGTAGGCGAGAGCACAGTGATGATGATTCATCAACCTCAGGTCATTGTGGGAACATCAAGCCTCCATCAATACCACTCCATGGCCCCTCGTTTGCTCCAGGGTTTCTCTACCCTCTCATGGCTAGGGTTTGCACAAAAAGAAGAAGGAGAAGAGAGAGGGATGCATGGGATATTCTTGGGCTCGGGGCTAAGGGCTCAACCCTTATATAGGGGAGGGTAGCCACACCCTAACATGCTTGCCCATGAAGAAAACAAAGCCTTTCCTCATTAGGAAACTTGTTTTTCTTAATTAGGTATAATATCTCTCTTTTTAATAATTCCTTGATAATCTTTATTCTTTAGATATTAGGAATTCGAAAATCATCTCTCTTATCATCTTTGTGCTTGGCTTTTAATCCATTGGCCACAAAAATATACTTCCTTATAGTAGAAAGTACCTCTTGTGATAATACCAAAAATTCATTAATTATGTAGCACATTATCCTCATATTTTTGTATTATTTGTATTTTATCTTTCTTCTTATCAATTGGGGACTCCTTGGACCCCAAGAAATCCTAATATTTCGAAATCCTTATTGAAGGATGCTTATTATCCTTCTATTTTTTTTTGAATCGGGGACGAGGAGTCGCAGGCGACCCCCCATCATGCATTAATCGACTAAATCAGCCATAATCACATCTACAAAGCAGGAAGGAAAAGCATTTGTAAAAAACATACTACTACTGCTACTACTACGCATGATGTTCGCAGCCACATGCGCAACTCTATTAGTACTACGTTTACTAAAGGAAAAGGAAAAGAACTCAAAAGAAGACACGAGACTTTTAATATCAGCCACAATGGCCCCGATGTAGTCACGACGCTCCACAGTAGAGTCGAAAGCTTGTACCACCATCTGTGCATCACACTCGACAGCAATCTTTCTGAAAAGAAGGTCCCTACTCCACTCCACCGCCTTCCTCACGCCTAAAGCTTCAGCCTCCGCCACCTGCTGAGTCGGCCCTAGCTTCGAACCCCCCATTACTTGCACCATTCCCGTCCAGTCCCGTACCACCCACCCCATCGATGCATGCCCATCCTCACTTCTTGAAATGTCAACGTTCACTTTCAGGACACCCCTCTCCGGCTTCGTCCATTTCTGAGCTAGATTAACCTGTGATGCCTCCTCCATCCCAGCCCACGTTTCTACATGCGCACGATGCTCCTTGATCAAGGCCAAGGCCTGTAAAAATAGATACTGAACCCCAGTATGTTGCTCGCCGTACATATGCTCGTTCCTGCTCCTCCATATCACCCATAACGTCGCCGCAAGATCCTCCCTATCTGCCGCATGGTCTACATCCAATATTCTTTCCATCGTGGTGGGGACATCGTCGCTCTGTACATTCTCCATCAGCCTCGGGACCAGCTCGCTCCTTGCATCCCATAGCTCGGTCGCATTCGGACAACAGAACAACATATGCGATATGCTCTCCATCTCCGACGCACACAACCAACAGCTGCCATTTTCCACGCAATGCCTATCATATAGCCTGCCTAGCGTTGCAAGGCCCCCCGTCGCAACTCGCCATAGGAAGTGTGCAATTTTCGATACCCAACCAGCGTGCCAAATTTTCTTCCACAGCTGCTGCCCCCCTCCTTCCATGTGCCGCCTTGCCTCCTCCCTACCCAGCAAACCAAGCCAATATGCCGACTTGACAGTGTATGTACCCCGTGGTGCAGGCCACCAAGTGAAGACATCCGAGTAGTTCGTATGGCATAGTGGAATAGCACATATACACCGCACGTACTCATCGGGAAAAAATGGATGTATTAGCGGTCTGTTCCACTTGGTCCCATCGTGAGTCAAGAGATCGCTCACCATCGCAGGTTCTCCTTCCTCGCTCTCCCGCAACCCGCACAGCTCCCTCCCCTCTCCAGGCAGCGAGGCATCCACCCATAAATGGACTTCCTCCCCCTTACCTATTCTCCACTCCGACCCCTCCTTCAGCAACGCCTTATCTCCCCTCATACTCCACCATGTATAGCTTGGATTGTACCCTCTACGTGCGTCCCATATAGATGTCCTCGGGTAGTATCTTGCTTTGATTACCCTTGCTGCTAGGGAAGTCGGGTTCACTGCCAAATGCCATAGTTGTTTTGCGAGAAGGGTCTGATTGAAACGTGAAGGTCCCTAAACCCCAAGCCTCCCATTCTCTTAGGAAAACACATATTGCTCCATGAAGTCCAGGCTAACTTCCTCTCATTATTCTTGGATCCCCACCAAAAACGAGCTACCATGCTTTGGAGTTCGTCTATGCACCCACTTGGAAGCTGGAAAATGCTCATCACATAAGAATGTATTGCTTGGGCCAGCGCTTTAATCAAAACCTCTTTTCCTACCTTGGACAATAGCTTCTCAGACCACCCTTGTAGCTTCCTCCACACCCTTTCCTTTATGTAGCTAAAGACATGCTTCTTGGACCTGCCAATTGTCATTGGCAACCCCAAGTATTTTGCGTGGCGATCCACTTCCCTCACCTTCAGGAGACCATTTAATTCCTCCCTCTTAGATGTTGACAATCCTTTGCTGAAAACCACTTCTGACTTAGATATGTTTATTTTTTGTCCTGAAGCTTGTTCATACTGGCTGATGATCTCAGCTATTCTCAAGCATTCCGCAGAAGTTGCTCTTGCAAAGAGTATACTGTCATCTGCAAAAAAGAGGTGTGAAATACAAGGAGCCTCTCTACATGGCTTTGCACCATGTAGACGGCTATCACGTGCAGCAGAAAGGAGAGATGTAGAAAAAGCCTCGGCGCACAAAATAAAGAGATAAGGAGATAGGGGGTCACCCTGGAGCAGTCCTCGGGAAGGCTTGAGCTTGTTGGTCCAGTCTCCGTTTATGGCGAAGGTGTGCTTAACTGAAGTGATACAATCACTGATTTTGTCTCTCCACCGTGCTCTAAACCCCAACTTCCCCATAACATGCAACAGAAAACTCCATTCCACTCTATCATAAGCTTTAGACATATCAAGCTTCAGCGCAATGCTGCCCTTCTTTCCCTCCTTTCCCCCTTTCATGGCATGGAAGAGCTCATAAGCAATAAGGGCGTTATCCATTATCAAACTACCTGGTATGAAAGCACTCTAGTTTTCCGACACCACCTCATTCATCAAAGGTTTCAATCTGTTCGCAATAACTTTAGAAGCCAACTTGTAGATCACATTACAAAGGCTAATGGGCCGGAACTCTCCCACCTTAGTAGGTTTCTCATTTTTTGGAATAAGGACGATAAGAGTTTCATTCAGGTCCCCCAGGCTGTATTCCCCCCTCCACCAGCCTTTAATATAGCTAGACACATCCTTCCCCATAATGTGCCAGTACTTCTGGTAAAACATAGCCTTCATACCGTCCGGGCCCGGGGCTTTGTTTGGGTGCATTTGATCCAGAGTAGCTCGAATTTCCCCATCCTCAATCTCCCTTTCCAGTAGGACTTGTTGTGCAATACTGATTCTTCTCTCTATCCCTTGTGTCGCCTGCTCAAAGTCTGAAGGATTACTGGATGTGAATAGTTCTTCAAAGAAATTCATGATAGTGCTTTTGACCTCCTCTTCCTCCTCCGTCCATTCGCCCCTTGCATCTTCAATGCCTTTGATGTGATTTCTTTCCTTCCTACTTGACGCTTTCCTGTGAAAATAGGCAGTATTTCTGTCACCCTCTTTCATTTCTTTGACCCGTGCTCTGGCACACCAATACGCTTCATCTTTCCTCAGCCAATATTGTAACTCTTGGGAAATCTCATTTGCTTGTCTCAGCCAAACGGCATCCGGTGAACCAGCCTGGACCTTCACGAGAGCTGCCTCAAGATGCTGTATTTTTTCTCTTCTTTTCCCAAACTTCTCAGTGGCCCAAGTATGAAGGTGTTTTCCACACATTTTAATTCTGCCCTTGATATTATTATTGCCCTCCGCTGTCCATGCATCCCTGATCACATCATTGCATTCCTCCTCGTCCACCCACATGGGTTCAAACATGAAAGATTTAGTTCTTTTCTATCGTTGTGCCCTCCTTTTCCCAGCTATGAGGATAATGGGTGCATGGTCGGATTCATAAATGGGAAGGTGTAAAACTTTGCAAAAATTGTAGAGACTCCTCCACTCCAAATCAGATAAAAACCTGTCCAGCCTTTCTTGCACAAGAGTATCCTCAGATAAGCCCCTCTGCCATGTAAATGTATTCCCAACAAAACCTAAGTCCGTCAAAGCACAGTCATCCATAGCATCCCGGAAATTTTACATGTATTTTTCTTCCCGAGGGGGACCACCTTTCTTCTCCGAGATAGAAGTGATCTCATTAAATTCTCCAAAGAAAAGAACCGGTTCCTCTGAATCTGCTTTCAACTCTTGCATAAGATCCCATGTCTTACTCTTTTGCTGTTGATCCGCCCATCCATATATCCCGATAGCTCTCCACTTTCTCATTCCTTTCCCATCTGAAATAAGGCATGCCACGTGTCTTTGCGAATAGCTCAGCAACTCCACCTCCGTATCCCTCCACCAAAGACCCAACCCCCCTGCCTTCCCCATTCTCCCTGTACTAGAAAGACAAATCCCATTCAGAAAACCACAGCTCCTCTGTGTCTCTTCCAACTTTTTTCTTGGTACCACTGTCTCCATCAAGAAGACAATGTTTGGGCACTCTCTCCCACACCAAGCATGGAGAGCCTTGATTGTGTCAGGGTTGCCCATCCCCTGACAGTTCCATGCTAGGATTTTCATTGTTGTTTGCGGGGTCGGTCCCTCCCAACCTCCGCTACTTGGGTTTCTGGAACCCTGCTGGTGCTGCTGCTCCCTTCCTGCAATTGGGCCTTAACTTTCTTACCTCCCCCCTCCTCCACCTCGTGAGTGTCCACCTCCATAGAATCTGTGTCCCGATCTCTGGTCCTTTTTCCGGTCAACGACTCCCACACCACGTTCTCCTCCGGAATACCCAGTATGGCACCCCTACTCATCTTATACACCCAAGGTGTGCGTTTCTTCCTGCCCCTTCCCTCCCACTATCTTTCTTCTTCCTTCGGTTTTCCTTCGTTATCATCTTCTTTTGAGCCCTCATTCTTCCCTCCCATCACTGCTCCACAAGAACTCCTTCCTCATCCTGTGTGTGCTTCGCCTGGACCTCCCCCGTCTACTGTGTTTCCGTGTGACATCCTTCCTCCCCTTGTGTCATATCCACCTGTTTATTGCTGGAGATATCATCTTGCTTATCATGGATTGCACCCTCGCCGTCCCAACCTGATTGGTTGGTTTGATGGATTTGCAAAAGAAGCTCCCGATCATATTTTATTTTTTTCCTTCCCGCATATCGATGTACATGCACTGATGTCCCTAGGCCATCGTCACCGCTGACCTGTTGATTCAGCGGTGCACTTGCGCCTTCCTGTTCTCGTCCCCTGGTGGCCCACCGGTGCACTACTTCTGCCGCGTTGGACGCGTCCTCACTGCCGCCCACCGATTCGCCCGCCCCCGACCTGGTTGGGCCACTCCGTACTCCCTTCCCCCACATCCCCGGTAGAGACGATGTGTCTACGTGTTCCCCCACCACTCCTCCTCCTCCCGCCCACGCCCCCCGCCCTGACAGCTCCGACCTCCCCCTTGACACCGTGCAGCGGTGTCCTACACAAAGAAGGAGAATTTATTTCCAACACAAGAAGGAAGGTAAAGAAGACATGGATTCCAAAAATCTTGGAGTAGGTGCAATTCTTGATATGACAAATAACTTTGATGCACTATCTGAATCTGATAAAGAGGAGGAGGATGCAAAGAAGCTAGCAGAAAAGGAGGAAAGGAAAAAGGGTAGTAAGAAGGAGTCAGCAAGGCGCACCAGATCAAACAAAAACTGTTGATATGTCCATGCTTTTATGGAACATAAAAGGAGGGTGTGATAAGAACAAAAAAAGGAGATCAGAGAGTGGATTGCTACTAGTGGACATTCCTTAGTTGCTTTAATGGAAACTAAAATAAAGGAACAGAACAAGAAAAACATTAGACATCTCCTTCCATAGGGATGGGAGCACATTTCTAATGTAAAGTGTGCAAGGATTGCTAGAGTCTATGTGGCATGGAATCCATGTGCATGGAAGGTGTCAGTGATACATATGTTAGATCAGCAGGTTACGATGGACTGTTGGAATAATGGAGGCTTACATATGTGGGTGACAGCTGTATACGGTCATAATGATGCCAAGGCCAACTTGGACTTATGGAGGGATTTGGTTATTCTATCCAAGCATGTAACTCTACCTTGATTGGAAATTGGGGATTTTTATACTGTTCAGGTGCAGGCTGAGAAAAGGGGAAAAAGATTAGCATTGAAAACATAGATAGATGCTTTCAATCAAGCTATTGATAAAGCTAGACTTTTTGAACTACCAATGGTGGGAGGTGATATCTTCACTTGGAATAATGAAAGGGGGCCAGAAAATAGAATAGTGAGCAAACTAGACAGAGCCTTAGTGAATGATGAATGGCTATGATTTTTTCCTAATGTGCAGGTGAAGGTAGGAGGATCCGAGCTAAGTGACCATGCACCTATCTTTGTACAAATTATAGAAAAGAAATAAAAGAGGAAACCTTATGGATTTTTAAATTATTGGTATGAATGGAAAGGTTTTGATGATGTCATTAAAGAAGGGTGGATTACACATGTGATAGGTAATCCAATGTATGTATTTGCAAAAAAGCTGGCAAGTACCAATGCAACACTTAAGAGATGGGTCAGAACTGAGGTGAATATTCCAAAGATGATTAAAGAAACAAAAGGAGAATGTAAGGAGGTCAGGTAAAAATTGACGATTGACCCTCTTAATCCAGAACTAATAGAGAAGGATAGGGAACTAAAAAGAATTCTATAGGAACTGGAGAAAGTAAAGGAAAAATTCTACTAGCAAAGAAGCAGGGAGAAGTGGATGGATGATGGGGACAAAAACACAAAAACTCTACCACACTGGTGTTAAAAGGAAGGAGGATGATAATATTATTTCTAAACTGATAGATGTTGAAGGGAGAGTGGTCAACAAATAGGAGGATTTAGAAGAGCAGACCATTAATTTCTACACATCATTATACCACAAAAAATTTGAGAATGACATTGAGGAGGAAGAGCTAGAGTGGAGGTTCAGGCTCACGAGCAAATAATAATATCCTTACAAGAAGAACCAATGAACAAGTGGTCAAGGAGGAAGTATGGAGCATAAGCAACAATAAGTCCCAAGGGTTAGATGGTCTCAATGCCTTTTTCTACAAGAAGACATGGGATATCATCACAGAAGATCTAGTTGCATATGTTAGCTGGTTTCTAGAAGGAGGTAATATAGTGAGACATGTAAACCACTCTTTTCTGGTACTCATCCCCAAGAAGAAGGTTACTTCCTCTCTTTCTAATTTTAGACCTATTGCATGCTAATTAGTCCAAAATAAAATCATTGCTAAGATTCTGACTGCTAGATTGAAGATGACTGGCTCTTCCCTATCTTATTTTTGCAAACCAAGGAGCCTTTATGATATGAAGAAGAACAAGTGATTGTGCTTTGTTTGTGGGGGAATTTCTACTGGACTACAATGTCATGAGAGGAAGTAGGAAAGCCTTCTTAAAATTGGATGTTAGCAAAGCCTATGACAGTGTTAGATGGGAGAAATTGTGATGGGTCATGAAACAAATGGGATTTAATAAGCAATGGATTTACTAGATGAAGCAGTGTGTTGTCACTACAAGCTTTTAGATTCTGGTTAATGATACTTCCATATGAATGTTCAAAGGAGGTAATGAGTTGCACCAAGGAGACCCCTTTAACCTCTCCTCTTTGTGATTGTTATCGAGTACTTCACATTAAAGATGCGACAAGATGAAGTGAAAAAGGAAATAAAGCCCTACACAGTCCATGACACAAATGTGATGACCCACTTGATTTTTGTAGATGATGTGTTAATTTTTGTTGAAGCTAAGCAACAATTTCTAGAAAATCTCAAATATTTGCTAGGAAAATTTGGAGAGCAGATGTGGCTATGTGTGAATGCTAGCAGAACACATATTTTCTTATCCAAGAAATACTATTAGATTGAAATCAGGCTAGTAGACGCAATGGGTGTGGAGAGGGGGAACTTCCCAATAAAATATCTTGGGTTTCCCCTAGCTGGAGGTAATCTACAGGTCAAGGACTTTGCCGACTGCATGGTCAGGGTGGAGGAAATGGTGAATAGGTGGCATACACAGAATACATCCATGGTGGAACAAGAAACACTGATAAAGGCTATTATTTAAGAACTTCTCATTTTCTGGGTTCAACAACGGGGGATCCCCGATTCATTCCTAGACAGAGTGGATATGAAGATGACAAATTTCCTATTGGCAAGTGGGAACCATCCTATGAGATATGCAAGAGTAGCACTCCCAAAGAATGAAGGTTGGCTGAATTTAAAAAAACCTAGAGACATAGAAAAGTGAGGGACAATGCAAAAAATAATCATTTATCAAGAAGGTTCCTCAACTTGGGGAAAATGGATGAGGGAGAGATATCCAAGAGGAATGGACTTCAAGCCAAAGAAAAGGGAGGGATACTCATGTACTATCAATGTCATGACAGAAATATGGCAGCACATTAGACACTTATTTGAAATCTCGGACATGAGGAGATGGAGACTCAAAGATCCAAAGGCATGCTTATGGGAGTTGACATGCTTAAGGGACACATAGGACATGCATGGGGAGCAAATCTGAACTGGTGTGCACATTTCAATGTGGAGCATGTGTGTATATAAAATTATGCATAGTGTTCTTGCTACTCTTGATAGGATAAAGGGGTGAAACTATGACGTATCCACATTGTGCTTGCTATGTAAGGATGCAGAAGAATCTGACAATCATCTTGTCAGTGAATGCAAATTCACAAGAGTGATTTGGGAAACACTATGCAAGGACTTCAATGTACAACTCCAGTTAGAGGGTGATCACATAAAAATATTAACAAAGTGTGGGAATGAGGACATGAAGAAGCTTCTATTTACTGCTCTATGCTACCATATCTGGGAGGAATGGAATGCTAGGAAAAACACAGGTGACACTGCTAATGCAATGAGTATTTCTATAAATATCTATAAATGTGTTAAACGTAAGTTGTACATTAGCTAGAAGAGTGAGTTGTAACTCTATTTTTGTGGTGTATGGCATTGGACTACATGTAACTCTTGACCTCCTATATTTTTAGGAGGGAGTTGGAATATATTTACCTTATATATACCACCTTAAAAAATTATTTTTGATGGTGTATGACCAATAACCTCTAGATATTTGTGCTTGGTTGGATGGTTGTTATTTTTGTTTAATATCTCAGTTTGCATACCAAGCCTCTCTCTCCTTTCCATATGTAAAAGTATTGATTCTTTCCTTCCTATGATCCCCACAGATGTAACTTGAGATTTCCCTATTATAATGTAATATATTAAATAGTAGTAGGATAGTTTTAATTCTTGTTGTGGAAAACAAGATGCTTGACACTAGATGAACCATCAATTTCAGAAGATGAAGCAATTGACTAGAGGACCGAGGAGGCTAGACAGTAGGAGGTGAATGGATCATCTGGGGGCCAACTAATCGAGTGGATGAGTCCAAGCATCACTTAAACTGAGATTAGATGAACACTTCAAGAAACCAACCGACTGACCAGGAGGCCAACCAATCGGTTCAAGAGTTGAACCGGTCATTCTAGACTGGTTCCAACACAGATCTTCATCAAAAATATGTTGATACATATGATGTAGACCTTAGGTGGTGTTAATTTCTTGTGACTCTAAGGAATTACAATAGTATGGCCATAACCGTTGCTTTTGTTTCATAGATGCATGTTTTCAATTGTGGGATATAGCATGTATATGATATGTAGTATACGTATTCAGTGATTGGATATTATATATATAATCCCTCAGTAAAATATTAAATATTACATGCTTTCAATAAGAAACACATATGAGAATCTTGATCAACTATGCATGGGCATGCGAAGCGTGGTGCAATGTCCATCTCATGGTAGTGTGATGGTAGTCATGTGGTCCTGTCAAGTTGGGTGCATTACTATTGTGTTGGCTTTTGGGCCAGACTTAACTAGGTGATCTTAATAAAATTAAGTACCTATAAGCATGGCAATGACTATGTCAAAGAGTTGGACATACCATCTATCCAATAATTGTATGAGATGCAATTGGAAAAAGTTGCCTACCTTAATAACTAGTTATGAAAACTGGCGTTGACCAGGTAATAATTCAATTGTTTTAGGTCTCGGCTCACTATAAGATTGCACTGCAATCTTCCGAATTGATATGTTAGGGCTATCAATTTGAACAAAATAGTGGGAGTGATAATTAATTAAAGGCCTGGTTAATATAGTCAAACTTGTCAAATCAAATCAAATCAAAAGTATATTGACTAAAGTTGGAAATTTCTTAAGAAGGAAAAACTAAATAGGACAAACTTCCATGACTAGTTCTAAACTTTGAGAAGGGCTCTCAACAATGAGCATAAGCTCTATATCCTAGATACACTAGTGTTAGATGAACCTTCTCCTGATGCATTTAGGGATGCGATGGATGCTTATTAGAATCACGCCAATGATGCCTTAGACATTAAGCACCTTATGCTATGTTATATGAACTACGAGTTGCATAAGCAACATGAAGACATGGGGATTCTTGAGACAGTCTCACATCTTAAGAATGTGAAGTAGAATCATATAAAGAAAGAAAGGTACAATGTATCAAAGGCTCTATTTGAGTGCAAGATGACAGAAGGAGATCCATTAGAGCCATATGTGCCCAATATGATTAGGCATATGGAACATTTAGGGAGAATAGGATTCCCTTTAAGCCTAGAATTGGTCACATATATGATTCTATAATTGTTTTTTGAATCATATATCTAGTGTTACTACTTGAGTAACTTGGCCAAACCACTGTCAAAATTACTTGACATGTTAATAAATGCCAAAGCAAGAATGAAGAAGGACAAGCCTGTGATGATGATCAGTAGACTGCGGTCTAATGACAAAGGCAAGACCAAGATGAGTATGAGGCGAAACTGAAGTTCAAGTATCTACACTCAAAATGAGGAGAAAGGTAAGTGCAAAAAGAAAATTTGTTCTTAGCACTTAAAGAACTAAGGAAAAAGAAGAAAGAGATAGAGATATCCACTCCAATATCTGAGAAGAAGTTAGAACTACACAAAGCAAGATTTGTTGCCACTAAAATTGGAATATGTCATTCATGTTATGGGAATGTAATATAATTAGTGAATTTTTATTCTGTAGATTCCTTTAACAAAAACATCAAGTATCTTGTATTGACAAGAATGTAACGAATATATTGATGTTTCATTTTAAAGGATAACATCTTATATGGTGGTTCCCTATGTCTCATAATCTATACTCGATAGTTGTAGAGACAAACATGTATGACAAATTCACTGAATGACTTAATGACTCAAACAATGAATACCTATAGGATTGTCATCTAGAGCGCATAAATGAGAAATGCATTTCTAGAATCCATAATGATGGTTATCTAGACTCTTTTGGTTATTACTAATAGATACATGCATGTCTTATTTATTGGACAATATGACAAAAGCATCTTTAATAGATGTAGTGGGATGTCACCTATTATATTAGGGCTCATACATACTGATGATCTCAAAATAAATTCCAGAGGTGGTTATTAGAACTCATTATATTTATTGAGAATGATCTCAAAATAAATGCCAGAGGTGGTTACTAGTACTCATTATATTTATTGATGATCTCAGTAGATATTGTAGATCGTATTTAACGAAATACAAGTTTGAATAAGTGTTCAAGGAGATCATGAATGAAGTAAGTAAGTAGCTTGGTGTAAAATTATAAGACACTTTGATATGATCGATGTTGAATTATTTTAATCCAAGAGTTTGAGGACCTTATAGGATACCAGGTGTGATAACTTGGGTCTACTTCTCTCTCTCTCTTTTATACATGTTTTATGTACTTTATTTTTCTCAAGTTTATCACTATTGATTTTATGTTTGAATGTACCTCGTTGCTTAATTGAATCATCTTACATGCATGTGTCTTGTATTGACACTCAACTTGCCTTTAGACCTAAGTTTCAACTTCTTCATATGTCCCCATTTTCCCAATTTGTTTGCACCAAATAAATGGCCTCAACTTAGTCTCTAATGTATGTCAAGTTATAGAGTTTCTAATTATCTTTCTAAGGAAAAAAAAATAATCTCAATTGGATCTATGTATCTCATGATATGATAGTTGGAGTGTTTACCGTTCTAATCACTTTTTCATCTTGATTTGAGCCTTAATGGGCCCAACTTGGGGGTGTGGCCCAACAAGGTGGGTGCCCCTGCCCTTGAGCCAAGTCATCTATCTGAGTTTCTTGTTTTGTACCAATATCTTTTATCCTTGTTGGGTTATTCTAGGTTGTCAAATAGGCATCCATGGATCAACCCTGGTGATCGAATAGTCACGACTCCGTCTCCTTTACCCGTACCACCGCCATTACAAAGGCCACTGGATTCCACCTACTCCTCCTTTGGTGCCCCATCCTCCCACTTATTGGTGCAATTTGAGGCTTCCTTCACCTATACATCTCCATTCCTAATGTTTTCCCACTCCTTTCTTCATCTTTTGCTAACCCTATCCGCCCAACCACCTTCTCCAGCCTTACTTAGCGATGGCGGCACATGTCCCTAGCCCACTTTGGGCGTTCTTTCCCTGATCATCCTTGGCACCATCCAAGGGAACATGCAACTTTGCCAAGCCCAGGTGAAGCTGGATGACAACTTTCCAGCCTCCCATGGTGGAGATATGATGGCCGCCGCAACTAGAAACCTCATTGGGGGCATGGCCCTTGCTTTCCTTGGTAATGCCTGAGGGCTGTTTGAGCCTCGCGAGGTCTGTGCAAGATGGGGTGGCTTGTTTTCCGACCCAACCTCCCTCCCATCATTGTCTCCTCCCAACTCTGGCAAGATTCGCTGGCGTCGAGACTGTTGTTTGTAGTAGCTGGAAGGCATGGGAGAAAGATAATCACCGATCGTTTGATAGAGTTTGGATGGGTGGATCGCGAGCTAAGAACCAGTGAGTTTGTGGCTAAGCCCCACAGAGACACGATCCAGGTAGGCTGTCACTGGCCGACGCGGTCAACTGCTAACCATCAAGCGATGTTGGGCAGTCAAAAGTCGCCTGAGGATGCCACAGGCAGTGAGGAGCAGTCAAGGGCTAGAGGAAGCTATGGGAGGGGTGTCGCCAATACCTTCTTTGCCCTTGGATTCAGATCCAAGGGTCCAAATCAAATGATATTTGGTAATTTGTTGAAAAACCCTTTTATCCTACATCCTTTAGCCATTATTGACATATAATATATGGTTTTTGACCTTCTTGGAAAGATCTATCTATTGGAACTAATTTTGGTACCTAATTCTACTTGTAGTTCTACTATTGTTCCTAGAAAAATGCTTATTTTGAAACTGTTGAAGATGCTTAATGCTACTAAGTGCTCAACTTTGATTCTTTATTTCCCAAATATGATTGTATCCCTAATCAGTAAACTTCACTTCACCTTTTGACATGATTAATGCTTTGGATCCTTTGAATGTGCCCTAAATGTGATGTTCATGTACTTATGTGGTTGTATTCTTGATACTTGTGCAAAAGTAGATTCTAGTTGATTACACCCCTAAGTTCACCATAAAATTAGACACTATCATAATTTGTGAAACTAAATGAAATGTAACACATTCATGTGCTCTTTGTTTACATATCACCTACCTATGACACCTAACATGTTCTTAATGTAAATGTTATATTTTTGGACTCTAACATTGCTAGATCACACTCTAATGTTGGATATGCTACCTTAATGACTTCATATCAGTGGAATTATCATGCTAAAGCTCTACAATCTTAACTTGAGCTACTTAGCGCAGCTATGGCTTGGAAATGTACCAATCTTGCTTGGCAACAATATAGTATGACTAGTTATGTTTGTATGATCAAATCACAACAAGTAATCATTTTTGATGATCCTATAACCCCAAATCAGTTATGATCTCACCATATATCTGATCTAAAGTGGATGTTAACCCTACAACCAAGTAGCTTCGATAATGCTTGGAAACTACAATGTTAATCACATGCTTGAATGACTTAATGGGATATGTTTGAATGCTTTGAAACCTAGACCTAGGGAAACATCCACATGACTCGTATGATGCTTATCTGATCAAACTCTAGTGATCTAAGACTGTATTATGTCTTCTTTATCCTAGGTCCCCTTTTTGGTTCAGATCATCTCTAGAGATCTTATCATAACTTGCTTGCTACTCACAAGGTACATTTACCTCTTGACCCTACAATGTTATTGGCTTGTTTGTATGTATGCTCGTATGAATACTTGGCTAGGTAATTACTTGTTTGATCTACATGTTCCCTATAATTAGTATGTTCATTTTTCTTGAAATATTTGAACAAACCTTGAACATAATTGAACTTGTTCATTATCCAAACCTAGTGTACCTACTTGTATTCTCGGGGTAAGGGCACAAGGTTGGGAGCCTTGCTAGAAATGTCCATATAAGGCGAACCATGTTGATAAAAGGGTTGGCTAATCTTGAGCACCCTTACGGACCCTTCCAGTGGGAAGCTGGTCAATGGCCATAATATGTTTTTGAAGTATAATGGAAATGCACTTAAAATATGTTTTATATAGAAAAATGTTGTTAAGTGTTCTCTCCTTATTGGTACTTCTTGTTTAATATGATGTTTCTAGACAAGCTACTTTTATACTACTCTTAAACTTCTTACATGCCTTTTCATAGCATTCTTAATGCTTTAGCATTAATATGTTTTGTTTATTGATTTCGTTGTTGTCAATGATCCGCTGCACTCTGGTCTCAAATGAAACACCAATGGGTTATGGTTTAAATAGAAATGGGTACATGTTTCTCTATCCCCCTTCTAGTATCTTATTACATCTTGTTGTTACTTCTTTTACATATATACTGCCTGTGTGATACATGTGATGAGATCCATTCTAGGGACGGACGCCTCGGTCCACTCGCCTTTGGCTATGCAACCATTAGGAGTGTGGACTTATGGTAACAAATGGTTCCGTGACAAATGGTATCAGAGCAATACACATAGGCCTCTATATATGTTTATGGCATAACACATCTTAAGAACCTAGGAAGGACTAAAATTCCTTTCCCCAAACTTAGAGAGTCTTCTAGCATCTCATCTTTTCTTTAAGGAGCACCTAAGCCACCCAAGTAGATGATGATTAGGTAATTTCTCATCTCCTCATGTGATTCTCCTCTCATGACTATTAATCACATGAAATCTCGATTTTGGGTAGCTTATGCATGGGAAAAGTAAAATTCACTTGAAATCATGAAAGGTTATTGAGATGTTAATGCCATGATCTGACTTTAAATTTCTAACCCTATTTGATGTATGAAAATACTTTTAAAAGTATTGTACTCATGTCTATAGTTTATGAAACTCAATGTTACCCGCTCAGATATATGTGCTTTCTATGTTTGAGGTAAATTTGTGATATGGTGAAATAAGGTGGAACTCATGTTTTACACCTCATGTTTGATAAGGTCCCTATTGATAGAACCTATGTTGCTCTATTATTGAATAAACCTCAAACATAGTTAAGCAAACGTTCCCCTATTTGATATGTACCATTATCATGCCATGAAATGACTATGTCTCTAAAACCCTAGATCATGATGTGAATACTTGTTGTAAGAGGAAAATCCCCTATTGACCATTATTTCCTCTTTTTAGACTCAATTGAATGCTATGATGGACCGATCTGAATCTTGCACTATTATGCTCAAACCCTAGAGTTCTCAATTTGACTTCTTGATTTCTAAAATACACCCTTACCTTGATCTTGAAAGGAAGGGAACACGATTATGAACTTGATCTTGCAAAAGGTTGAAGTTTGGATGCCCTATTATGATCTTGATCTTGTTTATCATGACTCCATAAAGTACTATTAGACAATTGTTGCTCACCCTAATTGGATATGCATGATGGATCATGCCTAATATGGACTAATTTGCTAGATTAGGGTGGTAGTTGACTTGTGAATCCCCTAACCTATATCACATCCCTATTATAACTACCTCTAAATTCTCACCTTGTGGATTATTTAGAGTTTGTAAAGGTTACCCCTTTCATACTATTTTGATTTCTTGACCTAAGTCCCTTATAGGTCAGATATATACAACAATATTTATACTCAATTTTAAATCTTGATTAAATGATGATCATAAAACATGATGACTTGACTATATCTTACGGCTGAATTCCTCAAAAGACCTAGGCCTAGATCATTCATCAATCAGGAATACCATGAAAATGAACTCAATGTTGATACCATGAAATGTTGAATGATGCTCGAGATGTTGCTCAATTGTTGCTCGATTGTTGTATACGGTTGAATGATCACCCCTAAGGTCTAATAGGAACCTAAACCCTATCTTTGAAATATTTGGACTTATGAATTTGATGTCCAAACTCGACCATGGATATTGATGTACAAAATATTGACTCATGATTATTAATCTTGATATTGGCCTGAATCTTACGATCACCTTATTTGGATCTTGAGATCACCCTCAATATATGACTTATGACTTTCGTGTTGACAAATCTCAAAAAATTGAATTTTTTTACTATGTTGATTCACTCTATTAATGATTTAAGGGTGAGCTCCATGTGGACTAGGGTGGGACCTTCCATCGATTTTGAGCACAAAATCTCGATTTTGATATATGATGTTGGTCTTGAATTGTTGAAATATGAAATCTCAATCATGGACCCCACCTAGGCCAATGTAGAAGCTAGAATCTTAAATTTTGGGATTGAAATTCATGTCTTACTCTTAAACTCTATTTGATGGACCTAAAATGTGATCTCTCCAAATTGGTGATCTATATGGAAATCTTTCTAAATTGTTGACTCAGGTGATGACACTTCCAATTTAATGATCTAGATGACTATGCCTTAACCATGATACTCGATTTCTCAATTTCAGAATGACATGGATTTTGCAACTAGTGATGATAACTTATGATAATAATAGGATGCTCTTGAAGATGAATGGAAAAAACTCAATCTTGATTGCATGACTTGATCCAATTTTGGAGATAAAATTTCTTTTAAGGTGGAGAGGATATGATAACTTGGGTCTACTTCTCTCTCTCTCTCTCTCTCTCCATACATGTTTTATGCACTTCATCCTTTCTCAAGTTTATCACTATTGATTTTATGATTGAATGTACCTCATTGCTTAATTAAATCATCTTACATGCATGTGTCTTGTATTGACACTCAATTGCCTTTTGACCTAAGTTTCAACTTCTTCATATGTCCCCATTTTCCCAATTTGTTTGCACCAAATAAATGTCCTCAACTTACTCTCTGATGTATGTAAAGTCATAGAGTTTCTAATTATCTTTCTAAGGAATAAAAAATCATCTAAATTAGATCTATGTAGCTCAAGATATGATAGTTGGAGGGTTTGAATTTCTAATCTCTTTTTCATCTTGATTTGAGCCTTAATGGGCCAAAATTGGGGGTGCGACCCAGCAAGGTGGGCAGCCCCTGCCCTTGAGCCAAGTCAGCGATTCGAGTTTCTTGTTTTGTACCAATATCTTTTATCCTGGTTGGGTTGTTATTGTCCATTGGATAGGCATCCATGGATCAACCCTGGTGATCAAACGATCAGGACTCCTTATCCTTTACCCATACCACCGTCGGTGCAAAGGCCACTGGACTACACCTACTCCTCCTTAGGCACCCCATACTCCCGCTTATTGGTGTAATTTGAGGCTTCCTTTGCCTATAAATCTCCCTTTCTAACATTTTCCCACACCTTTCTTCGGATTTTGCTAACCCAAGCCGCCCAACCACCTTCTCTAGCCTTACTCAGTGGTGGCTGCACTGGTGCCTAGCCCACTTTGAGCATTCTTTCCCTAATCATCCTTGGCACCATCCAAGAGAACGTGCAACTCTGCCAACCCTAGGCAAAGCTGGACGGACATGGTGGAGATATGATGGCCTCTACCACAAACCACCTCATTGGGGGGCATGACCCTCACTTTCCTTGGTCATGCTTGAGGACTATTTGAGCCTCGCTAGATCCGTGCGAGATGGGGCAACATATTTTCATGCCCTCCCTCCCTCCCATCATTGTCTCCTCCCAACTCCGGTGAGAGCCGCTGGCATTGAGACCGTTGTTCGTAGCAGCTGGAAGGCATGGGAGAAAGATAATCGCCGCCCCTTTCATCGAGTTTAGATGGGTGGATCGTGAGCTGACACCGGTGCGTGTGTGGCTGAGCCCCATAGAGTCACGGGCTAGGTAGGATGCAGCTGGGCGACCCGATCAACTGCTGACCACCGAGCGACTTTGGGTGGTCAGAAGTCACCTGAGGACGCCGCAGGCGGTGAGGAGCGGTCAAGGGCCAGAGGAAGCTATGGGAGGGGCGCCACCAATACCTTCTCCACCCTTGGATTCAGATCCAAGGGTCCAGATCGAATGATATTTGGTACTTCGTTGAAAAACCCTTTTCCCCTACATCCTTTGACCGTTCTTGACATATAATATATGCTTTTTGACCTTCTCGACGAGACCTATCTGTTGGAACTAATTTTGGATCCTAATTATTCTTGTAGTTATACTATTTTTTTCTCCAAAAAATGCTTATTTTGACACTTTTGAAGATGCTTAGTGCTACTAAGTACTCAACTTTGATCCTTTACATCCCAAATATGATTGTATCCCTAAATCAGTAAAATTCACTTTATCATTTGACATGATTAATGCCTTGGATCATTTGAATGTGCACTAAATGTGATGTTCACATATTTATGTGGTTGTATCCTTGATACTTGTGCAAAAGTGGATTCTAGATGATCACACCTTTAAGTTATTGGCTTGTGACACTAAATGAAATGCAACACACTCATGTGCTCTTTGTTTACATATGACCTCCCTATGACACCTAACATGTTCTTAATGCAAATTTTATATTGACTCTAACATAGCTATATCATACTCTAATGTTGGAAATGCTATCTTAATGATTTCATATCAGTAGAATTATCATGCTATAGCTCTACAATATTAACTTGATCTACTTAGTGCTGCTATGGCTTGGAAATGTACCAATCTTGCTTGGAAACGATCTAGTATGACTAGTTATGTTTGTATTATCAAATCATAACAAGTAATTAATTTTGATGATCCTATAACCCTAAATCAATTATGATCTCACCATATATCTGATCTAAAGTGGATGTTAACCCTACAACCAAGTAGCTTTGATAATGCTTGGAAACTATTATGTTAATTACATGCTTGAATGACATAATGGGATATGTTTGAATGCTTTGAAACCTAGACCTAGGGAGACATCCACATGACTCATATGATTCTTATCTGATCAAACCCTAGTGATCTAAGACTCTATTATGTCTTCTTTATCCTAGGTCCCCTTTTTGGTTTAGATCGTCTCTAGAGATCTTCTCATAACTTTCTTGCTACTCACAAGGTACATTGACCTCTTAACCCTACTATGTTATTGGCTTGCTTGTATGTATGCTCGTATGAATGCTTGGTTAGGTAATTACTTGTTTGAGCTATTTGTTCCCTATGATTAGTATGTTCTTTTTGTTTGAAATATGTTGAACAAACTTTGAACATAATTGAACTTGTCCATTATACAAATCTAGTGTACCTTCCTATATTCTCAAGGTAAGGGCACAAGGTTGGGCACCTTTTTGGAGATGTCCATATAAGGCGGACCATGTCAATGAAAGGGTAGGCTAATCTTGAGTTCCTTATGGACCCTTTCAGTGGGAAGTTGGTCAGTGGCCATAATATGTTGTTGAAGTATAATGGAAATGCACTTAAAATATGTTTTATATAAGAGAATGTTGTTAAGTGTTCTTGCCTTATTTGTACTTCTTGGTTAATATGATGTTTCTAGCAAAGAAACTTTTATACTACTCCTAAACTGCTTGCATGCCTTTTCATAACGTACTTAATTCTTTAGCATTAATATGTTTTGTTTATCAATTTTGTAGTTGTCAAAGATCTGCTGCACTCTGGTTTCAAATGAAACACCAATGGGTTATGGTTGAAATAGAAATGGGTACATGTTTTTCTATCCCCCTTTTAGTATCTTATTGCATCTTTTTGTTATTTCTTTTACATATATAATGCATGTGTGATACATGTGATGAGAACCATTCCAGGGACAAACACCCCTGTCCACTTGCCTTTGGCTGTGTAGCCATTAGGAGTGTGGACTTTGGGTAACAAACTGTTCCGTGACACCTTGATAGTGTATCACAGTGAACTCCACATAAACATAATGATGTATTAGAAATAAGAAATCACACAATATTAAGTCATGGTGTGATTATTAATGAACTAGCTAATCTTCCAATTTCCTATTTGGCACATGCTTTACACTAAAACAATATACTGTGTAAAATGGTTCAAAAAGACACCATATAAGATATGGCATGGGAGGTGTCCCAACATGTATTTTGTACGGATTAGGATTGAATGCTTGTATAAGAAAATAGTTTGTTGAAAAGATTTGTCCATAAATCACATAAATGGTATTTTGCTGAAAACCACTTTTATATTCCAATCCAACAACAAAATTGTTTGTTGCCATGACGAATGTATTATTAAAGGACCAAAGGAATCAGTGGGAGAAAAGTAGAACTCAAAAAGTTTGAGGCCAACAAGATAACATTGTACCTATAAAGGTACAATAGGAACAAATAGAATCAAAAATTGTTGTGGAATCTCAAGCTCCTTATGTAACACAAAACCTCATAGATCTAGTAGAACATACTCTGAGTTTGAAATATTATGACATATTAAAACTCTAAAAGGTGGTGAGTTGGTCATAATATGATGAGACAACAACCTATCTAGAAGATATTGAGGCACCAATATATGATAAATGGCTAGAGGCCATGGGATCTAAGATGGACTCCATGTACACCAAGAAGGGGATCCACCTGAAGGGGTGAAACCCATAGGGTGAAATTGGGTCTTTAAGAAGAAGACCAACATGGATAGTAATGTAGTAACATGTAAGAGCAAATTGGTTGGATAAGGTTTCAAACAAGTTCAAGTTGTTAAACATGACAAACTTCTTTTCACTAGTTGCATGGTTGAATCCATTAGGATCATGCTTGCCATTCCAACTTAATAAGACTATGAGATTTGGAAAAATGGATTCTAAAAACACATTCCTTAACATGAATAATGTAAAGAAGGTGTACATGATACATCCTGAAGGTTTTATAAATCTAATATTGCAAATAACATGTATAAACTACAAAGGTCAATCTATGGATTGAAGCAAACATCTTCGAGATGGAATCTTCTATTTGATAAGACAGTCAAAGAATTTGACTTTGGTAAGAATGAAAATGAAATTTGTGATAAAAATAATTTATTGGGTGCATATTTATATTCTACATAATCATGGGGAATAATATCCTTATACTACAAATATTAAAATCTAACTAGGAAAGTACCTTATATGTGAAGAGTTTAGGCAAATCATCCTATGTGATAGGAATTAAGATTTATAGAGATAGATTTGGAAAGTTTCTTGACCTAAGAAAGACCACATACATTGCCAAGACGTTGTAGGAGTTCGACATGCATGACTCAATGAGAGAAAATCTGTCCATGTTTCATGGATTACTCTATCAAGATCCTAGTGTCCCAATTCTTGTAAAGAATACAAAAACATGAATGCGATGCCATATGAATTCACAATTGGAACTATCATGTATGAAATATTATGCACTCATCCCACTTATGTATTAGACATGATAAGAGGATACATGTCATATCCTAGTGAAGGTTACTAGAATGCCATAAGGAACATTCTTAAGGACTTGAGAAGCACTAAAAGTATTAGTTCTTTAGTTATGGTAATAATGAAGAGTTACATGCAAATGGTTACATTGATGTAAACTTCTAAAATGACATAGTAGATCACAATCTAAAATTGTGTTTGACCTTAAAATGGAAGTTTAAGCTAGAAAAGTTCCAAGCAAGAGACAATTGCTATTTTTACATAGAAGTCGAGTATCTTAATGTTATGAAAATAATGATAATATTGTATGGATCTAGAATTCATTTGCATGAACGTATGGGAGGTTCTAACCGTTGATCACACAGTACAAATAATGTGAAGACAATGGTGCTAATGGATAGGCAATTAATATAAAATACCATACTACAACAATTCCATCTCATATGAAAAGTCATACAACGAAGAGACGTGAAACTTGCAAAATACCAACTAGAAGAAAATGTTGCTAACTGGATATAAAAGCACTTGTGTAAGAATAACATGAAGGAAATGTTAAGATCACATGGAATGCCATTCATGGATGATTGACATTAAGTGCAAGTGGGAGTTTGTTGGTACGTATTCCCAAAGAGCCAATCATACAATGATTGTAATGGAGAATCAGATACATGATTTGATAGTGATAAAAGGTAATTACATCTGTTATGTTTGTCTCAATCATTAGATGATGACACAAACATCATACATGTCTAAAGAATTATGTTACTCGATGACATATGTCTTTATGTTGAGGACCTAAGCAATGAGATCATATGTATGATAAGAGTACATACATTCTTTTTATGTCCCTAATCAGATATCAATACGGAAGAAAAATAGATAACAATAATACATACGACTAGAGTGTGTGTTGACTGATGACATAGTCTCCTTAGTCATGATACATGATATTAAGTCAAACACACAAGTACATGTTATATAACAATGTATTGTATAGATCCACCATGAGGGTGATACATGGAGACCATGGAATGGTAGTCAGAATCAACTCTCATAGTAATAGTGGTGATTGCGGTTCTTAGACCTAAAGTCACTATACTCATCACCTATTGTTCGATGCATTTTTTCATCTAACGTGACCTTGAATAAGGGTCATTATAAAGGTGATACTTGGCTGCATTGTGACACATGGGGATTGAGTGTGAGTGATGTAGATGGGATTTGTCCCTCCTATAGGGGATTGACTTCTAGGCCACTTGATAAGTGAAATTGAGAAATGTATGTCCATCCACATGTGACTTAATATGTGATAAGTGAGACCACATGCATCTCAGAAAGTCTTATGTAGTTAAAGGAACATGAAATGAACATTGAGAGGATGACAATTTCATGCCTCGAGTTCAATCTGAATTTCAGATTTAAAGGAATTATACGATCATGGTAACACTGATCAAAGATTTTAGGTTGAAGTTGTCCTCCAACTTTCCAAATTACTTGTATAGCAATGATGTATTGATAGATACCACTCATTGCTTGTGATGTCATAAGTTGGTTCTAGACATTCAGTGCCAATGTGATTTGGGACCTATAGGGTCACACACATAGGATGCACATGGAAAAGGAGTTTACCCATGAATAAAGTTTAACTTGATTAATAAAGTGTTTAGGTATTCAATTTGAACAACATTGTTTGTATATTTGCTGAGCTGGAAAATGAAACGACCATTTCACAAATGAAACGAACATTTTTCAAGTGAAATGACCATTTCGTGAAACGAAGCAACCATTTCAAAAGTGAAATGGCCAGTTCATCATCTCGGTTGTCTACTTCAATGATCAATATGATTGGATCAAGGATTGGTGTTGACTGCATGTTGTGCATTAATCAAATAATGAATGCCAATGTGATTGAAAATAGGAAAGTTAGTGAACTTACTTGTTCAATAGTGGAACAATCAATTTACCATTCATAGATTCCAGAAAATTGTCTTTTCGACTCCCAATTGATTTGGAAACCCTGAACCCTGGCCCTCCTATAAATAGAGGAGTAGTCAAGGCTTTCAGAGATCATTCCAAAATGTTGTCCTCTCGGGTAGTGGTAACTAGAAAGCCTGAGCAAGTCCTAACCGTAAAAGGGAGAGACAAAAAAAAAGACAACATGGGTGAGTAATCCAAACCTAGCAGGTTGATGTTTGAAGGAATAACTCCTTCCTGTTGGCTTTGGTAGAATAACATGGAGTTTCTAGTGGTCTACGTGGACTACTACAAAGGTGAGGAGGTTGTTGCCACCCGCTAGGAGGACACCGTCAACCTCTATCCATGGTGTTGTACCAAGAGGGAATTGGTGACAAACTACTTGAGTGAAATTTGGAGAAGAAGCACACTACTACAAGGATAAGTTGGTGGACTTGTTCTAGAACTAGGTATATCCCTTGCAACCTTCTTTCCTAGATACTTTATTGTTGATGCAATCTGCTGGTTTGGGAATCAGACACTAAATTTTTTTGTTTCCGTTGCCTTATCTCTCACCCCAATTTTCCAACATTTGCATGGCTAGTTGTCTTATCAATCACTAGATTTGGGTAAACAATATTGATACTATACTTGAGGGGGATTAGTATTTATAGTAATAAATATAACAACTAAAATAAACATCAAACCATATTCACAAACCCCCTTATATTTCCACAATGGGAGATCACCACTAGTTCCTAGTAGGGCCTCCAGGAAACCACCTCAAGACATTCTTTTACTTGTGGCCAAAGGAAGGTCACGACCTTTGTTCTCTTTGACAAGTTGAAGGAGAACCACCCATGTCCTCTTTTTCAGGATGAAGGAGGACCATCACTTCTTCTTGACCAATTCTCACTTCTCTCAACTTTAAGAACCACTAGAGGACTTATCCACATGTGAGAGACATTGGGAGAATGGAAATAAATTTTAAATAGAAAAATATTTTCTGGTGATATTCTATAAAGAGTAATGGTTATTTTTTAATTGGAGAAGGTCTACTTGAGCATAAACATGGACCATGAACACACACTATCATTATGATATTTTTGTATTCTATTTAATGCTAAGTATGTCAAATTGATTACATGTTATTCCTATATGTAGGAATAGATTAGGGTCAGTTTAGGGATGCAAATTTCGAGTGTCAAAGAGAATTTTTGGTGTAAGAGTCTTTAGCTGGAGTCAAAATGAAAGGTAAGAATGAAATAGTGTTTTGACTAACCCTCAATTGAAATATACTTTAATCTATATGTATTTAAGTTGAATTTTACTTTGATCAAAGCATATAGGGTGATATACCAGTTCAAATAATGGCTAGAAAATTAAGTTATATGGTTTTAACTACCCTTCATTCTAGGTAGAGTTTGACAAAGATGAGAATAGTTGAAATAACAACTCATGTGACAGAAATATAGAAGATTATTTGCTTTGATATATCTCCCATCCAAATTGAGTGTTTGGCTGATCCCAACTAGGTAGAACTAGAACTTTGATCTAGAGTTTTGCTGAACTTAAAAGGTACTAAAAATGTGTTTTGTCTCTAGACACATGAGAAATGCAAATAGTGTTTTTGTGGCTTTGTTTGGATGTAATTAATACGAAAGTGTCTAGTGGGTTCAAAACTAATCCTTTTACATGATATTAAATGTATGTAAATTTTACAACACTTTTGAGTTATTTGACATAAAATACAAGTGAATGTTTTCTCCTTGCGTACTAGATGTCTATATCATTTTTCTAAATCCTATAATTTTATAAACACTTAACAAAATAGTTTAAAACTATCACAGAACTATTTGTTACCCTAAGTCCACACTCCTAATGTCTACACAGACAAAGGCGAGTAGACTTGGGCATTCGTCTGTAGAATGGCACAAATATTTCACACAAGCAATATATATATATATATATATATATATATATATATATATATATATCTGTGTGTGTGTGTGTGTGTAAAAGTAGAAACAACAAGACTAAAGAGATATTAGTATAGGAACATAGAGATAAAAAACAAGTACCCATCTCTATATTCAAGAAACGGATTGGTATTTCATTTTCTTATCTTAGAATCTTGAGCACAACAGATCTTCATTTGGCAACTACAAATTTGATAACAAAAATATATCAATGCGAGTGCATTAAGTACGCTATGGAAAAACATGTAAATAGTTTAGGAGTAATATAAACTTACTTGGCTAGGAACATGATAGCGAACAAGAAGTAGATACAACTCATGAATACTTAATGATAACATTTTATACAAAGCATGTCTTAGGTTTCTTGATCTAGTGTATCAACCTTAGGTTATATAATGGATTTATATATATTATGTTTGAGATTTTGTCAACATATTATAACCAAACATGAAAGTAGTATCCATAGGAATAGTATTTTAACCAAGAAATTAAATATCCAAGCATTCATATGAGAATACATACAATCAAGCCAATATCATAGCAGGGTCAAAGAATTAAGTGGAACTTGTGAGTAGAGTACACGTCATGATCCATGGGTAGGATTGCTAGAGAGAGTCCATCCCCAAGGGGACCTAATATTTAAAAATACATAATTGTTTCTTAGGTCAATAGGTTTTATTAACAAAAACATGATATAAGTCACATGGATGTTCCCCTAGTACTAGGTTTTAAATAGATTAACTTGGGTCCAAAGTCCCATACATACATGTAATTGTTCCACATAGTTCAAAAGTCACATCAAAACCTTAGGTGTAGGTGATACATCCACATCATGAGTAATACTAGATAAGAAAAATATTTGATTTGAAAAAGGGAAACATAAGATTTGTACTACTATCATGTTCCAATATGCAATGTCATGCTTATTTATATAAGATCCATTTCAAGCAATATGGTCATATTTCCAAGTCATAGAAACACTAAGTAGATCAAGTTAGGATGTAGAGCTATAGCATGCTAAATCAACTGATTTGAAGTCTTACGATACATGTCTAACTTTAGAGCATGGTTTTACCAAGGTTAGATCCCAATAAGAAACATATGCATTTAGATCAGACTAGGTGTTACATGTAGTCAAAAGAGAACATTAGTTCACAAAATGGTCTTGTAAGTCCAACATAGGAGAAAGGAACATGATCATTGTTAGAAGAGGTATCGAACACCACAAAGTTTAATGATCTGATCTAGAGAATCATACAATTTTGAAATAATCATCATGTTACATTATATAATTACAAGTGATGGGAAATGGCCACAATTATGCTCAAAAGATGAGTACTTAAGATCTTATAAGAACAATATGGCAATAAGTATGAGATCTTGGTCCTACATACTTAGAAATTACTGATTTAAGTCAAGAATGAGGTTTAGGGGTCACTTTAAAACAATATTCAACATTTAAGAGATGATCTTTGTTGTGAAATCCCATTTCAAGACATTTATGAAACATTAGATCATTAATTGCAAGGATGGGTGAAGTTAAAAAATGTTGATGCATAAACATGTTCAATTTATTGAAATAAGGCTAAAATATAAGTTTGAGGCATAAAAGATCAAATATCATTCATATAATAGTATATAACATCTTAAAAAGGCTTTAAATGTATGCATTTTGGGATATTAGAAGAAATACTAGTAGAACTAGTCTCTAAAAATACTTTTATTACAAATATACCATTTTTATGATCAAAATGATATATCAGAAGTCCAACTTTGGAGCTAGCATGATAAAGTTATGATTTTTCCAAATATACCTTGCAAATGGTAAAGTTGAGCCATTTGATCTTGATCCTAGGCCAGGGGAGGTGCTTGGATTTGTGCAATCTGATCTGGGCCTCATGGACGCGCTCTGTGAAGTGATGGTCTACAACCGCCATGGGATGGACTCTTCACCAGAATTGAAAGCCACTAATCACCGCCCACTATGAACTTGCTCGCAAGCCCTGGTTGTTGTCCACCTCAGGCTAACTCTGCTATAGCATATGAAGGAGTTTGATGGTGGTCCAGCAAACTCGTCGAGAGGGGAGGCTCTCTGGTCCATCTTGTGGCTGGGTACCCTCGCCTGGATGCCACCCAGTTGAGGAGAGGCTATTTGAAGGTGACGACACTTTTAAAACTCAACAAAATAGATAGGAGAAGGAACGCCAAAAGCAAACCCACCATGGTAGTGCCTTGTTAGGGTTTTAGATTTAGGGGTAGAAGAGAGGTGTGGTGCGGGAAAAATGAGAGAAAAAGGGAGGAAAACACAAGGGAAGGAAGTAATATATAGGAAGACAACTTTGATTTGATGAAAAGAGTTGTGGAGTGGGGTGATTGGTGGTATATCAGGAAGGTACACTATAGCACTACTACAATGTATGGACAGAGATAGGGGATGAAGTCCCAACCATCTGATTGAGGCATGATCCATGGTAGGCAATATCCATTGGCTGTGGTTCAATTTCTCATTTCTAGGGAGTTCTAATTGGTTGATCAAAGAAGGTGTGGGAGTCAAGAGAAAGGAGCAAGGGACGCGGATCCCCCCCCCCCAAATTGGGCCCATTTGGGTCTAAATTCAAATGTAAAGCTAAAATCAAGGGTAAAACAAGTGATTTTCAAAGAGGCATATCTCTCTCATACTAGCTCGGATTTGGGTGAAATTTGATGCATCGAAAATTTGAGATTGTCCTCCTACAACATGAAAACACAAGAAGTGTAGATTTATACAAGGGTATGATCAAAATCAAGAGAGAGAGAGAGGATAATGTGTTATATTAAGGTAAATTTGATTTTCATTCAAATTGGGCATTGTCTTAGTTGTACATGTATACTAGATGGACCAATTGTGCACATGAACTCATTCAAACATGAAATTAGTGGTGAGAATAAGAGAGATGTCAAATTTGGAAGTTACATAAAAGGGGAAAGTTTAAGGTTATCACATCCTCCCCACCTTAAAAGAAATTTTGTCCCTAAAATTAATTCAATCCATTAATTGAGAATGGGATTACATAGTTCATGGTATGATATTCTCGATACTTCTCCAACATCAACACTATTTCAAGATCGCGTGATCGAGTATCATAGGTCGTACATAGTCACATAGATCATCAATTTGGAAGATCATTACATGAGTCACAATTTTGGAAAATCACCCTATCGATCACAAATTTGGAGAGATGACATTTCAAGCCAATAAGATAGAGTTCAACAGTAAAGCATGATTTTGTTTTCTAACATTTATGGTTCTGACTTCTACATTGGCCTAGGTGGGGTTATACATCCATGATTGAGATTTCATATTTTAACATTTCGAAACTTACATCATATTTCAGTTATGTAATTTCGGGTTCGATATCGTGATTTTGCTTTCAAGATCAGTGCAAGGTCCCACCCTAGTCCACATGGATCTCACCCCTTAGTCATAAATAGAGAGAGTAAACATAATCATACTTTCAAAATTTTATGATATGTGAACATGAAAGTCATCAGTCATATATCGAGTGTGATCTCAAGATCCAAATAGGGTGGTCATAGGAGTCGAACCAAAATCAAGATCAATAATTATGCATCAATTTTTTTATTCAATAAAGAGAGTCAAGTTTGGACGTCAAAGTCACAGTCTAAACATTTTGAAGGTAAGCTCTAGATTCTTATTTTAAACCTTAGAGGTGACTTAGGTCTATACCCTTTCCTAAGGTTTTTATTGAGATGCCATTCTCATTTTTCTTGTGGTTTCTCTAACAACATTCGAGTGCATTACTTTCTATGTAATTCTTAAACTCAGATTTTCTCCATATCTTAGGGTGGACATCATTTGCCTTATGTCCTAGCATTGGGCTCATGGTGACCTTACCTTCTAGGCTTGGTCTTCTCGGTGACCTTCGCTCTTAGAATTGGTCTTAATTTGGCATTCCCTCCTAGGCTTGACGCCTTGACAAGCTTCCCTACTAGGCTTGGTCTTCATATTGACCTTCCCTCATGGGAGTGGCCTCTTGGTGACCTTCCCTCCTAAGCTTGGTCACCTAGTGTCATTCACTTCCTCAGTGACTTTTCCTTACATTCCTTAGAGATGGCATAGTTGGGTTTAAAGAATTATATTCAATATATGTTTTTTCATGCTTTGTATACTTAACCATACAAACATTAGGTGACATCCGTGGTTATGTCAATTCTTAAAATGATTGATTAACTCACCCTTCTAGGGGTGATTATTCATCCATATACAACATTTGAGAAAAAATTGAACAACAGTTAGAGCATTATTCAACATTTCATGGCATCAATATCGAGTTTATTTTTATGGTATTCATGGTTGATGAATGATCTAGGGATAGGTGTTTCTAGGAACTTGACCACTAGCTATAGTCAACATCATCATATTCCTAGATAGTCATTAAATTGTGATTTTGAGATTGAGTATCAAAATCATTGTAGACATAACCTATTAGGAATTTAGGTCAAGAAATCAAAATAGTATGTAAAGGGTTACCATACAAATCTCTAAATAAATCACTGCGATCAAAATTTAGAGGCAGTCATAATAGAGGTGTGACCTAGTTTAGGGGAGTCATAAGTCAACTACCACCCTAATCTAGCACATTATTCCATAGTAATCACGAGCCATCAAGCATATCCAAATACAGAGAGTATAAACTATCAAATTGTATTTCACAAAGTCAAACATCAATTCCGTAATAGGGAAACCATACTTCAGTATTTCTTTTCCTACAAGATCAAGGTCATTATTTCATTCCCTTCCTTTCAAGATCAAGGTATGGGTAGATTTTGAAAATCAGAAGTCAAATGGAGAACTCAAGAGTTTGATCTTAATCAGGTGATGTTGAGATCTAGATCCATCTCATTATTTTAATTGAATCTATAAAGAGGAATATTAGTCAATTGGGGATTTTCCTCTTGTAACAAATATTCAAATCATGATCTAGGGTTCCAAAGACATGGTCATTTTTTGGCATGATCATTGCACATATCAAATAGGTGAAAAGTTTTCCTAACTATGTTTGAGGTGTGATCAATAATATGCAACATGGTTTACCCAATATGAACCTCATCTAACATGAGGTGTAAGACATGAGTTCCACCTTATTTCACCATACCAAGATTTTACCTCAGACATAGAGAGACTTATATCCATTTTAGTAATATTGAGTACATCACTTTCAAGACTATTTTGATACATTCAATGGGGTTTTAAAATCAAGGTCAGATCATGGCATTATCATCTTGATCAACTTTCATGATTTCAAATGAGTTTGAACTTTCCCATGGATACGCTACCCATAATGGAGATCTCATGTGATCAATTGTCATGAGAGAAGAATCACATGAGGAGATGAGAAGACTTACTAATAATTATCTATTTGGGTGGTTTACGTGGTCCTTAAAGAGGAGATGAGATGCTAGAAGACTCTGTAAACTTTGAGGGAAGGATTTTAGTCCTTTCTAGGTTCTTAAGCTATGTTATGCCTTAAAAACATATAGAGGCCTGTGTGAATGGCTCTGATACCATTTGTCATGGAACTGTTTGTTACCCTAAGTCCACACTATTAAATGCTACATAGACAGAGGTGAGTAGACTTGGGCATCCGTATGTAGAATGGCACAATATTTCACATAGGTAATATATATGTAAAAGAAGAAACAACAAGACTAAAGAGATAACAAGATATGAAACATGGAGATAACAGATAAATACCCATTTCTATATTCAAGCAACCCATTGGTGTTTCATTTCTAATCTTAGAGTCTTGAGTGAAGCAGAACTTCATTTGACAACTACAAATTTGATAAATAAAATATATCAATGCGAGTGGATTGAGTATGCCATGAAAAAACATGTAAACAATTTAATAGTAATAAAAAAAATACTTGTCTAGGAACATGATATTGAAAAAGAAGTAGAAATAACTTGTGAATACTTAACAATAGAATTTTATACAAAGCATGTTTTAGGTTTCTTAATGCATTGTATCAACTTTAGGTTATATAATGGATTTCTATATATTATGCTTGAAAATTTTGTCAACATATTATAACCAAACATGAAAGTAGTATTCATAGGAACAATAGTTCAACCAAGCAATTAAATAGCCATGCATTCTTACAAGCATATAAACAAACAAACCAATATCATAGTAGGGTCAAGAGATTAAGTGTACCTTGTGAGTAGAGCACACGTCATGATCCATGAGTAGGATTTCTAGAGAGGGTCCAATCCCAAGGGGACTAAGATTTAACAAGGCATAATTATGTCTAAGATAAGTAGGTTTGATTAAGAAAACAAGATATAAGTCATGTGGATGTTCCCCTAGTCCTAGGTTTCAAATAAATTAACTTGGGTCCATAGTCCCTTACATGCATGCAATTATTCCACATATTTCAAAAGTCACATCAAAACCTTAGGTCTAGGTGATACATCCACATCACGAGTAATACTAGATAAGGAACATCTCTGATTTGAAAAAGGGAAACATAAGATTTGGATTACAACCATGTTTCAACATGCATGATCATGCTTATTCATATGAGATCCATTTCAAGCAATATGATCATATTTCCAACTCCTAGAATCACTAAGTAGATCAAGTTAGGATGTAGAGCTATAGCATGATAAATCAACTGATTTGAATTCTTAAGATACATGTGTAACATTAGACCGTGTTTTTAGAAAATTTAGATCCCAAGAAGCAACATATGTATTTATATCACACAAGGTGTTACATGAAGTCAAAAGAGAACATTAGTTCACAAAATGGTCTTGTGAGTCCAACATAGGATGAAGGAACATGATTGTTGTTAAAATAGGTATCAAACACCAAAAATTTTAATGATTTTGAGCTAGATAATCATAAAATTTTGAAATAATCATCATTTTACATTATATCATGGCAAGTGATAGGAAATGGACACAATTATGATTAAAAGATGAGTACTTAAAATCTTAAAAGAACAATATGACATAAAAGTATGAGATCTTGGTCCAACATACATAGAAGTTACTAATTTAAGTCAAGCATGAAGATTTAGGGGCACTTTCAAACAATAATAAACATTCAAGAGATGGTGTTTATTGTAAAATCCCATTTCAAGTCATTCATGCAACATTAGATCACCAAAAGTTGCAAGGATGGGTAAAGTTCAAAAATGTTGATGCATAAACATTTTCAAGTTATTTAAATATGGCTAAAATCTAATTTTGGGCATAACAGATCAAAGGTAATTCATATGATAGCATAGGGCATCTTAATAAGGCTTCCAATGCATGAATTTCAAGATATCAAAAGAAGTACAAGTAGAACTAGTCTCTCAAAATATTTTTATTACAAAGATTCCATTTTTATGATCCAAATGATATATTAGAAGTCCAACTTTGGAGCTAGCATAATAAAGTTATGATTTTTCCAAATATACCTTGAAATGATAAAGAAGAACCATTTCATCTTGATCCTATGCCAGGGGAGGTGCTTGGATTTGTGCAATCCAATCTAGGCCTTATACCCACTCTGCGAAATGCTTATGCAACTTGCTTAGGACAGACTCTTCACCACAACTGGAAGTCACTACTCACCACCCACCAGGAACTTGCTCGTGAGCCCTGATCACCGCCCACCTCAGTTTAAAATTGCTGCAGCACATGAAGGAGTTTGGTGGTGGTCCAACAAACTCATCAGGAGGGGAAGCTCTTTGGGCCATCTCGTGACTAGGCACCCTTTCTAGGATGCCTCCCAGTCAAGGAGAGGCCATCCAAAGGTGATAGAGCTTTTAAAACTTGAAAAAATGCATAGGAGAAGGAATGTCCAAAAAAAACCCACCATGGTGACATCCCTTGTTAGAGTTTTAGAAATAGAGGGTAGGGGTGAGGTGTGGCATGGGAAAAATGAGAGAAAAAGGGAGGCAAACACAATGGAAGGAATAAATAGGAATCATGCTTTGATTTGTGCAAGTAGGTGTGGAGTGGGGAGATTGGTGGTGGGTTGGGAAGGTACACTATAGTACTGCTATAATGTACAGATGGAGATAGGGGATGACGTACCAGCCATCTGATTGAGGCCTAATCCATGGTAGGCAATATCCAATGACCGTGATTCAATTTGTCATTGCCCGGGAGTTGTGATTGGTTGATCAAAGAAGGCATTGATCATTGGAGTCAAGAGAAAGGAGAAAGGGGCACGAATGGGACGTGCCCCCCTCCCCAAATTGGGTCAATTTGGGTCTAAATTCGATTATAAGGCTAAAATCAAGGGTAAAATAAGTGATTTTTGAAGAGGCATATTTCAATCGCACTAGCTCAGATTTGGGTGAAATTTGATGCGTTGAAAATGTGAGATTGTCCTTTAAAACACGTAAATAAGAGAAGAGTGTAGATTTACACAAGGGTATGATCAAAATTCAAGAGAGAGATAGGATGATGTGTTATATGAAGGCAAGTTTGTTTTTCATTCAAATTGGGCATTGTCTTAGTGGTACACAGATACTAGATGGACCAATTCTTCACAAGAACTCATTCAAACATGAAATTGGAAGTGAGAACAAGAGAGAGGTCAAATTTGGAACTTACATAAAATGGGGAAGTTTTAGGTTTTCAAAAAAACAATATTAACAAGATATGAATTATTAAAATTGGTTTATATAGTGCCCTTGGGATAACAACTTATGATTTATTAGGGAAATATTGGGTCAAATTATGGCCATCTTATCTTATTTGTTCTCATCCTAATAGTAATCTTGTGTTAGGTCAAATTATGATCACCTCAACTCATCTGAATTCATCTCATATCATCTCACACCATCACATCTCATCTGTTATTATTTCAATTTATCTCATAACATCTCATGCTCATGCTCATGCTCATGTCATGATCTCATCTCATATCATTCTTATCTCATCTCATACCATCCTTAATAGTCAAAGTAGGTCATATTAGATACAAAGTCCAAGTTGTATCGAGTTATTCATAGTTAAAGTTGTTCTTGGGCTAGGTAGACAAGTCTATTTAAAAACAAATAATATATAAATTGGATCAAATTAGGCCATATATATTATGGAAATTTTTGTTGTGTGTTTATCACCACTTAGTTAATAATACAGTTTCCATACTACTACATTGTTCATATTTTCTTTGGTATATATGTGTACAATATGGTGTATGCCATTTATATCATTATTATACTCTCTCTCTTCTTCCTCATTTTCCCCATGTTTTCTTATTGTTTTATACGAGGAGTGTCAAAATGTGGTGGTTCATCTAATCAACATGTTGATCAGCATAGATATTATGTGGTGGGCTATAATTATTATGGTCCCTTGTTGCTTCTAACAATAAGTTTTAAGAGAAATAATGCTTGTCTCAAACGAACATCACTTATTTACATCAAGAAAAAAATTGCTCATATTAAATGCAACAAGGGTTAAGTATTCACATCAACTAGGTTATTGATCTGATCATATGAAATTCAACATTCAAAAAAAGAATATAGACAAATGATATGATCAGTGGTTTGATTTTATATATGTTGTATCACTTGTAGCATTCACTATGGGTTCTTGTCTCTCATTGAAAACAACGTGAAGAGGAATGTAGTTTGTATCAAACATGTGCTATATATCTCATTGTTCTTTAAATAAGAAACATGTGTTATACTACATGCAATAAGGGTTATGTTTTTTACATCAATTGAGATGTTTCTCTAATAATACGAACTTTCACATTTAAACAACTAGTATAAACTTATGATTTGATCAATTTTCTGACTCACATAGGTAGTGTATGTTTGTTGCAACTAGTATAAGCTATCATTATTTGTGGCAAGAAGACTAAAAATAAAATGGTGTTTCTTTTTTTGAGTAAAATTCATGCATTAATAAGGAAATGATCCACTTACAGACCAAGAGACGCCTGTAAGCATAACACGAAAATAGATCCCTCAAAAACAGGGAGAAAAAAGTCTACCAAACAAGAAAAGGAAATGAAAAAAAGGATGAGTTTGTGCGGCCTCAGTAACTAGAACAAGTTGAAATTGAAATAAACCATCCGCTAATTCCATTTCAGAAATCTGCTTCATCTTCCAGGATCTCCTTCAGGGTATAGAAACCTCCACCTCTATTGCTTGCAAAGCAATTATCTGAGCTAGCTTCTTCTAGGTTCACCTGTGTGGAAGTTGAGGCATGTCCTGCATGAATTATTGATAGCAAGATATGATGAGATGTTCTAGAAGATTTTATCTATAAGTCTACTGGAGTTATTGAATTTTCTGTGGTTTCTTTCCAACCATACATTCCATAGTGTAAAGACAAGAATGTCTTTAGATTTGAAGCACTGAAAAAGTGTAAGAGGAGTTACACTTTTATGTTTAGTCAGGATATTTTGGATATCTGGTTTGTTATGAAAAATTCTTTTGAGGATATTATTTATGAAGTTGCAGTGTATGAATATATGATCAATAGTTTCTTCTTCATTGTTACAAAGGTAACATCTCGTTGGACCCAAGAAACCTCTTTTGGCGATGTTCTGATCGGTAAGTAGTTTGTTGTTATGGGTTATCTGGGAGAAGATTTTAAGTTTTTGTGGCCATTTGGTTTTCCAAATATAATCTATGTTGGAAATAAGGCCCCTATCAGGTAGAAAGGTATATGTTTCTCTTGGAGTATACTTAGAACCCCAACTGCAGGAAACCAAGTTGCTGGTATTGTTTTCAAGTTTAGTGACAATTTCCTTAATATCAGTTCTCGCTATGCATGTGAGAAGGTGTCTCTTAAGCTTATTAGTTCTATTGGTGGAGAGGAGTTTTAGAGCTTTTTTCATATCATGGAGGTTAGATATATAGGGACTTGGATATGTGGCTGGAGGTTCCTAATGGAGTTATGGTGGAACCAAGTGTCTATCCAGAAGTTGATGTTGTAGAGGATGTGTGGGGGTGTAGATGAAATTCCCGATCAGGTGGATGTTATTGTTGATGTATTTCCACAAGGGTAAATATATGTTGTTTTTGGTTTTTTTCCATGGCGGTTTACTCCTGTAGTATTTTTGGAGTATAAGGCGACTCCACACTTTGTTTTTGTTTATGGAGAGAATGTTATTAATTTTTTCTATGAGGCATACGACATGAGTTTTGATGTCTACGATGCCCCATCCACCAAATTTTGTAGTAGCAGTGATGGTGTTCCAATTTACCGAGTGGAAATGTTTACTGTTGGAATCTTTGAGTTTGTAATTGTTCCATAGGAAACCTCTTCTGATTTTATCTATCATGTTTTTAGTTTTGTTGGGTAAAGGAATGAAACTCAAATAGTGTGTGGTGATGGGGGTAATGACACAATGAACAAGGGTGAGCCTGCCTATAAGGTTGAGAAAGTTGTTTGTCCAGGAAGATAATCTAAAGTTGATCTTTTCAATGATTGGATTCCAGATGGTGTGAGTAATTTTCAGAGGTGTTATGGGTAGCCCAAGATAATTGATGGGAAACTCCTCTGATTTGCATTTGAGGAGATCTTTATATTTGCTAGTAGTTGATTGGGCTGTGTTCACACCAAAGATTTATGATTTAAGGAGGTTTATTTTGATTCCAAAGATGTAAGAGAAGATACCAATGATGTAGATGATATTTATGATGGTAGTCTCATTTGGAGAGACAAAAATGATGGCATCATCCACAAATTGGATTATATTTTATTGGCATTCCTGTGGAGAGTTGATGAGACCATGTTCCGTACCAAGTTTGATCATATTTGTGAGCAAAGTGGCTACAATGATGAAGAGGTATGAAGATAAAGGGTCTCCTTGTCTAAGCCCGTTTGAGTTTCTAAAATGACTAAAAGGTGAACCATTTATGATGGTAGAGAAGAAGTTTGTGGAGATACAAAAATGGATCCATGTGTTCCAAGTATCTGGGAAGCAAAAACCTTCCAGGGTTTTGGGAATGCAGTCCCAATTGATGTTGTCAAAAGCCTTTTCAAAATCTAGTTTTATGGATATCAGGGTTTTTTTGTTTTTGTAACATAAGTGGACCGTCTCATTTATCATGATGTAGGTGTCATCGATACTTCTATTTTTAGAAAGGAATTCTGATTGAGAGGAATGATTTTGTGCATGAAAGGTTTGATTCTATTTGCAAGAGTTTTTGCTATGATCTTGTAGGAGGTGTTGATGAGACTGATAGGTCTGAATTGAGAGATGGACTCAGCTTGGTCAACTTTCTTAATGAGTGTGATGAAAGTATTGTTGAGGTGTTTTAGGATGTTATGGGCATTGTTGTAGAGGTGTAGTTCCTGTAGGAGAGCGCAAAAGTCCTTAAAGTGTTTCCAGTTAGCTTGGTAGAATTCTACATTCTAGCCATCTGGACCAGGAGATTTGTTTTTACCTAGTGAGTTGACATCTAAATCTAGCTCATATGGAGTGAAGGGTTTAATGATAGTTTTTGGAGAGTCAATGGTGCAACCACACAATAGGTTCCAGTCTACGGAGTTGAGTAAAGATTGTTTATGGTTGGTGTTAAAAATATTTTTGAAATGGTCAATGATATGAGAGGTAATCAAGTGCTTGTTTGATGTGTTTGAACCATTTATTTTGAGCTGAGCAATGATGTTTTTCCTAGAGTTCTTGTTGCAAATCTTGTGGAAGAATTTGGTGTTTTTATCTCCTTCATTGGCCCATTGAATCTTGGCTTGTTGCCTCCACTTGGTGTCAATATAGTCTTTAATGTGATCCAACTCAGAATTTATGGATAGAACAAGTCCAAGATTTGCTTAGGGATCACTATCTACAAAAATGTGTTGTTATTCGAGATCATCGAGTTTGTGGGTCAGGTTGTTTGTTTGACTCCTTTGCCAATCTTTGAGCTTATGTCTAACCAATTTGGCATTTTTATGTATGTGGTAACCCAAGTTTCTAGTTTTGGGATCATTTAGAGACCAACTATCCTCACATAGTTTGATGGAAAAAGGGTCGGAAAGCCAAAAAATTTCAAAGCGGAAAGGTTTATGTCCCCATTTTTCTAGCTTAGTATCTAAGATGATAGGAAAATGATCAGAGATAGGATGAGGGGCTATCTATACAAAGGCTAGGTGGTATTGATCTTCCCACTTGGAAGTGCAGATGAAATGGTCTAATCTTGCTCTGGTATGGTTTCTAAATGAGGTGAAGCAAGTGTTTGAAGGAGGAATGTCGATCAACTTGTTTTTATTGATCAGATCAATGAAAATTTTGTCTGAGGGAGTTAGGTTGGAGGAGGAGGAGGAGAGTTGGTTAAGTCTTTTAGCTGTGTTAGTGATGAGGTTGAGGTCCCTTGTGATAAGCCAGGGCTTGTTATCCAGAAGGTTCATAATGGAAGTGAGTTCAGATAGAAAAGTTGGTTTGTTGTTGCCTAGATCCCCATAAACTCCCATGAAGATCCAACTAAAGTGGTCAGATATATTGGTGAAGTGGAGTGATGGAAAAGGAGTGAAGTTCAAATTTTATAACCTCAAAAAGGTTTTTATTGTACACTATAAAAGCCCCCCCTGAAGCCTATAGAAGGAATTTGAAACCAACCAGTGATCTTGTTTCCTCCTATGGTTTTTGTAGAGAAAGGAGTAAGGATGGTTTTTGTTTCTTGGATGGTAATAATGTCAATGTTGAGTTTATGGATGTGGTTGTGAATTTCTTTTCTTCTACGGACATTAGCTAAACTACAAACATTCCATGAAGAGATCCTCATTTTGATGGAGTTGAAATAAGACAACTCTTAGAAAGAAGATTAGAAGTTTTAGAGTGTCTATTTTAGATTGTGCCTCATGAATCATTCTAAGGTTGGAACAGTTCATGAACGTTTCTATTTTGTTTAGAGCTGTGTGGGCTAGGTTCTCATCTTCAAAGTTTATTCAGATTTTGTTTGCAAATGTAGTGAATGATTGTATATAAGGCCAAGATGCAATATCTTCTATGTTATAAATATCATTAACTAGAAGATTTGAGGTTGTTTTAACAGCTGATGAAAATGAAAGTGCAGTAGTAACTGACGATGAGCATGTACCCATTTCTGCATCAACAAAATAGTTTCTCCTGGTTAATCCTACTAGTGTTGTTTAAATGATGTTGATGGACCGGATGATGTTTGGATCCTTGCCATTGATCTTCTTCTTTGGACTCTACGAGGACATAATCTAATCAATAATGGCTGATTTGAGCTTTTGCATAGTGTCAGAGTTGATGTCCATGGTTGTTTCTGGTTCATTGACATGGAAAGGGAAGGGCTTGAAGGTATCTAAGGAAGATTTTGGTTTGCTGGTCTCGGGGGGGGGGGGGGTGGGGAGGGGGAACCTTTAGCCTTTTATGGATAACAGATCAGATGGAATCATCAGAGGTTTTTGTGGAGGTAGTATACTTTCCCAGAGCTAGTTTCATTCAACAAGTTACCTGCTCAAGTTGAAGGTTTTTCTGGTATTTGAGAGAGCAATACCAGGAGGGGGGATGAGCGATGATGTCAGAAAAAGAAGTTTTGATAGGAGATGGGTTTTCAGCCGTGAGTTTGACTCTATATATCTTTTCTCCAAGACTAATCTTGTGGGAGGCCGGGAGGGAGATAATTTGTTTAATAGAGAAAACACATAAGGCTTTGATAAACTGTGAGGGATGGAGGGTGTCCTGGCTTATGAATTGGAATGGTAGATTGGTTGATCATCTGGTAGCCTATGCACATTCTGAGCGACCCATCCTTCTTTTTCACAAAGAGGATTGGTTCTCTTCATGGTGACATGATAGGTTGGATAAAACCTTTGTCTAGAAGTTCCTGCAGTTGTTTCTTCAACTCGAGAAACTCAACAGAGGCCATCCTATAAGGTTCTCTCAAAATAGGGTTTGTCCTGGGAGCTAGCTCTATCAAAAAGTCTACCTCTCTCCCAGGAGGAATCCTAAGAAAATCTTTTGGGAACACATCTGCATAGTCCCTGACTACCTCTATTTCCTCTAAGGGCTGCACCTTAGGCTCCGGGTTGGTAACGACTGATAGGAAAGCTTGGCAACCCTTGGTTATCATATGTTCTTCCTTTAAGGCTGACACATACATGATAATGGTAGAATCCTTCCTACCTGTAATGGTGAACGGTGGGTGACCTGATCTTTTTATGATTACTTTATTTTCCCTACAATCGATATTTGCCATATAGGTATAGAGCCAATTCATACCGATGATCACATCAAAGCCATTCATGTCAAGGAGGATAAAATATGTAGGGAACTCATGATTCTGATACTTAACAAGTACCAATGGAGTCTTCAAAAGGGATGTAAATATTCGACTACTTAGGGTTGTGACATCAAAAATAGATCCTAAATATTTGATATCCAAACAAAGCATGGTTGTGAGATTCCTCGAAATGAAAGTATTAGTAGACCCAGAGTCAAAAAGAGTTTTACACTGTGTCCCATGACTTCAAGCATGCCTACTGTGTTTTTTACAATACATCAAACTACTACATGCTTATCTTAAAACACAAAAGAAAACCCTAAGGGTTATTACGCTCTATAAACCAATTAGCATTAGCTTGAGCCTCCTCATTGTCAATAGCAAAAAATCTAGCTTGTATTTACTCTCTAGCAGTTGGGGTTGTGGCTATAGATTTGTCTGCTAGATGCTGGGCTACTATAGGGCCTGGGCCTTTCAGGTCTGTCAAAGGGCAATTGGTGATAAAGTGTCTCTCTTGTTGGCAATGATAGCACACCCTCTTCTTGTAATGACACTCTCCCGAGTTCTACTTTCCACAAGTTTTACACCTGGGGTGGTTGTTCTCATTGCTGGGTTTTACTTTACCTCTTTCCTTTCCCTTGGCATGTTTGTGTCCTTTCCCTTTCTTGTGACTATTCTTCAGGCCAGAAGTTCCTTCATCATAGCCCAGATACCCCTTAGATGGGTTGGTTGCAAGCATTACTGGCTTTTCCATGCTCAGGGCGATGTTGTAGGCCTCAATGAAGGTTGTTGGCTTACTTGCCATCATATGAGGCTTGACGGCAGAGTGTAGACACTCCAAAAAGTGGTCCACTCTCCTTTCCTCTGTCATCCTATACCCGAAGCACTCCAGCAAGTGAAACTTGTGAGAATATTTGGCAACAGAGAGGTTGCCTTTCACGAGGAAGGTGAACTCCTTCTCTTTCTCCTTCTTGGCTGAGATGGGCACAAACCTGGATAAGAAGATGGTTCTGAAATCCATCCAGGCCATTAGATCTTCATTTAGGTCTCAGCCTGTGATATGGTTCTCCCACCATATCTTAGCTGCTCCTCCAGAAGATGGGTGGCAAACAAGACCTTCTTACTTGGCTGAACCTCCAGCATGCAAAACCCATTATCGACCACAAGTAGCCAAGCATCAACCTGATTGACGACTTATGTCTTATCATCTCCCCAAAATTTCTCAATGTTTAGCTTGACGAAGTCCAAAATGGTGACTCCAAGTCGGGTACAAACATGAAGCGGTTCACCATTTTCATCTCTAGCTATATACCTGAGGGCCAGGGCACTAGTGGCCTTGGTTAGCTTCTTCTACTATTCCATCTATAGGACATCAGGGGAGTGGAGTATTACTATAGGTCCTGGGCCACCATTTGGGTTCTCCTCGGGCTTGACTTCATCTTCAAACATTGGTTCCTCTTCTCGGTTCATCTCTAGGTTGTAGAAGGGAACTGACTTAGGGTCCGATCCTTCTGTTGAGGATCCCTCGAGTCTATTTCTCTTCTTCGAGGACTCATCACCATAGTCTCTCCTCCTCTTCTTGGAAGATCCCCTCCTCTTATGGGGAGGCCTACCCCCAAAAGGGTTCTTGGTGGCCTCAAAGGGAACAACTATGGTCTTGATACAGGCCATGCTGGTTCACACAAGTTAAAAAGCTTTTAAATACAGATTTATAACTTGGAAGATATATACTATTTAAACTTACATCCATGTCATGTTATTTACATGCATTTTATCATTTGGTGAAGGATCCTCTAATCCTTAAAACCCTAAATTCCCAAACATAGGATGTGGCAGAGAGAGAGAAAATCTTAAGCACTTAAAGTTTCTCCAGAGATAAGAGGTAAAGAAGGGACGAAAACCGATGAGAAGACCTAGATGTATCTTATTTCAAGTCAAATCCTTAGATTTTGGCCAGTTAGTCACACGGATTCTGAGAGTTCTTGTAAACTGACTAGCGGGGTAGAGGAAAATATTGCCAGCCCCCAGATCATGATCCTTTTCTAGACACCTCCATCTTTGGAAAATCCTCAAATAAATCCCGTGGGCTCTAAAGAGTTTGTAAAATTTAATAATTATTAGAGAATATATGGAAAACCATGCTCTGATACCAAATGTAATGACCCCACCCCTTGGTAACACCCAATTAAGGAAGACCAAGAGGCTGGTGCCGTTATCCCAAGATAGGATCAACTGGTTTTGCAAATAATAAAAAATATAATAAATTCTAGCAAAGACTAAGCTTGAAGTAGGATAATTTTTTTTACTTTTCTCATACCTTTCAAAAATAGGAATTGGAACTTTACCCAATGTAGAGTTCTATCTAACTAAATCCCCCTTTCTCTAATTAAATTTATTATCCAAGTGTCACTTTACTATTTGTCCTTTTTCAAATATTCCTAAAACACTGACAAATAAAACATCGGTCATAATAAAGAATATACTAGTATGTGGTGGCAACCAAAACATTACATCTAATTGTGACAACATATTGCAATCAAATTATTATTTAACAAATCAAACATTACATTTTAAACATAACTACTCAATTTGTACATATCCTTGCCTCTGTGTTGTCCCTGTAGTGGACATGGATACTACCTCTTTCATATGGTAGATCTCAAATAGCCCCTATGATCCTACCTTATAGGTAGACCACGACCTAAGGATGTGCAGTCATATGGTCCTACCCAAGGGTAGATCAACTGTTACAACCCCAATTTTTGGGTTCAATTGGTGAGAAATGTAATTTCTCATATTAAAGAAGATTGAGCAAATAATGAAATAATTTGTTTTGGAATAAATAGATTTCATTTACAATAGCCTTGATGTTTGTGTTGTGGGCTTTATTGGATATTGGGCCCAATAACAAGGAAATGAAGAAAGGAAATTCAATTATTAAATTAGTAAATGAGTAATTGAATATTGAGAAAAAGAAAGAGGTAGAAACCTCTAGAAAGCAAAGAGATGTAATCCAAGGAGGAATTTCGTGTCTCTTGGGTTCCTTGGGTTCCAAGGAGTCCAAAGTTGCAAAGAAAAGGCAATAAGAAAAGAAAAATTTAATTAAGTATTTCTTTAGTAAGAAAGAAATTGAAAATAATGTTAAAATGTTGGAAATAAGTGGGAAAAGGTATAATTAGGTGATCCTTTATGGAATTTCGTGTTCCAAGGATTCCTAATGATAAAAGGAATACCAATGAAGAAAATAAAAGAGAAATAAAGAGAAATTCTCAAAAAGAGATATTTTAATAAGAAATACACATGATAATGGGGGAATAATGCATTTAGATGCATCTAGAAGGATAATGAGTATCCAATAAAAAGAATTTCGAAATAAAGGAGTGTCTTGGGATCCAAGGAGTCCCAATAAAGAAGAAAGATATAGAAAATACCAAAATTGCAAAATAAGAGGATAATGTGATTCCTTATTAATAGAGTTATGTGGTATTATTAAAAAAAAGAGTATTTCCTTCTTGAATAGAATATAATTTCGTGTCAATCAATTAAAAGGCAAGTACAAAGAAGATGAAAGAGGAGTTTCGAATTTCTAATACCCATATAATGGAGAATATCCAAAGGATATAAAGAAAGAGAGAGAATATACTTTCATTGAAGGAATTGATTTCCTACTTAGAAAGGGACTCTTTGATTAGTGAACAGCCAACCTAGGGCTTCTTTCCTCACCCCTATATAAAGGGTAGAACCCTGGTTCGAGTTCTAAAGAGATCCTACGTCTTTCTCTCTCTACCCCATTGCTTCTTCACATTTGAAACACTAACCATGGGTTATAGCACATATATGGAGCGTCGAGGGACCAGTGGACGACCTTAGTTGTTGCTGCATGTTCCCACGAACCCAGGGGAAGGTTGGCCGACGATCTCATGCCCAGGATCTCGCGCCACAACAACAACTAGGCTGCAATGACGGCCTCCAATACTTGGCCCGATGAGCGCCATAGCGGACACCTTGGCCAAGAAGTGTAGGTGCCCTGTACGCGCCTATGAGCGATGGAGTTGAAGGAACAAACTCCGGCAAGGATGGCGGCCCAGGGAGGGAAGGAGAGCCCACACAAGGCTGCAAAATGTGGCCGCTAGGGCGAGCTGAAGGAGGAAGATGACCCTTTTGGGTTGTTGGACAGTTGTTCCCTCCAAGGGCTGAAGACACAACCAACTTGCGCCGGGGCAAAGTGGTAAATTTGAAATGTTTCCAGATCTACAAGTCACGTTGCATGGAAGGACGACGTGGCGCCATCTGATTGGCCGAGAGGAACATTTCTTTGGTAAAATCATAACTAATTCTAGGGAACTCAGATTAAAACAAGTCATATATGAAAATTGATCCTCAGAATGAGAGGAACACAAAGAAATTATGTTTGAAGCCTCATTCTAATTGAAATCGGAAAAGTAATGGAAGTAATCATCTTTAATGCTTTAATTCTTAAGAAACCCTATTTTGAAATGAATAAAGTGTTTAATAGGGTTTAATGGATCATTAGAGTTGATGTTAACCTGTTAAATGTAAAAAGGTACATTATGTTAAAAAAGGAAGAACTTTTCACGTGTTTAGTCTAATTTAGAGTTTATGTGCATAAATATGCTTGAAATTGGAAAAGTTCATAAAGTTATCATCTTTAATGTTTTAATTAAGGGAAACCCTTAGATTTGATAGTAGATGGTCTTAATGACATTATTTGGATAATTCAAGCTGATATTAACCTGTTGTTAATAAAAGAGAAAATAGGATCTAAAAAGATGATCTTTTTATATGATTGTCTTAATTTAGGGTTTCGTGCATGATTATGCATTAATAAGCTTGAAAACCCTAATTTAGGAGAATATGTCTTTTAATTGGTTTAATTGTTCAAATCTATGAATACATAGGGATATGATGATCCTAAGTCCATTTGGGTATAAAAGATTATTAAAATGGATAGTTGAGCAATTAAGGTTCATATAAATGGAAAAGAGTATTTTAGGGTTTGTTGACCAAAAAGGGATAAAGTTTGAGGAATGGATCTAAGAAACCCTAATGAAGATTAATGAAAACTTAATGCGGATTAGAAACCCTAGAAAGAGAATCCAAGTCAATAAAGTAGATTCTTGATAAAGTGTGTAATAAATAGGGTACATATTCCTTTCAGGAATTATGTTATGATTGAATTACTTACTTGGATCTGTTGATTGGCTTGATTGTATATACATGAAGTATATGTTGAATAATCTGCATGACTCATCAAATCAGGTATGTGGTTATGCTTATGAATAATCGCTCTAGTTTCACGGCGATTCCCGAAGTTTTAACCGGTTGCTTGAAAATAACTGTTGGATGTTTATTTATTTCATGCAACTATAAAGTGACTATGCTTATCACTATAAATGTGTATTTATAACTGACTAGATCCGGGTCCACCTCTATTGCTTTGAAAAGGCTAAAAAAAAAGGGTAATCCTAGAACAATGTCTTGGATACCAAGAGTTAGAATCTGGGCTACCTACGTGTAGTGCCATGAGACTAATTAGCCTGCCATGAGTTAAGGAGTGGGCTACTAAAGAGTAGTGCCATGTGACTCAACCCTAGAAATTGGTTCACCTATAGGTGGATCATGAGGGGTTTAATGGGGAAAACATAGATGATAGGGTACTCTTGGATCGCAGAGTTATATCTAAAATGTAATCTTGGTTGTTAAATGATTAATTGAATGATTACATTGTTAACGTATTTACATAATTATTGTTTCCCCCACATACCAGCTTCGGCTGACTGACGTTTCGTTTGTCGGCGTTTTAGGTACAAGCCAAAAGGACAAACAGTAAATCGTCATATTGTGAAATACATGAAGTAAAATACAAGGAGGATTAGTTAGAGTAAAATCCAAAAGTGATATCCAAGTTTTCAAAAAGGTATGCGAAAGTTTATTTTCTTACAGTTTTCCCGTTTAGTATGTTATAATTTGATAATTGTTCTTGGTTAATTGCCAAACCATTGATCCTTAAAGTATGGGTACGGCTTCGACCTCTTGGTCTCCCTTAATCGGGGGTTATCGAGAGGTGGGGTCGTAACATTTGGTATCAGAGTGTAGGTTCCTCAGTTAACCATTAATAATTATTAAATTTTACAAACTACATAGAACCCAAGGGAGTTATTAGAGGATTATTCGAAAGACGGAGGTGTCTAGAAAAGGATCACGACTGTGGGCTGGCAATATTTTCCTCCGCACCGCTAGTCTGAATACGAGGACTCCCAGATCTGTGTGACTGCCTGGCCAAAGTCTTAGGGTATGAATCAAAATAAGATACCTTTAGGACTTTCTCATCTTATTCATCCCTTCTCATCACAAAATTCTATAAGGACGTAAAGGGTTAGGGTTTTCTTTCTTCTCCTCACCCTCTTAAGGTATGGGTAAGATTAATAAGGTCTAAGGAATCCTCCATCAAATTAATGAACAGCATGTAAATAAGATGTCATGGACATAAGCTTAATAGATTAAGCACAAATTAAAGAATAGATACATGCTTAGGTCGTATGACATAAGTTGTCATGTCCTCAGAAGAGACCTGAGGCTAGACCTTCTTGTCAGGAGGATAAGTTAGTCTTGGAGATAGAGATATCCATTGCAAGTAGAGACCTGGCACCTCCTCTAAGGATGATGTTAACCCTAACCCTAAGTGAAGGTTAGAGAGAGATGAGTTAGACAAGGTGTTTGAAGGACATGCCTTTGGGATGCCATATGATCCATGGGTGACCTAGCACCTTTGGCAACCCAACCCTGGGAAGGGTAATGCATGTTAGGGTAAAGGATAGCTCCGTAGATGATGATGTAAGTGAAGGACCTAAGAAACCCTATGGGCTTATGCATGTAGGGCATAGCATGCACCTAGGGTACGTTAGTAGTGTGAGCGAAGGGTTGAAACCCTGACCAGGAGAGTAGGAAGGATGGCCTATGAAATAAGCATCAAGAGCTATGGATAACCTTAAGCGAGCATAAGTTTCATCCAGGTAGGGGCATTCTTTTGAGGTTGATCCTTCATGAAGAGAGGACCTCTAATGGTGATGTTGGATGTAGGGTGACTCTAGAGAGAGCAGGAAACCCAACAAGAAGGTTGGAAGCCTAAAACCCCGAGATATGAGGAACAGTGGATCATAGTTGATGATATCTTGGTTGCCTTTAGAGGAACCAAACCCTAGAGAGAGAAGATGAAGCTTCTACCTAAGTGCGTACGGTATAGGGGTTTGCCTTCAGAGGTAGGAAGAAGAGTTCCTTAGACCTAGAAAGGTTTAGTAATAGGTTATGAGGCCTTGTACCTTATTGGTTGTCCTTAAGGAGGAACCAACTCTAAGTGTTGCTCGAGTTGAAGGATGACAAGGAGTGCATGTCATGCCTTTTGCATGCTTGGTTCGTAGTTAAGAGATAGAGCATGCAGTTGGACACCTAAAAGTGAACCTAGGGATTCCTAGGCCTAAGGGGGGGAGTGGTATACCTAATGCTCATGACGAGAATTAAGTTGCTATAGTTTCGAGCATGATACTCCTCATGTATAGAGGAAAAGGGAAGTCCCTTAAGTTTAAGGTGTGTTTGATGAACCCCTCACAGTTAGGTTGGTGATAAAGGAAGGTATGATCTTGATCCAACATTGAGGAAAGAGGACAAGTATGACATAGCATGGTTCAGTAGGTGATCTGCTTGTGCCTTAATAGCTTGCTAGGGTTAAGTAGGCTCATGTGGATGTAAACCCTAAACCTAAGAGCTTTTGTGACCTTGTTGTCAAGAGATAGTTTTCCTCCCATCCTGGGAGAGGGACCACTTTGGTAGGGTGTATATCAGTTTTGTTGGTTTAAGGTAACCTAAAAAGGTCTCATAGGATCTTGAGAAGCTAAGTCAAAAAGTACATGGTATGAGAATGAACCTGTAGACCCATAAATATCCATCTCTAAGTGCATGTGGATGTGTTACCGTGGAGGTATCCGGTATGGGGCTTGACCAGGGTAGGCAGGTTGCCATGATCCCTATGAACAGATAAAAGTCAACCCATGAATGTAGAAAGAGAGATGATGAAGGCTTGGGTAAGGTTCTAAGTTGTACATGTACTATAAGAGAATGCTAAGTATATCCTAGGGTCAGGTAGGGATAAGACCGATGGAAGTAGGAGTTACCTGATTCCCTAAGTTGCACATGACCATAGAGTCGGGAGGTAACAGCTATCATTGTCTGAGGGCCATGGGTTAAGAGATTGATCACCTTCATGAACTAATGGGACCCAAAGGGCAGATGAGTAGGGCACTCTCTTGATGCATGAGGGAAGAGGGATGACCCCAAAAGAGCCGGCACCCTATAGACCTAGAGGAGATTACCAAGGATATAAACCCCAGTAGGTTCAAGACTAGTTTTCCATGGAGGTAACTTTGATATCAAAATGATTGTGATGTAGAGACATAAGTTGCACGTTTCAACTTAGGTTTGATGGTGTACTGGCAAGGTGGGATGTATTATCTCTACTCGTGGAATAGGAAGAACTTTGTATTTGGACGGCCGCCAAATGCTTATTTCCTCTTGTTATGGGAGTGAGAGATAGGACAGTACGCATGCCATACACGAAGGATAAGAGATGATGTGAGTTGGAACGTTGCTATGAGGTATGAGGACAGAGAAGATAACATACCCTGGTAAAATGAACGATACATGGATGGTTTACAAACACTAAGAGGAATAAGGTAGTCACCTTATGAAGATGTTTTTATCTAGAGATATGAGTCATACAAGGTTGAGTTTGATCACCAAAAAGATGAGCTCAAAGTGTTTTCAATGAAGATAGACTTAGAAGATGATAAGTAAAATACATGGAAGTGTATGTCTTCAAAATTACCTAATACCTAAGGATGTGAAGTGGTAATGGATGCTCTGGTTGATATATATATATAGCTACCTAGTTTGGCTAGAAGAGGTTGTTTGGCTAACCCTATGTTTGGAAAGGAGATGTGTTTGGATAACACTCAGATGTAACGAGATGTGTTGAAAAGTTAATGGTTGTTTGGTTAGCTAGTCTAGTCCTTGATGCAATGAAAGGATGGTGGTAGAACCTCAGATGCACTTCTTTGGATAAGAAGGTGATGAAAACCTGACTAGAGTGATTTAGGGTTTCTGAGGAATAAAACTTGAGGAAACATGACATTAGGAAATCATGATTGAAGATACCATACACCGTGGTACTACCAAGATAATAAGTGACAATTGTACTTTAGATGCCTAAGATGAGGCTGCACGTGGTATGTTCCCTGGTTTAGGGTTTTTGAGGAATCAAACTTGAGGAAACATGACTTATAGGAAATCATGATTGAAGATCACCATACACCGTGGTACTACCAAGATAATAAGTGACAGTAGTACTTTAGATGCCTAAGATGAGGCTGCACGTGGTATGTTGCCATGCATGATAGGAAGTGAAGGATGAGCACCGGTAACCCAGTGCATTGATATAAAGGATAAAGAGTCCCCGAAAGGGAAGGGGAGTTCATCTCTATGGATGTTGTAAGTATCCTCAGAACCAAGGAAGGTCGAGATACAATATGGGTTATGGTAGATCGCCTTACCTAGATGATAAGAGAAAGAAAGAGTTCTGTCAAGGGATAGATCTAGTTGAACTACCCATGAGAGAGATGGTTCAACTACACCATGAAGCGAGTTCAAAGGTTCTTGAGTTTGACCTAAAGGTTCCCTTCCAAAAGATGGAAGTAGGTGCATGAAGGACTCGATGTTAGTACAGTTTATCACCCCTAACTAATGGATAGTATGATCCAGACTAAAGGGTCTGATGAGAGCATATGTGCTTGTTTAGGGTGATAGCTAGAGATAGTTTTTGTCCTACGAAGGATGTGATGATGACCACCATAGCCAGTATTGAGATTTAAAGAAGCTCTGTAAGGGAGGTTGTCTCGGTCACCACTTCAGTAAGGTGATGTTGGTGAAAGGACCATGTGATGGTTAGAAAAGGACCACAATGTGTGTAGATGAATCTTCTTTGATCGTGCAATGGCTGAAAGGATCCTAGAGATGACGTAAGTCATGAGAAGATGCAAAGTAGAGTGACATGTAGTTCATTGTGGGAGAATACATGACAAAAAAATATGACCCCTCTAAGTTATAGCTAAGAGAGCTGAGTCCCCGATGCATGGGTTCTTTTGACATGGTTTGGTGGAGAAGTTTTAGTTTGATCTTACCCCTCAGAATAAAGTAATGGGTGATGAATTCCATGTGTCCAATTTAGAGAACTATGTGAGGCACCCCGACCATGTGCTGAGCAATGAACCTAGTGAGCCCCAAGGGAGGCTGAAATGGCCTGAGTCACCTGTGCAGTTTATAGACGCCAGGATGAAAGAACTCAGAGAAAAGAATATGTGATGATAAAGGTTCTTTGGAGACGCCATGAGTATGGTAAAGCCACATAGGGGCCAATGATGGACATGGAAAAGTCTTATCCTGAATTGTTTGTTTGCTTGATAGAATTTTGAGGACAAATTCCTATAAGAGGGGAAGGATGTTACAACCCCAATTTTGGGTTCAATTGGTGAGAAATGTAATTTCTCATATTCAAGATGATTGAGCAAATAATGAAATAATTTGTTTTGTAATAAATATATTTCATTTACAATAGCCTTGATGTTTGTGTTGTGGGCTTTATTGGCTATTGGGCCCAATAACAAGGAAATGAAGAAAGGAAATTCAATTATTAAATTAGTAAACGAGTAATTGAATATTGAGAAAAAGAAAGAGGTAGAAACCTCTAGAAGGCAAAGAGATGTAATCCAAGGAGGAATTTCGTGTCTCTTGGGTTCCTTGGGTTCCAAGGAGTCCAAAGTTGCAAAGAAAAGGCAATAAGAAAAGAAAAGTTTAATTAAGTATTTCTTTAGTAAGAAAGAAATTGAAAATAATGTTAAAATGTTGGAAATAAGTGGGAAAAGGTATAATGAGGTGATCCTTTGTGGAATTTCGTGTTCCAAGGATTCCTAATGATAAAAGGAATACCAATGAAGAAAATAAAAGAGAAATAAAGATAAATTCTCAAAAAGAGATATTTTAATAAGAAATACACATCATAATGGGGGAATAATGCATTTAGATGCATCTAGAAGGATAATGAGTATCCAATAAAAAGAATTTTGAAATAAAGGAGTGTCTTGGGATCCAAGGAGTAACAATAAAGAAGAAAGATATAGAAAATACCAAAATTTCAAAATAAGAGGATAATGTGATTCATTATTAATAGAATTATGTGGTATTATTAAAAAAAAGAGTATTTCCTTCTTGAAGAGAATATAATTTCGTGTCAATCAATTAAAAGGCAAGTACAAAGAAGATGAAAGAGGAGTTTCGAATTTCTAATACCCATATAATGGAGAATATCCAAAGGATAAAAAGAAAGAGAGAGAATATACTTTCATTGAAGGAATTGATTTCCTACTTAGAAAGGGACTCTTTGATTCATGAACAGCCGACCTAGGGCTTCTTTCCTCACCCCTATATAAAGGGTAGAACCCTAGTTCGAGTTCTAAAGGGATCCTACGTCTTTCTCTCTCTACCCCATTGCTTCTTCACATTTGAAACCATAACCATGGGTTAGAGCACATCTACGGAGCGTCGAGGGACCAGTGGGCGACCTTAGTTGTTGCTGCATGTTCCCACAAACCCAGGGGAAGGTTGGTCGACAATCTCATGCCCAGGATCTCGTGCCGCAATAGCAACTAGGCTGCAATGACGGCCGCCAATACTTGGCTCGACGAGCGCCATAGCAGACACCTTGGCCAAGAAGTGAAGGCACCCTGTGTGCGCCTATGAGCGATGGAGTTGAAGGAACAAACTCCGGCAAGGATGGCGGCCTAGGGAGGGAAGGAGAGCCCACACAAGGTTGCAAAACGCGGCCGCTAGGGTGAGCTGAAGGAGGAAGATGACCCTTTTGGGTCGTTGGATAGTTATGCCCTCCAAGGGCTAAAGACACAACCAACTTACGTGGGGGCAAAGTGCTAAATTCGAAATGTTTCCAGATCTACAAGTCACATTGCATGGAAGGACGACGTGGCGCCATCTGATTGGCCGAGAGGTACATTTCTTTGGTAAAATCATAACTAATTCTAGGGAACTCAGATTAAAACAAGTCATATATGAAAATTGATCCTCTGAACGAGAGGAACACAAATAAATTATGTTTGAAGCCTGATTCTAATTGAAATCCGAAAAGTAATGGTAGTAATCATCTTTAATGCTTTAATTCTTAAGAAACCCTATTTTGAAATGAATAAAGTGTTTAATAGGGTTTAATTGATCATTAGAGTTGATGTTAACATGTTAAATGTAAAAAGGTACATTATGTTAAAAAAGGAAGAACATTGCACGTGTTTCGTCTAATTTAGAGTTTATGTGCATAAATATGCTTGAAATTGGAAAAGTACATAAAGTTATCATCTTTAATGTTTTAATTAAGGGAAAACCCTTAGATTTGATGGTAGATTGTCTTAATGACATTATTTGGATAATTCAAGCTGATATTAACCTGTTGTTAATAAAAGAGAAAATAGGATTTAAAAAGATGATCTTTTTATATAATTGGCTTAATTTAGGGTTTCATGCATGATTATGCATTAATAAGCTTGAAAACCCTAATGTAGGAGAATATGTCTTTTAATTGGTTTAATTGTTCAAATCTATGAATAAATAGGGATATGATGATCCTAAGTCAATTTGGGTATAAAAGATTATTAAAATGGATAGTTGAGCAATTAAGGTTCATATAAATGGAAAAGAGTATTTTAGGGTTTGTTGACCTAAAAGGGATAAAGTTTGAGGAATGGATCTAAGAAACCCTAATGAAGATTAATGAAACCTTAATGTGGATTAGAAACCCTAGAAAGAGAATCCAAGTCAATAAAGTAGATTCTTGATAAAGTGTGTAATAAATAGGGTACATATTCTTTTCAGGAATTATGTGATGATTGAATTACTTGCTTGGATCTGTTGATTGGCTTGATTGTATATACATGAAGTATATGTTGAATAATCTGCATGACTCATCAAATTAGGTATGTTGTTACGCTTATGAATAATCGCTCTAGTTTCACGGTGATTCCCGAAGTTTTAATCGGTTGCTTGAAAATAAATGTTGGATGTTTATTTATTTCATGCAACTATAAAGTGACTTTGATTATCACTATAAATGTGCGTTTATAACTGACTAGATCCGGGTCCAACTCTATTTCTTTGAAAAAGGCTAAAAAAAGGGGTAAACGTAGAGCAAGGTCTAGGTTACCGAGAGTTAGAAACTGGGGTACCTACGTGTAGTGCCATGAGACTCATTAGCCTGCCATGAGTTAAGGAGTGGGCTACTTACGAGTAGTGCCATGTGACTCAACCCTAGAAATTGGTTCACCTATAGGTGGATCATGAGGGGTTTAATGGGGAAAACATAGAGGATAGGATGCACTTGGATTGTGGAGTTATATCTAAAATGTAATCTTGGTTGTTAAATGATTAATTGAATGATTACATTGTTAACGTATTTACAGAATTATTGTTTCCCCCACATATCAGCTTCGGATGACCGATGTTTTGTTTGTCAGTGTTTTAGGTACAAACCAAAAGGACAAATAGTAAATTGTCATATTGTGAAATACATGAAGTAAAATACAAGGATGATTAATTAGAGTAAAATCCAAAAGTGGATAGAAGTTTAGAGATCCAAGTTTTCAAAAAAGGTATGCGAAAGTTTATTTTCTTACATTTTTCGCATTTATTATGTTATAATTTGATAATTGTTCTTGGTTAATTGCCAAACCTTTGATCCTTAAAGTATGGGTACGGCTTCGACCTCTCGGTCTCCCTTAATCGGGGGTTATCGGGAGGTGGGGTCGTAACACCAACACATCGACTCAGGATAACCTGATGATCCGACCCCAAGGGTAGACCATGTACTAAGTCATCCATCTCATCATCATCAAAGCTATAGAGGAGGACTAGTATCTAAGCTAGTCATGCACATATATTTATGGTGATAATCATAGTCACTTTATAGTTGCATGAAATAAAAGTCAACCAAATAGTTATTTCAAAGAAACTGATAAAACCTCAAAAATCACTGTGAAAGTAGAGCGATTAGTCATAAGCATAACCACATACCTGTTCTTGAGCAAGAGAATCCAAAATCAATAAGATATCCAAGCAAGCACCTAATGCGAGAAACCCTTAATTCATGAAAAATATATATTACCTAATGTCACTATCAAATTCTAAACAACTTCCTAATTACATGGATACTTTTTAAGTCTTCCAAGTCTCCTTAGGATTCATTAGGGTTTGTTAGATCGATTTATCCACCTTTACCCTTTTCAGGCTAACAACTCTAAAAATAGGTTTCTCATTTACAAAAAAACCCTAATTATTCCAATTATCTTCATTAAGGGTTCTTTATTCTCAAATCATGCTTAGGATCATTATATATTTGTTGCATGTTTATATTTTTGGATTAAAACCACTAAAACCCATATTTCCAAAATTAGGCATTTTAAGCCCATTACTGCATAATCATGTGTATAAAAACCTAAAATAAACATAATATCATCTTTTTCAGATTTAACTCTTCCTTTTATTCTCAACATGTTAATACCTCTCAAAATAACAAAAAAGAAACATTAAATCCAATTTCCATCTCAAATTAGGGTTTTATCATAATTTAATGCATTAAAAGTGGTAACTTTATGTATTTTTTAAATTACGAGCAATATCAAGCTTCAATCCTATTTTTATTGGATTCTACATTTTTTTATCAACTTTCATATATAACTTATCTTCATTCGATATTCCCATAATTAGTTATAATTTTTGCAAATTAATCCTTTATCAACCAATGGGAGCCCGCCACCTAGGGAGCACATCTCAGGTCCTTCCCAAACCGGCTGGGCTGGCCAATCGGCCCTTGCCATCTCAAAAGGGCTCGCTTGCGTGGGGGCACACTTCAGCTAATGAAAATGGGAGGAAAAGTCATTTGTACCCTTACCTGAATTGAAGGGGGAGTTGGGGCACTTTGGTAAAAGCACAGGGGGTCTTCTTCAACCTCTGTTCTTCCCTTCACGTGAGAAGATGGTTAACTCACTAGTTGACTTTGCTCGTTGCTGCACCTACATGTGAACTAAGGCCACCGAAAGCTCCACCTCATCTTCCCGAACCGAACACACCTCTCAATTGTCTTGTGGATCAATCGAGTCATCAGGTAGGCTCCTTTATTCTCCGATGAGAAGCTTCTCTTGGTCAAAGGAGAAGATCATGGTCTCTTTCTCAATTGATCATGTACATCAACTTGTCTCATCCACACAAACTCAATGATGCATTTTGGGGATATGCACATGGCGTATGGCCCTCTATTTATAGGACATGGTCACCTATGTTTCCCCCTAATTTGGGGAAACCTTGCAAGACCACGATAGGCTTCCAATCCCACTATGTTTGGTGTGACGTCCCCCAATTTCTATATACTTTCCATAGTGACATTCATAGATATGCGTGCACTCATATCTATAGATGTCAAAAGGGAAAATATAAGATATTAAGGTAGTCAACTAAAACAGAGATTAAGCCAAGATCTAGTTCACATCATCGGATAAAGCCACACAAATATTCATTCATAAAGATAGTATAGTCATTACATATGGAGAGAAATATGGTTCTAAAGAAAGTTAAATTTATTACATGGGATTTCAATCATCCTCAAGATTACTAAGGAAAGAATAAAACTGACATCTAACAAGAAACGAGATAAGAGGAAAAGAATCTATCTATAACATCCTCCAAGTTTATTATTTGTGCCTTCAGATACTTTGAGCATGCATTTCATTTTGTAGTCAATTGTTCCTTGCACCTAGAAAATACGAGAAACAAAACATCAGCAAGGCTGGTACGTGGTAAACGTTACATTTAATAAGGTTGCATAAAGGAAAAATATTTGAACAAGTAGAAAGGAGAGATAAAACCATTTCTTAAGGCGAAAATCAGGTAAACATCATTTTTATTACAATCATTTTGATGCAGTTGTACTACACATATTGCACTTAACTTACATCTAGTGTGGGCAACATAATATCATCATACATCTAAAATGGGCCAAGGAAAAACATACATCCATGTTAGGCAACATACATCCACACCAGGCTATGTGCTCTAGTAGCTACAACTCATCCTAACCATTTATGTTTCATTAGGTTTGGCGAAGTATAACTCATACTAATCAAACAAGCAATAATATTCAAGTATGAGCATTCAAGGTACACATATCATATGCAACCAGAAATCTAGTCATATACTTATACGACCACGTACCTGCTTGTTCAATCAAAAGCCCAAAGACTTAGAGTCAGTTAGGAATTTAGTCACCCTGCAAAGGAAGCAAGGGTACAACATTACTATTGGTCCATGTGACCAGGACTAAGTTATGTTATTAATTATCATCCCTTTTTATGTTATCTTAGATCAGGGATTTCCCCATATTCTAATTAGGTTCACAATAATTATCAGGTCTGATCCATTATCAACTATTTGGATTAAAGATAATATTTAATTGATTAATTAGAAGATTTCCCAAAATTAGGGTTTCTAGGATGGTTAAAGAAAAGGGAGGGTAATCCTTAACATGTTAACCATTCATAACATCATGGTTCGTTTTAAAGATTCAGACCAACTAATGAACACTAATTATCATCTAATGATATTAATTTTGACATAAGAAATATATCTTTAAATTCCTGTAGAAAGAGAAAGCTAAAAAAATAGGGTTTCTTCTAATCCTTTGATCACTTATCAACCTAGAAAAGGATTTCGAGTTATTCTGAAATCAGGGTTTCATCTAATGGTTACAAACATTTTAGAAGTCATATATCATCAAGAAAGTCATCTTTATTAATTAATTATGATTTAGGATGTCCTTTAGGCCTTAAACAATTATTTTTGCAATAGGGAACGGATTCAGGTATTGATAGTATTTTATATGGATAGAGCATATTTTTCTGGTCAAAATGGTATATAGGTTCGCTGTTTTATGTTACTCCTAGAGTTTTCTATGATTTTCTTGAGATAACCTATTTTCTTGAATAAAAGAAAAAGAATAAGATGATTTTACCTTGATCAATGGTCGGATCCTACTGGATCGAAGGACCAGATTGATCCAAGGTCTCGCAGGGCAAAACACAGATTGCTGAGCTGGAGAGGGTGGCCCGTGATCCTCAGCCTATGTGGCGAAAGCTTACTGGTCGGGGTTGGCTTTGCTGGCAAACTCCCTCCCTTTCTCTGTTTCTCTTCTCACGCTGCTAGCCAGGTAGTCCGATCAACTCCGGCGAGCCTCAGCTAACTCGTGGGTGGTGCTGTCGTGGGGCAGAGGAGACCTTCACCTTCGCGAGGCTGGCCCGCGTAGCTTTGGGTGGTTTTCTGGTCATGGCTCCCACTAGAGCTCAGCGCCGCCGCAGGAGAGGCAAGGCCGCCGGTGTGAGTGGGGCTTAGGGTGATGAGGAGATCTGGGGGCCTGCTTTATAGCCGCCCACATTCACGATGAGTTGGCGATGGTGTGGGAGTGGTAGAGTTTGAGCGAGGAACGATGGGGTGGCCTGATGGTGAAGGTAGCCGAGGTTGAAGAAGGTGGGTGAGGGGAGTAGTGCTAAGGTGTTGGCGCATGCAATTGGAGATGTGGATTGATCAAAGGAGTCACTGCGGAGCTAAAGAGAGCCTTATGTAGGCGTGAGGGGGGCTGGGCAAAGAAGCCCTAAAATCTGTTGCCACCGGCAGGAGAAGGGCGAGGGATCGGGTGTCCGTTCTCCCTATTCTGGGGATGAGGGAAGTTAAGTGTGGGATCGTTGAAATCGTCTCAGTGAGGCGAGTCTTTCCTCCAAGTATCTCGCGCTGAGATGGCGAGATTCGGGCGCTGGTAGTTTGGAGAGGTAGCGCGCTGTTACAGGTGGAGACCAAGTCTTTGCGGAAGGTTAGGGATGATCCGATGACCATTGGATCTCGCACGATCCCTGATCAGCCGATCGGACGGTCATGGCTGATCCCTGGTTCATAATTCCGCCCCCAACCAAAGAAAGGGGTGCGTGACATATATACATATTAAAAAGAATCCGAAACTTAGGCCCTAAGGTCAAAAAGCAATGAAATATGCACCAAACTAAGTTGGTCATATCTCTCAATTGGTTGATTCAATTGCAACCAAATTTTAGGGGTAGTCTTATAGTGTCATAAAGAAACTTTGGTATAAATTTGAAACCCAAATTCTAAAGTTTGATGTGTTCATTAAACTAAATACATTATCATATGTATTCTATCATAAAGGCATACTAGGGTTTGCATATTTTTGCCAAAAGTGCTATATTAAGCTTAGTCATGCAATGATTAAGTTGAGGGTAGTTTTGTCAACAATAAATTGAGAAAATAAATAACAAGAGAGAGAAAATAAAGTAAAAACTCACTCCATCACATTCTCCCCTCCTTAAAAGAATTTTGTCCTCAAAATTCAAGAAGCCTGAAAGAGATGTGGATACTTCCGCTCGACTTCAGACTTGAGCTCCCAGGTAGCATCGGTTGGATCATGGTGGCTCCAGAGAACTTTCACCATATCTATACTCCGATTGTTGCGAAGCTCCTTTGTCTTTAGATCTAGAATTCTGACTGGTGACTCAGCATATGACGGATCATCTTTCAGTTTGAGGGACTCATGATTCAGAATGTGAGTAGGATCTTTGACGTATGGCTTCAGATTGGATACGTGGAAGACATTATGCATGGCACTGTACTGAGGTGGCAAAGCAAGATGATAGGTGCATTCTCCAACCCTTTCAAGGATCTCAAAGGGTCCCACATAACGAGGACTGATCTTTCCTTTATTCTTGGCCAAAGCTCGGATAGGTCAGATCTTCAGGAATACGTGATCACCTTCCTTGAATTGTCATTCTCGTCGGTGAGCATCTGCATAGGATTTATGCCTATCCTGTGCTCGCTTCATTCGTTGCTTAATCAGTGCAACTTTGTCTGTATACAGTTGTGTCTCCTCAGATTTCATCAAAGTGCGTTCTCCAACATCGTCCCAGTGTAACGGGGATCTGCATGGCCTGCCGTAGAGAGCTTCGTATGGTGGCATCCCAATACTCGCCTGATAGCTATTATTATACGCAAACTCAGCCAAAGGTAGGTAATGGTCCCACGAGCCTTCCCAGTCAAGCACACAAGCTCGTAGAAGATCCTCCAGAATCTGTACTGTTCGTTCTGACTGCCCGTCTGTCTGCGGATGGTATGCGGTACTGAAATTCAGTTTGGTGCCCAATTCCTCTTGAACCTGCTTCCACAGCTTTGAGGTGAACTTCGGGTCCCGATCTGAGATGATGGATGCTGAAACTCCATGCAGACGTACAATCTCCCGTATATAAAGATTGGCCAACTCAGAAACTTTCGTAGTAGTTTTCACTGGTAGAAAATGAGCTGATTTTGTGAGACGATCCACAATGACCCATACAACGTCGTACCCCTTCCTGGTCCTGGGTAATCCCACTACGAAATCCATAGTGATATGTTCCCATTTCCATTCTGGAATCTCGAGGGGTTGCAGTAGACCACCTGGTCTTTGATGCTCGGCCTTTATCATCTGGCATGTCAGGCATCTAGACACAAATTCAGCAATATCATGTTTCATGCCTATCCACCAGAACTGACGTTGTAGGTCTTTGTACATCTTCGTCGTGCCGGGATGGACTGTATACTTGGACCCATGTGCCTCACTGAGAATGGTTGTCTTTACAGCTGACTGCTCAGGGACCCACATGCGATTTTTGTATCGAAGGCCACCATCAAGACCCATAGACAGATGTGTATGAGGTTTAGCTAGGAGAGAGGAGAGCTCTGCAAGCTCGGGACTAGCTTTCTGCGCCTCCAGAAGTTTGAAATGCAAGTTGGACATGATGGAAATGTTATTAACATGCACCCGATCAGACAGAAACTGCGGTTTCCAGCCCACTACATCCTCCATGTTCCTCCATTCAGGGATAGAAAGAGGTGCACACACTGCCCTTTTTCTGCTAAGGGCATCAGCGACTACATTTGCCTTACCCGGATGATAGGCAATAGTGAAATCGTAGTCTTTAAGGTATTCAATCCATCGACGTTGACGTAGATTCAAGTCCTTCTGGGTCAGGATGTATTTCAGGCTTTTGTGATCGGTGAAGATGTCGAACGTTGCCCCGTACAGGTAGTGCCTCCAGATCTTAAGGGCATGTATGATTGCAGCTAGTTCCAAATCATGGGTGGGATAATTAAGTTCATTGGGTTTTAGCTGTCTAGACGCGAAGGCCACTACTTTACCATTCTGCTGTAGGACACATCCTAATCCATTCCTCGAAGCATCAGTGAATATTACAAACCCTTCATTGCCAGAGGGTAGAATAAGAACAGGAGTCGACGTCAACTTCTGCTTGAGCTCTTGGAAGCTAGACTCACAAGCAACTGACCACATGAAATGCTCGTCCTTCCGAGTAAGCTTAGTGAGAGGAAGTGCCACCTTGGAGAAATTTGGAATAAACCGACGATAATATCCGGCCAGACCTAAGAAACTCCGAATTTCAGAAGGATTGTGAGGAGGTTTCCAATCGAGTACAACAGATACTTTAGCGGGATCAACTTATATGTTACCCCCAGAAATGACATGACCAAGAAACATAACTTTGTCAATCCATAATTCACATTTTGAAAGTTTGCCATAGAATTTCTGGGCTCGAAGAATTTCAAGGACAGACTTCAAATGCTCACGGTGTTTCTCCATAGAATCAGAATAAATCAGAATATCATCAATGAAGACAACCACAAACTCATCAAGATAAGGTTGGAAGACTTTGTTCATTAAGTTCATGAATACGCTAGGTGCGTTGGTCAACTCGAATGGCATTACCAGAAATTCGTAGTGCCCGTAACGAGTCCAGAAAGCAGTCTTAGATATATCAGAATCTTTGACTTTAAGTTGATGGTAGCCAGAACGAAGATCAATTTTTGAGAAGACTTTAGCATTACGAAGTTGATCAAAGAGGTCATCAATACGAGGGAGAGGATACTTGTTTTTAATGGTAGCTTGGTTCAACATGCGATAGTTAATACACATCCGCATCGAGCCATCTTTCTTTTTAACAAAAAGAACAGGTGCACCCCAAGGGGAAACACTAGGGCGGATAAAACCCTTATCGAGAAGTTCTTGTAATTGTTTCTTCAGCTCCATAAGCTCAGCAGGTGCCATCCTATACGGTGCCCTAGAAATCGGAGTGGTTCCAGGAAGAAGATCTATAGAGAACTCAATGTCTCAGTTTGGAGGCAGCCCAGGAAGCTCCTCTGGGAATATGTCAAGAAAATCACGTACCACCTCCAGTCTTTCTACAGGCCCGTTGTCAGGACTGGTCTCTGAGACGAATGCGAGGAAGACTTTACATCCTTTAGATATGAGCTTTTTAGCTTTAAGAGAGGAAATTATTATATTATTACAAAATCCGCTTCCCCGAGGGATCACTACTGGAGAGGAATGAGGTTGAGAGAGAACAACCATCTTATTTCTACAGTCAATATAAGCATGATATGTGTATAGCCAATCCATGCCAAGAATAACATCAAAGTCTTCCATAGTTAAGAGAATGAATTCAAAGGGCATGCCATGATTTTCAAATTTTAGAGGGAGGACATCGGTTAACTGCAATGTAGTGAATATTTTGCCACTAGGAGTTTACACATCCAGAATGTATCCCAAGTCCCTTATATGTAAGTGCAACATTGAGGCCAGATTTCGAGATATAAACGTGTTTGTAGATGCAGAATCAAATAATGCTTTAACAGGATGTCCATTCAAGAAAACAATGCCTACACATGATAATTACATTTTTAAATAATTGAAGGCATTGAACAAGATATTAGATATATGAAAAAGATTTAAGGTTACCTTCGACAAGCTGGTTCGGATTTGCCCTAGCCTCTTCTGTGGTCACTGCGAACACCCTGGCATTGCGGTGTCCTTGAGGGGGCGGAGCACCCGCGGGAGGTTTGCCAAGGATAGATGCATTGGGGCATTTGGCAAGGAAATGTCCCTCCCTTTTGCAGTTGTAGCAGACCGGCTTGGTGTAGCGACAAGGCCCGTCATGTCCTCGTCCACAAGTCTTGCATTTTCTACGGTAATCCATCAGCTTGCTATTCTTTGGTCCTTTCTTCCCTGAACCTCCTCCCTTCCCTGATCCTTTATTATGGCCTGGGTGGAACTTCTTGAACTTCTCTTCCTCAGTGGTAGTCAATCCTAAATATCCCATGCTAGAAGGCTTTTGCAATCCCTGCTCCCTTTCCTGCTTAAGGGCCATGTCTAGGGCTTCATCAATGCTTCTGGGACGAGAGGCTATGACTAGGGTTTTTAGGTGGGCGGAAAGGCAGTCAACATAGTGTTCAGTAAGGCGGTCTTCAGTCTTGATGGGTTCATAACGTTCCAGAAGCCTAAACTTCCGGGTGTAATCAGCTACTGAAAGACTACCCTGCCTTAACTCCATGTACATCTTTTCCTTCCTCTTCCTCTCGGCTATGGGCATAAAACGATCCGTGAAGAGGTTTTTAAAGGCTTCCCACTCCATGTTGTCTATTTCCTCACCCCTATTCCCGCCATAGTTCTCCCACCAGATTTTTGCCCCTCCCTTAAGCATATGGGTGCCGAACCTAACCTTCTTCTCATTAGGTACTTCTAGGGTATGAAAACCATTCTCTATGGTCAAAATCCAGGCTTCAGCCTTATCCTTGACCTCAGGCTGATCCTCACCCCAAAAAGAATCAAGGTTTAGTTTAATAAAATCTATCACCGTCACCTCTTTCTTCCTAGATGAGATGGGTTCTGGGGTTCCTTTTGTGGCAAGGGTTTCCATAAAATTTAAAAGGATTTTCTTCTGTTCTTCCCACCTTTCCTTGGCCTCAGCATCGGGATCAGGTACTTCAGAGGGTTCACGTTCTTTTCTTTTCTTAGAGGAAGATTCCCCTGAGCTGCGAGTCTTAGGAGGCATCCTGAAATTAATTTGAACGTATTAGATTATTACTTCAACAATTTTTCTTGTCATTATCATTATTATGTTCACATGATATTTTATTATTCTCATCATTTAATGATTAATATTCTGAATGTTATGATTTAGGGAGGATATCCTAAAATCCTTATCAGTCGATCCTTAGGACTTTCTAAATAGAGAGACTCCTTCCTAACCTTATAACAGGGGTAAGAGGAGAAATTTAATTTATTTTAAAAACATAGATGAGAGGGAGAAATTTTTCCTATAGAAGAGATGAGAGGGAACATCTATAGACGAGAAGATTCCTAAATTAAGGTATGTCCAAGAATAGGGGACACTTAGGATATCGGCCAGGTAGACTTATACTGCCATAAAGGTAGCCTCGTGATTGCCAAGCTAGTGGCTCGGAGACTTTAGTCAGACCCATGGCAGATGCTATCCTAGACACCTCCACCCTTCATATCCCTAACTCAAGGACTACCCTAGATTCAAATAGGGTGAATGAAGTTCATGTGACTTGATGTGTGAACATTGGCTCTGATACCAACTGTGACGTCCCCCAATTTCTATATACTTTCCATAGTGACATTCATAGATATGCGTGCACTCATATCTGTAGATGTCAAAAGGGAAAATATAAGATATTAAGGTAGTCAACTAAAACAGAGATTAAGCCAAGATCTAGTTCACATCATCAGATAAAGCCACACAAATATTCATTCATAAAGATAGTGTAGTCATTACATATGGAGAGAAATATGGTTCTAAAGAAAGTTAACTTTATTACATGGGATTTCAATCATCCTCAAGATTACTAAGGAAAGAATAAAACTGACATCTAACAAGAAATGAGATAAGAGGAAAAGAATCTATCTATAACATCCTCCAAGTTTATTATTTATGCCTTCAGATACTTTGAGCATGCATTTCATTTTGTAGTCAATTGTTCCTTGCACCTAGAAAATACGAAAAACAAAACATCATCAAGGTTGGTACGTGGTAAAAGTTACATTTAATAAGGTTGCATAAAGGAAAAATATTTGAACAAGTAGAAAGGAGAGATAAAACCATTTCTTAAGGCGAAAATCAGGTAAACATCCTTTTTATTACAATCATTTTGATGCAGTTGTACTACACATATTGCACTTAACTTACATCTAGTGTGGGCAACATAATATCATCATACATCTAACATGGGCCAAGGAAAAACATACATCCATGTTAGGCAACATACATCCACACCAGGCTATGTGCTCTAGTAGCTACAACTCATCCTAACCATTTATGTTTCATTAGGTTTGGCGAAGTATAACTCATACTAATCAAACAGGCAATAATATTCAAGTATGAGCATTCAAGGTACACATATCATATGCAACCAGAAATCTAGTCATATACTTATATGACCACGTACCTGCTTGTTCAATCAAAAGCTCAAAGACTTAGAGTCAGTCAGGAATTTAGTCACCCTGCAAAGGAAGCAAGGGTACAACATTACTATTGGTCCATGTGACCAGGACTAAGTCATGTTATTAATTATCATCCCTTTTTATGTTATCTTAGATCAGGGATTTCCCCATATTCTAATTAGGTTCACAATAATTATCAGGTCTGATCCATTATCAACTATTTGGATTAAAGATAATATTTAATTGATTAATTAGAAGATTTCCCAAAATTAGGGTTTCTAGGATGGTTAAAGAAAAGGGAGGGTAATCCTTAACATGTTAACCATTCATAACATCATGGTTCATTTTAAAGATTCAGACCAACTAATGAACACTAATTATCATCTAATGATATTAATTTTGACATAAGAAATATATCTTTAAATTCCTATAGAAAGAGAAAGCTAAAAAAATAGGGTTTCTTCTAATCCTTTGATCACTTATCAACCTAGAAAAGGATTTCGAGTTATTCTGAAATCAGGGTTTCATCTAATGGTTACAAACATTTTAGAAGTCATATATCATCAAGAAAGTCATCTTTATTAATTAATTATGATTTAGGATGTCCTTTAGGCCTTAAATAGTTATTTTTGCAATAGGGAACGGATTCATGTATTGATAGTATTTTATATGGATAGAGCATATTTTTCTGGTCAAAATGGTATATAGGTTCGCTATTTTATGTTACTCCTAGAGTTTTCTATGATTTTCTTGAGATAACCTATTTTCTTGAATAAAAGAAAAAGAATAAGATGATTTTACCTTGATCAATGGTCGGATCCTACTGGATCGACGGACCATATTGATCCAAGGTCTCGTAGGGCAAAACGCAGATTGCTGAGCTGGAGAGGGTGGCCCGCGATCCTCAGCCTATGTGGCGAAAGCTTACTGGTCGGGGTTGGCTTTGCTGGCAAACTCCCTCCCTTTCTCTGTTTCTCTTCTCGCGCTGCTAGCCAGGTAGTCCGATCAACTCCGGCGAGCCTCAGCTAACTCGTAGGTGGTGCTGTCGTGGGGCAGAGGAGACCTTCACCTTCGCGAGGCTGCCCCGCGTAGCTTTGGGTGGTTTTCTGGTCAGGGCTCCCACTAGAGCTCAGCGCCGCCACAGGAGAGGCAAGGCCGCCGGCGTGAGTGGGGCTTAGGGTGATGAGGAGATCTGGGGGCCTGCTTTATAGCCGCCCACATTCGCGATGAGTTGGCGATGGTGTGGGAGTGGTAGAGTTTGAGCGAGGAACGATGGGGTGGCCTGATGGTGAAGGTAGCCGAGGTTGAAGAAGGTGGGTGAGGGGAGTAGTGCTAAGGTGTTGGCGCATGCAATTGGAGATGTGGATTGATCAAAGGAGTCACTACGGAGCTAAAGAGAGCCTTATGTAGGCGTGAGGGGGGCTGGGCAAAGAAGCCCTAAAATCTATTGCCGCCGCCAGGAGAAGGGCGAGGGATCGGGTGTCCGTTCTCCCTATTCCGAGGATGAGGGAAGTTAAGTGTGGGATCGTTGAACTCGTCTCAGTGAGGCGAGTCTTTCCTCCAAGTATCTCACGCTGAGATGGCGAGATTCGGGCACTGGTAGTTTGGAGAGGTAGCGCGCTGTTACAGGTGGAGACCAAGTCTTTGCGGAAGGTTAGGGATGATCCAATGACCATTGGATCTCGCGCGATCCCTGATCAGCCGATCGGACGGTCGTGGCTGATCCCTGGTTCATAATTCCGCCCCCAACCAAAGAAAGGGGTGCGTGACATATATACATATTAAAAAGAATCCGAAACTTAGGCCCTATGGTCAAAAAGCAATGAAATATGCACCAAACTAAGTTGGTCATATCTCTCAATTGGTTGATTTAATTGCAACCAAATTTTAGGGGTAGTCTTATAGTGTCATAAAGCAACTGTGGTATAAATTTGAAACCCAAATTCAAAAGTTTGATGTGTTCATTAAACTAAATACATTATCATATGTATTCTATCATAAAGGCATACTAGGGTTTGCATATTTTTGCCAAAAGTGCTATATTAAGCTTAGTCATGCAATGATTAAGTTGAGGGTAGTTTTGTCAACAATAAATTGAGAAAAGAAATAACAAGAGAGAGAAAATAAAGTAAAAACTCACTCCATCAAATTTGGGATCCCCAAAACTTCCCGAAGTCAAATAACTCCTTTCCAAAACCTATCATGCCTAAAGTCTCGAGAAATCTGGAGAGGGAAATCTCTCAGATCCTACAGTTTCACTCAGGTAGGAGATGATGCCACATATCGTGGAGCTTGATCCAACGGCTGGCATGCCGCACGTATCTGATTTAAAAATTGATTTAAATTAGGTAAATAATGTGACATGTATATATCCCTCTCACTTTAGGATTTCTTTATAAATTCATTTCTTCCAAACTAAAACTTCTTTTATTCTCAAATTTTGAGGGAAACTCACTAATGGCTTTATCTTCTTGAGTGCCATGTTTGGAGTCATTATTCGAAAGTGAAAGTGACTTTTCTTTGTAAACACGTTATCACTTACTAAGGCATATTTTATGCATATTTGCTCTCTCATATTCTTTTATTTTTCTTTATTTGGACTCCTTTTACCATTGGAAAAACATTTGGTTTCGAAATAGCATTCATGATAATCAATATTACATATTTTCCACATATTTCTTATATTTTCCTCATTATCTCAAACTTCCTTCTCAATAATCACTACTACAGAAATGGCTTATAATGTCACTTTTAACGGTGTCAGTTGTAATAATACACCGACACCTAAACAATAGAGCGTCAGTTTATAAAATAAACCGACATCAATCTGTGAAGGGCAACCAGACACGGGTATCACTTTTATTCGGTGTCGGTTACTTAATAACAAACCAACGCCGAAAATTAACTGCCAAATCCAAAATTTCCAGTGAAGAAAATTACCTCCAAAAATTTAACATATAGCGTCGGTCATTAACTAAAAAACCGACGATGAAAGGTTATTCGTGAAATAGAAATTGGGCACATTTTGATCGTCAGTTTTACAACAATGACCGACACTTATGGGATTTCCCGCCCTCTTCGCGCAAAAGTTTTCACACCCTTTGATCGTCAGATTGTAAAAACAACCGACGACTATGGTCATTAATCGAGAACCAATTTTTTAATTGGCATAAGTAGATAGACGTCGGGTTTTTTCTATTTAAAACCAACAATTATCATGGGGAACAGGTGTCGGTTTGTGTTGATAACCAGAACCGTTAGTGTTATGAGTCAGTTTTTTGAATAATCGAGACCGAATGTTAACTAAATATCGCGCGAGTGAGCCTGAATCTTCCCCTTTCTCTCTGTGTTGCAATCGGCTTAGCTAGGGTCTGGCGATTCCGGCAGTGAGCAAGAAGACTCCCTCCGCTGTAGAGCTCGCCGCAGCTGTGGAGCTTGCCACCGTTCTCCTTGCCGCCACCGTGGAGCTCGCTGCCGCCGTGGAGCTCACCGCCGTTCGTGGAGCTCACCGCCGTTCGTGGAGCTCGCCGCCACCGTGGAGCTCACTGCCGTTCATGGAGCTCGCTGCCTCCGTGGAGCTCGCCATTCGTGGAGCCACCACTGTCATTGGTCCTCTCCTCTAGCCGGTCCTCCTCTCACCAGTCCTCTCCTCTAGCCACTAGAAAGCCAATGCCAACAGCAGCAGGCGGAACCATAGCTTGCCACGACACAACAATCCGTCAGGGCCAGCCGGTCTCCTACTATTGCTCATCACCACGGCAGTCCGTCAGAGCCAACCACATCTAGGGCTGGCAGTACACCCACGACACTGCCATTGTTGTCATTGCCACTGCTAGAGGTAAAGCCTTCAATTGACTAGGTTTGCATCCTAAATTCATCCTTAACATATGTTAACAAATAATCCCTATAAACATGTAATGTTTATTTAATAGAATTGATGATTGGCTTGGTTATTAATAATATATGACAAAAATAAAATGCTTAATTTTAACATATGATTCTCTAGTATTTTTTCTATGATCACTTCCATTACGGTTTAGGAGCTCGCCAGCCTTCTGCCTGCCCATTCGGCTTCCACGTGCACCCATCCGTCTCGCCTCTCTCCCTGCTCCAGAACAAGATGCCCGACTGGGCTCAAATAGAGGTAAACATCCCCAAAAACCCTCTGTCTCGCCCTCTGATTTGTATTTACTTAAATACTAATTTGTATTTACTTATCTAGTCGTTCATCTAATGATTTTTTATTCATCACATTATTTAAATTTAGGGCTTTATATTTATTCATCTACTTTTTAAAATTATTTAATCATCTCTTGATTTATATTTGTTTATCAACTGAGATGTACTTTTTTATCTATTGCTTTGTATTTGTTTATCTACTGATTATATTTATTTATCTAATGTTTTTAGTTTACTTATTTAGATGTTGCTATTGTAAATCAACCTAGGATATGAATAAATCTTGTTCTTGCATATATTTGTGCTTCTAATCCTCATGCTTGACTTAATTCAGTAAACCCTAGGAATTGATAGTATAAATGCATCTAAACATTCATAAGCTATTAATGTTGATTAATTTAGGAAGCATTGATATGTTGTTATGGCTGTCCACAAATGTTTTTATAAGAAATTGTGTGTTGAATGGGGTTGTGAACAAGGAATTGGTATTGTATTTGTTGGCCTAGAAACTCATCCACTATTTACTCATTAGGAGTAAATCTTGGATAGTCCCCAGTTTGGGACTGTTCTTGAAAACCTAATCTAACTTAGGATGTAAGTGTATAATGTGTATTGGGTTTTCAAGAAAATTTCGGCAGCATTTCCCCGTTTGTTCTCTAAGTACATATGTACTTGGAGAACAACGGGGAAATGCTGCCGAAATTTTCTTGAAAATCCAATACACATTATACACTAACTAGTGAGATTAGGTGTTCAAGAATGGGATAGGTGGTACACATTTAAGAATGACATCACATGTATAAACCCTAAAGTTTTAACCATAAACTCTAATCTGTTTACCCTAGACCCTAATCTTGTTGTAATATATACTTATTTTCTCTTTGATCATAGAATGGATAGATCATGGATGTCCATTCGCAATCGCTGCACCCCAAAGTTTATTTCTGGTCTTGATCAGTTTGTTAGATTTGCCGAGGAACATAGGAAACAACCTGGAGATAGGTTCTACTGTCCATGTAGGCATTGCGGTAACAACTTGAAAGTCAGTACTGGTGACGAAATCAGAAGTCATGTCATGTGCAATGGGATTGTACAAGGCTATACAGAATGGCACTGACATGGAGAGATTTCAAACCTGAAACCAATGGATGTCGATAACAGTGCTTGTGTGGAAGAAGAAATTGCCTCCAATGACGTAGATGTGAATGAACCAGTTCCAATAGACATCGTTGATGCGATGTTGGATAGTTGTGGGGTAGAGCACACCGATCCACCTCCCATGTTTAGAAACATTGTGCATGATGCTGAGATACCATTATAAATGGGTTGTAAGTTTACGAAGCTTAGCGCTGTGTTGAGATTGTATAAACTGAAAGCTAACAATCTCTAGAGCGACAAAACATTCACGTCATTGTTGTCTCTGTTGAAAGAAATTCTTCCTAAAGGAAACGATCTGCCGATCTCAACATATCGGTTAAAGAAATTGTAGTGCCCAATGTGAATGGAGGCCAAGAAGATACACGCATTCCCGAATGATTGTGTATTATTTCAAAAGGACTATGTGAATTTGAAAGATTGTCCGAAATGTGGTGCGTCAAGGTATAAATTGACGACATCAGGGGAGTCCAAAATTGGTTCTCCCGCCAAGGTGATGTGGTATCCAACTATAATACCACAGTTTCAATGCTTGTTTGCCAATCCTATAGATGCAAAGAATTTGAGGTGGCATGCAGATGTTAAGAAAAATAATGATGGGATCCTATGACATGCGTCTGATTCCCCATAGTGGAAGAAGATTGATCTGTTGTACCCTGAATTCGATGAAGAGGACAGGAATCTAGGACTTGGGATTTATACGGATGGGATGAATCTGTACGGGACATTGAGCACCCAACATAGCACTTGGCCAGTCATGCTTGTTATATACAATCTTCCTCCCTGGTTGTGTATGAAAAATAAGTACGTTATGTTGTCGTTGTTGATATCAGGCCCTAAACAACCTAGAAATGATATCGATGTTTATCTTGATCCTCTGATTGATGACTTAAAGAAACCCTGGGGTGAAGGTGTGATGACCTATGATGCTTCACGAAGAGAGACATTTTGTTTGCACGCTATGTTATTTTGCACTGTGAATGACTTTCCAGCATATGGGAATTTTTCTGGATATAGTGTCAAAGGATCTAAAGCGTGTCCTGTATGTGAAGAGAACACTGATTCAATATGGCTAAAACACGGAGGCAAGACTATATATCTTGGTCATCGAAGGTTTCTTCAAAAATTTCATCCGTATCGTAGGTTGCGCAAAGCATTCAATGGACAAAATGAGGAACGTAGTGCACCTAAACCTATATCAGGGGAGGATGTTTATGAAAGAGTGAAAGACATCGCCAATAAATTTGGTAAGAGATCACAATGCGCGATGGCCACAACGAGTGACAAGTCTTTATTCAAGAAGAAGTCGATATTTTGGGATCTTCCTTATTGGAGTTCTTTGACAGTCAGGAATTGTATCGATGTCATGCACGTTGAGAAAAATGTATGTGATAGCGTCATCGATACTCTGTTGAATATACCAGGTAAGACTAAAGATGGGATAAAATCTAGAATGGACCTACGTGAAATGGGAATAAGGACAGAATTAACAGAAGTAGTTAGTAGAGATCAGAGAACATACTTACCTCCCGCTTGTTACACATTGTCTAGAAAGGAGAAGAAAGCATTTTGTGAATGCTTGGTAAATGTTAAGGTGCCACAGGGTTACTCATCCAACATCCGTACATTGTTATCAATGAAAGATCTGAAGTTGATAGGTCTTAAATCTCATGATTGTCACATTCTAATGCAACAAATATTGCCTGTGGCAATTAGATCTATATTGCCGAAGCATGTAAGGTTTGCAATCACCAGACTTTGTTTCTTTTTCAACAGTCTGTGCAACAAAGTTATTGACCCTGATACTCTCGATAATTTGCAAAGAGAAGTGGTTGTTACCCTATGTCAGATTGAGATGTATTTTCCTCTGTCGTTCTTTGATATCATGGTACATCTTGTTGTCCACTTGACTAGGGAAGTGAAAATGTTGGGACCAATTTTCTTGCATTGGATGTATCCCTTTGAACGATACATGAGCATTTTTAAAAGTGATGTTCGAAACCATTATCGGCCTGAAGGGAGTATTATTGAGGGTTATGTGGGGAGAGAGGTTATGGATTTTTGCAATGACTTTCTGAGTGGTAATGACACTCCCGTGAATGACAAGAATATTGAGGAGTATTTTGGCAAAGGGGTTTTGGGAGCATGGGTGAAAGTAATCAACCGTGAGTAGTTGGAGCAAGGTCACTTGTATATTTTACACAACATCGATGAAGTGAGTGTTTATATCGAGGAACATACCAATTTCATCAAGAGACAATATCCTCGATCCAATTCAATGTGGCTTGCTAGAGAGCATAACAAGACATTTATTAAGTGGTTTGAAGATAAAGTCTTACATCAACTATCTCAAACACCAGATAATGTTACTGAAACCATCAAATGCCTCACCTTTAAACCAAAATTGAATGTTATGTCTTATGATGGGTTTGACATAAATGGTTTCTCATATTACAAAAAGCATTAAGATGATAAGAGTGTCGTCCAAAACAGCATGGTCACCCTTCAAGCGTCTTCATTGTTTTTTGCAAGTGCAAAGGATAAAAGTCCACATGAAGCTAAAATGTCATATTAAGGTGTCATTGAAGACATATGGGAGTTTGACTATGTAGAATTCAGAATTCCGCTCTTTAAATGTAATTAGGTTGACAACAACAAAGGAGTTATAATGGATGAATTGGGTTTCACGTTAGTGAACTTTGAAAAGATTGGCGAGAAGGGTGAACCGTTCATATTGGCATCATAGGCAAAACAAGTATTTTATATCGATGATCCTACAAATGATAAATGGTCGGTTGTTGTTCATGGTAAAAGACAGTTCATTGAAGATCCTATAGATGAAGAAGAGTACTATGATAAGTATGATGACTCCAATCCATTCTCAGTTGGGTTGCCAACACCACCAAACATTGAAGCTGGGGATCACAGTGACTTGTATGTTCGTGGGGATCATAATGAAGGATTGTTAATTGATAAAAGATCATAATATTCGAGGCATGGATGTTTATATTTTTATTATGTTCCCATGATGACCATGCTGATGATCACCGTGAGGGTGAGGACGTGCTTGCACCGCCTGACAATGTAAGTTTTAAGAATATATCCCTGAGGTTTCTATCTATATGTTCATTTATAATTACATTATGTACGTGTGTTTTTTTATCAAATTTTTAGGATACTAGTTAATAGCAATTCTATTTAATTTGCAGGTGTTCGCCAAAGACTACAGGCTATGCAGGACAGCCATGACATAGCTAAGCAGGCCATCGAAATTGCTTTGTAAATCCTAAGCGCAACAGTCGGAGAGAAAGCAAGCATCCCACACTAAGGTTATATAGATATATAGTGGGACTAAGGTGACGATCCCACCTACTAAAACATGTTACCGACAACTACATGTCACGACTGGGAGGTCGTGATTCAGCAACCGTATGCATTAGCAGGAGGACAACCATATTTCACCACGAGTTAATATTGAAGAAGGTCTACTAACATACACTAAGCTAACATATAATGATAAACTTGTTTAGCTCAGTGTAGGTTAGTAGACCTTCTTCAATATTAACTCGTGGTGAAATCTATTTGTCCTCCTGCTAATGCATACTATTGCTGAATCACGACGTCCCAGTCATGACATGTAGTTGTCGGTAACCTGTTTTAGCAGGTGGGATCGTCACCTTAGTCCAACTATATATGTACTAAGCTATAGTGTTGTATGTAAATTCGGCGTTGTTGTTGTTATGCACTATATATGTGTTAGTCTGTCATGTTGTTATATGAATCTGAAACACTTGTGTGTGCTGCACTTTATGTATTGTATCTGTATCATGCTTCCCTTCATTGTGGCTTCTTTTGCGGTTTCATGGCTCTTTCAATATGATTTTGTTGACAATGATGAATAAAGAATAACTTTGTTCTCTCATGATTAATTTTGTGTGAATGAGAATGATTTTTTATGAATTGTGTGTGAAAATCATCAATACATGAATGTTTCTACATGTGTCTGAATGTGAAAAGAGATGAAATAAATGGAACTACAGGTTGCTACTGGTTTCTACATGCATGTGATGAAAAAAAATAATATGAGTGTGAATCACATATATATAATATTGTCCATCATGTTAATTTTGTAGGTTTGTGGCCTGTTGTTGGCTGATATCAATGGATGTCGTAAAACCTACAGTTCATAACTGAACTATAGGTTTCTCATCCTGCGACCAGCCACAACATGTCTGCAGACTGACATAAATAACTAAATAAAAGCACATGCATCGGTTATTTGAACAAAATCGACGAAATTTGGTTACAATGTCTGTTTCCATACTAGTAACCGACGTAGATTTCCCTAATGAGGCCAGACACCACGGCCGTGCTGCCATGGACCAGACATAAAACAGGCGTCAGATATTTGCATAAAACCGACGACATATGGTAACAATGTCGGTTGCCCTACTAGTAACCGACGTCTATTTTCCCTTGAGGCCAGACACCACAGCCGTGCTGGTCAGCACGGCCGTGGTAGTGGGTGAGATGGCGTCAGTTATCACTAATATAACGACGCCGATAGTGCCCCAGATGGCGCCCTTTCTGTGATGCGAAGATATATGGCGTCAGTTTCGAAGCTAATAACTGACACCTATATCCCCTGCTGGAGCATTTTCGGCTCATTTTCGGTGGCGCGCGAAGGGTTATGGCGTCGGTTTGAGAACTGAAACGTAACAGTTGGGCTTTTAGCAGCGCCCACATAGGTGTCGCTTAGAAACCGATACTAAAGGCCTTAAAAAACCGACACTAAAGGTCAGTTATGTACTAGTGAATGCATTATTTGATTTCCTCTTTTCTTTTAGTCATGTTGGACCTTTTAACACATTATGATCCACGAAATCACAATTACAAAGGAAATATTGCAAAGGAAATCCATTTTTGTGTCATAAAACATACAATCTACACACAAGTACATATCTTTGTACAAATTGCATTTACAACCCTATATACAAAGATCAAGGTTGTAACAACTGGAGTTTCCATTTCTACGACAATGGTGCCAAAAACTTGATACTCACAAACTACACATTAAACACAAGTATACATATCAATGTAATGTAGGGACAAAGAGGCCCACATGTCGAACTTAGGGAAACAATATCCAGAGTCTACTACTAACTGTGATGTGATCAACTAAGCTGATGAAAACTTTGAGTAGAGGTTTAGTTATGTAAGATTGAAAAAATAAATCTAAGATTACTAGTTTTGATATCAAGTGGAGTGAATTCCTTAGGGTTTAAGCTTCACCCCAGTTAACATTGCTATTAACATCATACCATTAATAATTATCTATCCTAACCCATGGACAAAGAGACCTGTAGCAAGGATTACCCGCTCTCATGACGTAATTCACTACCTATCCTAATACCAATCCCACTCTCATAACGATTGTGTTATTAGTTAGGTGCTTTACCAAAATCTCTTGGTTATTCTATTCACACTCGTAAGCCCGTTCTCAAGGTGCAATATAAAATATGTAAATCTATGAGTTTTCCAACCCTTAATCCCTCTCTTAAGGACATTAGTGGTCTGTTAAACTACCTATGGTGATCAAGCACATATAGTTCATGATGTTCTCATAGATTTATGTCCACAAATTAAGAGAAAAATATATATTAATGCATAATAGTCAATTACAATGCATAAACGTGCTACTGATGGCTCCTAAGGAAGAAGGGGATTATCCTCACATGATTTCCACCATCAAGTACATAAGAGAGAAGAAGAAAATATGGGGAATATTAGAATAAAAGAACCCCTAAAGAAGACGGTCTAGATGACTCCCTCATGCCAACATGCTGATTTGCTGACCTCAGGTTGTAAATCTGTCTACTATATGTAGGTTCTTGAATCTCCTAGAATGTGGCTTTTTTCTCTGCTTTCTCCTCTCCTTGCTCTCGACTGTTGTACAATAGAATAGAATAAGATACCTAGGTTTGGCTGAAATCTCCCTAAGTCATAGAAGTGACTTAGGGTGTCATTATTTGCCAACCATCAAATTAAACATGATTTTTAGATCTGCCTGATCCTTCTATGTCGGTACTATTGACACCCTCGATAATTTGCAACCGTTGTGCTTCCATCAGTACTACCGAGTTGGTGTCGATAGTATTGAGACATCACAAGAAATTCTAAGTCCTCCTTATAAGGTCATCGATAACATCAACTTCTTTGGTCAGTACTATCGAGGTTTGTCGATCTCATTGTTCTTTGTTGATCAAATGTTTGTACCACAAAAAGGTAGGTCAGTAGTACTGAGATATATAGTTTCTTTTAGATTCTCTTATAATTCCACAAAAAATGAACATAATCTCCCAAATAATAATGAATCTATTAGGAACATTAAAAACACATTTATTTGATGCAATTAAGTGTCACATGATAATGATGATATATAATGCACAAATTAATATGAACATGAACAATAAGTGCACAAAAATCCATAATAAATTGCATGTGAAAATGAAAATGATTCGGTGCATCAAATCCCACCTTTTTGATGGTAGTGATTGCTCATTTACCACTGATGTGAGGCTCCAAGATGGTTGTAACCTTTAGTCTTCTAATTGTCATGACTCCTACAAGGTGTTATGTGTATCATCATTACCAATACCCCGAGCATTCCAACACAAGACCTCAATCATGTAAAACAACAAATAAGATGGTATGTGGTTTTTTACTGAGATGCTCATTGGGACAAATCTATGCCATCTGCCACTTCTTCTGACTTCTCCTGCTCGACAATCACCTTCACACTCTCTTCATGTTATCGAATAATGGATGCCACTTCTTAGTCTAACAACCTCCTTGGGCTATGTCTTTATGCTTCTAGGGGAGGAGGTGGGGTTATGGCTTGTTGGCTAAATTGGACACATCATTAAACCCTTTGTTTTGATGATGACAAACATTTCATTCTTGTGGATCTAACTTGTTATTTGAGTGTTTCAGGGATAAAAAAATAAGGAATTGGATAGTTGAAGATCAATACAAATTGGAAGATCAACTTGCTTACATTACTTTTATTTTCATGAATTTACTCAATGTAAAAAACTTATACAAGTATATAATGGACATGTACATAGATATCATGTAAATCAAGCATTAGATCTTCCCTATCCACTCACAACACTTAGATAGATCCTCCCCTAAGATAGAATCACAATTACAAATTGATACACACACTTAGTAAATGATTTAACATATCGAAATAGGGACATTCTCAGTCGACAAACTTCTCAACTGAGACACCCTTGGTTGACAAAATTCGCGACCGAGAACCACATTAGTCTAACACATGAGCACTGATTAATGACCTGCGCATGTATCCCTAAATCAACCCTCGATCGACAACTTTCTCAACTGAGAGTAGACCTTCCAGCAGATTCCATAGACGTTAGACTGAGCTAGAAAAGTGGTTGGAAGTTGGATATGAACATTGCAATACATTCACTCCAAACCTCGGTCGAAGAAATTCTCGATCGAGACACACTCAGTTGAGAAACTTCTCGACCGAGATAGGTTCTGGACTGCACTTGTTATAACCGCATTTTCCAAAACATGTAATGAGATTTGTGAATCTCCTTTAAAAGATAAATAAGATCAATGTTTGATTTCATGGTTTGATTTGAATAAATTTCATTTATGATAGCCTTGCATGCTTTCTTGATGGGCCTTATTGGCCATTAAGCCCAATTGAAAGAAAAAGAAAAAGAAATGAAAAAGGAATTCAATGGGATAATGGGATATATAAGAAAATGAATAAAGGATGATTAAAAGGCTAAAATATATTTTCCCAAAAATAGAATTTTGAGTTGTAAAGGTTCCTTTGGGCTCAAGGAACTCATGATAATTATATAATAGCAAGTGAAATAAAGAATATGAGGAAAATATGAATAAAAGGGTGTTTTATTGCAACTAAAGAAAAGGAACCTATTAATTAAGATAATGATACCAATTTTTGTGGGATGAAAGATAAAATCATAAAAGAGGTTCCCTTAAAATTTGAGGCAAAAAAGAGTTAAGAGTTGGGAGTTATCGATTTTTCAAGATTATCTTCAAAATAGGATTTTCCTTGAGAATTTGGGAAATCTTTCCCTTTTTCGTTTAAGAGCGGTTGATAGTGGCCGTTGGATCTTGATCCCACCAACCTGGCTCATCGTCTAGAGTCCCTCTTCCCTTAAAATTTGAGGCAAAAAAGAGTTAAGAGTTGGGAGTTATCGATTTTTCAAGATTATCTTCAAAATAGGATTTTCCTTGAGAATTTGGGAAATCTTTCCCTTTTTCGTTTAAGAGCGGTTGATAGTGGCCGTTGGATCTTGATCCCACCAACCTGGCTCATCGTCTAGAGTCCCAGAGGGACGCAGACTGTAGCTCGATCAGGGGGAATTTTCCCCTCTATTTCCCAATCGATCCAGCGCATGAGTGCGCTTGGAAGGTGTCCCAACGACTTCGAATGAGGTTACGAACCTTGCAGACCCTATTTTGATGGGTTTTTATCGTGTCTTCGAGAAATGCCCGATTGGACAAGGAACCAGTGGATGGAAGGGGTAAGAAACCCTAGGTAGAGACCCCCATAGCCTATAAATAAGCCCTAGGGTGGTTGTTCTCACCATCACGATCTTTTGTGGCAGATTCCTAAGCCCTAACACCCTCTCCCTCTCTCGATTGCTCGTGATCAGGCAAAGTCGCCGCCGTGGCATTGCCACATTCGGAAGAACAAAGAAAGGAGAAGGAGATGAGTAGTAGCCACAAGATCAAGGACCATAGTGTCCCCGCGTGAGATCCAACGCCTCCTGAGCAGCGAGCCTGACTTGTTGGAGTAAGTGGAGCGGGTCAACACGAGGCGTTTGATCGAGGGTTCATCATGGACCAAGGAGATCCAACGGACCGGGCCTTGGGGGCACGCGTGCATTAGGGTCAGTGGGGGCATTTGATGCAGAGTGTCAGATTCAAAGGAGGTCCATAGGCACATCCATCCAACGATCCAAGAATTTCGGTAAATCTTTCTCTCTGCCAAATAATCAAGAAAATTGCTTTTCCTTACTAAAATCATAGTAATATCTAGGAACCTCATATGAAGAAACTTTATATATGAAAGTTGGGTATAAAAATGCAAGGAACCTGATAAAAATGATTCGAGAACCTGATTCTAGTTCCTTTTTCAAAAGTGCCTTGTTTTGTTAGAAAAATGCATTACAAGTTAATTAGAAACCCTAATTGTACATAAAGAGCGATTATTTATAACTTAATAGGTTAAATTGAGGATTATCAACCTGTTAATGGATAACATGGAGTTTTCATCTGTTTTGAGTACAAAGATGGTTAATTTAGGGTTTATGTCTATAAATGAAAGATAATGTACATGAAAACCCTAATTTAGGGTAAAAGAAGAAAACTATGTTATTTTAGATTAAGGAAGTAAATTGCTAAATAATGAACCTAAAACTGTTAGGAATATTAAAAGAAGAGGATTTAAAGGTTTTAAGTGGATTTGATGAATTAGGGTTCATAATAATTAAGAATGAAGGCAAAACCTTAACTTCCAAGGAAACCCTAAAATTGGAATAGAAACCCTGAGGAATAAGAAGGAATTCGATAAGTTTTGATAAAATGTAGTTGGAATGTTTATTTTAGGGTTTTTGTGAAATTTTCTTGATTGATTGGATTTTCTCTCTCTACAAAGTTATTTCTGTATCCGAATCTGCATAACAGGTATGTGGTTACGCTTATGATTATCCCGACTAGTTTTCCGAGGATTTTATCGATGTTTCCCTCATGGCTGAAATAAACTGTTGGATGCTTTTATTTCATGCAAATATAGAGTGACTATGATTATACATATATAACTGGCTATATTTGAGTCCACCCCTGTGGCTATGCAAGGGCTAAAATGGATAACCTAGAGTAAGGTCTAGGCTGTCATGAGTTAGAAACTGGGCTACACATGTGTAGTGCCATGAGACTCTTAGCTTTCCATGAGTTAAGGAGTGGGCTATCTATGGGTAGTGCCATGTCACTCAACCATAGAAATGGATTCACCTGTTAGGTGAAATCATAAGGGGTATAATGGGGATCTACCTTAAGGGTGGTAGTGTCCAAGTCTACTACAGGGACAACGCAGGGGATAGGGTACACATGGATCACACAGTTATATTTAAAACATAAAATTGTTTGTTAAACTATAATTGATTACAATACATTGTTACAAATAATTGCATGATTAGTGTTTCCCCCACATACCAGCTTTGGCTGACCGACGTTTTGTTTGTCGGCGTTTTAGTTACAAAACCAAAAATAACAAACAGTAAGTTGTCATATTGTGAAATACACAAATTAAAGTTCAAGGAGGATTAGTTAGACTAGTTCCAGTTCTGGATAGCATTTTAGAAATCCAAATTTTTCAAAGGTATGCAAAATTTTATTTATTACAACTTTTCAGTATAGTCTAGTAGAATTTAATAATTGTTACCAATTAATTACTGAACCTTGATCCGGAAAATCAGATAATGGCACCGACCTTTCGGTCTCCCTTAATTGGGGGTTACTGGAAGGCAGGGTCGTTACATTTGGTATCAGATCCAAGGTTCTCCACTTAATTGTTAATAATTATTAAATTTTACAAACTTTGTAGAACCCAAGCGAGTTATTAGAGGATTTTCCGAAAGACTGAGGTGTCTAGAAAAGGATCACTTCTGGGGGCTGGAAAATTTTTCCTCTGCACCGCTAGTCGGAATACGAGGACTCCCAAATTGTGACTGTCTGGCCGATGTCCTAGGATCTGAATCAAAATAAGATACCTTAGAACTCTCTCATCTTATTCATCCCTTCTCATCACATATTCTATTAAGGACTTTAAGAGTTAGGGTTTTCTCTCTCTTCCTCACCCTCATGTGGTATGGGCGAGTAAGTTAAGGATTAAGGAATCCTCCATCAAATTAATAAAAGATATGTAATGAGACGTCACTGACATAAGTATAATTAGTTTAATGATAAACTAAAGGTATGTTTGTTATGCTTATGTAGATGGCTTGTACAAAGACAGTTGCTATCCCTGAGTGTATTTGGAACCCAACTAGGAGTGCTTGGCCTCCCCGCAAAGGAAAGGGGTCTTCAGAGAAGAGGAAGAAGAACCATGATGGTGAATCCTCTAAGAAGAGAAAGAGGCCTGAAGAGACCACTCATGAGGTCCCTAACCCTGACCTGATACCCTTCGGCAACCTTGAGCAAGAGCATGACCAAGGGTATGAAGAGAAACATGTGTATGAGGAAGTAGACTAGATGGAAGAAGACCAAGCTGGAGGTCCAAAACCGACCATGTTGATCCACACCCCTTAAGCCTTGTGGATGGAGCAATAGAAGAAGTTGACTGAGGCCATCAATGCCTTGGCCCTCTGAGACCTAGCCAGAGCTGAGAATGGTGAGCAGATTCCAGTTCATCCTTGACTAGGAGCCACTATCCTGGACTTCATCAAGTTGAATATCGAGAAGTTAAGGGGAGAGGACAAGATAGAGGTAGTCGAAAAAGTGGAATCTTTGCTGCTTACAGCCGAGAAAGGATTCTGCATGCTTGAAGTTCAACCGAGCAAGAAGGTCCTCTTTGCTACTCATCTCCTGGAAGGAGCAACCAAGATATGGTGGGAGACCCACATCAACGGTCGAGATTTGACATAGGAACCCATGGCCTGGGCTGACTTCAAGACGATCTCTTCACCGCCAGATTCATCCCAGTCTCAGCTAAGAAGGAAAAGGAAAGGGAGTTCACCAACATGACCCAAGGAAACTCTTCTGTGGAAGACTTTCGGCACAAATTTCGAATCCTGGAGCATTTTGGGTACAAGATGGATGAGGAAAGAAGGGCGGACCACTTCATAGAGAATCTTCACCCTGCCATCAGGATCCATGTGATGGCAAGCAAGCCTAAAACTTTTGCCGAAGCCTACAACACTGCTTTAGACATGGATAGGACTGTGATGCCTGTCCAGTTTCCACCCAAGGGGTACTTGGGTTTCACTGAAGGAGCCCAAGGACCAAGAAACAACCACAAGAAGGGTCAAGGATGTCATCAAGCTAAAGGAAAACATGGAGGAAAAGGGAAACCCCATCAAGAGAACAACCGACCTCCTTGCCGCACCTGTGGAAAGGGACATGCCGGTGAATGTTGCTACAAGAAGAAGAAATGCTTTCGATGCCACCAAGAAGGACATCTGCAATCCGTCTGTCCTATGCTAGATCCTAGAGGACCAGGACAAGTGGCATCCCCACCTGTAGCAGCCCCATCTGTGGCGACCCCACCTATAGCTATAGCCCCACCTACTGGAGAGAGAAGACAAGCTCAGGTGTTTGCCATTGACAATGAGGAGGCTCAAGTTAATGCCAATCAGTTGATCGAGGGTAATAACCCTTAGAGTTTTCTTTTATGTTTTAAGTTAAGCATGTAATGGTCTAATGCATGGTGAACAATAATGTAGGCATGCTTGAAGTCATGGGACATAATGTAAAAGCTTTGTTTGACTCTGGATCTACTAATACTTTCATTTCGAGAAATCTTGCAACTATGCTTTGTTTGGATATCAAGGATTTAGGGTATGTCCTAGATGTTACAACCCCGAGTGGCTGAATCTTTACTTCCCTTTTGAAAACTCCGGCGATACCTGTGAAATATCGAGATCATGAGTTTCCTACAAACTTTATCCTTCTTGACATGAATGATTTTGATGTGATCATTGGCATGGATTGGCTTTATACTTATAGGGCCAACATTGACTGTAGGGAGAAGAAAGTGATCATTAAAAGACCAGGTCACCCACCTTTTGTCATTAGGGGTAGGAAGGATGCCATCACCAGCCTATATGTGTCAGCCTTGAAGATAGAGCAGATGATGAGTAAAGGATGTCAAGCTTTCTTAGTAGTAGTCACCGAGCCAGAACCCAAGGTGCAACCCTTAGAGTTGATAGAGGTAGTCTGAAGCTATGTAGATGTTTTCCCAGATGATCTACTTGTGATTCCTCCCAAAAGAGAGGTATATTTCTCCATAGAGTTAGCTCCTGGTACAAACCCTATTTCCCAAGCACCGTATAGAATGGCCCCTGTTGAGTTGCTTGAGCTAAAGAAGCAATTGCAAGAATTGCTAGATAAGGGTTTTATCCATCCTAGCACGTCACCATGGGGAGCACCGGTTCTTTTTGTAAAGAAAAAGGATGGTTCACTCCGAATGTGCATAGATTACCAGATGATCAACCATGCTACCATTAAGAACAAATACCCTTTACCCCAGATAGATGACTTGTTTGACCAGTTGAAGTCAGCTTGAGTCTTTTCCAAGATCGACTTGAGATTGGGTTACCACCAGTTGAGGGTCAAGAGTGAGGACATCCCAAAAACAGCTTTTAGAACCCAGTATGGCCACTATGAGTTTGTGGTTATGCCTTTTGGGTTGTCCAATGCACCTAGTGTGTTCATGAACCTTATGAATAGTGTGTTTCAACCCTTCCTTGACTTGTTTGTCATAGTGTTCATAAATGACATACTGGTTTATTCAGATGACTTAGATCAACACCGAGACCACCTAAGTAAAGTCCTTGATATCTTAAGAAAGTAGAAGTTCTATGGGAAGTTCTCTAAATGCGAGTTTTGGATAGACCGAGTCATGTTCCTTGGACACATCATCTCAGGAGGAATGATCGCCATAGATCTAGCTAAAGTGTCGGCAGTTTGAGACTGGCCAGCACCAAAGAACCCCTTTGAGATTCGAAGCTTCTTGGGGTTAGCAGGATATTATCGGCGCTTCATCACAGATTTCTCAAAGATCGCCTTGCCTTTGACTATGTTGACTCAGAAAGATGTGAAGTTTGTGTGGTCTGATTTTTGTGAGGCTCATTTCCAGGAGCTGAAAGAGAAGCTGACCACTGTACCAGTTTTGACTCTACCATCAGGAAATGAGGGTTTCATGATTTTCACCGATGCATCAAAGATGGGACTTGACTGTGTGTTGGATAAGAATCGACATGTCGTTGCATATGCCTCCCGACAACTCAAGCCCAACAAGGTGAATTACCCGACACATGACCTAGAGTTAGCTGCTATCATCCATGCCCTGAAGATTTGGCGGCATTACCTTTATGGTGCTACTTTTGAAATCTTCACAGACCATAAGAGCCAGATGTATCTTTTGACGCAAAAAGACTTGAACCTACAACAACGACGATGGATGGAGTATATGAAGGATTATGACTTCACCATTGCCTATCATCCGGGAAAGGAGAACGTCATAGATGATGCTTTAAGTCATAAACAACTAAGGTGTGTAGTTGTGTTGTCCAGACAGTGGAAGAGCTTAGAAGAGCTGGTGGAATGGTCACCTCAACCGTTAGATGATCGAGTTTGATTGGCCAACATCCAGATACAATCTGAATTGTTGAGTGAGATTGTCACAGCACAGTTGGCCATTGGAGGACTTGACAAGATGAAAGGCTTGATGCAGAAGCCTCAAACTCGTCTTTCATTGGGAATAGACGGAGGAATCTGATTTGAGAATCGCATATGGGTTCCTGAAGATTCACCGTTAAAGGAACATATCCAACAAGAGGCTCATGGTTCTAAATACACGGTGCACCCAGGGACTACGAAGATGTTTAAGGACATGTAGAGGTTTTTCTGGTGGCCAAGAATGAAGAGAGACATTTCAACTTATGTAGCCAGTTGTCTTATGTGCCAAATGGTGAAGGCTGAACACCAACGACCCGGTAGACTTTTACAATCTATAGAGATTCCAGAGTGGAAATGGGAGCAGATCACCATGGATTTTGTGGTGGGTCTACCCCAGACCAAGAGAGGTCATGATGCGATATGGGCTGTGGTAGATTGCCTTACCAAGTTAGCACACTTCCTTGCCCTAACGACCACTGCCAAGGTGTCAGATTTAGCTAAGCTGTATATCAGAGAGATAGTGCGCTTGCATGGCATACCTGGTTCCATCATCTTGGAAAGAGACCCAAAGTTTACTTCCAAGTTGTGGAAGAATGTTCAAGAGGAACTAGGTACAAGGTTGAAGTTTAGTACCTCTTATCACCCCCAGACAGATGGTCAGTCAGAAAGGACAATTCAGACCTTAAAAGATTTGCTGAGAGCTTGCATGCTCGATTGGGGTTGATCATGGGAGCAGTACCTACCTTTAGCCGAGTTTGCTTACAACAACGGTTACTAAGCCATTATCAGGATGCCTCCATATGAAGCTCTATATGGGAGACCGTGTCGGTCACCACTTCACTGGGATGATGTTGGTGAAAGGACCTTATTGAGATCAGATGAACTCCAAGTGTATACTGATAAAGACACTATGATCAGGCAAAGGCTAAAGAGAGCCCAAGACTGAAAAACGTCGTATGCTGATGCGAAGCGGACTGATGTGCATTTTGCTGTGGGAGAACATGTTTTTCTAAAAATCCGACCGCTCCGAGCTATAACTAAGAATAGAGGAAAGTTGAGTCCCCGATACGTGGGTCCGTTTGAAGTGTTAGAATGGATTGGTGAAGTCGCATATCATTTGGCGTTACCCCCTCAATACAGTATGATGCATGACCTATTTCACGTGTCCAATCTGAAGTATTATGTGTAAGATCCAAGCCATGTGCTGATCATTGAACCTATAGAGCTTCAAGGAAAGCTAACTTATCCTGAGTTGCCTTTGCGGATTCTAGATACCAAGGTAAAAGAACTCCGAAATAAGAATATATAGATGGTAAAGGTTCTTTGGAAGCACCATGGGGAGGATGAGGCCACATGGGAGCTGAAGACGGACATGGAAAAAGCATATCCTGATTTGTTTGTTTGATTGTTGAATTTTAAGGGCAAAATTCCTATAAGGAAGGGAGGATGTTATAACTGCATTTTCTAAAACATGTAATGAGATTTGTGAATCTCCTTTAAAAGATAAATAAGATCAATGTTTGATTTCATGGTTTGATTTGAATGGATTTTGTGTATGATAGCCTTTCATGCTTTCTTGATGGGCCTTATTGGCCATTAAGCCCAATTGAAAGAAAAAAATGAAAAAGGAATTCAATGGGATAATGGGATATATAAGAAAATGAATAAAGGATGATTAAAACGCTAAAATATATTTTCCCAAAAATAGAATTTCGAGTTATAAAGGTTCCTTGGGGTTCAAGGAACTCAGGATAATTATATAATAGCAAGGGAAATAAAGAATATGAGGAAAATATGAATAAAAGGGTGTTTTATTACAACTAAAGAAAAGGAACCACTTAATTAAGATAATGATCCCAATTTTTTCAGGATGAAAGATAAAATCATAAAAGAGGTTCCCTTAAAAATGAGCCAAAAAGGAGTTAAGAGTTGGGAGTTATCGATTTTTCAAGATTATCTTCAAAATAGGATTTTCCTTGAGAATTTGGGAAATCTTTCCCTTTTCGTTTAAGCGTGGTTGATAGTGGCCGCTGGATCTTGATCCAACCAACCCAGATCATCGTCTAGAGTCCCATAGGGACACGGACTGTAGCTCAATCATGGGGGATTTTCCCCTCCGTTTCCCAATCGATCCAGCGCATGAGCCGCTTGGAAGGTGTCCCAACGACTTCGACTGAGGATACAAACCTTCCAGACCCTATTTTGATGGGTTTTTATCGTGTCTTCAAGAAACGCCAAATTGGGCAAGGAACTAGTGGATGGAGGGTTTACGAAACCCTAGGTAGAGTCCCCCATAGCCTATAAATAGGCCCTCGGGTGGTTGCTCTCACCCTCACGATCTTTGGCAACAGATTCCTAAGCCCTAGCACCCTATCCCTCTCTCGATTTCTTTTGCTCAGGAGAGGTCGCCGCCGCGGCGCCGCCCTATTCTGAAAAACAAAGAAAGGAGAAGGAGACGAGCAGTAGCTGCAAGATCATGGACCATAGTGTCCCCGTGCAAGATCCAACGCCTCCTGAGCAGCGAGCCTGACTTGCTGGAGTAAGTGGAGTAGGTTAACGCGAGGCATTTGATTGAGGGTCCATTGTGGACCAAGGAGATCCAACAGACCGGGCCTTGGGGGTGTGCGCACATCAGGGTCGGTGGGGGCATTTGAAACGGAGCATCAGATTCAAAGGAGGTCCATAGGCACATCGATCCAATGATCCAAGAATTTGAATAAATCTTTCTCTCTGCCAAATAATCAAGAAAATTGCTTTTCCTTGCTAAAATCATAGTAATAGCTAGGAACCTCATATGAAGAAACTTTATATATGAAAGTTGGGTTGAAAAATGCAAGGAACCTGATAAAAATGATTGGAGAACCTGATTCTAGTTCATTTTGCAAAAGTTCCTTGTTTTGTTAGAAAAATGCATTACAAGTTAATTAGAAACCCTAATTGTACATAAAGAGTGATTCTTTGTAACTTAATAGGTTAAATTGAGGATTATCAACCCGTTAATAGATAACATGGAGTTTTCATCCATTTTGAGTAAAAAGATGGTTAATTTAGGGTTTATGTCTATAAATGAAAGATAATGTACATGAAAGCCCTAATTTAGGGTAAAAGAATAAGAAAACCATGTTACTTTAGATTAAGGAAGTAAATTGCTAAATAATGATCCTAAAATTGTTAGGAATATTAAAAGGTGAGGATTTAAAGGTTTCAAGTGGATTTGATAAATTAGGGTTCATAATAATTAAGAATGAAGGCAAAACCCTAACTTCCAAGGAAACCCTAAAATTGGAATAGAAACCCTAAGGAATTAGAAGGAATTGGATAAGTTTTGATAAAATGTAGTTGGAACGTTTATTTCTGGGTTTTTGTGCAATTTTCTTGATTGATTGGATTTTCTCTCTCTACAAAGTTATTTTTGTATCCAAATCTACATAACAGGTATGTGGTTACGCTTATGATTATCCCAACTAGTTTTTCGAGGATTTTATCGACGTTTCCCTCATGGTTGAAATAAACTGTTAGAAGCTTTTATTTCATGCAAATATAGAGTGACTATGATTATCACTATGATTATACATATATAACTGGCTAGATTCGGGTCCACTCCTGTGGCTATGCAAGGGCTAAAAAGGATAACCTATAGTAAGGTCTAGGCTGTCATGAGTTAGAAACTGGGCTACACATGTGTAGTGCCATGAGACTCTTAGCTTGCTATGATTTAAGGAGTGGGCTATCTATGGGTAGTGCCATGTGACTCAGCCCTAGAAACTGATTCACCTGTTAGGTGAAATCATGAGGGGTATAATGGGGATCTACCTTAAGGGTGGTAGTGTCCAAGTCCACTGTAGGGATAGCGCAGGGGATAGGGTACACATGGGTCGTGCAGTTATATTTAAAACATAAAATTGTTTGGTAAACTGTAATTGATTGCAATACATTGTTAAGAATAATTGCATGATTAGTGTTTTCCCCACATACCAGCTTTGGCTGAATGACATTTTGTTTGTCGGCATTTTAGGTACAAAACCAAACATGACAAACAATAAGTCGTCATATTGTGAAATACACAAATTAAAGTTCAAAGAGGATTCGTTAGACTAGTTCCAGTTCTGGATAGCATTTTAGAAATCCCAATTTTTCAAAGGTATGCAAAATTTTATTTATTATAGCTTTTCAATATAGTCTAGTAGAATTTAATAATTGTTACCAATTAATTGCTGAACCTTGATCTGGAAAATCAGATAACGGCACCGACCTTTCGGTCTCCCTTAATTGGGGGTTACTGGAAGGCGGGGTCGTTACAACACTTTTTTGCACAAACAACTAGCCGTTGCAACACAACTTATGGACACCTAATGACTAGTTGAGCACTAAGAACACCCTAGAAAGTGTCTAGAAGGTACCTAGGCTCTTGTACGCCATTCCTATAAACAGGACATGACTTAGGACATCCAAATCACTTGAGTATACACATTGCAACTTGAGAATCAATCTTTGTGAGCAAACAAGCAAAGTTTCACTTGCGATTCAGTTTTCTTGAGCTCTACATTAGTGTCCTATAGCTTAGTATCTCCTAGACACGACACTATCACGTTCATCCATAGTGGATAGGAGATCAATACACTTGATATAGGATCAAAGCGCTGTACTCATTGGTAACATTGTTTCTTTCTTCCAATCATGTTCCTTTTATTGTATTTTGTTCTCCTTGACTACTCCTAGGTTGGAGGCTATTGAAAGGAGGTTCTTGGAGCTACTTCAGGTGGTGAAGGCTACTCCCGGTGACTTGGAGTTACTTCAGAAGGCTGCCTCAAGGATTGAAGCTACTTCAGGTGAAGGCTAATTCAAGGGTGAGCTTGGAGTTACTTCAGAAGGCTACTTCTAGGAAGATTGAGGCTACTTCAGGTGAAGGCTACTTCAAGGGTGTAGGAAAGTAATTGTATTTTGTATAACATCCTCGTGAGGTAATAAAATAAGTTTCTTTCAAAATTCCGATTGGAAAAAATCGGGTAGTAGACTGACTACCATAGATTTATAAGGTAGAAACCACTCTACATCCTTGTGTCTTCCTTGTTTCCTCCTACTTCTTGTTTAATTATTTGTATTTAACTCTAAAAACACCAAAAAGCTCTATTCACCCCCTCTAGATCTTTCAATTGGTATCAGAGCAGGTCTTCAAGGAGCTTTAACAAGTCTTGACGGATGGGGGATGGTGTGCTCAACAACTTGAACCTAGAGGGAACCTATGTATCTCGTCCACAAACCGTTCGATGGAAGCAACTACAACTATTGGAAGAGAAGGATGCAATTGTACTTTCAAGGCATTAGTTGGGAACTTTAGAGGATGGTGTCTACTCCATATGAGCTTCCGGAAACTGAGTATGTCACATGGGATGCCAATACAATAAAACAAGCTTAACTAAATGCCAAGGCTGTAAGTATTTTATATTGCTATATTTCGATAAGTGAATTCAATAGAATTTCCTCATGTGAAACTTCATATGATATATGGCATAGTCTTTCCATTACACATGAAGGAACCATATAAGTTAAAAATTCTAAGATTAGTATGCTTAAAAAAAGTTTGAACAGTTTCGTACACAACCATATGAGTCTATTAGTGACATGTATGCATGGTTTTCTACTATTTTTAATGGCTTAAGTGCATTAGGAAAATTCACAAGTGAATAAGATCAAGTCTCAAAGATTCATAGGTCTTTGCCTCCAAAATACAAGCCGAAAGTGAAAACCATTGAAGAAGCTAATGACCTCACCAAACTAAAGATGGAACAACTCATTGGCGATATGGAAACTCATGAGGTCACCTTAGAGGAGGAAGAAAGATGGGAGCTTGAAATTCAAAAGGAAAGAAGGAAGGATGTAGCCCTAAAAGCAACAAAAGTAATGACTCAGGAAAGCGATGAAACAAGTGAAGGAGATGATGAAGAAGATGCACTTATCGTAAATGGTAAGAAATATAAAAGGTATAGATCTAACAAAAATTATAGTGTTTCTTCTTCCTCTCTTAGGTGTTTCGAATGCAGCAAGAAAGGACATGTAAAACATTAGTGTCCTAAGATAGAGAAAGGAAAGAAAGTCTCTTCCAAGAAAAAGGGAGAGAAAGCATACAAAGCTGCATGGGATGAGTCAAGTGATGGTAGCGAAAGTGGAGAAGAAAATGTAGAGTGTCTTATGGCTAAAGAAGATGAAAATGAATATGAGGATATAAATGACATTACTCATCAAATAGAAGACTTAACTATAACCACAAAAGACGATCAAAATACTGTAAATAATCAAAAAATGAGACACAAAAACATGTTCCTAGATTAATCAAACATCATTCCCAAGATTTAATCATTGGAAATCCTCATGATAAAGTAAAAACCCAATCATCATTTAGAGATTTTGCAAATATGGCATTTGTATCAATCATCGAACCTAAAAAGGTAAATGAAGCACTAAAAGATGAATATTGGATAATGGATATGCAATAAGAACTAAATCAATTCACAAAAAATGAGGTATGGGACCTATTTCCTAAACCACAAGACAAAACCATCATTGGAACTAAATGGGTTTTTTAAATAAACTTAATGAAGCTGGGGAGGTAGTAAGAAACAAAGCTATATTTGTGGCTCAAGGGTGCAATCAATAAGAAGGAATAGATTTTGATAAAACTTATGTACCCATGGCAAGACTTGAATCTATTAGAATTCTATTAGCCATAGCTACCCACAAAGACATCAAACTATTCCAAATGGATGTAAAAAGTGCATTTTTAAATGGAATTATACAAGAAGAAGTATATGTTGCCCAACCACCTGGATTTGAAATCCTTGAAAAAAGTGATCATGTATATAAACTTAGGAAAACACTTTATGGGATTAAACAAGCACCTCTAAACTGGTATGAAAGACTTAAAAATTATCTATTCGATAACATTTTCTCAATTGGAAATTCAGACTCTACATTATTCTTCAAAACATATGAATCAAATTTTCTTGTTGTAGAAATATATGTTGATGACATCCTTTTTGGTGCCTCAAATGATTCCTTATGCAAACAATTTAGTAACATAATGTAAAACGAATTTGAAATGAGTCTTATGGGTCAATTAACATTCTTTCTTGGTTTTCTAATAAAACAAATGCCCACTGGAATTTTCTTAAGCCAAGAGAAGTACACTAATGAACTATTAAAATGTTTTGGAATGGAAAATTGCAAGCATGCTACCACACCAATGACCACCTCTGCTAAAATTGATAAGGATGAAGATGGAGAACCCATTGATGATTCCTTATATAGGGCTATGATTGGTAGCTTGTTATGCTTAACTGCTTCTAGACCAGACATTATGTTTTCCGTAGGAGTTTGTGCTAGATTTCAATATAAACGAATGCAATCTCATTTTAAGCCATTAAACATATCTTAAGATATCTTTCTGATACTACCAACTATGGATTATGGTATCCTAAAGGTCAATCACTAGATTTAAAAGCTTTTACCGATGTCGATTATGCTGGTTGTCAACTTGATCGTAAAAGCACAAGTGGTGGTTGTTTCTTATTAGGACGAGCTTTAGTATTTTGGTTTAGTAAGAAACAAAATACATTCGCCCTTTCTACCACTGAAGCTGAATATATGGCGGCTGGTTCATGTTGTGCTCAAGTTCTTTACATTCAACAAGTTTTGAATGATAATGGCTTTACTTTTTTATCTACACCAATTTTATGTGATAATACAAGTTATATAAATTTGGCACACAATCCTTTTTTACATAGTCATGCTAATCATATTGAAATCTGACATCATTTCTTAAGGGATCATATTTCTAAAAAATCACATATCTCTTCATCATGTTGACACTGAAGAACAATTGGCTGATATTTTTACAAAACCACTTCCACTTGATCAATTCCAATATATTCGAAAGAAGTTACTTATTAATCCCCTAGATGATGTCTTCTTTGATATATGTGCTCCAAGCTCTTAAAAATTATAAATTAATACAGTCTCATACTTGATTTTCATGACTATTACTAAAAACAAGTTCAAACATCCTTCACAATGACCATTTTGACAATAGTTCAGTCGGTCTGCAAACTCTTTGACCGAGAATTGTCTCGATTGAGAAGTTTTTCGATCGAGAATCACTCGGTTGGTCCCTTTCTCGACCAACACCCACTATGCGTATTTTTCATATTCTACCTAAACAATGGTCTCGGTCGACAAAATGTTCGGCTGAGAACATCTTGGTGGACCCCCTATTCGACTGATATAAGATGCAACTTTTGATTTAAAAAAAAACCCATACTGGCCAATTTTTCAAACCTCGACCGACTGTTGTGAGTGGAGTGAAAAAACAACTGTTGGGACTCTTGGTCGAAAAATTTGTCGACTGAGAAGGCTTATGTTTTGCTATAAATAGAGACCAAAATGACCATTCTTCTCGCCAATTCACAATCTCTCTTCTCTAGCTCCCCTCTAGTGCTTTCTTGTGCAAATTTTCAGCCATTGTCTTCCATAATCTTACCTTGCTCCTCTTCCATATCATATTTTCAAGATGGCTTCCTCTTCTTCACGTGGAAAGAAGAAAGTTGCGGAAAGGAAAGGAAGGACAATCTCTCCAGCTATGATGATCATCAACGACATTCCTTTCAACGAAGTTGCTGTCAGGGATCACTATCTAAAGCTGTCCTCAAAGACTCCTCTTCCTCCACAGCCAGTGGACGTCAATGACTTCATCACTATCATTGATCTAGATGAGCTCTTTGAGGTGCAACATCTTTCTAAATTTCTTACTCCATCCTTCCACTCCTACTCTTCACAAGCTGTGAATGAGTTCTATGCCAATCTAGCCACAAATCCTGACCATTCTCACTCTTTCTCTTCTATGATTAGTGGGTTTGGTTTTCACTTTTTTGAGGAGGATGTTCTTAATATGTTAAACATTGATGTAGAAGAGTATAAGGGGTTCATTGACTTAACCACTGGAAATCCCCTTTCTAAACTATCATAAGATGACACCACCATCAGCTTGAGTGACATTAAGAGAACCATCTTTCTACCCAACACATCCTGTCATGAAGAACAAGGTACCTATTATGCAATCAATCTAAAACCCAAAACTTGGATAGTGAACCTTATTGTTTCAACTAATATTTATCCTAGAGCCAATAAATTAGAAGTACCAACCTTTAGAATGTATCTCATTTATGCCATTCTCAAAAGCATACCCATAAACTTCATCTGCCTTATTCTAAAAAACATGGTTGAATTTACAGGAAATCCTCCTTATGATGACTTTGTTTGCTAAATTACCCAACATTGCCTTAAGAAAAGCCTTGAGGACTTATGATTTAAAAGTGACCAGAACCCTCAAAAGATTACCAGAAATACAGTTGAGAAAATGGGAATTTAATTTGCAGATAAAAGGGCTAGGACAGAAGAGGATCCTTCCACTCAAGATATTCCTCTACCTCCTACTACTCCTAGCCAACCCATTGATAACATATCCAATAACATTACCTACCTACCTGGGGCTATCTATCACTTATGAAGACAAATCGACTATACTCATCATGCCACGACCTACATAAACCAAAGAATGCAAGCTCTCACTCCAAATGATCCAGACAACTATCCTTATTCACGCTATCCTGGTCCTCTCTAACCATATAATCCATCTCACAACTACACTCAAGTTCCACCTCCACCATCACTTGACCTCTCCCACACCCAATTCTCACCCATGCAACTTCAAGATATTGCTGCCCACTTCCATTTTGATCACCTACCCTCCTTCTTGGAAGCTTACGCCCTCACCAAGACAGATGGATTAGACTGGAAGTCAATGGTGAAGTACTATGGTGTTGCTCATTTCCTTGGAAAGGATCCTGAGGTTGATGTCATTTTGAGATCTTACTTGCCACAACTTGCTTCTTTCCACATGAAGAAGAGGAACCCATCTTGAAAATATGAGATGGAAGAGGAGTAAGGCAAGATTATGGAAGAGAATGGCTGAGAATTTGTACAAGAAAGCACTAGAGGGGATCTAGATAATAGAGATTGTGAATTGGTGAGAAGAATGGCCATTTTGGGCTCTATTTATAGCAAAGCAGAAGCCTTCTCGGTCGACAAATTTGTTGACGGAGAGTCCCAACGGTCATTTTTTGGATGCTCCACTTGCAACGGTCGGTCGAGGTTTGAAAAAATGGTCGTTGCAAGTTAAAAAAAATCAAAAGTTGCATCTTATATCAGTCGAATAGGGGGTCCACCAAGATGTTGTCGGTCGAACATTTTGTCGACCGAGACCATTGTTTAGGTAGAATATGCAAAATATGCATAGTGTGTGTCGGTCGAGAAAGGGACCAACCGAGTGATTCTCAGATGACAAACTATTAAGTTATTAAATAGTTATTAAATGTAGCAGCTCAAGGTGGTTTTTTGAAGGCATAAATGTTGGATACGACTCCCACATGGCCAAGCTGCATTGAAAAAACTTCCAGGGGCATCCAGAGAGTGTAGTTTCAGAATCCATGGGACATGAGAATTGGATGATGAAGTGCCCCATGTTTAACTCGTACATGTTAAACCTTCCAATGATCTTCCACAACAGTTTCAATCTGTCCCTCAAAGTTAGGTATCCCACCTCTACGTCGACCAAACAGACCTCCACAACATATCTCCTGTGGCACCCCACCAAGCTAAATGAGATTAATTATAACAAAGCACGCCATCAATCATCAATTTAATCACATTTATGGAAATGGAGATGATTAAAACTGAATTAAACATCACCAGCATGCTTAAGAACATTTACATACAAGTCCATTGACATACATAAAGAACATACTATACTAGGTATTTACATATTTGTCCAGTGGCCTCAACCAACCTATATAGAAAAGGTATGCTCCATATATATACATGACATATATACAACATCAACAAACTTCCAAAAACTCGAGTCGATACATATCATCTACAAAACATCCTCTAACCAGACCTAAGAGTACATGGATGAATCTAGGATAGCCTAGACACTGTCCAACCTTCTGCTCCTACTAATCTATGAGCTGATCTTCTTTAATACCACACGCATGATGAATTTGCTGACAATCACCTATAAAGATGTGGTGACCCACGAGGTGAGAACCGTGTCCCAATGAGGGATATAACTCTCAACAACATTTATGGATCACAAGAGGTTAAGTTATCAAATAGATAGAGCAAGTAAGATAGTTAAAATAAAATCATTCAAAGATTAACATAATATACAAAGGGATAGATAGAGTTATCACCTTCAAAATAGTTGATTTCTATTACCACATTATATAAGAACTAAACATTATAAGAAACAAGGCAAGGGTTATCAACCACTATGAATCATATTTATCCCTAAATAGATATGTTACATGACTGCATTACATCTTTTATTAAGCACCAGAGAGTTTGAGGTATACCACTCAAACTTCCAACTGACAACAACAAAGTCGCAATAAGTTCCGTACAAGATCTAAGAGAGCTAGAATCCTAAGATCTCTTCCTCTCAGTCAGTAGGAGTCCTCCGCTGTAACATATCAAGTCAAGCTGCAATGAGCCTAGTCTGCTCTTTGTATATAGATCTTGATACTAGAAACTAGGGTATACAAACCCTATCATCCATGGTACAACCATAACTGTCCTCAATAATATAACTTATGCACTTATCCAAGACACAACTGTTGGTATGTATGCCCTGAGAGCCAATCATGGGATGATTGGTGGGAAAGATTAAGATTGATTTGATAAACATCAAAGGCAAGCTTCCAATTCTTTCTGGTTTAGTCATATGAGATAATGATAGAACAAATTGAATGTCTAGAGAATGACAATACTCAATGACGTATGATTTCGGGTTGAGGACCTGAATGATGAGATCATACGGATGCTAAGAGTTTGTACATTCTTATTATGTCCCTAGTCAGATGTCATTGTGGAAGGTAGATAGACAACAATGACACACAAGACTAGATTGTGGTGTTGGTTGATGAAAGAATTGTGTTAGTCATGATATGGAGATATCAAACCAAACACATAGGTACTTGTTAGAGAACAAGTGAACCGGACAGACCCACTGTGAGTTTGACACATGGAAACATGACATGGTAGTCATTGTCAGTTCTCACAGTGATGGTGGTGAGTGTGATTCTTTGACCTGAAATCATTACACTCAACACATGTCGTTGGGTACACTTTGACATCATCAAACGTAGTCCTGAAACATGGGTTGTTATGAAGGTGATGCTTGGGTCGCTTTGACACATGGGGATTTTGAGGGGTGAGTGATAGATATGGGATTTGTCCCTCCTGAGGGAGTTTGATATCCATGACCACTTGATGAGTAGAATTGACATGGGCGTGCGCACACATGTGTGAATCAATATGTGATATTGATGTCATACATATCTCCTCCAATCTACTCTGAGATCAAGAAAGTGAACAAATGTTGAAAGGATGATTGTTCCATGCCTTGAGTGCATTTGGGATATCAGTGACAAAGGATTTATACATTCACTGTAACACCATTGACAGATTGTAGGATTGAAAGTTGTTCACCAACTTTCCTTTTCATTTGGGTAGCACTGATGTGCGATTAGGCACCGCTCTTTGCTTGTGAAGTCATAAGTGTTATGGACTTTCACTGCCAACGTGATATGGGCCTTCAGGGTCACACACATAGGATTTAACCTAGAAGAGGATTTTATCCACAAATGGTGTTTAGATTGATTGCTAAAGAAGTTTAGTAGTTCAAGTAAACACTCAATCAATTGATATCTCAGTATCATAGTGTTCAAGGTGTTGGACCAATTCATTAGAGTATCAGATTGATTGAAACTGCAATTGACTGATTTTGCACAGTCTGCACTCCCAACTGATCGACTCATGTGATGAACTGCTCGGCTCAGGTTGGTGAACCGATCGGATCATGTGATGAACCAATCGGCTCATGACAGGTTGAGATGACCGGTTCAAGGGTTGAACCGATCGGATCAACTGGTCCAAACGACAGATTTGGGAAAGTCAGGTTGGTGAGAAATTTCTCTTCATTTCACTTGTCCAATTTCATTGGAACAAGGATTAGTATTTGGATCAGTTCGAAACAAAAGAGGAAAAGTCAATCGGGAACTGATCTGGGGAGTGAACCGACCGGTTCAAACTTGAACTGATCGGCTCAACTGCCCCAACTGACTGGTTCAGGTGTGAACCGACCGGCTCAGGTCCCCAACCAATTGGTTCATGCTTCAAATGATCGGTTCAGCTGGCGCAGTTGGTTGTTTTGTGGAAATTCCGAACCCTTCTACGTCTGCTTTAATCTCGTATTGCCCGGGGTAGAGAACCCTGTCGCATGACCCTCCTATATATATAGGGGTATTAGGGGCTTCTCAGGCACAACAACTCAGAACTCCAGTTGCTCTACAAAGTTGTCATTCTCTCTGGTTGTGGTAACCAGGAGAGCCCAAGCAAGTGGAACCCGATAAGGGAGGCACATCAAGGGAAAGACAACTGCAAAAAGGCGAATGGTGGCAGGAGAGTGTGTTGGTGACTAGTACGCTGATAGGAGGGTATGAATCCTTCTGGTTCCTTGTGTGACAAGGCAATCAGAGTTCCAGGTGGTCCATGTGGACTATTTTAGAGGTGGGAGACTAATGCCACCCGGAGGACAACTATCAATCCTGACAGTCCTGGTGAGACCAGGAGCTGCACAGACACCATCCAAGATCATAGGTGAAGACCGCGCAAGCTGCAAGGTAACGTCGCCGAGCAAGACTCGGGACAAGGTATGTCGCTACAAACCATCCTTCCTATGATATAGACGTTGATGCGATTCCTTTATTCTGGGTTTGGGGAGAAGAAAATTTTTCTTTCCACTGCCTTTTCTGCCTTCCCTAAAACCCAACAGTGGTTTCAGAATGGAAAAGCACAGAGTTCATCTTATATAGGTTGCATATGATTTGGACCTAGATGACCGTGATTCCTCTTGGCTCGAGGAACCATATTAGGATGGCCATAATCATCGCTTTTATCGTTTCACATGTTTTCTGTGGGATATAGCATGTATATGATACGTACTATGTATTGGGGTGATTGAATATGTATATGTACCTATATAAACCAAGACCCTCATTAAATAATAAAGTTTTAGATGCCTTCCAAATGTGACACACGTGAAAATCATGGAGATGAGTTGATCAAACCCAGAACGGAAAAGCACAGAGTTCATCTTGTACATGTTGCATATGATTTGTACCTAGATGACTGTGATTCCTCTTGACTCGAGGAACCATATTAGGATGGCCATAATCATCGCTTTTATCGTTTCACATGTTTTCTATGGGATATAGCATGTATATGATACATACTATGTATTGTGGTGATTGAATATGTATATGTACCTATATAAACCAAGACCCTCATTAAATAATAAAGTTTTAGATGCCTTCCAAATGTGACACACCTGAAAATCTTGATCGGCCAAGTGTGGGCATTCCCCAGCATGGTGCACCATCTATCTCGTGGAAGCGTGAAGGATGGATATGTGGGTCTGCCCTAGCAGGGTGCATATTCATCGTGTTGGCTTTGGGTCAGACTTAACAAGGTGACCTAGATAGGATCTAGCACCTTGAGGCATGGAGGTGATCATGGCAAGGAGTTGCACATGACATCTTTCAAGAGTTGCATATGATGCAATTGGCAAGAGTTGCCTACCTGGAAGATCTAAGTTGTGGGTGACAGCCCTAGTTGGTCCATGACTCAGAGGATTTCAGGATCTTGACCCACTAGAAGATTATACGTTGCAATTTTATGAATTGATGGTGAGGGCTATAAATTTGAATTAAATAGTGGGACCAATAATAAATTAAAGTCCTAATTATATCAGCAACCTTTCAAATCAATCAAATAAGTCAAAATTGAGTTTTAGACTAAATTGCATACATTTTCTTTTGTAGTACAAATGACAACAAACAACAATCACTTTTCGTTGCGACCTGTCCTTGAAAAGGACAAGCTGAATGGGACTAACTTCCACGACTGGTTTAGGACATTGAGAATTGTTCTCACTCAAGAGCGAAAGCTTTATGTCCTGGATACTCCAGATCCAGAGGAACCTACTCCTAACACACCAAAGGTATAAATGGATCCTTATAAGAAGCATTCTGAAGATGCCATTGATGTAAAGTGCTTGATGTTTTGCTCCATGAACCATGAGTTGCAGAGACAACATGAGAACATGGGTGTCATTGAGATGATTGAGCATCTCAAGAACATGTATGAAGATCAAGCACGACAAGAGAGATATGATATCTCTAGGGCACTGTTCAAGTGTGTTATGACAGAAGGAGATCCAGTTGGTCCTCACACACTCAAAATGATTGGGTATGTGGAGAACCTGACGAGACTGGGATTTCCCCTAAACCAAGAGTTGGCTACCGATGTGTACTGCAATCATTAACTGAATCCTATAGTCAGTTGGTGATGAACTACAACATGAACAACTTTGACAGGCCATTGACAGAGTTGTTGGGCATGTTGAGGACAGCCGAGGCACAAATGAAGAAGGACAAGCCTAAGTCTGTGATGATGATCAACAACAAGAAAGGCAAGTCCAAGCGTAAGGGAAAGGGAAAGGCTAAGAATGGTTCTGATGCTAGCCAGCAGCTCAAGTCATCTTCAACTCTCAAATCCAAGGGAGGCGTGACCAAGAGAGGCAATTGCCACCATTGTCAAAAGTCAGGACATTGGAAAAGGAATTGTCCACTCTATCTGGAAGAACTAAAGAAGAAGGAGGTGACAAATGTCTCCACCTGAAGGAGTTATGAAATAAACTTATAACACTTTTAAAGTATATGATACCAAGATATAAAGTGTAAAGCACCCCATACATGGGGCAAGTGTTGCCATCATAGATAGGAGTACTTTAGTTTATTTTCAGCCTTGAAGGCATGTAATAGAGTTATAAACTGCTATTTCATATTTGCCAATGGATAGAAACACCTTTTTTTTTGCATAATGTATGACAATAATGGAAATTAATAAAGTTGATGTTTCTATGTGGAAATGCCTTGTTTATCTTGTGTTACTTGGTAATCATAAGATAAAATGATACCTAAAAGTTATTGATAACTCAAACAATCATATTAACATAAATCATGAGAAATTTGATTCTAGTTTCCATATAATGGATAAATCTAGACTCTTTTGGTTAGAGAACCAGTAAGAGACATGATTAATCAATCTTCACTAGTGGTAGTGAGAGAATGATTATCCTATTAGGTATAATACATGTGATGTATTTACATACCTATTAGAGTTAATGCTAGTACTTCAAATAGTGTTTAGAGAAATACCAATATGAATATCTTGAAGTGTTCAAGAATATGATAGATGAAGTACAAATTTGGTAAAGTGTTAATTCTTGATGAGATCAATGAATGAAATACTTGGACCAAATGTTTGAGATCCTTATGAGTGATTATGATTGTGTATCATAATTAAGGCATGGTGATGTCTAAATCAAAAGGAATCATAATCTAAGGAGTTAGAGGATGATTATCAAATAACTAAGTTCTTCTTAAATAAAGAATACCCTATACTAATAAAGGACATTGAGAATATCCTTGACAGATACACATCGATTATATATGAGATGAGTTGGTCATGTGATGAATCAACAATCTAGATAAATATAAGGAATCAGATTTTGAGTTATGGTTTATGTCCATTACCTCCTAAATGACTTCCATGTGAACCATAAGGTATGACCTTGATGGTAGCACCAATTGGGATGAAATCCATAAGTGTGAATGAGTCTTAAGCATTAAGAAACATGGATAACATTTTGAGAAGGATGATGCTTGTTGATTGCAACGTAATGACTAAGGGTTTTGGCATACAGATACTAAAACTGCATTCCAATTAGGAATAAGACAAGGATGCGTACGTGACACAACCTATAAGGTTTATGAATCCATTAATGCAAATGAAGTCTATAAGTTATAATGGACTAATCAATGTGATTGATTAAGTACAAGCAACTCAGAACTGGGATCTTTACTTTGATGATGTAATCAAAGGGTTTGATGGATATGTTAAAGATAAAGAGAGATCTGTGATTTAGTGGGAGCGTATTCACATTCCACATGTTGATGTGAAATGGAAATGTTCTAGAATGGAAATCCAAAGTGGAAATTATCTTTAGGGAAGATAGAGACATTTCCTATGTAATAGGAATAGAGATCTATAGAGATAGTTCTCGAAAACCTCTTGACCTGAAAAGAGATAGCATACATTGGCAATCTATACTCAAGGGTTCAGTGTGCACAAATTCAGTGGGAGATAACTTGTCTGTATTACATGGAGTTTGTACCCCAAGGCCAAGTGTCCAATTCTTATGAAAAATGGGAACACTAAGAATATATATGAATCTATCATGTATGTAATTATCCCATTATCATGCATGTATGGACATAGCAAGAATGAAATGCATTTATCATCTTATATGTAGGACATGACAATATGATGTGCTCATCCTGATAACTCATATGTGGGACCTGATGAGTGGATGTCTGTCTAGTTCCAGTAAGGGTTACTGAATACCATAAGAACTTGATAAGTACTTGAGAAGTACTAGTTCTATGGAAAATAGGAAGGGTTTACTATAAAGAGTTACACTGATGCGAACTTCCGAAAAGAATAGAAAATTAATCGCAAAATATATATGGGAGTGAATGTTTGTTTATAAATGGAAACGTTCCAATCAATCTGTTTAAAAGGAAAAGCCAAGTATCCATGTGTTAACGAACATTAGTGGATACTGTATGGATCTGGAAGTTCATGAGATGAACTTATAGTTATTCTGGTCATTGCTGACAAGTTAGGAGTACTTGGTCATGCAATGTGGCTAAAGGTTAGCAAAGGAATACTAGATCACATATCACGACAACTCCATATCATACGTGTGACGTACAATGAAGAGATGAGAGACATGCAGTTTATACTGAATTTGGCAAAGTGTTGCCATAACTCACTGCGTAAGCACTATATCATAGTAACTTGTGGGACATGTTTCAAGATCACTAATAAAATGATTCAATGGTGATTGTCTTGCAGTGCAAGTGGGAGTCTGTTGGTATGTATGCCCTGAGAGCCAATCATGAGATGATTGGTGGGATACATTAAGATTGATTTGAAAAACATCAAAGGCAATCTTCCTATTCTTTCTGGTTCAGTCATATGAGATAATGATAGAACATATTGAATGTCTAGAGAATGACAATACTCAATGACGTATGCTTTTAGGTTGAGGACCTGAATGATGAGATCATACAGATGCTAAGAGTTTGTACATTCTTATTATGTCCCTAGTCGGATGTCATTGTGGAAGGTAGATAGACAAAAATGACACACAAGACTAGATTGTGGGGTTGGTTGATGACAGAATCTCATTAGTCATGATATGGAGATATCAAACCAAACACATAGGTACTTGTTAGAGAACAAGTGTACCAGACAGACCCACCGTGAGTTTGACACATGGAACCATGACATGGTAGTCACAGTTAGTTCTCACAGTGATGGTGGTGAGTGTGATTCTTTGACCTGAAATCACTACAATTAACACATGTCGTTGGGTACACTTTGACATCATCAAACGCAGTCCTGAAACATGGGTTGTTATAAAGGTGATGATTGGGTTGCTTTGGGGCTTTTGAGGGGTGAGTGATAGATATGGGATTTGTCCCTCCTAAGGGAGTTTGATATCCATGGCCACTTGATGAGTAGGATTGAGATAGACATGCACACGCATGTGTGAATCAGTATATGATATTGATGTCATACATATCTCCTCTAATCTACTCTAAGATCAAGAAAGTGAATGAACGTTGAAAGGATGACTGTTCCATGCCTTGAGTTCATTTGGGATATCAGTGGTAAAGGATTTATACATTCACTATAACACCATTCACAGATTGTAGGATTGAAAGTTGTTCTCCAACTTTCCTCTTCACTTGGGTAGCACTGATGTGCAACTAGGCACCACTCTTTGCTTGTGAAGTCATAAGTGTTATGGACTTTCATTGCCAATGTGAAATGGGCATGCAGGGTCACACACATAGAATTTAAGCTGGAAGAGGAGTTTATCCACAAATGATGTTTACATTGATTGCTAAAGGAGTTTAGTAGTTCAATTAAACACTCAATCAATTGATAGCTCAATATTATAGTGTTCAAGGTGTTGGACCGATTGATTAGAGTATCAGATTGATTGAAACTGCAATTGACTGATTTTGCGCAGTCTGCACTCCCAACCGATCGGCTCATGTGATGAACCGATCTGCTCAGGTTTGTTAACCGATCGGCTCAAGAAAGGTTGAGACGACCGGTTTAAGGGTTGAACCGATCGGCTCAACTGGTCCAAATGAGTGAGTTGGGAAAGTCATGTTGGTGAGAAATTTCGCTTCGTTTCACTTGTCCAATTTGATTGGAACAAGGATTAGTATTTGGATCAATTTGAAATAAAAGAGGAAAAGTCAATTGGGAACAGATATGGGGAATGAACTGACCAGTTCATACTTGAAGCGATTGGATCAACTTCCCCTACTGACCGGTTCAGGTTTGAACCGATCAGCTCAGGTCCCCAACTGATCGGTTCATGCTTGAAACGATCGGTTCAGCTGACGCAGTTGGTTGTTTTGTGGAAATTCTAAACCCTTCTACTCCTGCTTTAATCCCACATTGCTCGGGGTAGAGAACCCTGTCCCATAACCCTCCTATATATATAGGGGTATTGGGGGCTTCTCAGGCACAACAACTCAGAACACAAGTTGCTCTGCAAAGTTGGCATTCTCTCTGGTTGTGGTAACCAGGAGAGCCCGAGCAAGTGCTACCCGATAAGGGAGGCACAATAAGGGAAAGACAACTACAGAAAGGTGACTGGCGATAGGAGAGTGTGTCGGTGACTAGTATGCCGACAGGAGGGTACGACTCTTTCCGGTGCCTTTTATGATAAGGCAATCAGAGTTCCAGGTGGTCCGTGTGGACTACTTCAGAGGTAGGAGACTTCTGCCGCTCGGAGGACAGCTGTCAATCCCAATAGTCACGGTGAGACCAGGAGCTGCACAGATGCCATCTAAGATCAGAGGTGAAGACCGCACAAGCCGTGAGGTAACGTCGCTGAGCAAGCTTCAGGACAAGGTATGTCTCTACAAACCATCCTTCCTATTGTATATACGTTGATGCAATTCCGTTATTCTGGGTTTGGGGAGAAGAAAACTTTTGTTTCCGCTTCCTTCTTTGCCTTCCCTAAAATCCAACAGTGGTATCAGAGCCACGTCAACTGCTCTATACTTTAGGATTATCGATGTGATCAATTTTGGTTTGTCGCCTTTATTTATTGCTTACGATGAGAATAAAATTGGCTTTATGCATGTCCAATCCTAAATCCACAAATCCCAATATACATATATGATATGTAATATGAATGCACTCGATACGTGTCGCCCTGAAACGAGTTTTGTGGTGGATATATAGTGTGGTTATGGCCAATAAACCCTATGCATGTGTGCTTGGTTGAATGTGGTTGCTTGCATCTCGGTTTGTGCATCGATTCCCTACCTCCTTATTCCTGATGTAACCCGAGATAACACAAGATTTATTTCCTACCTTTACTCCCCCTGAATGTAACTCGGGGTTTCCCAATTCAAATGTAAATAGGATAAAACTTTTATTTCCTGTTATGTCACAGAATGGTAGACAACCTGACGACAACTGAGACGATCGGTTCAAGGAATGAACCGATCGGTTGGCATTCTAGACGACCGGTTCGAGGAGCGAAATGAGCGGATGGCGGCCATGAGAAGATGCATGATGACCAGGTGAACCGATCAGTTGGAGGAGCCAATCGATCGGGTGGTGGCATCCAACCGACCAACCTGATGGTGAGACGATCAATCATGGACATGAGTTGATCAAACCCAAAATGGAAAAGCACAGAGTTCATCTTGTACATGTTGCATGTGATGTGGACCTAGAGGACCGTGATTCCTCTTGGATCGAGGAATCACATTAGGATGGCCATAATCATCGCCTTTACCATTTCATATGTTTTCTGTAGGATATAACATGTATATGATATGTACTATATATGGTGGTGATTGGATATGTATATGTACCTATAAAAACCAAGTCCGTCATTAATATTAAAGTTTTAAATGCCTTCCAAATGCGACACACGTGAAAAGCTTGATCAGCCAAGTGTGGGCATGCCCTAGCTTGGTGCACCATCTATCTCGTGGAAGCGTGAAGGATGGATATGTGGGTATGCCCTAACAGGGTGCATATTCATCGTGTTGGCTTTGGGTCAGACGTAACAAGGTGTCCTGGATAGGATCTAGCACCTTGAGGCATGGGCATGATCATGGCAAGGAGTTGTACATGACATCTTTCAAGCGTTGCATATGATGCAATTGGCAAGAGTTGCCTACCTGGAAGATCTAAGTTGTGGGTGACAGTACTAGCTGGTCCATGACTCAGAGGATTTCATGATCTTGACAAACTAGAAGATTGTACGCTGCAATTTTATGAATTGATGGTGATGGCTATCAATTTGAACAAAATAGTGGGAGTGATAATTAATTAAAGTACTAATTATATCATCAACCTTTCAAATCAATCAAATAAGTCAAAATTGAGTTTTGGACAAAATTGCATATATTTCCTTTTGTAGTACAAATGAAAACAAACAACAATCACTTTTCATAGCGATCGGTCCTTGAAAGGGACAAGTTGAATGGGACTAACTTCCATGACTGGTTTAGGACATTGAGAATTGTTCTCACTCAAGAGTGAAGGCTCTATGTCCCAGATACTCCAGCTCTAGAGGAATCTGCTCCTACCGCACCAAAGGTAGAAAGGGATGCTTATAAGAAGCATTCTAAAGATGCCATTGACGCAAAGTGCTTGATGTTGTTCTCCATGAACCACGAGTTGTAGAGACAACATGAGAACATGGGTGTCATTGAGATGATTCACCATCTTAAGAACATGTATGAGGATCAAGCACGACAAGAGAGATATGATGTATCTAGGGCACTTTTCTAGTGTGTCATGACAGAAGGAGATCCAGTTGGTCCTCACATGCTGAAAATGATTAGGTATGTGGAGAACTTGACAAGATTGGGATTTCCCCTGAGCCAAGAGTTGGCTACTGATGTGATACTGTAATCATTTCTAGAATCCTATAGTCAGTTTGTGATGAACTACAACATGAACAACTTTGACAGGCCATTGACAGAGTTGTTGGGCATGTTGAGGACAGCCGAGGCACAAATGAAGAAGGACAAGCCTAAGTCTGTGATGATGATCAACAATAAGAAAGGCAAGTCCAAGCGTAAGGGAAATGGCAAGGCTAAGAATGGTTCTGATGCTAGCCAGCAACCCAAGTCATCTTCAACTCTCAAATCCAAGGGAGGCGTGACCAAGAGAGGCAATTGCCACCATTGTCAAAACCCAGGACATCAGAAAAGGAATTTGTCACTCTATCTGGAAGAACTAAAGAAGGAGGTGACAAATGTCTCCACCTAAAGGTTTCATGAAAAAAACTTATAACACTTTTAAGGTATATGATACCAAGATATAAAGTGTAAATCACCCAATACATGGGGCAAGTGTTTCCACCATAGATAGGAGTACTTTAGTTTATTTTCAGCCTTGAAGGCATGTAATAGAGTTATAAACTGCTATTTGATATTTGCCAATGGATAGAAACACCTTATTTTTTGCATATTGTATGATAATAATGGCAATTAATAAAGTTGATGTTTCTCTATGGCAATGCCTTGTTTATCTTGTGTTACTTGGTAAGCATAAGATAAAATGATACCTAAAAGTTATTGATAACTCAAAGAATCATATTAGCATAAATCATGAGAAATTCAATTATAGTTTCCATATAATGGATAAATCTAGACTCTTTTGGTTAGAGAACTAGTAAGAGACATGAATCTATTAGACATGATTAATCAATCTTCAGTAGTGGTAGTGAGAGAATGATTATCCTATTAGGTATAATACATGTGATGTATTTACATACCTATTATAGTTAATGCTAGTACTTCAAATAGTGTTTAGAGAAATACCAATATGAATATTTTGAAGTGTTCAAGAATATCATACATGAAGTACGAATTTGGTAAAGTGTTAATTCTTGATGAGATCAATGAATGAAATACTTGGACCAAATGTTTGAGATCCTTATGAGTGATTATGATTGTGTATCATAATTAAGGCATGGTGATGTCTAAATCAAAAGGAATCATACTCTAAGGAGTTAGAGGATGATTATCAAATAACTAAGTTCTTCTTAAATAAAGAATACTCTACACTAATAAAGGACATTAAGAATATCCTTGACAGATACACATCGATTATCTATGTGATGAGTTAGTCATGTGATGAGTCAACTATCTATATAAATATAAGGAACCGGATTTTGAGTTATGGTTTATGACCATTACATCCTAAATGACTTCCACGTGAACCATAAGGTATGACCTTGATGGTACCACCCATTGGGATGAAATCCATAAGTGCGAATGAGTCTTAAGCATTAAGACACATGGATAACATTTTGAGAAGGATGATGCTTGTTGATTGGAAATTAATGACTAAGGGTTTTGGCATACGGATACTAAAACCTCATTCCTATGAGGAATAAAACAAGGATGTGTACGTGACACAACCTATAAGGTATATGAATCCATTAATGCAAATGAAGTCTATAAGTTACAATGGAATAATAAATGTGATTGATTAAGTACAAGCAACTCAGAACTGGAATCTTTACTTTGATGATGTAATCAAAGGGTTTGACTGATATGTCAAAGATAAAGAGAGATTTGTGATTTAGTGGGAGCGTATTCACATTCCACATGTTGATGTGAAATGGAAATGTTCTAGAATGGAAATCCAAAGTGGAAGTTATCTTTAGGGAAGATAGAGACGTTTCCTATGTAATAGGAATAGAGATCTACAAAGATAGTTCTCGAAAACCTCTTGTCCTGAAAAGAGATAGCATACATTGGCAATCTATACTGAAGGGTTCAGTGTGCCCAGATTTAGTGGGAGAAAACTTGTACGTTGTACATTGAGTTAGTATCCCAAGGCCAAGTGTCCAATTCTTATGAAGAATGGGAACACTAAGAATAGATATGAATCTATCATGTATGTAATTATCCCATTATCTTGCATGTATGGACATATCAAGAATAAAATGCATTCATCATCTAATATGTAGGACATGACAATATGATGTGCTCATCCTGATAACTTGTATGTGGGACATGACGAGTGAATGTCTATCTAGTTCCAGTAAGGGTTACTGGAATACCATAAGAACTTGATAAGTACTTGAGAAGTACTAGTTCTATGGAAATGAGGAAGGGTTCACTGTAAAGAGTTACACTGGTGTGAACTTCCGAAAAGGATAGAAAATTAATCGTAAATTATATATGGGAGTGAATGTTTGTTGATAAATGGAAACGTTCCAATAAAGTCGTTTAAAAGGAAAAACTGAGTATCCATGTGTTAAAGAACATTAGTGGATACTATATGGATCTGGAAGTTCATGAGATGAACTTATAGTTATTCCAATCATTGATGACAAGTTAGGAGTACTTGGTCATGCAATCTGGCTAAAGGTTAGTAAAGGAATACTAGATCACATATTACAACAACTCCATCTCATATATGTGACGTACAATGAAGAGATGAGAGACATGCAGTTTATACTGACTTTGGCAAAGTGTTGCCATAACTGATGTGGGATTTTATCGCACTAACAAACTCACTCGGGGTTGAAATCCCCAAGCTTTTACTAAAACTAATGTGAAATAGTACCACCCAAAAGCGGATGAGTCTTATCGCAGTATAGTTAAGGATCAAACCCAAAGGACAACATTTTTAAGAATCTTTTCAGTCAAATCTAGTTCAAGTAAGACTAATATTTAGATCGATTGGTTGATTTGAGATTAATTAAACTAATTGCAAGAAACTAAAGAGCAGAGTTAAAGTTAGATCTAGATTAATGATATGGAATCACTGGGATGGTATGAGGTTTCACCACCACTACACATGCAAACACATCCAAACATAAAACATCCAAGCAAGATATGCCTATCCAAATAGATCAGTTGCAAAACCCCCATACGGGCGTTACGTTCGCATAAGCATCACCTTAGGCATCAGATGTCTCATCACCATATAGATCACTTACTTATGGCTCCAAAGATACAGAAATCCAACGAAGGTTGTGGGCCCCCTATACATGCGTTAGGCACACTGAAGCGTCACCAAAGGCTAGATGGCTCATCCCCTTGTGGATCATACACTTATGACCTCGAAGAAATCCCATTCTATTTCTAGTGTGGGAGTAAACCACATTAATCGATAAGGAAGCAGGCGATTTATATACGAGCAAACATCGACGATTAACAAGAAGATGCAAAATCCAACTAAGGCTGTGAGCCTCCTATACAAGCGTTAGGTTCACAGACGCATCACTGAAGGCTAGATGGCTCGTCCCCTCGCAGATCATACACTTACGACCTCAAGTAATCCCATTCTATTTCTAGTTTGGGAGTCAACCTATTAAACGACATTCAATCCTACATATAGAAGTCCTCACAACATAGGAAGAACAAAGATGAAAGCAAGCAATTAATCTAACTACGAACATATTGATTAACAATGAAATGAAAAGTTATATACATTGCCATGGAAAGTTTAACAAAAGAACATGATTGCATGGGTAGCGGGTTAGTCCCCGCACCCCAGTGAAAGTGGACTACTTGCTCATGATGTGAAAAACAAGAAGAATAAGAAAGAGAGAGAAATATTCCATGAGCACATTGCAGAAGGTAGTCGCAGCTCGGTGAAGATGATGCAGTCTTCTACATCGTGTCGGAGCATATCTGGATGCGAACTGGGAGATGCCAAGACAGAGCGAACAGTCTCTCTCACTCCGTCTTCCTTCTCTTCTCGGTCTCCTTGATTGCAACACGGGTAGTAGGTGGAGTGAAACTGGCGTGGATGGAATATAATCAGGATCAGACCTGTATACAGGCAGCCTTTAGGCATCCCAGGAACCGATGTCCCAAAATGAGGTTCCTGCTGGTCCTATTTATAGATACAGGGCTGGCCCTCCTACTTTTGGTGTGAGTACAAATGGTTGGTTAAAATCTGACCAAAGAGTCTTGAGATATTGGCCTCTAAATGGTCTTGGGGTATTAAAATTCATACGGTTTGCTAAGTAATGTGCCCAAACGGTCTACTAAAATATGACCAAACGGTCTTGATTTGTATAGACCAAATGGTCTTGCACTTTGAGAAAATGGTCTGGTATGCTATATTCCTTCATACAGTCTTCATTGCTGGCATGCAAGCAGTTTGTAAACTGTTTAGTTGTCAAATGGTTTCATGTGTAAACGGTCTTCACGTTGCACTTTGGCAAAGGGTTTGCTAATTTCCCTTTTCCATTCAGTCTGGGAAATGTAATACTAAACGGTCTGATAGTCAGATTAGAGCAAACGGTCTATGATACCTTCCTCAAATGGTCTCGAGGTGCAAGCTATTCAGTCTTCACACTCCATTGGATCTTTGAGCTACTAATCCAAACGGTATGCAAGTATGCTTTGGCAAATGGTCCTACTCACACAGCTGTGGTCACTCGATCTGCTGCTCAATCGGTTTGCATGTAAACCAAGAGACCAAACGGTCTCGAGGTGCCTTCCTCCATTCGGTTGTAGACCGTTTGAAATGGTCAAACCATTTAGCTATTGCTGGAGCTGATGGTTGTGGCATGGTGTAGTAGGTCTAGGCGGAGGGAAGAAAAGTGTCGGCGTTGGCGCAGGCATGGTGGCTGAAGGTAGTAGGTGCGGCGATGCTACAGTAGTAGGTGAGGTGAAGCCGGAGCTGCTACTGAATGCGGTGGAGTGAATTGCAGTGTTAGAGGTGGAGGTCGCGACAGTAGGAACTAGGGTTGCGGGAGGTAGGGGACGACGCACCACGGCTGTGGTGAGACAACACAGTCATGGTGAGGTTGCTGTCACATGGCCGTGCTGCCTTTCACGGGCATGGTGGGTGAAGATTGAAGTTCTGATGGTGGTGCAACACGACCGTGGCGTGACAACACGGTTGTGGTGATGCTACTGTCCCACAACCATGATGCCTTGCACAAGCATGGCGGGCGGAGACTCTTGGTACTGATGGTGGTGCGCCACAACCATGGCATGACAACACGGTCATGGCAAGTGCTATGCTTCATGATCTTGATCATTTGTTGCACATGCTTGTGGTATGAGTCAGATTCCAAATGGTCTTGCGTTAATCTTTTCTCCAAATGGTCTTGAATTGATCGTCAAAAAGTCTGGGTTATGCCTCCAATCGGTCTATGCTGGCCTATCGGTCTTGAGACCGTTTGGGCTGAAACAATCTTTAGACCGTTAGAGCAAATCATTTGGGTGAAACCGTTTGGTGAGACTGAATGGTTGAAACCCAGGATGAAAAAGGTGGGTCCCACTCAAAATGGTACGATTATTCAACCTTGTCAAGACCTACATCAAATTATCATAAATCCAGTTAAAATCATGATAATTGGACCAATTAAGTAATTTTGCATATTTTGTTATTTAGTAAATGAAATTGAATGTATTGAGTTGAATATGTCCCAAAAAGATAATTGAATTCCATGATGAAAATGCATTCATCAAAATACCCCGAACTTAAACGTTGCTCGTCCTCGAGTAACACAAAATCTGAAACAGTCGCTAAATGAATACTTTCTGATCATGTGATTGCCTCCTCTTCTCACCACAATTATTTCTTTTCTGCTCAGTATGACGAAGCATCTCAACTTCCTGAGACCATTGAACACATCTTACCATATCTTCGTTCCTGGGTTTTCTTTCCAACCTTACTTCCTCCTCACTTTTTTCCAGCAACAAGCATGTCAAAGAGTTTTGTAAGAGTCCAGAGATACCCACAGAACAACAAGTGTGCACCTGATCTGACACTGGTGTTTTTTAGGGTAGTGGTGGCATTCATTGTGCCTTTAGGAGGAAGAGGGATAAAGGGTGGTATGGAAGGAAGAAATAAATCTCTCCTCTATTCGACTCGAGATTTTTATTATTTTTGCAATTTTCATTTATTGCATTTTTTGTGCGAATCTCTCCTCTATTCGACTCAAGATTGCATTTCTTTTTATGTGCGCTTTGTCATCTTTTTTTTTGCAAATCTCTCCTCTATTCGACTCAAGATTGCATTTTTTGTGGTACACCCCTATTAATTTGCGAGGGGTATGGAAGAAGCGAATATAGAGGGAAGTGGAATGCCACCCCGAACTTAGGGTTTGGCACTATTTTGGATATTTTTGTTTCTTTTTGATGGATGGAGGGGTACGAAGATGATAGAAGAAGTGTAGAATAGAGTTTAGATCAGAATGCAACTTGATTTACAATTTCGTGCACCGGGTTGTTCTCTTTATCATACTCTGCTCAAATAATGACTTGATGAGGATCCGATGGGGATTCCATGTTGTTGTTCCACTAGTCAGTTAGGAAGCACGATGTATTTGATCCCTATTAGTTCGACAGACACTTGGCATTTTTTTTGCATAATAATCATGATGCTAGGATTCATAAGCTTCACAAGATGATTTCAATCAAAAGGCTAGTTTTCAGAAGAAGGTCCTTTTGAGGATCTTTCGAATGAGGAAGGTATAGTGAAAAAGGCATAGAAATTGAAACGTCAAAATTTCATCAAATATCTGTTCAAAATTATTTTGAAAACTTTAAGATTTTGAAAATTTTATTTGAAAATTTTGAAAGTTTCGGTCAAAATTTTGCGACGATGAAATCTTAAGTTTGATTTAGATGGGTGAAGGTGGAAAGTAAGATACGTATCACCCGCCCTCCACCCCGAACTTAGAAATTTGCTCGTCCCGAGCAAACTCTAAATCTGAGATGGAGGGGGGAGTTCATGCCATTAGGACCACTGGATGTGGTTGCATTCTAATCAGCGTGCATCCTCCATCTGAAAATCTAAAAAATGAAGATTAATCAGAACTCAAAAATAGCATCTCGTGATGCGATTCTTATTTGGAGAAAAATTATTTTAAAATTAAAAAAAAATTGAGAAAAATTTCTAATTCAAAGTTGAAATGAATTTTATTTATCGGGTTGCCTCCCGACAAGCGCCTTTGTTTTATGTTGATGGCTCGACTTGATATTTTCAACTTCATAGTGGTTCCTTTGGATTGGAGAGATCTATCATTGCTTCTGTGTTTATGTTGGTTGTGGTGAAATATCTTTTCAAACGTTGACCATTCGCCACGAATTCACCTGAATTTTTGCTCCATAAAGAGAAAGCACCATGTGGGGAGATACTTTTGACAATGTACAGTCCAGACCATCTAGAGCGGAGTTTCCCTGGGAATAATTTTAACCTTGAGTTGAATAGCAGAACTTGGTCTCCCACTTGTATGTCTTTTCTTTTCAAATTTCCATCATGCCAAAGTTTTGGGCGTTCTTTGTAGATTCGTGCATTCTCATAAGATGCCATCCTAAGTTACTCTAGCTCCTGGAGTTGCAGAATCCTGGCTTGGCTTGCTTCTTTCATATCAAAATATAGTTGTTTTATTGCCCACCATGCATTGTTTTCCAGTTCTACTGGAAGGTGGCATGACTTTCCATAGATTAGTCGAAAAGGTGTAGTTCCAAGGGGAGTTTTATAAGCAGTTCGATAGGCCCATAATGCGTCGTTGATTTTTACATCCCAATCTTTTTGATTGTAGCCTACAATCATTTCCAGAATAGCTTTCAATTGGTGATTAGAAACCTCTACATGTCCACTTGTTTGTGGATGGTAGGGTGTGGCTACTTTATGTATTACACCATACTTTCTCAGTAAAGCTTCGAGGCTCTTTTCGACAAAATGAGACCCTCCGTCAGATATCACAGTTCGTGGTACTCCAAAACGGGGGAAGATAATATCATTGAATAATTTGATGATGAGTTTGGAATCACTAGAGACGGTTGGTATGGCTTCAACCCATTTTGAGACGTAGTCTACCGCCACTAGGATGCAAGCAAATCCATGAGAAGATGGTGATGGACCCATGTAGTCCACCCCCCAAACATCGAATATCTCTAGCCACATATTCAACGAAATCTCATCTCTCTTTGTTATATTGCCAGATCTTTGACATTTATCACATGATAGGACAAAGCCATGGGGTTCTTTGGATATGGTTGGCCAAAAGAACCCACAATGCAAAACTTTTACAATAGTTTTCTTCGAACTCATATGGCCTCCAACTGGGCCAGTGTGACAGTGCTCTAGAATAGATTGAGCTTCTTCCTTAGCTATACATCGTCTGTAAAGACCATCAACACATATCTTTAAGAGATATGGCTCATCTCAGTAATATTGCTTCACATCATGCATGAATTGCTTCAGCGCATTCCCAGTGCATTGAGGATGAATAACCCCAGCTGCAAGGTAGTTCACAAAATCCAAGTACCACAATATAGCTTCTGAGACCTTCATTAGTTGATCATCTGGAAGGGAATCATTAATTGGAATCTTCTCAGTATACAAAGTTTGGATGCGACTGAGGTGATTTGCTACCACATTTTCTGTACCCTTTTTATCTCTTATCTCCAAATCAAATTCTTGTAATAGGAGAATCCATCTAATTAGCCTAGATTTCACATCTTTCTTTTCTAGAAGGTAACAAATGGCAGTGTGATATGTGTAGACAATGACCTTTGAACCAATTAGGTAGGATCTAAACTTGTTGAAGGCATACATGACTACCAGAAGTTCTTTCTCAGTAGTAGCATAATTCCTCTCGGTTTCATCAAGGGTCTTTGATGCATAATAGATCACATAACGTTTCTTTTCTATATATTAGCCAAAGACAACACCTACAACATAATCACTTGCATCACTCATGATTTCAAAAGGGTGGTCCCAATCGGGAGCTCTAATGATGGGTGTGGTTGTAAGGGCATGCTTCAGTGTGTTGAAGCTTTTAACACATTCTTCGTCAAAATTGAATTCAACATCCTTTAGTAACAAATTTGTCATTGGCTTGGTTATCTTTGAGAAGTCCTTTATAAACCGTCTATAGAATCTTGCATGACCTATGAATGATCGAACTTCCTTTACATTGATAGGGATAGAGAGCTTGGAAATTACTTCAATCTTGGCCTTATCTACTCCAATTCCTCGATTACTAACCCTATGGCCCAGGACAATTCCTTCCTTTACCATGAAATGACACTTCTCCCAATTTATCACAAGATGTGTTTCTTCACATCATTTGAGGACCAGGGAGAGGTGTTTTAGACACGAATCGAATGAATCTCCGTATATAGAAAAATTGTCCATGAAAACTTCCATAATTGTTTTAGTAAGACCAATGAATATGGCAGCCATGCAATGCTGGAAATTTGCAGGTGCATTGTAGAGGCCGAACAACATTCTCCTAAATGCATATGTTCCGAATAGGCAGGTGAAAGTGGTTTTCTCCTGGTCATTTGGATGTATAAGTATTTGGTAGAATCCAGAGTAACCATTGAGATTCCACAAGATCTTGTGGTTCTCTATGTTCCTACTATACCTCTTTAGGCTCAATGTTTTCTTGTTTACCTTGAACATTTTGAGTTCTTCTTTTCTCCCATTAATTTCTTTGAAATTAGATTCCCTTTAGGAATTCATCTATATAGATCAACAAACAAATTTGTTCTTGGTTTGGGATATGAGTCATTTATGTGGTTTGTGGATGATAAATTTCAAGAAACTATTTTTCTTGTATACGTTTTCATCCTAATCTCTATAAAAATGTATAGGGACACTTCCCATGCCATATATCATATGGTTTTCTTTGAACCATTTTAGACGGTACATTGTTTTATTTTAAAGCATGTGCCTAAAAGAAATTGGAAGGCTATCTACATTTATTGATAATCACACCATGACTTCACAAGGTGTGAATCCTTCTTTCTAACACATCATTATGATTTAGGTGGAGTTCATGGTGATACACTATCACAGTCTCTCCAGAAGGTCCTCAAACTCTTGTTCAAAATATTTCCACGTCGATCATATCGAAGTATCTTAATAATTTTACCAAGTCAGTTACATTCTTCATTCATAACCTACTTGAACAATTCAAGAGATCCATGTTTATATTTCATTAAGTAAAACTTACCATATCTACTAAGAACATCAATAAACATAATAAGATACCAGTAACTACCTTTATCTTTTATTTAAAAGGTCTATATACATAAGTATGTAGGATCCCTAACAGAACAGTCAGTCTCCCACTACATCTAGTGAAGATGCTTTTGTCATATTTCACAATAAATAGGATATGCATGTCTCTATTGGTTCAATATCCAAAAGAGTTTTGATAACCATCATATGGATTCTAGAAATGCATTTCTCATTTATGCGCTCTAGATGGATATGCCATAGGTATTTATTGTTTGAGTCATCAAGTCATTTAGTATATGTGTCATACGCATTTGTCTTTACAACTATCAAGTATAGTTTGTGAGACACATGGTATTTCCATAAAAGATCATATCTTTTAAAAAGAAACATAATGTTCTTGTCACACACGACATGATGTTTTCATCAATGGTAGGTACATACTATCAATTCACCAATTCTATTATGTTCCCATGAATGACAACTTGCAACTATAGAGGCAACAACCCTTGCTTCATACAGTTCTAGATTACTTCTTCTTAGGTCCTGAAGTAGAGATCACTATCTCCATCTTCTTCTTGAGATCGTCTATAAAAAGGATAGTTATTTCTAATGTCCATACAGGTGAGAATGGTGGAACTTTCTTTCCTTAATCCATTAAGTGAAAAACACAGATTCCTTTTACACTTTCCCTTCTCCATATATTGAGTGCAGAAGACTTGGACTTCAACTTAGCCTCAAAACTTTTCTTGGCCTTGCCTTTTTCTAGGACTCACTCCCACTGATCACCATTACATATTTTTCCTTCTTCATTTTGACTTTTGCATAAACATGCCAAGCATTTGATAAACCAACTACATGATTCATGCAACAATTTGTAGAATCATATCCATGGTCAACGCTTGACCTAAGATAAATCCCCGTCAATCCACATGTTCAATCACATTGAGCACATGGGGTTCTACTGGATCTCCCTCTATCAGCTTGCACTCAAATATCACTTTGGTGGAATTACACCTTACTTACCTTACATGATTCTTAAGATGTGTTACCATATCCAGAATGTCCATGTTTTCATGTTGTTCAAGCAACTCATAGTTCATACAACAAAGCATAAGGTACTCAATGTCTATGGCATCATTGACATGCTTCCAGTAAGCATCCATTTAGCCTTAGGCACATTTTCAGCGGGTTCCTCTAGATTTGGCCTTTTAAGGACATAGAGCTTTCACTCATGATTGAGAAAACTTCTCAAAGTCCTTAACTAGATGTGGAAGTCAATCCCATTTAATTTTTTCCTTCTTAAGGACTGGTCGAGATTTAGAACTTGTTTTTGTTTGACATTTGATTCTACAAAGAAATATTGCAACTTTTCAAAACATTTTTTATTTGTTTGATTTGATAAGTTAACGATATTAATTAGGCCTTTAATTTATTATCGATCAACTCTTTTGTCAAATTCACAATACTCATATATCAGTTTGGATGATTGAAGCCTAGAATCTTCTAGTGGGCTAAGATCCAAAACAATTGAATTATGTCCTGGTCAACATCAACATCCATAACCAATTAATAAGGTAGTAAAATTTGGTCAATTGCATGATATGCAATTCTTGGATAGATGACATGCACAATTCTTTGCCATAGTCATCTGCATGCCTCTTGTTCTTAATCTCATTAGGACCACACAGTTAAGCCTGACCTAAAATCCAACACGATAGTCATGCACCCCATTTGGGAGACCCACATTATTACCAACACACTTCCACGAGATAGACGACTCACCACCCTTGGGGTGACCATGCTTAGTAAATCAAGATTTTCATTTTTGGTGTTTGTGGAAAGAATCTAAGACTTAATACTGTATTAAGGGATTTGATATGTAAATACATATACATATCCAATCACCAAATACTTAGTATGCATCATATGCATGCTATAACCACAAACCAGAACATATAATGATTAAAATACACAAGCGATGGTTATGGCCATACTATTGCAATTCCTTGGATACACAAGGAATTGCTACCACCTAGGGTCTACATCATATTCAACTTGTTGTTGAAGAAGATCTATGCTCAAACAAATATGGGTCTATCGGTTCAACTTTTGAAGCGGTCGACTCGCCTCTTGGTTGCTCGATTGGTGTGCTAAAACATTCATCTAGTTCTCAGGTCCAAGTGACATCTGGACACCTCCAGCTGATTGGTTGGGCCACCAGTCAACCGGTTCATCCTCATGTCATGTGGACTCCTTAGTTCTCCATTCGACCGAGTCCTCTCATAAGAGACTCATTTTGCCTTTGAGCAGATCGTCATATCACGTCAAAACATTTACTAAAACTATCCTATTTTTATGGCATTGTAAAATGGAAAACCTCGAGTAACATTTGATGGAAAATAGGAAGAAGAGAATTAATTTACATTTGGAAGGAAGAGAGAGGCACAATACATAGACTGAGTAATGACAAGAATAAACAACCACAATCATGAAAACACAAATCAAGGGTTGTTGGACATAACCATGCTTCACATCCATCATCAAAATTGATTTGAGGGTGACGCATGTGAATTGCATATATATGTGGAATTTAATTGGATATACATATTAATCATTTCAATATTCACATCACATGTAATAAAAGAATAAAAACTAAATCTGATCATATCGATTTATATCCCAGATACACCATAAATTGAAGTGGCTATGATACCACTATAGAGAAATTAGGCACAAATATAGGCAATATAAACAAAAAAATTAGAATGCCCATTTCTCAAAATGACAAGATCGCGTCAACAACAATGTATCTAGAAAGGTAGGTTTGCAAGGTTATACCTGGGCCTGGAGCAAGTCCAACAACATTATCCTTGCAGTAGCATTGTGCTTCTTCTTCTTCTTCTTCAGGCAACAACAACACTAGAATTGTCATCTCCACCGGCCTCCTGATTTGGCCATAACCGACAATGATTAACAATGTCCTCCTAGTGGAAGACAATGGCCTTCCACATTTAGAGTAGTCCACATAGACCACTAGGAACTCCATGTTTCACTACTAGAGGCAACATAAAGGAGTTGGCCCCTTCTATTGACATACTAGTCACCGACATGCTCTCCCAAAATTGTTCAAACTGTTCTCTCCCTCGCCGTCCCTCCCTTTGATGGGAAGGACTTGCTTGAGCTCTCCATTAGTTACCACAACTAGAGAGGACAAAAATTGTTAGAGAAATTGATTCTGAATTGTGTGTGTTGGGAAGTCCCCAGTACCCCTCTATGTATAGTAGAGTCCAGGGTCAAGGTTCCCAGTCTTTGTGGGAGTAGAAGGGTGCGAAATCATGAATGTTCTAGAACCTACAAACTACGAACTGATATGTTCACACACCCAACCAATTGGTTGGTGCAAGATCTTATTATGAGACAGTAGGTTCACTATGTGAACATGTCAGTTCACACAATTTCCTATTCTAAATCACATTAATATTAAATGCCTAATTGATGCTAAACATGACATCAACACAAATCCTTATTCCAATCAAATTGACAATTGAATGAGATGACCCAGAGGGTGAACCGGTCACCTCACTTGGTGAAATGGTTGTTTCATAATGTGAGACAGTCATTTCACTTGTCCAATTCAAGAAAAGTTCAACCAATATTGTTTCCAATTGACTTGACACTCCAATCGATTGGTTCAGCACTTGAACCTGCTGATTCACACTCTATTCAGTCAATTTTGAACCTTTGTTGTTTAATTGAATACATAAACACCTTTAGTAATGAATCTAAACATCATTCACAAATAAACTCCTTTAATCCAAGTGTATCCTATGCGTGTGACCCTATAGGTCTAGAATTACATTGGTAGTGAATGCCCATAATCAATTATGTCATCACATGCAAAGAGTGGTGCCTAGTCACACATCATTGCTACCCAAATAATTTGGAAAGTTGGAGAACAACTTCAACCTACAATCTGTGATTAGTGTTACCATGATCATATAGTTCCTTTGTCTCTGATATACAGATTGAACTTGAGGCATGAAATCATCATCCTCTCAACATTCAATCCATTTTTCTTGAACTAGAACAAACTATCTAAGATGCATGTGAGTTCACATATAACATATTGGATCACATGAGCACAGACGTACATGTCTCAGACTCGCTTATCAAGAGGTAGGGATATCAAACTCCTATAGGAGGGACAAATCCCATCTACATCATTCACACTCAGTCCCCATTTATCACAACTTCCCAATCATCACTGTTATGGAAATCCTTATTCAAGGTTACATTGGATGATGTGAATGTATACCAAACAACATGTGATAAATGTAGTGACTTCATGTCTAAGAACTAAAATCACAACTATAACTATGAGAGATGATTCTAACTACCATTCCATGGCCTCCATGTATCACTCTCATGGTTGGTCTGTCTGATACACTGTTCTCTAACATGTACATGTGTGCTTGACTTGATATCATATATCATGACTAATGAGATTTTATCATCAGTCAACATACACTCTAGTCTTTATGTATTACCATGGTATAGTTTGATTTAATTGTAATATTTGACTAGGGACATAACAAGAATATATGTACAGTTAGCATCTGTACGATCTCATTGTTCAAGTCAAATACTTGAAGACATACGTCATCTAGTAAGATCATTCTTTAGACATCTAATATGTATGTGTCATCACCTCATTACTGAGACAAATATAATAGACATAATTACCTTTATTAATATAAAATTAGGTATCTAATTCCACATTCCAATCATCATATGATTGGCACTCTGGGCATACATACCAGTAGTTTGACTAAATCATAACCTTGCTTCCCTATTTGTAAGCATGCATTTATGATGAGTAGCATAATGTAATCAATTGTTATAGTTATGTTGGTGATGCGTATAGTATGTTTTGGAATTTGGCGGTGATGCCTATTCCATGTATGTGGGTGGTTATTCCCATTTAATTATTGATGGAAGTAGGTAGTGATCCATGTTCTAGAGTAATTGGGTGGTGATTACCTTTACACTTATATGAGTGGCGATGCCCATTATTTGAGGCATGATGTCTCTTGTATTTTACACTAGGTGGTAATGCCATTGCTTGAGGTTTTTATGTATCTCTTATTTCATATTGGATGGTGATGCCATGAACACATTGTTTATTTTATTCTAGTGTTTTGATAATAAACCACATGATAACTATAGTTGTGAATTGTGTTTTATGGAAAGATTTGAATTTATAAATTTAAAATGAATATAATCTTGTGAATAATACTATGGATATCCACTTTAACTATTTTCTTCTTTCTCTATTTGATGAAAGCCTTATTACTTCTAGATTTTCCACCTTTATTTTATTGCATGGTTCCCTATTGTATGGATATCCTAGCTTTTGTTGATAGGTATTCCACTTTTTTTTTGTGGGGGGTTGTTGCAACCATTTAGATGAAGGATTAGTTGAGGGAGTGGACCTTACAGGCAAAGGCTTGCACCTATGTAGATTGCTTACATTGGAGATAGAGTTGAGATGGCCATGTTGCCCATTGTAGCTGATCTCTATAGCTAACTACCCTTATATTTTATTTCATCCTTTATGAACCAAGTTTGATGAAAAAAGATCAATTTATATAATATTCTTGTTAACTTCCATTACTACAATAGTCTTTTCTATTTTCTTTACATATTGAGAAATTGGTATATACCCCTTGTTGGGTTCTCACGAGCAGAAAATACAGCAAAATAAAATTTATTCCTAATAATACTACAAGAAGGATCCATCTAATGCAACAATACATAATTAGTGTTTAAAAGTTTATAACTTATTGTAAAAGTAGATATAAAGGTTAAACTTGAATGGTTAGATGTGGATTTGGACCTTTCATAGTAAGTCTCTTTAGAATCTCATTGAGTCAAAAATTGAAGTTCATTTCCAGTGTCTCTGACATTTGAATGTTGCTTCATGTTGTGTGCCAAAAACAGATTTTTCCATGACAGAATGCAAAAATGCATAGATGATGTCAACCAAGGAACAATCATTTCTACCATAGAGGGGCATGTCCAAAGACATAGAGTGGTTTTGTAGATCCTAGATCTGACATCAATTTTGCTTTTGGAGGAATGCACACTTATATAGTTGAATGCATGTTGTGGAATGTGTTATTCTATGGGTGGCATTGTCTACCATGTTGGCTAAATTGGACATTAATATAATCCCTTTTTTTTGATGATGACAAACATTTCATTCTTATGGATCTAACATGCTACTTGTGTATTTCAGGAACAAGAATACAATGTGGTGGATGACACAACTTTGAAAGTTCTAAATTCTCACAATGTGTTAATTTCATGATTGTAATAAAATGTAAAAACTTATATAAGTATATAATGTACAAGTACTTAAATATCATGTAAATCAAGCATTTAGATCTTCCCTAGCCACTCACAAAACTTAGACAGGTCATCCCCTATAATAGTGTCACAACCGCACACTCATAAACATACTTAATATTCATCTAGAAACACCAAAACAGAGATATTCTCGGTCAAACTATTTGTCGACTGAGACACACTCGGTCGAACATCTTCTCGACCGAGAGTCTCCCGGGTTAATCCTTCTAATAGGTTCAATAGCCGTTAGACCTAGCAGACATGGTAGTTGGGAGTTGGAATCGAATGTTATATGCACTTGCTCCAGATCGTCCCTCAGTCGACGAAGTCCTCAACCGAGAGACTCTCGATCGACAAACTTCTTGACTGAGAAGAACTCTGTCTGCACTTTTCAGAATTAATAAACTAGCCATTGCTAAAGCAATTAGTGGATACCTAATGGCTAGTTGAGTACTTAGAACCCCCTAGAAAGTGTCTAGAACATCCTTAAGCATTCATAGGCCATTCCTATAAATAGGACATGCCTTAGGACACCCAAAACACACTTGTGCAATACTTGAGCATACATACTTGCAATTGGCAATTCTTTCTTATGATCAATTGAGCAACTTCTACACTTGCTAATCTTTCCCATTGCTACAAGCTCATGTCCTATAGGCTAGAATCTCCTTTCCACCATACTTACACTTTCACACACATTGGTTAGGAGATAAAAACTCTTGATATAGGAAATCAAGCCTTGGGCTACAATGGTAATTGTAATTTCCATTTTCCTTTCTTGTTCCTTTTTATTACTTATACTCTCCTTGCTACTCCTAGGGTTGGAGGCTACAAATTGGATAGGGTGCTATCTTCTCAGGTGGAGAAGGGTCGTCTCGGAGGAGAAGGTGGACTTTGGACTACTTCTAGAAGGTCTCAACGGGAAGCTACTTCAAGGAGGAAGGCTACTTCAAGGGGGAGCTTGAAGTTACTTCAAGTGAAGGCTACTTCAAAGTTGGTGAGACGACTTTGAGGTGAAGGCTGTCCAAAGGGTTTGGGAAGGTAGTTGTATTTTATGTAACATCCTTGCGAGGTAATAAAATACAGGTGCTTTTAAAATTCCAATTGGAAACAATTGGGTAGTGGACTGACTCCCTTAGTATTTGCTAAGGGTGGAACCACTCTAAACCCTGTGTCCCCTTGTCTAATCTTTTGTAGTTGATTGTTTGAATTATTATTTTTAAAATCTTCATAAAAACCCTATTCATCCCCCTCTAGTGGTTTTTTAATTGGTATCAAAGCAGGCTTCAAGGAGATCTAATCGAGTCTTCAAGATGGAGGGTGGTGGTGCCTACAACTGCAAGCAAAGGAGAAGCTTGGACCAATCTTCAACAAGCTATAATTGGTGCTTAGGAACAAGACACACAACACCTAGATGCCAATGGAGGTTAATGAAGGAAGAGGTGCATAAAGAGTGTTTTATTAATACAACTAATGAAGAAGAAGAGGTAATCCTTTTTGATTTATCTAAAGAAGAGTTAATTGCTAGCATTGAGGATTTACATGATAAATATATTTATTGTAAAAAGAAACTAAAAAGAGTTATTAAAACTAATGAGGATTTGTATGCTCAATTAAATGATCTTACTTCTGAAAAGGAAAGTATTGTTCGTGAAAATTCTACCTTGAAGTTATCTTTCAATGATTGCAATATTAAGTTGCTTACTCTAGAAACAAACCATGATATTATTTCTCAAGAAAATATTGCACTACTTGCAAAATTGAATGATGTTCAAACTCAACCTATCTTGTGTACTCATTTAGATTATGATGATGTTATTAAAGAAAGAGATAATTTTTTGTCTAACCTAGAGCAAGCAAATTTGAATGTTAAAAAGAGAATGGATGAGATTTTTAAGTTACAAAAGGAAATTAGTGCTTGATAAATAATGATGTTCTTGATGAGATTCTAAAAAATTATTCTAGTTATAATGGAAGGAGAGGACTAGGTTACAAGCCTAAAGGAAAATCCTATCAAAAACCTAGTGGGGGAAGGACACAAGTGCCAAAGACTCGATCTATGTATGTACCTAAAGGCAAGTATACATATGTACCCAAGAACAATCTAGATCAAACTCATAAAAAGAGAAATGAGATTGATTCTATATGTTTCCATTATTGTTTGCATCTTGGACATTATTCCTTCTCATGTCCTTACAAGAAAAAGGATGTTGAGTTGGTCTGGGTTCCAAAACTCCCAAACTAAATAAATTAAATTAAGTTGAGATATGACCAAAAACTCTAAATTGCATATCTTTATGTCTATCTCAACTTAACATAATGAGATAACAAATTGATTCAAGTAATTAAAATTTCTAACTTGAAAATACACATTTTTAAATAAACCTGTAGAGACACATATTTAATAACTTGTTTTAGTTTGGGTTCCTAAAACCTAGAGATTTGAATATGATTAGTGAGATTTGACGTAAATGTTACTTTGATACTTAAATGTTTTATCTCAACTAAACTAAGTTTTAAATTGCATAATTGAATAGGAAGTGATCTATGTTTTACTTGGAAATAACTACAGAAAATAGTACAGAAATAATATCGGTCGATAAAATCTTCGACCGAGACAATGTCGGTCGAGAAATTTGTCGACCGATAGGATTTCTGCCTTAAATCTGTATTTTTTCTGGAGAAACAGAAACATTCTCAGTCAAGAAAGTTGTCGACCGAGACAATGTTGGTCGAGAACTTTGTTGACCGAGTGATACTCTGATAGAATTATTCAATAAAAACAAAGATACTTCAATTACAATTAACTCAAGTATGTACTGAACTTTATACGCTGCATATTTCAATGATCATAATTAAAAGGAAGAACATATGAGTATCAAAACTTTATACCTTTCATAATTACATTGTATCTAAGAAGAAAAGATTGATTTTACGAAAATTATGGATATGCTTCTATTGTCCTATCATGATCATTGTATTTCATCTTTTACTTGGTTTGTCTAAAATAATCTTTGATTTGTATACACAAATCATGAATGAACATTGTTTTCAAAATGATCATAGTGATTTAGCTCTTTACATATAAAGATGATGTGTAATTGAAAATGTCATTTTGCATAAAAGTAAAACTCAATGGCACAAATGCATCTCGACATATTAAGTTAACAATTATCTTTTGCTTAGCCTATGGAAAAAGGATATTATATTTGTAATGCATCATTGAAATTATATACTCTTACTGCAATTGGACATGCTTCAATACAAATAGAGCATAGATTGCAAGTTCATTTTTAATTGGTATGATCTTATACATGGTTTGCCTAAAAGTATTTCTTGGCCAATCTGAAAATTATGAACCATGTTGTCTTGAGAAAACTTCATATATTTCTTGCATTAGTGGAATAAGAGGTCTTTCTTAGAATAAAATTATTTCAATATGATATCTAAAGCCTATTCTAAGAAAATCAAGAGCAAGACACCATTTCAAAATCAAATATTGCTTACATGAATTAAGTTTTAAACAAACTTTGATCCTTAGCTATAATCTTTCAAATTGATATAAATTCTTTCAAATTGGTATCCACCAGTTACATAAAGGCTTTATATTCAATCAAGTGGATTATTGTGAATGCTTAAATTGGAAATCTACAAAAATTGCCTCTCGGTCGAAATCAAAATTGACCAAGGGGCGCCATGGTCGAAGCCAAGATCAACCTAAAATAAGCTTGATAAAATGCTTAATTGTAAATCATTTCTTTGCACTAAATCTTAGTATCTTGATTCAAAACTTGTTCATCATATTGAAAACAAGATTTTAGTGCAAAGCTCTAATAAATGTCAAAATCAAACTTTAAAAACTAACCTTAGAATTATTGAATTATCTTAATGAATACATTAGAAAGTGATTAATTGTTACTCCCCTAGATGATATCTTCTTTTATATATGTGCTCCACACCCCTAAAATTTATAAATTAATACAGTCTCTCACTTGCATTCATGACTGTTATTAAAAACTAGCTCAAAATTTAATTCACAATGTTCAATCACAGCAATCCCATCGGTCTACAAAAATCTCGACCGAGACAAACTCAGTCGACGAGTTTGTCAACCGAAGATATCTCGGTTGGTCACCTTTCTCAACCAACACTCGCCAAGTAAATGCTACACATTCAAACCTAGAAATAGCCCGGTCGACAAAATGTTCGACCGAGTCTATCCCGGTTGACAAAATTATCGACCAAGACCAACTTGGTGAACCCCCAATTCACATAAATTAAAAGGCAATCTTCTGATTAAAATAATAATAAAAAAAGTTAGCAACGGCTATTTTTTAAAATTCTCGATCGACCGTTGGACGAATGAGAGGAGCGTCTACATAATCGACCATTGTGGTCCTTGGTCGATGAATTGTCGACCGAGCAGGATTCTGTTTTGCTATAAATAGATCCCAAAACGGCCTTATGATTCACCAATTCACATTATAACTTCTCTAGCTCTTCTCTAATGCCTTCTTGTGTGAATTTTTATCTCTTCTCCACCCCAATCTTGTCTTGCTTTTTCTCCACCTCAAATATTCATGATGACTTCCTCATCCTTGCATGGAAAGAAGTAGGTTGTGGCTAGGAAGGGAAGGACGGTCTCCCCGACGCTGGCGATCATCAACGACATTCCATTCAATGATGTAGCTACCGGAGATCGCTACCTTAGGCTGTCCTCAAAGACTCCTCTTCCTCGACGGCCGGTGTACATCATGGACTTCATCAACATTGTTGATCTTGAAGAACTCTTTGAGGTGCAACATCTTTCTGAATTCCTAAATCCATCCTTCCGTTCCTACTCCTCCCATGCCGTTAATGAATTCTATGCCAATCTAGCCATACATCCTGACCATGATCATTCTTTCTCTTCTATGGTTAGTGGGTATGGATTTCACTTTTCTGAGGAGGATGTTCTTACTATGCTCAACATAAATTTAGACGAATATAAGGGGTTTATTGATCTCACCACTGGTAATCCTCTCAATAAGCTATCCCAAGATGACACTACCACTAGTTTGAGTGATATCAAGAAAGCCATTTTTCTATCCAATACAACTTGACATGAAGAAAGGGGTACCTATTATGCCATCAATTTAAAACCCGGAGCTAGGATAGTCAATATTATTGTTTCCACAAATATCTATCCTAGAGCAAACAAATGCAAAGTACCCACCTTTCACATGTATCTTATTTATGACATCCTAAATTGCATACCCATCAATTTTATTCGTCTTATTCTTAAGAACATGGTTGAGTTTTCTGGCAATACACCCTATGCTGATTTTGTTTGCCAAATTATGCAACATTGCGTTAAGAAAAGCATTGAGGACCTAGGTTTCAAATGTGATAGGAAACCCCAAAACATCACTAGAAATACAGTAGAGAAGATGGGGATTGATTTTAGACATAAGAGGGCTAGGACTGAAGGGGATCCATCCACCCAAGATACACCTCCACCACCTCCTCCTTCTAGCCTACCTTATGATCCTATCACAAATACATTAACATACATTGTCGGTTCTCAATATCATTTAAGTAGGCAATTAGACTACAATCATCATGCCATGTCTTACTTGAATTAAAGGATGCAAGCTCTTTCTCCGGATACACCATGACGCATATCCTTATTCACTTAATCCCGGCATGCTCTAACCTTACAACCCATCCTACAACTACACTCAAATCCCATCACCACCATCTCATGACCTCATCCACACTCAATTATCCCCAATCCAACTCTAAGACATTGATGCACACTTTCGATTCAATCGTGTTCCCACCTTCTTGGAGACTTACACTTTGACCAAGATAGGTTCCTTAGAGTGGCAGACACTGGTCAAACACTATGGAGTTGAGTCCTTTCTTGGGAAAGACCCAAAAATTGATGTAATTATTCAGTTTTTTCATTGAGATCATGAGATTATGGCTATCTTTGTAATATCTATCTTTTTGTTATAAGCTAGTATGTCATGATTTATGGGTCGTCTTATGAGTTGTATGAGCATTGAGTTATTATAAATAAAAGTGTTTCCTATGGTTTCAATAGGATATATCCTTGTTAAATAAGAATATTATAGGGGAGCATAACAATCAAGGGGAGTAATATATGCCATGAAACTAAAAGGATCTCATATCATTTCAAGGCTTAATACCCTTTTGCAAATGATTGAGAAATAAGTTGTGGCTAAATTTTACAACACATGGTTTACATTCATATTAAATCCCTTGCTTTCAAAACTGAATATCTTATTAAGGGGGAGCATACCAATAAAATTAAGGGGGAATGGTAAAATTCATATTTAATGATAATCTTGGTTATCTTTTTGAAATGACAAAGGGGGAGAAATAATATAAATAAATAACATAAAGTAAAATGATTTTCATAATCTCTCATCTAGCACATAAGAGAATGGCTACAAAAGGTAAACTTCATGTATGAAACTCATATGATTTATATTTCCTTATTTTATATTTTGGAAATGTTTTGTCATCTTCAAAAAGGGGGAGATTGTTGGATAAATTGGACATTATTATAATCCCATTGTTTTTATGATGACAAACATTTCATTCGTATGGATCTAACATGCTACTTGAGTATTTCAGGAACAAGAATACAATGTGGTGTATGACACAACTTTGGAAGATCTAAATGCTCACAATGTGTTAATTTCATGATTGTAATAAAATGTAAAAACTTGTACAAGTATATAATGTACAAGTACTTAGATATCATGTAAATCAAGCTTTTAGATCTTCCCTAGCCACTCACAACACTTAGATAGGTCATCCCCTATAATAGTGTCACAACCGCACACTCCAACACACACTTAGTATTCATCTAGAACCACCAAAATAGAGACATTCTCAGTCAGACTATTTTTCGACCGAGACACACTAGGTCGAACATCTTCTCGACCGAGAGTCTCTCAGGTTAATTGAACATTATGTGCACTTGATCCAGACCGTCCCTTGTTTGACAAAGTCCTCGACTAAGAGACTCTCGATTGACAACCTTCTCGACCGAGAAGAACTCTGTCTGCACTTTTCAGAATTAATAAACTAGTCGTTGCTAAAGCAATTAGTGGATACCTAACGACTAGTTGAGCAGTTAGACCCCCCTAGAAAGTGTCTATAACGTCCTTAAGCATTCATAGGCCATTCCTATAAATAGGACATGCCTTAGGACTCCCAAAACACACTTGTCCAATACTTGAGCATACATACTTGCAATTGGCAATCATTTCTTGTGAGCAATTGAGCAACTTCTACACTTGTTAATCTTTCCCATTGCTACAAGCTCTTGTCCTATAGGATAGAATCTCCTTTCCACCATAATTACACTTTCACACACATTGGTTAGGAGATCAAAACTCTTGATATAGGAAATCAAGCCTTGTGCTACAACGGTAATTGTAATTTCCATTTTCCTTTCTTGTTCCTTTTTATTACTTGTACTCTCCTTGCTACTCCTAGGGTTGGAGGCTACGGATTGGAGAGGGTGCTATCTTCTCAGGTGGATAAGGGTCCTCTCGAAGGAGAAGGTGGACTTTGGACTACTTCTAGAAGGTCTCAATGGGAAGCTACTTCAAGGAGGAAGGCTACTTCAAAGGGGAGCTTGAAGTTACTTCAAGTGAAGGCTGCTTCAAAGTTGGTGAGACGACTTCGGGGTGAAGGCTGTCCAAAGGGTTTGGGAAGGTAGTTGTATTTTATGTAATATCCTTGTGAGGTAATAAAATATAGGTGCTTTCAAAATCCTAATTGGAAACAATTGGGTAGTGGACTGACTCCCTTAGTATTTGCTAAGGGTGGAACCACTCTAAACCCTGTGTCCCCTTGTCTAATCTTTTGTGGTTGATTGTTTGAATTATTATTTTTAAAATCTTCATAGAAACCCTATTAACCCCCCTCTAGTGGTTTTTATACCACACCATGGCAATGAATGCTACTACCTATGGCAGAAAACAATATTTCACGATGTAGGGGGCTAGAAAAATTATATGTTATGCATGAGAGACCTTCTCTTCAAACTTCATGCCACTGATGAAGCTTCTCATCCATAATGAATTCACTGTGGTATCTCATCTCCATAATGTGCACACAAACACTTGAATAAGAAGTCATGAGTTACTAGTATTATCCCTATCTCCATTTGTATTTTGGTGCATTTAAGGTTTCTCAAACTTGGAGGAAACAATGAAAATATGCGATATTATCTTTTGAAGAACCTCATATCATATCATATATATAGGACCAGAGAGGGTAGAGTTTCCCAAACCCTAATATGACCAGGATGTGAACTCCCTTATAGGACAAGGGTTTCCAACACACACTAGGTCCTGAGTGCCTGTGTAATGGTGACTTTTCTCTTTCTCTAAGAGGTGGGTTCTGACTTCTGAAACCAATTTTGAAAGTCTAGATAAATATTTAAAACTAGGTCCTTGAAACTTGCTTTTATATTCCTGTATTTGTAACTACTACAATTGAGTCCAAATTAACCTTTTGTAAAGCTATGTCTATTCCCATGACCCTGTTGACACCATATTATGTTGGAAATGGACCAAAAAATCAATATTAAGATCCATAAGCAATGAGAAAGATCTCTCTACACATCATTTCTACCCAAGTAGTAGGATTGGTTTGACAAAACTAAACCATCAATGACCAATGTTAATGTGTTGTATAATCCCTTTGTCACAGATAACCAAATTGAACTTGACGCATGTACATGCCATCCTCATTACATTCAATTCAAGCTCCTTGATATCCAAATAGACTAGCAAGATACATATGAGGTTAGTATCATATAGTGACTCACATGAGCATGGCCATGCATATCTATAATATCACCCATAAAGAGGCCTAGGATATCACACCTGTTATATGGGAGGGAAAAATTCCTTATTAGCATGATTCTCATCACACCCAATCAGTACCTTAGTGGAAACCTTCTTCAAGATCACATTGGTCAGTGTCAAGGAATGATAGTTGAGACACAACACTTAAGTGACTTCAAGTCAAAGGACCGAGAAACCACTTTTGTTTCTAAGAGATGCTTATGACCATCATATAAAGATATACAAATCACTATCAATGCAAATTTGTCTAGTAAATTTGGTATCTAACAAGTTCCTATGTGTCTGACTAGGTATCCAATACATATGATCCATGGGACATGGTTTTGGCATTGTTCAATCCAATTAATGCTTGACTAGGGATGTTTAAGAATACTTATTAGAATCCATTAGGATCTCATCTTCACATCACGTACCTAAAGTCCCATGGATTGGAACTAATAATACTACAAAAATTTATCATGTATACTCATATCATAGTAATTTAAACTGCATCAATTGATAGGAATTGCCTTCATTAATGAAATCAAAAGTACAAAATAACCCAATAGCCATCATCCAATGATTATTTCCTAGGGCACACACACCAAAAATAATTTTCTTGAACTAAAGCCAACCACTCACATCTTTATACCAAATCATATAACATTATGATCATGATTCTTATATGGCATTTCCTTTGTAAAGAGGGCCAAAACACTTAATCTCTAATTGGTATCTTATAGATATGATCATGTCATCACTGAATGATCTCCCGTACAGGATGGAAGAAACAAAGAATATGTTGGGAATATTTATGCCATCTAGGTTCCTTGGCTTGTGCGATTGCCCCATTATCATCACAATAAGCTCTATTGCATCAAAATTTTTACAAATGAACTTCATAATACATCCATCATCCTCTGTAGCATCTAATGTAGCATAATATTTGGCTTTTATTATAGAACTGGTGACTGTCTCTAGATTGAAACACTTACAATTGGTTTTATCACCATTAAGGAAAAATGAACAACCATATTGTGATCAATAATCATCCTTGTGTGTTTGGAATCTTGAATGTGATTAACTCTTTAAAGCTAATTGTTCTCCACCTATTCATTGTAAGTTCTTATGAAGTAGTTGTAGATGTTTTTTACTATAGTTCAGTGACCTTAACTTGAATTTGCTTGACATGCTCATCATTCTCAAGGCATATGAGACATGTGGATGTCTATATGTATAACATTTCATACAAGATAAATTCAATGATGGCGGCATATGGAATCTCACTCATGCATTCCATCTTGCAAAAAATTGGGACAATTGGCCTTAGAGATACTTATTCCAATATTGGTTAAGTTTCTTCTTTGCTGGCTAAAAACAAGTTCCTTTCGTATACTCCTACATGCTAAAACACTTCAACACCTTGTCAATGTATGTACTAAAGCTCAAGAAAAGAAGTCTTCTACATATATCTCTTTAGATCTTGATATCCAAAATATAGGTGGCTTCTCCTAAGTCTTTAATTGAGAAACTATATCTCAAGATGTCTTAAACTTTCATATATTTGGAACACCATTTCCCAAGTGTATTATATCATCCACATATGAAGAATACTACAATGATCCCACTAACATTCTTGTAAACACAAGGTTCATCCTCATTTTTGATAAAGGAAAAATCTCTTATTGATAAACCAAAAAAAGCTTCTAGCTTCTGGATGCTTACTTCAATCTATAGATCAAACATTGTATCTTGCAGACCTTTCCAACATCCTTTGGAGATTCATAACACTCAGGTTGTGTCATATGCACATCCTAAGAATATTACTATTATGATTTCAGATTTCACATCCACATGATATATTTCATAGTCATGGTATATTACAACAACTAGCATGATCCTAAACTTGACCATGATGATTAGTGAGAAATTTTCATTATGGTCAACACCTTGAACCTGGTTCAAACTTTTTGGCACTAGTCACCCTTTAAAGGTCTGAACATTACATGTCAATCTTATTTTTGAAGTCCCACTTGCACCCAATTGGTTTCAACCCTTCAGGTGGTTCAATGAAGATCCATACCTTGTTTCTATACATGGAGTCCATTTTAGATCTCAATTATTTGAGTGATTTACTAGAATTTGGTCCAAGCATAGATTCCTTGTGGATGGTTGGCTCATCTTGATTCGTGACCAACACCTCACCATATTTGTAAGGCCCCTAAACTTGCTTAATTAGTTGAATGATATTAATTATCATAATTGAATTCTTATAACCCTAATCTAACCTTGTGATATGCTTTGAAATCATAATACAAGCTAAAGTTTCAAATTTGGTCCAATTTGGACACTGTTTGAGCAAGTTATGCAATTTTATGAACATTTTGGACTTTTCTTCCATTTACCCAATTAAGAGGTATTCTTTGCAATTTATCACTTGCATTATGTTCCTTGGATATTATATCATCATTATTGATCTTGTTGAGCCATGGGGCACCTATTTAAACCTTGGTTTGAAGGTGTTTTCTCCAAGGGTATTTTAGGGTTCACCCCTTCACGGATGAGCTACCTTTAGTAGCTAATGAATTATGTGATTGGCTGAGAAATTCGACAAAGGAAGGCTAAGAAGGTCTATAAGGACGGTGGGAGAGCTGCTTGTGTGTGTTCTTGTATATTCTTAATAGTTTAAGGCCATAGAAACATGGGGAAGCTACTTTTACACCTCATGCTTGCTTCCATCCTTATACATGGACTATATTTACCTCTTCCTTGCCCAAGTACGAAACTATGATTGCTTTCTCTTTCCTTTAACCTGGAGCAACGACTATCCTCTGTTTTTCTGCATAATCAAGTGCTCTAAGGTAGAAGGAAACATATTTTTTGAGAAGAAGGTCTCCTACAGCTCCATTTAGCCCTACCTAGGGTTTCCAAGGTCATCTTCTAGGGATTTCGACCAAGGAAAGTTATTTTCTTCCTTCCTTCTCCATTTTTCTTGCTCTTCTCATTCCTTAGACCTTCCTCCAGGCCGGAACCTTTCTGTTCCATGGTATAATTTGCTCTAAATCTATAATACCCTACCTTTCTTGCTCCTTATGCTTAGGGTTTGCTCATTTGATGAAGAAAGGTGCTAGATGGATGAATTCATAGCTTATTCTAGGATTTCTTCCCTACCTTCTCAAGATTGCTTCTGTGTGGGGTTCCATATTCTCATTAGGGGCAAGTTTTATAACTTGCACCACGTTTATTGCTTACCATAAGCTAACTAGGTCATGTTCTTGCTTGAAAATGATGATTTATGCACTAAACTGCTATGCTTGACTTGGATTTCAATTTTTATAATGTTCCCTATTCAGATTTCAGTTCTAGATGAACATGTGATCATATCTACATTATTAGTAAGGTATAATATGACTTGGATCAGGTTGTTTTTACAACCTATGGTGCTAATCACCTATCAAACAATGGTCAATTTTAGGGTTTAAAGCTGATTTCTTCTATAATCCATGACCCGAAGATGGTACCATTGCAACAACCCTATGGTGTTGTCTTCATAACAACTGATGGTTGTGATCAAGGGTGTAAAATTATGGTAACAACCTATGGTCACACCCTTAGGTCAGGTTTTGGACCAATTAGAAGATTAATGTTCAACCATTAAGTACCCCAATGATGTTATCAATCAATGACGACATTAACTTAATATTTGATGTTGATTAATGAATATAGTGTTGATCAAACAAACTATGGTGATTTAATGGTCACTAATGATGGTGGATCAGGTCTCTAAAACCTATCTTGATTCAAGTATTGTAGTTGTATCATTAATTAAGCCTTAGACCAATGGTTTCTGGGGTTATTTGATGCAATGGCCGAACCTAGACTGTAATTGATGGTTTTAATATATGAACTTGACCCAATGATCAAGATCTACTGTTTATTTCTACAATAAAGTGAAATGATGGATAATGTAATATGTTGGTCCTAATAATGTGATTTATATGGTTTCCTTTATATGATCAACATAAGGAGATTAACTGTTGACAATGGATGGCTTGTTTTAAATGAACAGTCGATTGTGGGTTTTACCCTACTCTCAATGGAACTTTTTGTGTTGTTAATCAAGGGATGTCTAGGGTTATATGGTGACTCATTATAGAGCACAAATCAAGGACTTCATAGGTGATTTGTCCAAGATGTTTACTTATGTAAACAATCAATGGTCTTACCTTTTAAACATCCAATGGTTCTGGGTGATATTGTGGTATGCTGATATGGGTTGAATGATGATGGAACAAATGGAGGGTTACCCTTAATAAGGTAGTATTACCTATTCACTCATATGAATAGAAGGGATGATAACCATATTGTGTTGATATGTAACCCTAATGAGGTGTAGCTGGTTATACCTAGCTTTAATATAACTAAATGATGGTAATTGGGTATGAATAGTCCTTGAATGACTAATACAATCATGTAGTACTCTATTACTATTGTTGAAACCCTAGTATGCTATAACCCCATGGTTATACCTTGATTTATGTGTGGGTTCATACTTGAAAATAGTATGGAATGTGATGGTGATGCTTCACCTTATGCATCCATGATCCAATGGGGATGTCATGAGTTAGGGTTTGGGTATGAGTGTTGATTAGTAACATTGATATAATTTATCATGTTGAACCTAACTCTAATGAAAATAGATAAATATGAGTATTCATGTTTAACATTCTTATATGATGGAATGATGGTATAATAACCTCCTTAACATGATTATAACCTTAATTTGTTCATTGGTGGTTATAATAGCCACATGGTTGATACCTTCTTATGTTAAACATGTGCATTATGAATATGATGAGTGCTAATCATATCTAGATTCCTTGCATGTTGATGTAATAAAGGAATGTTCTTAATGTTAATATAGACCTACATTGATTGTTTATGAATACCGCCTAGCTCATTAATGCAATATTGTGTTGATCTGGTGTATTATATGTAAGTGATGTTGTTGAGTCTTGTTATAAGGCATGGAAAGATAATGATGATCTTGCAGGGAATAGTATGATGGTCTTAATGACCTTTGGGCACGGTTGATCCCTGAATGAGGTGTAATCCTCTTTTGTTGATAAGGGTTTATACCCTGTGATATTTTTGAAAATAATTTATGTCTTTTGATAGTATAATGACTAGTGTAGCGTCATGAATGGAAAGTGAATAGTACCATGTGATGATGAAATGAGAAATTATGTTTCACACATTTTAATATCTTTTGAAGTTGTGATATTTATATGCTTGCTAGAAGTGAATTAGGGTTTGTATGTCCACTTTTTTGATGTAGCCTTAATTCACCCAATTGGCATAACTAAATAAGTGAAACTCTAATCATGTAGTGCCCTATGCCATAGATCCATCTTGGTATCAGAACATGCCAGATGGTGAAACGAGTATTGCTAAGGGAAACTCAGAGTGAATACAAATGAGTATGCAGGGTGCTTGTCATCCTAAATTCAAGTGTTTAGGGAGGATGACCGTGGTCATACCTAGCCCTTAGTGTTATATCTGATAATTTGCTTAATTGTTTAATTAGTTAAAAATGTTGTAATAAATAAACGTTATTGGAGGTTATATCTCTTGCTGGGACTGGGTCTCACCCTTGTGGTTCGCCACATTTTTTTAGGTAATCAAAAGTGACAGAAACAAACATGTGGCAGAAAAGAGGTGCTATAGTAATGAATCTTTGAGAAAGTTTATTAGATGTCTAGTGTGTCCTAGAGTCATCCCTGTACTCTCAGGTATGGGTGAGAAAAAGTTTGTATATGATGTTTCAAATGAATTGGACTTTTGTTAACATATTAATGCTTGTTTGTGTGGCATATATGAATATTTTTTTCCTATGTATATATGTGGTGGCTAATATGATAGTGAGACGACCGCCATCAAACTCATAACCAAATCATTAATAATTATGTGGAATAATCATAAACAGCAGATTAACAAAAATCACTAAAATTTAAAACCATTTTGCAAGAAGATCCTTTTCCAAGAAACTCTTACTAAAAGATGCAAAACTCATACATATCACGACTTACATTGTACAACATTGTTACATTTCATCTCAAGGACAAACACATAATAGTTTCTCTATCAAAACACATACTAGAGAAACATAAAACCTCGAGGCTTACAAGCCATAATCTCATATCATTCATGAAACCATTACAAACCGACTCCAAGGATCTGAGAGTATAGAGACAATACATAGGACTTCTATCCACAAGACACGACAAACAATACACTCAACCTGAGTTGGTACTGCTGCCCCAGTTGTTGATCCTCCTCTACAGAAAGGTCTCTACCTCCTCGTCTGCATCTACTTAAAAATGTTGGTGACCAACGGGGTGAGACCCATGTCCTAGCGAGAGATATAACTCTCCGCCAACAATATTATTATCACAGATAAGCATTATAAAACTGAACAGAGGTTCTTTTATATTCACTAGTAGGATTAATCACTATATGAATAGAACATAGTATTCTCTTTACTTAAGAAAAAGGATGCATATATCCATGGTAGAGTAATAAGCCATCTATCTACTTTACAAGGAATGTAAAGAAACATAAACAACATTTATCTACTAAGATGTATAAGTGAAGCATGTATCAACCAATGTTTTCCATATTCGATCCTTAAGCAAATATGCTACACGGTTGATTACATTTTACAATCACACTTATGCCCTGAGGAGATGAGGTATACCGCTCATGGTCCAATCGACCACTGCGAAGTCATAATCGGTACCATTCAAAGTCAATGGAAGAGTCGGCTGCCATGACCTCTACTGTCTCGGTCAGTGTGAGACCACTAGAAGGACATCTCGTGTCAGCTGCAATTAGCTTATAAGGGTATATCGGTATCTTCTCTATAGAGCTACAACCGCAGCATGCATTCTCTTTAGGGAGATTTTAGTTATCCATCCCCGACATTCAAAGAATAAGGAAGATTACACATCAATTCCTCAATTGTTCAAGAGAATCACATTTCAATCCTGATTCATATAGGATGAAGACGGATTCTATGCATCAATTCCTCATTTGGTCGGGAGATTCACATCATGTCACGGAACCGGAATCCCAGTCCCATGAACCAAACATATACCAAAGGCGAAATGTGGAAGCAAAATGCAGAAGCGTAAAGCTTAGCACACATGAATAGATAACAAGATAAAGGGACCAACACAGTCTCAACATTCAAAAAATATAAATTATACAAAATGGATTATATTCATGAATTCAGTTACATTTATCTAGAGTAACTTTGTAGAAGTTATTCATGTGCACTAAAACTGGATCTTACAATAAGTACACCTAGCATAGATCACCAAGCCCTTCATCATTCTAGCCATCTCTGAACCTAAAAACAACATACGAGAAATGGGTCAACACATGAGGTGTTGAGTATGGGGCAGAAGGATACATATATGTATAAGCTTTGCATAATTTGAAAAGATTTCAAGACTAAACGATCAAGAATAAATATGTTAACTGTTTAATAAATGTGAAACCATATTTTATGTCATTTCACTCCATTATACCAACAATATCAAGCATGTTTAAGGGCTTTAACTGTCTTCCCATCAGAAGGGTCCGTAAGGGTGCTCAAGCTTAGCTAACCCTTTTATACGAGAGGGACCTCAAGGATGTAACCAAGAGTTAACCATTTATCAACAATATTATAATGGAGTTCTATATATATGTGTTCAAGTTATAAAACTGATGAGGCAAACATCAAGTAAGACATAGCAATAGTACATGGCAATATTTGAGCAAGTAAACAAACCAGCATACAATATATATCTTTTCAAGTAAGAAAGAAATAGTCATATAACTATATAAGGCCCATATCTGATTCATAGATTCCTAACCTAACTTATTCTTCATCATCTAGCCACATGCCAAACCTGATTAAGAACAAGATTACATATATGCATTAGATTCTCATCATTAATCCTAATTAGATGCATTTTACGATTTTGGCCAAGATGGGTTCCAAGTTGCTTATTGGTTCATTATATGATCTTGTATTTATCTAGAGGTCATCATGATGGTGTGGTTCAAGTTTCATATCATTATGACGTACCATGCACTTTCTATGATCATATCAAGGTTTAAGGCATTTACATGCATTCTAGGGTCAAAAGACTCACAATAGAGTAATCAAGGTCAAATATTATCAATTAAAGGGAACCAAGTATCAATGATGATCAAGATCAGCAAGAAAAGAACATAGGAAATACATTTAAAGTAGGGTGATGTCCACTAGGGTCTGAGCATTAAACCACCAACATGGGGTACCGATATTCAATGCAATTATCAAATTACCATGCTTATGCCATTAAGGGTACAAGGAATATTATAAGGTTTCCCAAGGATTACAATGGCATAAAATACCGATCTCATGATTATTTAAGCCTTTGGAGACATTAGGTAGAAAGGTTAGCCTCAAAAGATAAATGCATATCATTACAGTCCAATATGGTCACATATGTACAAAAAGGAGTCATTCATGAGCAATAGGGGAATTAGGACCTTTGTTAGGTTTATAAAGACATTATAGGTATTTATTTGATGCTTAGGTGGGTATATATGCATCAAAGTTCCAAAATGCATCATAACATCAGATGAAATATGTTAAGAAGATCAAAAGATTGCATTTTTAAAAAAACAGGAGAACCAGATCATATTCAGGTCTAGAAATTATGCCCAAGTTGTAGATATTTTTGAGAGGATCGATTTGTTATATAATATTATATACTTTGGGTGTGAGAGCTAGGAGTTATGCATTTTACAAAGTAAGCATTGGAAACTTTGGAGAAGAGGGGGGGTTACCATATCATTTGGCGCATGATCTCAGATGTCTGAGATTAATCCAGTGATCGTTCAATGGCATTTGTGTGCTGGGCCACTGGGGTGATCCTAAACCATGCAGTGCTCCTTGATAGTGCCATAAGCCCAAGCCCGGTAGGAAGCGTCTGTAGGTCACTCACACCTGCCAAACGATGACGACCTTGCAGTCCCGAATGCCTTCTCACTACTGTATTGGCCTCTCGTGATTCCACTTATCACGATCCATGTTTCTCATCCATGAGAATAGAGCATCAACAGGGGAAGTCTCCCCTTGCCCTCTGGTGGTTGGGGAGTCTAGGACAACCAGCGGTGCGGCTATCCCCAACGGTTGGGGTTTGAGGCACAACGTCTATAATCTTCGTGCTCCTCTCTGTCGACCTTTACACCTCCGATGGTAGCAAGAAGGGACGGCTCGAGCGACATCTTGGCATGGCACCATAGTCTATACAGGACGGGGAGAATAAAAGTGCAGTGATGTGAAGGGTAAGAAAATCAAGGAGAGGTAAGGAAGGGGAGACCAGGGTTAGATGGGAGGGGGTTTATAAGTAACAATGAAGGCTAGGGTTTGAGGTTTTGCCCCCCCATCCGTTACCCAATCTGGGTGGAGGTGGGAAATTTTTTTCCCAGCCGCCTTGCTAGTTTGCTGAAGAGGAAGGGGAGGAAAGAACAAGCGCTTGGGCCACAATTTGATTTGGGCCTATGTAGGCTGTCCCAATAGAGAAAAAGGCATAAAAATAGCTAAGAAAGGGCATAAATTGCCAATTTCAAGGTATCACAACTTGGAATCAGAAGGTCCAATCGATGTGGCTTTTATATCACTAGAAAGGTGATTAAGACCTTCTCCTATATGGAATACAGTAGAATACACAATGGTCATACTAATAAGGCTCAATCTCATATGCAAGATGGATACATAATAAGTCATCATCATAGTTCAAAACACAATGAAATTCCACATTTAGTTAAAAGTGAACATTGATGTGACTAAATTGGAGTCCCACGACCATCAAAATATGAATTGGACATTTGATTGTGTAAGATGCTACTTGGTGAGAGAGAAAGGGCAGCGGATAGGAGAGAGGAAAATCAGGTTGTCACATCCTTCCCTCCTTAAAAGAAATTTCATCCTCAAAATTGATCTAAGATCATAAACAAGAGTCAAAGTCAAAATTCATCGAGTCTAGGTATCCAACCATGGTTTTCAACACATTCTCCATAATGGGATGCACACTAGGTTGTCATCGTCAAGGGTGTACTCATCTCAATGATATACACATTTACTTAATATACAACCATATTATAACATCATCATGGCATTAGGGTTTACCCCTCCCTTAGTAACCATATATCAGGGTTTTTGTACTAATCTTCATACATGACTAGGGTGTATTATCAAAATCTATGTTATCACTTATCAAAAGAATCATGTTTATGACTTCAAATAAAACTATCATCGAGTGTGTATCTCATCTTTATTTTAGATTTTATGCATTTTTTTAAATCCTACCAATTTTTCCCTATCATGTTCATCATTTCTCATTCTTGGATATGAATTTGAGCATGTTACCCCTGATCATTCAAGCTAAGATCTCTAGGCACCATCGTATCAAGTTCATGATTTCAAGGCTACATCTTTTATGTATAGCATGATTTCATATTAGGTCTAGCTTATGAGAGTGGCTATAGCACATTTATAAAAATTTTAACTTAAGTGAGATTCCTTCATGTATCAAGCATCATTCAAGGAACAACATTATCATCATGATTGAGGTTTTGAAACTTCTCAGTTGTATCTTGATAGAGATCTGCAAGCTCAATCCACTCAAGCTAAGACAGATATATGTCCCACAAGACATGCTAACTACAACCTTCTACCTGTAACAAAGATTTCTACCCATCTTTTGAGAAATAAGGGTAACCACTAGATTCCTTTTTATATACAAGTACTTACCCGAGTATGAGGCTCATCATGGATATCACACATCATGTATATCATCTTAGGGTCTTGGGACATCTCCCTCACCTATATATATCAAGCATCAAATTTTCAATTGCCTCTTTATCTAAGGTTAGATATTTTCATTGGAAGTCTAGGGTTCAACAGTTTCTAGGGACCCTAAACTAGGAAAATTATCTCATATACTTAGAAGTATTCTGGCTAGGGACTCATCATCATATATTTCATCATGCATATTTTCCAACATTTTACATATATTTTGGAGTTTAGGTACTTTGACCTTTTCCCGAGCTGGGTCAACTCATATCAACAGGTCACCCTATTCATATGTCCCATGCTAGAGGTCTTACTTTGTAAAGAGATTGGGGGTCGTGTTGGTATCAAACCATATATCATATCTCCACGCATACAAGACTAGGTACAAGCAAGCATGTCAACCCACAAGCTATGTTTAGCACATCAACCAAGCCATATGTATCATACAAGGTGCTAGGTTTAGCTAGGGTTGCATGGTCCAACTCATATCATATCATCAAACTACTTGACCCACTCAAGGACTAACTTGGGTCTTATCGACATCATCATCAATAACAACATCCACATCACCATCAGGATTGACATTAACATCATTATAATTATCATCATCATCACCATCTTAGGTTATCTATGCTACTCACTAGCCTAGCCTTTATCATAGCTCTAGACAACTCTAGATACTACAACTATCATCTAAACTCTAGACTTGATGTTACATCTCTTTCTCTTAGGTTACATAGATACTCACTGCCTTTCTAGGTGTGGTAACATTTTTCATATGTACATACACTAGTACTTGAAATAGATTTTCTCCAACGTTGAAACATTCAATGAAAACCACCATACTCCATTCGAATAAAACTAAAACCAAAATGAGTTACCACACTCATTAGGCAGTCTAGTATCATGATACCTAGAGAACTAGCAAGAACATGGTGCACACTTGTGTAGACATCCTAAGCACATGTCGCGAATCATGCCTAGGGAGGTAATTTACACAAGTCTACACCTAGTTCTAGAACATCTAGGTTATAACCTAGAGGCTATGTCAACCTAATACGCAAGGACATATTATTAAGTTTCTAGGGTTGAGATGTAGGGTGAGTTTAGTTTGTGTTTCATGTGAGCAATGTTTGGTGTAGTTATTGTTCATGATCTGATACCATCTATCACGAAACTGGAATCCCAGTCCCATGAACCAAACATATACCAAAGGCGAAATGCGGAAGTGTAAAGCTTAGCACACATGAACAGATAACAAGATAAAGCCACCAACATAGTCTCAACATTCAACAAATATAAATTATACAAAATGCATTATATTCATGAATTCTGTTACATATTTCCAGAGTCACTTTGTAGAAGTCATTCATGTGCACTAAAACTAGATTTTACAATAAGTACACCTAGCATAGCTCACCAATCCATTCATCATTCTAGCCATCTCTGAACCTAAAAACAACATACGAGAAATGGGTCAACACACGAGGTGTTGAGTATGGGGCAGAAAGATACATATATGTATAAGCTTTGCATAGTTTGAAAAGATTTTAAGACTAAATGAACAAGAATAAATATGTTAACTATTTAACAAATGTGAAACCATATTTTATGTCATTTCACTCAATTATACCAACAATATCAAGCATGTTTAAGGCCTTTGACCATCTTCCTATCAGAAGGGTCCGTAAGGGTGCTCAAGCTTAGCTAACCCTTTTATATGAGAGGGACCTCAAGGACGTAACCAAGAGTTAACCCTTTATCAACAATATTATAATGGAGTTATATATATGTGTGTGTTCAAGTTATAAAACCGACGAGGCAAACATCGAGTAAGACATGGCAATACTACATGACAATATTTGAGCAAGTAAACAAACCAACATCTAGTATATGTCTTTTCAAGCAAGAAAGTGATAGTCATATAACTACATAAGGCCCATACCTGATTCAGAGATTCCTAAGCTAACTTATTCTTCATCATCTAGCCACATGCCAAACCTGATTAAGAACAAGATTACATATATGCATTAGATTCTCATCATTAATTCTAATTAGATGCATTTTAGGATTTTGGCCAAGATGGGTTCCAAGTTGCTTATTGGTTCATTATATGATCTTGTACTGATATAAAGGTCATCATGATGGTGTGGTTCAAGTTTCATATCATTGTGATGTTCCATGCACTTTCTATGATCAGATCAAGGTTTAAGGCATTTACATGCATTCTAGGGTCGAAGGACTCACAATAGAGTAATCAAGGTCATAGATGATCAATTCAAGGGAACCAAGCATCAAGGATGGTCAAGATCAACACGAAAAGAACATAGGAAATACATTTAAAGTAGGGTGATGTCCACTAGCGTATGAGCATCAAGCTACCAACACGGGGTATCGATATTCAATGCAATTATCAAATTACCATGCTTATGCCATCAAGGGTACAAGGAATATTATAAGGTTTCCCAAGGGTTCCAATCACATAAAATATTGATCTCATGATTATTTAATCCTTTGGAGACATTAGGTAGCAAGGTTAGCCTCAAAAGAGCAATGCACATCATTACAGTCCAATATGGACACATATGTACAAAAAGGAGTCATTCATGAGCAATAGGGGAATTAGGACCTTTGTTAGGTTTACAAAGACATTAGAGGTACTGATTTGATGCTTAGGTGGGTATATATGCATCAAAGTTCCAATATTCATCATAACATCAGATGAAATATGTTAAGAAGATTAAAAGATTGCATTTTTAGAAAAATAGGAGAACCATGATGATATTCAGGTCTAGAAATTATGCCCAAGTTGTAGATATTTCTGAGAGGATCAATTTGGTATATAATATTATATACTTTGGGTGAGGGATCTAGGAGTTATTCATTTTATAAAGTAAGCATTGAAACCTTTGGAGAAGTGGGGGGGTTACCATATCATTTGGCGCATGATCTCAGATGTTCGAGATTAATCCAACGATCATTCAATGGCATTTGTGTGCTGGTGTAATGCCCTGGCCCACTTCCCAAGGCTCTAGTAGAGTTTCAGGAATGACGACTGTCCCCACAGACCACCACTATCCTTAACTATGCGCTTTGTCCTTACTCACGCGCATGCCAGGATCAACTTCCCGACAGGTCACCCATCCTAGTACTACTCCAAGCTGAGCACGCTTAACTATAGATTTCTTAGTGATGGTCTCCTGGAAAAGGAGGTGCACCTTGGTGATATGGGTAGTCCAATCATTCCTTATTAGATCATTATATCTGAGGCCTCAAATCTTGGGACGCTACCATCTCCCCCACTTAGACTCTTGACGTCCTTGTCAAGGCTCAACTATAAGGCCTCATAATCTCTTCCCCATTTCAGTGTAGACCCACAATGGCCCATGGACACCCAACTCCTGATCACAGAATACCAGCACAAGGGTGGCTACATCAACCATGGACAACCCTTTCCTACATGCCTGGACCGCATGACTCAAGACTGGCATGCCATGTCCATGTGGGCCCCACCTACTGGAGGGGAATTGGCTCTGATACCATTTGTAATGCCCAGGACCACTGCCCACGACTCTAGTAGAGTTTCAGGAATGACGACTGACCCCACAAACCACCACTAGCCTTAACTGTGCGCTTTTTCCTCATTTATGTGCAAGCCGGGGTCAACTTCCCAACTGGTCACCCATCCTAGTACTACTCCAAGATGAGCACGCTTAACTATGGAATTCTTTAGTGATGAGCTCCCAGAAAAGGATGTGCACCTTGTTGATATGGGTAGTCCAATCATTGATGTGGGGACAATCGTCATTCCTGAAACTCTACTAGAGCCTTAGATAGTGGGCCAGGGCATTACAACTGGGCCACTGGGGCACTCCTAAGCCATGCAGCGCTCCTTGATAGGGCCATAAGCCCAATCCCAGTAGGCAGCATTCGTGGGTCGCTCTGTTGGGTTTTAGGGGAGGCAGAGAAGGCAGCGGAAACAAAATTTTCTCCTCTCCAAACCCATAACAAGGAAAAACGTCAACGTCTATACAATAGGAAAGGATGGTTTGTGGAATCATACCTTGTCTCGAGGCTTGCTCGGCGACAATACCTCACGGTTTGCGCGGTCTTCACCTCCGATCTTGGATGGTGTCTTTGCAGCTCCTGGTCGCACTGGGACTGACGACTCCTGGTCTCACCGGGACTGTCGGGATTGATGGCTATCCTCTGAGCGACAAAAATCTCCCGCCTCTGAAGTAGTCCACATGGACCACTTGGAACTTCAATCTCCTTCTCCCACAAGGAATTGGAAGGGGTCGCACCCTCCTGTCAGTGTACTCGTCACTGACACACTCTCCTGCCACTAGTCACTTTCTGCAGTAGTCTTTCCCTTATTGTGCCTCCCTTATCGGGTAGCACTTGCTCGGGCTCTCTCGGTTACCAAAACCAAAAAGAACGACAACTTTACAGAGCAACTGGTTGCACTGTGTTGTTCTTTGAGAAGCCCCCAATACCCCTATATATAGGAGGGTCATGGGACAAGGTTCTCCATCCCGGGCAATGCGGGACTAAAGCAAGAGTAGAAGGGTTCGAGATTTTCCACAAAAAACAACCAACTGCGTAACCTGAACCGATCGTTTCATTTCTGAAATGGTCGGTTGGGGATCTGAGCCGGTCGGTTGACACCTCAACTGATCAGTTGGGACCCATGAAACGGTCAGTTCACTTCTGAACCGGTCGGTTCGTGGTCCTAATCAGTTCCTGATTGACATTTCTTCTTTTGTTTCTAATTGGTATCAAATACCAATCCTTGTTCCAATCAAATTGGGCAAGTGAAACGAAAAGAAATTTCGCACCAATCCTACTTTCCCAACTTGCTCAGTTGCATCAGTTGAACTGATCGTTTCAACACTTGAAGCAATCATTTCACCCTGTCCATGAGTCGATCGACTCACCACCTGAGCCGATCGGTTCATCAAGCTAAGTCGATCAGTTCATCACATGAACTGATTGGTTGGGAGGGCAGATTGTGCAGAATCAGTCAATTGCAGTTTCAATCAATCTGATACTCCAATTAATGTGTCCAACACCTTGAATATTATGATATTGAGCTATCAATGTGTGACCTTGCAGGTCCATTTCACGTTGGCAGTGAAAGTCCATAACACTTATGACTTCATAAGCAAAGAGCGGTGCCTAGTCATACATCAGTGCTACCCAAGTGAAATAGAAAGTTGGAGAACAACTTTCAATCCTACAATCCATGAATGGTGTTACAGTGAATGTATAATTCCTTTGTCACTGACATCCCGAATGAACTCGAGGCATGGAACAGTCATCATGTCAATGTTCATTCACTTTCTTGATCTCAGAGTAGATTGGAAGAGATATGTATGACATCAATATCACATACTGATTCACACATGCATGAACGCCTTTCTCAATCCTACTAATCAAGTGGCTATGGATGGCATACTCCCTCAGGAGGGAAAATCCCATATCTATCACTCACCCCTCAAAAGCCCCATGTGTCAAAGCCATCCAATCATCACCTTTATAACAACCCATGTTTCAGGACTGCGTTTGATGATGTCAAAGTGTGCCCAACGACATGTGTTGAGTGTAGTGATTTCAGGTCAAAGAATCACACTCACCACCATCACTATGAGTACTGACTGTGACTACCATGTCATGGTTCCATATGTCAAACTCATGGTGGGTCTGTCCGGTACACTTGTTCTCTAACAAGTACCTATGTGTTTGGTTTGATATCTCTATATCATGACTAATGAGATTCTGTCATCAACCAACACCACAATCTAGTCTTATGTGTCATTGTTGTCTATCTACCTTCCACAATGACATCCGACTAGGGACATAACAAGAATGTACAAACTCTTAGCATCCGTATGATCTCATTGTTCAGGTCCTAAACCTGAAGGCATACGTCATTGAGTATTGTCATTCTCTAGACATTCAATCTGTTCTATCACTATCTCATATGACTGAACCAGAGAGATTTGGAAGCTTGCCTTTGATGTTTATCAAATTAATCTTAAAGTATCCCACCAATCATCCCATGATTGTCTCTCAGGGCATACATACCAACAGACTCCCACTTGCACTGTGAGCCAATCACCCTTGAATCATATTCATATTTATCTTCAAACACGTCCCACATGTTACTCTGCTCTAGTGCGATCATAGTGAGTAATGGCAACAGTTTTCCAAAGTCAGTATAAATTGCATGTCTCTCATCTCTTCGATGTACGTCACACGTATGAGATGGAGTTGCCGTAATATGCGATCTCGTATTCCTTTTCTAACCTTTATCCACATTGCATGATCAAGGATTCCATACTTATCATCAATGAGCAGAATATCTATAAGTTCATTTCATGAACTTCCATACCCATATAGTATCCACTGTTGTTCTCCAACACATAGATACTCGACATTTCCTTTTAAATGGTTTTATTGGAACACTTCCAATTATCAACAAACTTTCACTTTTATATATCTTATATATAATTTACGATTAATTTTTTGTCCTTTCGGAAGTTTGCATCAATGTAACTCTTTACATTGAACTCTTCCTTATCTCCATAGAACTAGTACTTCTCAAGTACTTATCAAGTTCTCATGGTATTCCAGTAACCCTTACTCGAAGTAGACAGGCATCCACTCGTCATGTCCCACATACGAGTTATCAGGATGAGCACATCATATTGCCATGTCCTACATACAAGATGATGAATGCATTTTGTTCTTGCCATGTCGATACATGCCAGATAATGGGATGATTACATACATGATAGATCCATATCTATTCTTAGTGTTCCCATTCTTCATAAGAATTGGACACTTGGCCTTGGGATACTAACTCCATGTAACATGGACAAGTTTTCTCCCACTGAATCTGTGCATACTGAACCCTTCAGTACAGATTGCCAATGTATGCTTTCTCTTTTTAGGTCAAGAGGTTTTTGAGAACTATCTCTATAGATCTCTATTCCTATCACATAGGAAACATCTCTATCTTCCTTAAAGATAATTTCCACTTTTGGATTTCCATTCAAGAACATTTCCATTTCACATCAACATGTGGAATGTGAACACGCTCCCACTAAATCACAGTTCCCTTCTTTTTCTTTGACATATCAGTCAAACCCTTTGACTATATCATCAAAGTAAAGATCCAATTCTGAGTATCTTGTACTCAATCAATCACATTGATTAGCCCATTGTAACTTATAGACTTCATCTGCATTAGTGGATTCATAAACCTTATAGGTTGTGTCACATACACATCCTTGTTTTATTCCTCATAGGTATGTAGTTTTAGTATCCATATGCCAAATGTCTCTATCATTAAGTTGCAATCAACAAGCATCATCCTTCTCAAAATGTTATCCATGTGTCTTAACACTTAAGATTCATTTGCACTTATGGATTTCATCCAATGGGTGCTACCATCAAGGTCATACCTTATGGTTCACATGGATGTCATTTAGGATGTAATGGTCATAAACCATAACTCAAAATTTGGTTCCTCATATTCATCTAGATAGTTGACTCATCACATGAACAACTCATCATATAGATAAACAAGGTGTATCCGTCAAGGATATAAGAACTTACAACTCCTTGTGATTCTTAATGTTCTTTATTAGTGTGGGGTATTCGTTTATTAAGAAGGATTTAGTTATTTGATAATCATTCCCTAACTCCTTAGATTATGATTCCTTCTTGATTTAGACATCACCATGCCTTAATCATGAGTTCACTATCATAATCACTCATAAGGATCTCAAACATTTGGTCCAAGTATTTCATTCATTGATCTCATCAAGAATTAACACTTTACCAAATTTGCACTTCATCTATGATAATCTTTAACACTTCAAGATATATTGGTATTTCTCTAAACACCATTTGAAGTATTAGCATTTGTTCAAATAGGTATGTAAATACATCACATGTATCATACCTAATAGGATAATCATTCTCCCACTACCTTTAGTGAAGATTGATTAATCATGTCCAAGATATTCATGTCTCTTTCTGGTTCTCTAACCAAAAGAGTCTAGATTTATCCATCATATGGAAACTAGAAATGAATCTCTCATGGTTGATGCTAATTTGATTGTTTGAGTTATCAATAACTTTAGGTATCTTTTTATCTTATGCATATCAAGTACCACAAGATAAACAAGGCATTGCCACAAAGATCATATCTTTGAGATTGAAACATCAACTTAATTGCTATCATTGTCATACAATATGCAAAATAAGGTGTTTCTATCTATTGGTAAATATGAAATAGCAGTTCTCAGCTCTATTTCGTGCCCTTTAGGCTGAAATAAACTGAAAGGTACTCCTATCTATGGCAACAACACTTGCTCCATTTATGGGTACTCCTTTCTTGGTCCTTTCACAAAGGCCATCACTTCTTTATGGATATTGCATATCATATATGACATATATGCATATCTTGGTATCATATACCTCAGATAAAGAAGCGGTTCATTTCATGATACCTTAGGTGGAGATCTCCATCCCCTCCTTCATCTTCTTTTGTTCTTCCAGATATTGAGGGAAATCCCTCATACACCCTTTCCCCATGTGCCTTGAGGCAGAAGATAGCTTAGATTTCTGGCTAGCATCAGAACACTTCTTTGCTTTGCCCTTGTCCTTGCCCTTAAGAATTACCTTTTCTTTGATCACATCAAAGATTATGGTTTGTCTTTCTTCATCTTTTCCTCTACTATCCTCAACATGTCCAACAACTTTGTCAACGCTCGTCAAAGTTGTTCATGTTGTAGCTTATCATGAATTGTATGATTCTCACAACATTTGCAATATCATACCAATAGCCAACTCTTGGCTCAGAGGTAATCCTTGTTAGTCAGGTTTTCCACATACCCAATCACATTGAGTGTGTGAATACCTTACTGGATCTCCTTCTGTCATGACATACTAGGACAATGTCTTGGAGACATCATATGTCTCATGTTGGCTCTGCAACTCATAGTTCAGAGAACACAACATCAAGCACTCCTCATCAATGTCTTCCTCGGTATGCTTCCATAAGCATGCTTTCAACCATTGATATGGTGGGATCGAGTTCATCTGGTTCTGGTATAACTAGGACTTAGAGCTTTCACTCTACGATTGAGAACACTTCTCAATGTCCTAACTAGTCGTGGAAAAAATTCCCATTCTATTTGTTGGTCTCAAAGACTGATCGCAAATAAGTGATTATTGTTGATCAACCATTTATTGTACAAATGGAAAATATGCAATTTTAGTCCAAAACTCATTTTTGATTTTTTTTAATTGATTTGAAAAGTTGACGATATAATTAGGCCTTTAATTAATTATCGCTCCCACTATTTTATTTCAAATTGATAGCCCTCACCATCAATTCATAAGATTGCAGTGTACAACCTTCTAGTGGGAAAGATCCTGAAATCCTCTAAGTCATGGACCAGCTAGGGTTGTCACCCACAACTTAGATCTCTCAGGTAGGCAACTCTTTCCAATTTCATCATATGCAACTCTTGATAAGATGTCATATGCAACTCTTTGCCATGATCATCTCCATGCCTCAAGGTACTAGATCCCATCTAGATCACCTTGTTAAGTCTGACCCAAAGCAAACACGATGAATATGCACGCTGCTAGGGTAGACCCACATATCCATCCTTCACGCTTCCACGAGATAGATGGTGCACCACGCTAGGGCGTGCCCACACTTGGTTGATAAAGCTTTTCATGTGTGTCACATTTGAAAGGCATCTAAAACTTAATATTTAATGAGGGATTTGGTTTTATATACATATACATATCCAATCACCACAAGACATTGTACATATCATATACATGTTATATCCCACAGAAAACATGCAAAATGATAAAAAGCAATGATTATGGCCATCCTAATGTGATTCCTCGAGCCAAGAGGAATCACTGTCATCTAGGTCTACATCACATGCAACCTAAACAAGATGAACTATGTGCTTTGCCTTTCTGGGTTTGATCAACTCATCACATGACTGATCGACTCACCATCAGGCTGGTCGACTGAATGCCACCAGCCGATCGGTTGGATCCTACAACCGATCGGTTTGCCTGGTCGTCGTGCATCTCATCATGGCCGCCACCCGCTCGTCTCACTCCTCGAACCGGTCATCAACCGATCGGCTCACTCCTTGAACCGATCGTCTCAAACGTCAACCGATCAGTTCACGCCTTGAGGCAATCGTCTCAGATGTCGTCATGATGTCCTCTGTTCTTTGACATAATAGGAAATAAAATTCTATCGTATTTTACATTGTAAAACGAGAAACCTCAAGTTACATTCGAGGGGAGCAAAGGTAGGAAAGATATCTCGAATTATTTTGAGTTACATCAGGAATAGGAGAATGAATATCAGTGCGCAGACTGAGATGCAAGCAACCACATACAACCATACACAGATAGGGTTTATTGGCCATAACCACGCTATACATCCACCACAAAACTCATTTAAGGGCGATGCGTATCGATTGCATTCATAATACATATCATATATGTAAATTGGGATTTGTAGATTTAGGATTGGACATGCATAAAGCCAATTTTATTCGCATCGTATGCAATAAATAAAGGAGACAAACTAAAATCGATCATATCGATAATCCTAAAGTATAGAGCAGTTGACGTGGCTCTGATACCACTTTTGGGTTTTAGGGGAGGCAGAGAAGGTAGCGGAAACAAAATTTTCTCCTCCCCAAACCTAGAACAAGGAAATACGTCAACGTCTATACAATAGGAAAGGATGGTTTGTGGAATCATACCTTGTCCCGAGGCTTGCTCGGAGACAATACCTCACGGTTTGCATGGACTTCACCTCCGGTCTTGGACGGTGTCTGTGCAACTTCTGGTCGCACTGAGACTGACGAGTCCTGGTCTCACCGGGACTGTCGGGATTGACGACTGTCCTCCGAGCGGTAGAAATCTCCCACCTTTGAAGTAGTCCACACGGACCACCTGGAACTCCAATCTCCTTGTCCCACAAGGAATTGGAAGGAGTCGCACCCTCCTGTCAGTGTACTAGTCACTGACACACTCTCCTACCACCAGTCACTTTCTGTAGTTGTCTTTCCCTTGTTGTGCCTCCCTTATCGGGTGATACTTGCTCGGGCTCTCTCGGTTACCAAAACCAGAGAGAACGACAACTTTACAGAGCAACTGGTTGCATTGTGTGTGGCATCCAACTCACAAAAACATAATTAACTAATGCTAAAGCGTTCACTAAGCAGCGGATTACAGAAAATCACTAAAAATTTAAAACCTTTTTCAAAGAGCCCCAATCATAGGAAAACTCTTTCAACAAGAACCAATGTATTACATTTACATCATGGTTCATAAGTATATATCTTATACCATCTCTTCTCGAGGGTTACAACATCAACTGCCTTGTTAAAAGCTAAACACAGACAACATAATAACCTTGAGGCATCAAGCCAAAATCTCAAAACGATACATTAAAAGCACTAAGTAATAACTCTGAGGACCTGAGAGTACAGAGACGACACATAGGACTTCTATCTACAAAACACGATAGACTGCACACTCAACCTGAGTTGTCACTGCTGTCCCTGTTGCTACTGATGTTCTTCCTCTGCAAGATATTCTCAGACTCTTTCGCACTCGTCCACCTAAAAATGTTGGTTCCCACGGGGGTGAGACAATTGAAAATTCCCCCAGCGAGAGATATAACTCTCCGCCAGAAACATCATTATTGTAGTTTAATTAATATAAAACTGAGCAGAGGATAGGCCGTTTAGATCATTCTCATCTTTTAAAGTATTACACCTATCTATGATTGAACAATAATTCATCTATTCTCTTTATAAGAAATAAAAAGAACATGTATAACATTTATCTACCATACCTTTTCAACATCTCAAGCTTTGCTCATGTCATTCATTATTCTGATGTGTCACCCATGATTCATTCTTATTTCTATTTGTTGGTCTTAGCCAATCTGCTAAATAGGTATTCACTTATGCCAGACATGTGATTATATATATCATCATGTCTTATTCAAACATTAAACTATATCAATCAGGTATAAATGTTTCAGGCATTGGACTATACCAATCCTGATTACACAGTCAGGCATTGGACTTTAACCAACCCTAATTACAGGCATTAAGCCTCTGCCAGGTATTTCTAATTATAGAGGCATCGATAGCATGCGAAACATAACTATCAACATGAGATATCTAGCATCATGATTATAATCAACAGTAGCAGTAAGATATCAACATAAGCATGACTATTGTATGTACACATTTACAGTCTTATGCATATACACAACATAAGTATAATTACTATCTCATAGTTGCACTAAGCATCATCTTTATGTAAAGAGAACAAACAAGGGTTATCATCCAATGTGAAGCGTCATGTATAACCCTAAACAGATATGCTATACGGTTGTATTACATCTTTTATTATGCCTTGGGGAATTTTAATCGTACCATTCAAAGTCCAACCGACCACTGCGAAGTGCTATTCAGTTCCGTACAAGATCTAGGAGTGTCGGTATCCTAAGATCTCTTCCGCTCGGTCAGTACGAGTAAACTGTAGTGACATACCAGTCAAACTACCAACAGTGACATATAGTCAACTGATAACAACTAGTCTGTACTTGGTACAAGTTACGAAACTAGAAAACAAGGTATACAAAACCCCTAATCCGAGGTACAACCACAACTGTCCTCAATCACATCAAATATTTGAGGCATGACCATAGCCATCCTCCATAACCTACAAGTATATATATCCTCAACCTGCCACCCCCGCATATTCAACAATATGCGCTCCGAGTTTCCCTTAGGAATACTCATTTCACCATCCAGTAAGTTCTGACACTGAAGATGGTTCTACGACACAGGGCACTACATGATTAGAGTTGCACTTGATTAGTTATGCCAATTGGGTGAATTAAGGCTGCATCAAACAAGTGGACATACAAACCCTAATTCACTTCTAGAAAACATATAAATATCAAAACTTGAAAAGATATAGAACATATGAAACATAATTTCTCATCTCATCATCACATGGTAATATTCACTTGCCATTCATGAGACTACACCAATCATCATATTATCATAGGATATAAATCCTTTTCACAATATGACATGGTATCAACCCTTATCAACATAAGAGGAATACACCTCATTCATGGCTCAACCATGCCCAAAGGTCATTAAGACCATCATACTATCACAGGATATAAATCCTTTTCACAATAACACAGGGAATCAACCCTTATCAACACAAGAGGATTACACCTCATTCAGGGCTCAATCATGCCCATGAAACATCTTGTTACCTCTTACTAGGTAACATCTAACAATATGGCTCACAAGGCCATTAAACATCTTGTCACCTCTCACTAGGCAACAATGACATATTAACTCATGTAATATAATAGTAACACCACTATTTCCTCCATAGGGTTAGGGTTTAGTATTCACATCAATTAGGGTTTCATGTTCATTTTATCAATCCAACCCTAATATATTGTTCCATACATCTAGGAGCATCCATCGACATTCCAAGTATTTAATATTCTTATCATTTATCATTAAATGATCATCAACACAAGGTATGAGTTTATCTCACATCCTTATCATGGTATGATTACATAATACTCCTTTTAGCTTACTTATCAAGTATGTTAAACTCATTACATTTCATTGTAACAATTTACATAATACTCTCCCTGTGTATCTTATCCAAAAGTATTGGATTTGAGATGCATCAAGGTATATCAACCCTGAAATGCTAAATGTGATATCTATCATGTCTCAATATATCACTTCCCTCATCACTTCTATCTTACTTGAATTTATTAACTTATCTTATAATAAGAAATCTCACATCTTAATACTTTCATCCACTAACCTATCACATTTACCATGATGTGCATAGATCACACACAAGGATTGTCCGACTATCTTCAATGATATGAACTCATCTCAAGTTAAGGCATTGCTTATTATAAGGTTTCCTATAGTCAACCACTTGAGATATTTCATCGTTATAGGGTATTAGCCATTATTTCATCATTAAGGTTTACTCATATCATTACCCAGACATTAGGGTTATGATTTATCATCATATTACCCATGATTCGAATTTCATGCACTATAGCCCAAATTTAGGGTTTCGCATAGCTTTAATCTGTGTTAGGTTTAAGGTTTCATATGACATCGCCCTCAATTAGGGTTTCTCATGGAATCATCCTCAATTAGGGTTTCACTAATCATCCCAATTAGGGTTTCGTTCAATTACCCATAAATTAGGGATTCATTATTCATCCATTTAGTGTTTGGCATTTCATTACCTTAAATTAGAGTTACCCAAGTCATTACCCTTAATTAGGGTTACACTATTACCCTTAATTAGGGTTACACTATTACCTTAGATTAGGGTTTCACTCAGAATTTCCCTAAATCAGGGTTAGGGTTCATTAACCTTCTCAATTAGGGTTTCTTGATCTCTTTACCAAGAATCATACCCTAAATCACCATATGAATAATACTCATGTATGAATTCATTTCTATCATTCTCTCCACTTAATTTGGTTACATCAACCATCCGATCAAATACAAACAACTACGATTGACATAGTATACTAAGTTATTGCTGCCATAAATAAATAGGGTTTGCATTTTAGGGATCATTCACAATTGAAACCATTAAGATCAAACCAATTGAACCCATTGGATCAATATCCAATTACATCAGCATATTTCCTCAAATGGTCAACCATTGCAAATGGTTAACCACTCCAAACAGTTTGAAACTGTTTGGTTTCAATCAATTTGTTGAAATTGTTTAACCAATTTCATTGAAACTGATTGGTCCCAAATTTTGAAATTGTTTGCCTAATATATTAATTGAGGTGTGTGCTTATGATGACATCATCATATTCAAGCTACAAACCCACGAAATTTGTTGTGATTTCCATGGTGGTTTCATCAATCAACCAAAATAAATTTCGGAAATGAAGAAAGCATCGACATTTGATAAGGAATTGAATGCAATAACAATATTAAGGGTTCAAGTTATAAAACCCTCCTTCAATTGAGCTTCAAAGCTCCAAGCTCACGTCAACAATGGTGGATGAAGTTTTTGCAACCCCCCCTAGGCTCGTGCCCAAGCTTTTGGATGAAAAAGTTGGCTAAGGTTGAAGAGGATATCAAAATAAGAAGAAATCAATGATTTATTTTTGATTTCCACCATGGAATCAAGGAGAACAAAGGTCAAGGACCTTACCAACAGGTTGGGGTCCTCCTCCTGCTCATCCACAGCTCCTTAGTCGTTTTCCAAGCAAGGGGAAAGAAAAGAATCCGAAATATCCTTTGTTTTGGCTTGGTAAAGGTACTTTTATAAGAAATTCCATGAGAGAGAAAATGCCTTATAAAAATGCATTTAATTCCAAAATTGATGCTGCCTCTTCCCCCTTTCATTCCTTGGATACGAGGATATCCCATTTGCCTCTTATTCCTGTCAATTATCCTCAATTTAAGGAAAAGCAAATTAAGCACCTTAGATCATATTACAATAATATCCCAATTTGAGTGGATATTACTTTTCTTTATAATAATGGTGAGTGGGTTATCCACTTGCTTGAGATATTTTCGTGGCCTATCAAAGGTACAAAGGTGTTAAAACTTGAGCAAATTGAACCATCTCGTTTTTGGTTGAAGGCCATTCAATTATTATATTTGTTTTTGCACTAAATTGAATTAGGGTTTCAATTAGGATTAAATCTTGATTGTTTTAATATCAAGATTCTCTCTCCTCAAACTTAATTCAAATGAGGTGCCCCTCTCATTTTATTTGCTCTAATTTATGCCAAGAAACATTAGGGACCTTATTGAAGTGGTAATTTACATATTATACCCTGGGTTTTGGGTAAATTGCACATTACACCAAAACTAGGTTTTCATGCACATACATTGCTTTATCAGCTCTTTCTTGGTATTTAGGCTTCCATAAGCCATACCTCAACATCATATTTACACTCATGATGCTTCAACACATGAGGAACATATTATCATGCACAATTTACACTTAAACCCCTCAACTTGGGTAATTTGCACTTTAGTCCAAAACAGGCAAAACATTGATTTCAACAATGTTCAAAAAGGACTAGCATTGTAATATAAGTTACTCTTGAACCATAATTACCTTTCACAAGATGAGATTAATCATTTAATCATCTTTCTTAATCAAAACACCTAGGGTTAAAGTATAACCCAGGTCAGGGGTGTAACAAATTATAAACCCCTAACAAGGATTTCGTCCTCGAAATCCAGATAAAGGAAGACAGATGTATTTTATTCATCATACTATCTAGTCTTCACATATCATCTCCTTATTATAGAGACACCATAAAACTTTGATCAACACCAAGTGTTTCCATACAAGATTCTCATAGAATCAACACACAAGGCACATGCCCCGCTGTCCCTCATCATTGACTATAGAGTCAACTTTGTGTCAAATAACACTTTTCTTATTCAGAGAAGCATCATACAATCATTATTAGTATCATGTTTATGCAGAGCATAAACCCCTAACATATGATGTTCATATTATTTTATATAATCAGACTAATTTCACAGTTGACCACTCCAGGTAGCCAACCTAACCCATCTGATAACTCTCAGATACCAGAATCTTTCACCTTGGTATCTATCACATGTGTTGGAAACACATCATATATATCTCTTCCTTTCATCTTGGAACATTAATTGTTTCATATGTCTTCATCTTGGGACCAAATTCCAAGATAACTGATACTTTTCTAAGTATCCATCACATGAACACATTTATCTTATGCACATCAAGTGTCCTAAGACCCACTTGATTGCCATGTCCCTGAAAGGAAAGAAAACAAGGATTCATATTCCTCTTATTAATTTGTGTATTTTCAACTATTCATGAACCATTTACTCTTTATCTCATCCTAGGTTCCTTGCCTTTAGCATTGAAATTTGTAAGGATGATTTCATGTCATTATCCCTTTCTTTATTATTATCTAGCATGTTTATGATTATCTCATGATCTCATCACATTTCCCATTTCCTTATTATGGGAAAGATCTTTAATATGCTGGAATCATTATTGAACAGGGTTCATCTCCCTCATTCTTATTCTTATCTTATGAGGAGTGCACTTTTAGTTCCTCATACAACATACTCATATGAGATTATCTCAAACTTCTCTTTCTTATGCATGAGATATGACACATTTATTCATTCCATAGTTCTGATTTCATGATACTCATTAGATTGTCTCAGAATGACTACTTGATCAGAGCAATCAAAAAGACAACAATCTAAGAGTTTCCATACCCACTTTATCATCAATAACTGTATACCTGGCCAGGGTATATAAATAGTGAGATTAAGTGGTATGCACTTTGTATACTATCATATTTCTTCTTTTCATATTATCACAAGTATAAGACTTAACATCCCTAAATTTCATTCAAGCATCTCTTCTGTACCTCATCATTTCTCATGGAGGTAAGAACAACATACAACATTTGTAATGTTTTACTATGCAAAACATAAGTCCTCACATGAATAATCAAGGAAAGTTCAATCAATTCCTTTCTCAGTTAATCCAGGAATTCATAAAATGACATATTTGAATGACATTATCTTGTCTAACTTGTCATAATTCATGGATTATTCACTGTCTCAGGCTAACTCTGCCTCAAAGATTGATTCAACAGGCTAAGGTTGAGCACAGACTCAATTTAAGTCCAGAAATTCATCATTTCCTTTTGCTTCAACCTGCAGATGCTGATTACAAATCATGTTACTATCTAAAACATCATCATTGGGGTTGGTAATCTGGGTTACAGTGCCAATGCTTGATCCACTATATACATTAATGTTGTCCTAAATTCTCCAACAGTAATACTTAAAGAAAGATTTTCTTATCATAAATGGATCAACTAGGAGATTCTCAGGCAATTGTCTCTCTCTTACCTGCTCCCATGCACCTCTTCTTGGTGCAACATTGCTGCTCTCAGCAGCAATCTCCTCATGTGACCCAGTTATCTTTAAGTTCTTCTTCTCTTATATGAGCAGAAGACATTATCAGATACACTGGATGATACCAGAACAGACTCTACTACCTTAGTCCTATGTCTCTGTAGACTCAACAAACCTAGAGCTCTGATACCACTAAATTGTGGCATCCAACTCACAAAAACATAATTAACTAATGCGAAAGCGTTCACTAAGCAGCAGATTACAGAAAATCACTAAAAATTTAAAACCTTTTTCAAAGAGACCCAATCATAGGAAAACTCTTTCAACAAGAACCAATGTATTACATTTACATCATGGTTCATAAGTATATATCTTATACCATCTCTTCTCGAGGGTTACAACATCAACTGCCTTGTTAAAAGCTAAACACAGACAACATAATAACCTTGAGGCATCAAGCCAAAATCTCAAAATGATACATTAAAAGCACTAAGTAATAACTCTGAGGACCTGGGAGTACAGAGACGACACATAGGACTTCTATCTACAAAACACGACAGACAGCACACTCAACCTGAGTTGTCACTGCTTTCCCTGTTGCTACTGATGTTCTTCCTCTACAAGATATTCTCAGACTCTTTCGCACTCGTCCACCTAAAAATGTTGGTTCCCACGGGGGTGAGACAATTGAAAATTGCCCCAGCGAGAGATATAACTCTCCGCCAGAAACATCATTATTGTAGTTTAATTAATATAAAACTGAGCAGAGGATAGGCAGTTTATATCATTCTCATCTTTTAAAGTATTACACCTATCTATGATTGAACAATAATTCATCTATTCTCTTTATAAGGAATAAAAAGAACATGTATAACATTTATCTACCATACATTTTCAACACCTCAAGCTTTGCTCATGTCATTCATTATTCTGATGTGTCACCCATGATTCATTCTTATTTCTATTTGTAGGCCTTAGCCAATCTGCTAAATAAGTATTCACTTATGCCAGACATGTGATTATATATATCATCATGTCTTATTCAAACATTAAACTATATCAATCAGGTATAAATGTTTCAGGCATTGGACTATACCAATCCTGATTACACAGCTAGGCATTGGACTTTAACCAACCCTAATTACAGGCATTAAGCCTCTGCCAGGTATTTCTAATTATAGAGGCATCGATAGCATGCGAAACATAACTTTAAACATGAGATATCTAGCATCGTGATTATAATCAATAGTAGCAGTAAGATATCAACATAAGCATGACTACTGTATGTACACATTTACAGTCTTATGCATATCCACAACATAAGTATAATTACTATCTCATAGTTGCACTAAGCATCATCTTTATGTAAAGAGAACAAACAAGGGTTATCATCCAATGTGAAGCGTCATGTATAACCCTAAACAGATATGTTATACGGCTGTATTACATCTTTTATTATGCCCTGGGGAATTTGAATCGTACCATTCAAAGTCCAACCGACCACTGCGAAGTGCTATTCAGTTCCGTACAAGATCTAGGAGTGCCGGTATCCTAAGATCTCTTCCCCTCGGTCAGTACGAGTAAACTGCAGTGACAACCAGTCAAACTGCCAACAGTGACATATAGTCAACTGATAACAACTAGTCCATACTTGGTACAAGTTACGACACTAGAAAACAGGGTATACAAAACCCTCTAATCCGAGGTACAACCGCAGTTGTCCTCAATCACATCAAATATTTGAGGCATGACCATAGCCATCCTCCATAACCTGCAATTGTGGATGACAAGTATATATATCCTCAACCTGCCACCCCCGCATATTCAACAATATGCGCTCTAAGTTTCCCTTAGGAATACTCGTTTCACCTTCCAGTAAGTTCTGACACTGAAGATGGTTCTACGGCACAGGGCACTACATGATTAGAGTTGCACTTGATTAGTTATGCCAATTGGGTGAATTAAGGCTGCATCAAACAAGTGGACATACAAACCCTAATTAACTTCTAGAAAACATATAAACATCAAAACTTGAAAAGATATAAAACATATGAAACATAATTTCTCATCTCATCATCACATGGTAATATTCACTTGCCATTCATGAGACTACACCAATCATCATATTATCACAGGATATAAATCCTTTTCACAATATCACATGGTATCAACCCTTATCAACATAAGAGGAATACACCTCATTCAGGGCTGAACCATGCCCAAAGGTCATTAAGACCATCATACTATCACTGGATATAAATCCTTTTCACAATAACACAGGGAATCAACCCTTATCAACATAAGAGGATTACACCTCATTCAGGGCTCAATCATGCCCATGAAACATCTTGTTACCTCTTACTAGGTAACATCTAACAATATGGCTCACAAGGCCATTAAACATCTTGTCACCTCTCACTAGGCAACAATGACATATTAACTCATGTAATATAATAGTAACACCACTACTTCCTCCATAGGGTTAGGGTTTAGTATTCACATCAATTAGGATTTCATGTTCATTTTATCAATCCAACCCTAATATATTGTTCCATACATCTAGGAGCATCCATCGACATTCCAAGTATTTAATATTCTTATCATTTATCATTAAATGATCATCAACACAAGGTATGAGTTTATTTCACATCCTTATCATGGTATGATTACATCATACTCATTTTAGCTTACTTATCAAGTATGTTAAACTCATTACATTTCATTGTAACAATTTACATAATACTCTCCCTGTGTATCTTATCCAAAAGTATTGGATTTGAGATGCATCAAGGTATATCAACCCTGAAATGCTAAATGTGATATCTATCATGTCTCAATATATCACTTCCCTCATCACTTCTATCTTACTTGAATTTATTAACTCATCTTATAATAAGAAATCTCACATCTTAATACTTTCATCCACTAACCTATCACATTTACCATGATGTGCATAGATCACACACAAGGATTGTCCGACTATCTTCAATGATATGAACTCATCTCAAGTTAAGGCATTGCTTATTATAAGGTTGCCTATAGTCAACCACTTGAGATATTTCATCGTTATAGGGTATTAGCCATTATTTCATCATTAAGGTTTACTCATATCATTACCCAGACATTAGGGTTATGATTTATCATCATATTGCCCATGATTAGAATTTCATGCACTATAGCCCAAATTTAGGGTTTCACATAGCTTTAATCTGTGTTAGGTTTAAGGTTTCATATGACATCGCCCTCAATTAGGGTTTCTCATGGAATCATCCTCAATTAGGGTTTCACTAATCATCCCAATTAGGGTTTCGTTCAATTACCCATAAATTAGGGATTCATTATTCATCCATTTAGGGTTTGGCATTTCATTACCTTAAATTAGAGTTACCCAAGTCATGACCCTTAATTAGGGTTACACTATTACCCTTAATTAGGGTTACACTATTACCTTAGATTAGGGTTTCACTCAGAATTTCCCTAAATCAGGGTTAGGGTTCATTAACCTTCTCAATTAGGGTTTCTTGATCTCTTTACCAAGAATCATGCCCTAAATCACCATATGAATAATACTCATGTATGAATTCATTTCTATCATTCTCTCCACTTAATTTGGTTACATCAACCATCCGATCAAATACAAACAACTACGATTGACATAGTATACTAAGTTATTGCTGCCATAAACAATTAGGGTTTGCATTTTAGGGATCATTCACAATTGAAACCATTAAGACAAACCAATTGAACCCATTGGATAAATATCCAATTACATCAGCATATTTCCTCAAACGGTCAACCATTGCAAATGGTTAACCACTCCAAACAGTTTGAAACTGTTTGGTTTCAATCAATTTGTTGAAATTGTTTAACTAATTTCATTGAAACCGATTGGTCCCAAATTTTGAAATTGTTTGCCTAAGATATTAATTGAGGTGTGTGCTTGTGATGACATCATCATATTCAAGCTACAAACCCACGAAATTTGTTGTGGTTTCCATGGTGGTTTCATCAATCAACCAAAATAAATTTCGGAAATGAAGAAAGCATCAACATTTGATAAGGAATTGAATGCAATAACAATATTAAGGGTTCAAGTTATAAAACCCACCTCCAATTGAGCTTCAAAGATACAAGCTCACGTCAACAATGGTGGATGATGTTTTCTCAACTCCCCCTAGGCTCGTGCCCAAGCTTTTGGATGAAAAAGTTGGCTAGGGTTGAAGAGGAGATCAAAATAAGAAGAAATCAATGATTTATTTTTGATTTCCACCATGGAATCAAGGAGAACCAAGGTCAAGGACCTTACCAACAGGTTGGGGTCGTCCTCCTGCTCCTCCATAGCTCCTTAGTCGTTTTCCAAGCAAGGGGAAAGAAAAGAATCCGAAATAGCCTTTGTTTTGGCTTGGTAAAGGTACTTTTATAAGAAATTCCATGAGAGAGAAAATGCCTTATAAAAATGCATTTAATTCCAAAATTGGTGCTGCCTCATCCCCCTTTCATTCCTTGGATACGAGGCTATCCCATTTGCCACTTATTACTCTCAATTATCCTCAATTTAAAGAAAAGCAAATTAAGCACCTTAGATCATATTATAATAATATCCCAATTTGAGTGGATATTACTTTTCTTTATAATAATGGTGAGTGGGTTATCCACTTGCTTGAGATATTTTCGTGGCCTAGCAAAGGTAAAAAGGTGTTCACACTTGAGAAAATTGAACCATCTCGTTTTTGGTTGAAGGTCCTTCAATTATCATATTTGTTTTTGCACTAAATTGAATTAGGGTTTCAATTAGGATTAAATCTTGATTATTTTAGTATCAAGATTCTCTCTCCTCCAACTTAATTCAAATGAGGTGCCCCTCTCATTTTATTTTCTCTACTTGATGCCAAGAAACATTAGGGACCTTATTGAAGTGGTAATTTACATATTATACCCTGGGTTTTAGGTAAATTGCACATTACACCAAAACTAGGTTTTCATGCACATACATTGTTTTATCAGCTCTTTCTTGATATTTAGGCTTCCATAAGCCATACCTCAGCATCATATTTACTCTCATTATGCTTCAACACATGAGGAACATATTATCATGCACAATTTGCACTTAAACCCCTCAACTTGGGTAATTTGCACTTTAGTCCAAAACAGGCAAAACATTGATTTCAACAATGTTCAAAAAGGACTAGCATTGTAATATAAGTTACTCTTGAACCATAATTACCTTTCAAAAGATGAGATTAATCATTTAATCATCTTTCTTAATCAAAACACCTAGGGTTAAAGTATAACCCAGGTTAGGGGTGTTACAAATTATAAACCCCTAACAAGGATTTCGTCCTCGAAATCCAGATAAAGGAAGACAGATGTATTTTATTCATCATACTATCTAGTCTTCACATATCATCTCCTTATTATAGAGACACCATAAAACTTTGATCAACACCAAGTGCTTCCATACAAGATTCTCATAGAATCAACACACAAGGCACATGCTCCAGTGTCCCTCATCATTGACTATAGAGTCAACTTTGTGTCAAATAACACTTTTCTTATTCAGAGAAGCATCATACATTCATTATTAGTATCATGTTTATGCAGAGAATAAACCCCTAACATATGATGTTCATATTATTTTATATAATCAGACTAATTTCACAGTTGACCACTCCAGGTAGCCAACCTAACCCATCTGATAACTCTCAGATACCAGAATCTTTCACCTTAATATCTATCACATGTGTTGGAAACACATCATATATATCTCTTCCTTTCATCTTGGAACATTAATTGTTTCATATGTCCTCATCTTGGGACCAAATTCCAAGATAACTGATACTTTTCTAAGTATCCATCACATGAACACATTTATCTTATGCACATCAAGTGTCCTAAGACCCACTTGATTGCCATGTCCCTGAAAGGAAAGAAAACAAGGATTCATATTCCTCTTATTAATTTGTGTATTTCAACTATTCATGAACCATTTACTCTTTATCTCATCCTAGGTTCCTTGCCTTTAGCATTGAAATTTGTAAGGATGATTTCATATCATTATCCCTTTCTTTATTATTATCTAGCATGTTTATGATTATCTCATGATCTCATCACATTTCCCATTTCCTTATTATGGGAAAGATGAACAGGGTTCATCTCCCTCATTCTTATTCTTATCTTATGAGGAGTACACTTTTAATTCCTCATACAACATACTCATCTGAGATTATCTCAAACTTCTCTTTCTTATGCATGGGATATGATATATTTCTTCATTCCATATTTCTGATTTCATGATACTCATTAGATTGTCTCAGAATGACTACTTGATCAGAGCAATCAAAAAGACAACAATCTAAGAGTTTCCATACCCACTTTATCATCAATAGTTGTATACCTGGCCAGGGTATATAAATAATGAGATTAAGTGGTATGCACTTTGTATACTATCATATTTCTTCTTTTCATATTATCACAAGCATAAGACTTAACATCCCTGAATTTCATTCAGGCATCTCTTCTGTACCTCATCATTTCTCATGGAGGTAAGAACAACATAAAACATTTGTAATGTTTTACTATGAAAAACATAAGTCCTCACATGACTAATCAAGGAATGTTCAATCAATTCCTTTCTCAGTTAATCCAGCAATTCATAAAATGACATATTTGAATGACATTATCTTATCTAACTTGTCATAATTCATGGATTATTCACTGTCTCAGGCTAACTCTGCCTCAAAGATTGATTCAACAGGCTAAGGTTGAGCACAGACTCAATTTAAGTCCAGAAATTCATCATTTCCTTTTGCTTCAACCTGCAGATGTTGATTACAAATCATGTTGATATCTAAAACATCATCATTGGGGTTGGTAATCTGGGTTACAGTGCCAATGCTTGATCCACTATATACATTAATGTTGTCCTAAATCTCCAACAGTAATACTTAAAGAAAGATTTTCTTATCATAAATGGATCAACTAGGAGATTCTCAGGCAATTGTCTCTCTCTTACCTGCTCCCATGCACCTCTTCTTGGTGCAACATTGCTGCTCTCAGCAGCAATCTCCTCATGTGACCCAGTCATCTTTAAGTTCTTCTTCTCTTATATGAGCAGAAGACATTATCAGATACACTGGATGATACCAGAACAGACTCTACTACCTTAGTCCAATGTCTCTGTAGACTCAACGAACCTAGAGCTCTGATACCACTAAATTGTGGCATCCAACTCACAAAAACATAATTAACTAATGCGAAAGCGTTCACTAAGCAGCGGATTACAGAAAATCACTAAAAATTTAAAACCTTTTTCAAAGAGACCCAATCATAGGAAAACGCTTTCAACAAGAACCAATGTATTACATTTACATCATGGTTCATAAGTATATATCTTATACCATCTCTTCTCGAGGGTTACAACATCAACTGCCTTGTTAAAAGCTAAACACAGACAACATAATAACCTTGAGGCATCAAGCCAAAATCTCAAAACGATACATTAAAAGCACTAAGTAATAACTCTGAGGACCTGAGAGTACAGAGACGACACATAGGACTTCTATCTACAAAACACGACAGACACCACTGTGGGCTCTGATCTCCAAACCACGATATAAACAAGATTTAAACGTAGAGGAAGCGGTTCGATTAACAGCGGAAGACAAAAATCACGGAAAATTAAAACTTTTCGAGATAAGAGCTTGAATCCATAAAAACGTCTTTCATAAAAGGAGATAAACTGTTTATATCTTTGATAATTACTTCTTGAGTAATTATATACAACATGATACAAAATCTCAAGAACTCAGAACCAAAATCTCAGACCAAAAGACTCCAAGGACCTGAGAGTACAGAGAACACATAGGACTGACTATCTAACTACACAACTCAGCAGTCTGAATCTCCACCTGAGATTTACTGCTGCTCCTGGTGCTACTGTTGCTGATACTGTCCACTTGTAGACTGATTCCTTCGTCCTCGACGACCACCTAAAAAGTTTGTAATCTACGGGGTGAGACAATTTTAAATAATTGTCCCAGTGAGAGTTATAACTCAATGCCAGAAGCTTTATTATAGAAAAACAAGAACAACATAGGCAATAAAAGCTTTAAGGTAATCAACAATAGGTTGTTATCAATTAGAACAACAACATTTAAGGGATATGATAAACATGTATACTAAGTAATGTATCTTCAACCAATGTATCTCGTAGTTCAACCTAAGCAGATATGCTACGCGGTTGATTATGTTTTACAAACATCATTATGCCCTGCGGAGATGAGGTATACCGTTCATACTCCAACCTATCACTATTAAGTCGCATCGGTATCATACATAGGTCATCAAAAGAGCCGGATTCTTATGACCTCATCTTCCTCAGTCAGTGTGAGGTTCAACAAGCAGGACATCTAATGTCTCTACTACTATAGCTTACCAGGGTATTCTGGTACTTCGCTATTAGAGTCACAGTGGCATTCTGTACTCTCTTCGCCATCGAGGGATTTCGTGTTTATCTCTCATCAATGCGGTATAAAAGACTTTCTCGGGAGATTAGTGTTACATCACCCCGGCATAACCCATAGTGAAGGATTGATAGATTAAGATACATCTACATCAATTCCTACACTAGGATGTAAGGGCATTCACATCCATTTTCCCCACATACTCAAAAGTATGTGATCCAGGAGTTCCCTTAGAAAAACCTGTTTCACCATCATTTTGCTTCTGACAATGATGGATCTATGATCAGGGCTCTACATGATATGATTATACTTGATTAGTTAGGTACATTTTAGTATTCTTTTAACATCAAGCATGTTTTCAAGCATGTAAGTATTAAAACAATAATATACAAGACGAATACTAAATGTATCAAGTCTGTCTCATACCTGTGATCAAATGGATATTAAATCTTAATTCTCTCATCATAAGTCATCTTATCAGCATGACCTTGATGTTACTCATGGCTCTTGCAGCCCATTAATCTCATATGTTTCTCTTATGCTTAAGGAGCATAACATATGTCACTATTCACAAGCCTATAATTATGCTTTCAGTGAATATGATATCATAACCCTTACCTGGCTATGATCATTCTCTTATAAGAACCTGCATGGTTAATTCAATAGACAACAATAAACAATTTATCTCCAGATCAACAATTACTATTGCAAAATTAACCTGTCAATTCAAGGGTTGAACCTTCATGCCTCCATTAAGGCTAGGTTCCCTGATTTATATCAATTAGGGTTATTCAATCCCTTTCATTATGTTTAGGAATAGTGATTCCTTTTCTCATGCTTTAGTCATGATGATTCATGCTTAAGAATATCACCTGGAATTAGGGTTATTGTATAATTTAATGCATCACCCTCAATTAGGGTTTACTATTCACATTATGTGTCATTACCCTAGAATTTAGGGTTTACCTTTCACATTATGGTGAATTGAGCTCATAGCATCATCATGTATAAAATCATCATCATCAATGCCCTCAGGTTACGTTAAGATTCACTAATTATCATAATTAGGGTTTCCATGATCTCACATAGGTGGATCATACCCTAATCATGCACATTCATATATATATTGAAGGTACATTACTTGGATTTCAACCATAATTGGGATCTTCTCTCTCCTCTTACTCATAGGTGATGATTACATCACACTAGATTAGGTTGGGTTAAGTCCTTATTGACTATCATAAGCCAAATCACCACTATCATGTGATTAGGGTTTGATTAGAACAAGGTATTACTCAATTGAACCCTTCAAGGACATTTTGGTAAATTACCCATTGATCGTCATCATGGGTCAATTCATTAGTCATTTAGTCCCTTAATGTCCTAAGTTACCATTAGGGTTTAGATTAGGTCACCATTGAACCATTTACACCTTCAAGTGATTAAGTATAAACAACCTTGAAAACCTTCAAACGGTTTCAACCTTCAACCACCAAACGGTCTTGAGACCGTTTGGTCTCAAACGGTCTTGAGACCGTTTGGGTGTGTTGACCGTTTGGGGAGAGTTGACTTTCAAACTGTTTGAAGCTTATGCGGTTTGATACCATTTGATCTTAAACGATCTTGAGATCGATTGGTCCAAACAACCTTGAGATCGTTTGAGCCCAAATGGTCTTGAGACCGTTTGGCCTCAAACGGTCTTGTGACCGTTTGGATCCAAACGGTCTTGAGACCGTTTGGTCCAAATGGGATCAAACCGTTTGGACCTCAAAAGTGGATTAAAGGTTATAAACGATTGGGGTTTTCTATGTTGAAGCCTTCAATTGGCCAAATCCTTGTTAGCCACCTATCAATTGAGACAATTAGGGTTATCCTTAACCAATTGGTCACTCAATTGACCCTCAATTGATATCCAATTAGGGTTGGAGTTGGTTCAATTAAGGTCTATAAACATTCAACCATCAACACTCAACAATGTGAATCAAATCGAAGTTGATCCCATCAATTGACCTCCAATCGGGCTCAAACTTGGCCCAAACAGTCTTGGGATCGTTTGGATAACCTCCAAACTGTCTTGAGACCGTTTTCCCAAGAATTCATCAAAATCTAAGTTGATGTGATAGGGGTTGAACCTTAATTACGTCACAAATCAGCAATTTGATTATTTCAATAACCCATTGTAATTGGGCCCTCAATTGATCAAATTACCTTAACCCTAGACCTCCAAACGGTATTGGGTTGACACCAAACGGTCTTGAGACCATTTGGATGAGTTCCAAACGGTCTTGAGACCGTTTTCCCATCCATCCTTTGGACTCTAGTGAAAATTCATCAAGGTTTGATCTATTGAGTTAATCATCACATCAATACTTAATTGCAATATGATTTGGTACCTTTGGAACTTCAATTGGTCAACTATACTTGACCCCAGACCTCTAAACGGTCTTGGGTGATCCCCAAACGGTCTTGAGACCGTTTGGATGATTCCCCAAACGGTCTTGAGACCGTTTGGGCTAATCAACCCAAAATCACTACTTAACTCATTGGAATTTCAGCACTGATTTCAATTAGGATTTTCCCTATTAATCAACCTTCAACTCATAACTCGTTTGGAATTAATCCATCAAATTTGGTGAGTCATTAATAAATATCATTATGAACAGTAATCCCAAACGGTCAATGCTTGGTCAACCATCTTAAACGGTCTTGAGACCGTTTGCCCAAAAAGGGCAATTTAAACAGATTGAAAATCAGAACTTAATTCAATTGGATTTGCTAATTGATTTGCTTATATTTCACGATTCCTTTGGAGTAAACCCCTCAAATTTTGTGGGTGATTAGCCTACATAATTATAAACAAGATTCCCATATGGTTGTCACTTGGTCAACGTGACCAAACGGTATTAAGGCCGTTTTCCTTCATACGACCCTGAAACCGTTTGCCCACCAAATGGTTGTGTAAACCGTATGGGCAATTGGTGGAGGTCGTTTGGTAAAGTGGAAATCCGTGGATAAGCATAGAAATTAACACCCTTATCTTCTACCTCAAGATTAGTAGCAGTTCTTCACGATTTTTCTTGCAAGGATGCAAGGGAAGATAGGGAAGAAGAAGAACTAGCAACTATATGCATAGAAAAAGATGTATAATCAAAGCATAAGGTTTAGAGTTATAAAACCCGCCTAAAGGTTGTTCCTTGAGCTCCAAGCTTCCAAGCTTCAGGTCTTTAATGGTTTCTTTGAGTTACACAGGTCGGCCAAGGTGAATTCTCCAAGGAAAAGTTGGAAAGGAATGGCTAGAAAGATAAAGTTAGGTGAACTAGCCATGAATTCAACCTTGAAATCGAGTTTCCTCCATGAATTCAAGCAAAAGGGATGATCCAAACTTACCTTGAACTCCCTGGTCATTCTCCTATGCTCCAGAGCTCTGCCTTAGTCGGTTTGAGCAAGGGGGATAAGTGTTGGAATGAAAGAAACGTTCCTTTGCTTGCAAATGAAGTGGTATATATATATATTTTGGGTGAAATTTCTCCATAAAGCTTCTACTTTATCCCATTTCTCATCTAAGTCCTTCCTTTCTTCTTTGCTCATCCCTACCCCTTATTTATAAAGACAATCTACTTCTAAGGCCAAGAATTGAAGGCAAAGAAGATCAACCCATTACTAAAGTACACATATAAAAGGCTATTATACTTACACCTTGATTATTCAATCACAAAGGTGATCATTTATTATATGATTATTCAAATGAAGTGCCCTCTTCATCATTTCTACTCTAAATGATGAAAAAAGTTATAAAAGATATTTTAGAAGATGAAATTTACAAGTTGCACTCCAAATTTTGGGTAAATTGCATTTTACCCCAAAACCGGGGTTTCAAGCACAGGGATTGCTTCCACAGCTGCACCTTGGTGCTCAAGCTTGGGAAATCCTTCAAACTTTACCATAATCATTCTTATGATGCCTCAACATCAGAGGAACATCTCAACATGTGAAAATTGCAAGTTAACCTTTCTAACTGGGTAAATTTCACATAGGTCCCTGTATTACAAAACAATACTAAAACATTGTTCAATTAGGGCAGAAATGGAAATATGTATTCCTCAAGAGTTTAATTACATGCCAAAAGATAATCACCAATATCTTAATTACATAATTAGGCAAAACACCTAGGGTTAACTCATAACCCAGGTCAGGGATGTTACAAATTATCCACCCCTTACAAGGATTTCGTCCCCGAAATCGATAAAACGTATTAAGAGAAAAGAGCAGGGTATTTCCTTCTCATCTCCTCCTCTAGTTCCCAAGTGGTTTCTTCAACACCACGGTGGTTCCAGAGGACTTTCACAAGGCTTCATAAGGTGCCATATCAATACTATGCTGATAGCTATTGTTATAAGCAAACTCTATCAAGCTTAGGTGTATATCCCAACTTCCGGTAAACTGGAGAACACATGCTCTCAACAGGTCTTCCAAGGTCTGTATGGTCCTTTCCGACTATCCATCAGTCTGTGGATGAAAGGCCGTACTAAACCTTAGCTTGGTGCCTAAGGATCTGTGTAACTGCTCCCAAAAACGACTTGTAAACTGGGGACCTCTGTCAGAACTATAGTGACAGGAACTCCGTGCAAACGCACTATCTCTTGAACATACAACTGTGATAACCTCTCCGCAGAATAGGTTGTTTTGACAGGTAAGAAATGCGTTGTCTTAGTCAACCTATCAACAACTACCCAAATGGAATCATGTCCTTTGCTTGTCCTGGGTAGGCCAACAACAAAGTCCATGGTAACATGGTCCCACTTCCACTGTGGTATGGGTAAAGGTTGCATTATTCCTGCAGGCTTCTGGTGTTCAACTTTAACTTGCTGACACACATGACACCTCAGAACAAACTCTGCAACATCCTTCTTCATTCCAGGCCACCAATACATATCTTTCAAGTTTCGATACATCTTGGTGCTCCCTGGATGCATGGCATACATCGAAGAATGAGCTTCTTCCATGACTAACTTCCTTAAGTTGTCCACATCCGACACTATCATCCTCCCATGATAACAGGCTATTTGATCATCTGAGTCATGGAAACAATCTCGTTTCTCACTACCATACTCCGATCTAATCTGCTGAACTACAATATCACCTTGCTGTGCTTACTTAATCTGCTCTCTAAGGGTAGGTTTAATATGCATCTCAGCCAACAACCCGACTAACAATGACACCTTCAACTATACATTGTCTTGCCTTAAAGAGATAAGCATATCTCTCTTAGAGCATACTAAAGAGTTTAGTTGTGCCCTTTCCATGGTTGATGTTGCTGATTTCCTACTCAAGGCATTAGCAACCACATTAGCCTTCCCCGGATGGTAATCAATCGTACAATCGTAGTCCTTGATTAATTCCATCCAGCGGCATTGTCTCATATTAAGATCATGCTGAGAGAAGATGTACTTAAGGTTCTTATGGTCAGTGAAAATCTAAAACGTCTCTCCATAAAGATAATGTCTCCAGATCTTCAGGGCATGAACCACATCAGCTAACTCTAGATCGTGTGTCGGATAATTCTCTTCGTGTTTTTTAAGCTGTCAGGAAGCAAAAGAAATTACTTGTTTATTCTGCATCAACACACATCCAAGTCCATTCTTGGAGGCATCACAGAAAACTATGTATCCTTTGCCTTGTTCAGGTAGCACAAGTACTGGTGCACTTGTCAACCTCTCCTTCAACAACTGAAAAGATTGTTGGCACTTATCACTCCAGACAAAAGGAACATCTTTCCCGGTCAACTTAGTCAAGGGTAAGTCTATGGAACTGAAATTCTTAATGAACCTTCGATAATAGCCTGCTAACCCTAGGAAACTTCAAATATCCGTCGGCGTCTTCGGTTGTTCCCACTGTAGAACAGATTCTACCTTAGTAGGGTCAACACGAATTCCCGATGCAGATATCACAAGTCCAAGAAAAGATACCTCCGACAGCCAGAACTCACACTTGCTAAACTTAGCATACAACTTGTGTTCTCTTAGCAAGGTCAAAGCTTGGAGAAGATGCTGCTCATGCTGCTGAGCATCCTTGCTAAAAATAAGAATGTCATCTATGAAGACGACAACACACTGATCGAGGAAAGGTCGAAAAACTCTATTCATGAGTTCCATGAATGCAGCTGGTGCATTGGTTAGTCCAAACGACATAACCGTGAACTCATAGTGACCATATCTTGTCCTAAAGGCAGACTTGGATATGTCACCATCCTTAATACAGAGTTGATGATATCCATACCTCAGGTCTATCTTTGAGAAGACGGTTGCACCACGCAACTGGTCAAAGAGATCATCAATCCTCGGCAGAGGGTACTTATTCTTTGTCGTTACTTTATTGAGTTGTCTATAATCAATGCACAACCGCATTGACCCATCTTTCTTTCTAACAAACAAAACCAGAGCACCCCAAGGTGAAGTGCTCGGTCGGATAAAACCTTTCTCAAGTAACTCTTGAAGTTGTTTCTTGAGTTCTGCCATCTCAGCAGGCGCCATCCTATACGGTGTCTGGGCTATAAATTTCGTGTCTGGGATCAAATTGATTTCAAAATCAATTTCCCGAGGCGGTGGTATACCTGGAAGTTCTTCAGGAAACACGTCCTTGAATTCCCTGACTATAGGAACTTCAGCAGGGTTGAGACCTTCTTTGGTAACATCTACCACATGGGCCAAGAATGCATAACATCCTTGCCTCATCAGCTTATCAACAACCATAGCTGACACAAGACAGGTGGGCATAATCTTCCTTTCTCCTTAAAAGATCCACGTGTTGTTTTTATCAGCAAACACAGCAAGCTTGGATTCACAATCCAAGACAACTCGATACTTTTCCAAGGTATCCATCCCGAGGATTATATCAAATCCTTGCATATCAAGTGGTATAAGGTCCACTTGAATGCGATGGTTAGAAAAGAAGAGGATGCAGGGAGAGCATACCTCCTGCAACACAGCAGACCCACTCACCGGAGTCTCCAAAAACAAGCTGTCTGCCCTATGACTAATTGTCATATAGCAGTTACGAATCACTCTCCGAGTGACAAAGGAGTGCGTAGCACCCGGGTCAATTAGAACATATACCACACAGGATTTAGACATATTAAAATATAAAAGTTCCATCTGACCTACCACTACTCGTGGATTAACCACTGCATCAGGTGAGTTCATAGCATAGAACCTTGCTGTCGCCTGGTGTTGAGGTGGTGCTGATGATCCAGCTTGAGACGCTTATCCACGTCCTTGAGATGTTCCTTGAGATTGCCTTCTCTGAAATCCCTGTTGACTCTGCCTCTGAGGTTGTGTCACACTGACAGGCCTCGATCGATAGTCCTTCATTAAATGCCCCACCTTCCCATAGTTGTAACAACTCCTCTCCAGTTGTTGTGGTCTGGGTGGTCCTGTGACTGACATCGATGCTGAACTACGAGTCTCTTGTTGAGGTAGGCTTCGTCCCCTGCCTCTACTCGGTGACCACTGTGTCTGAGAACTCGTTCTGGGTGGTGGAGGTGTAGGTGCAGAGAATCTAGGCTTCTTAAAGTCTCTAGATGAAGATCTCTGGAACTGCAGATATCTTTTATGGGTTTGTCTCTTCTCGACTACGGATTTCTCTATCCTTCTGACTGACTCAACGAAGGTAGCAAACATCTCCCGATTCTCTAGGGCAGACACGGGAGTAGTCAAGTCGGCGTTTAAACCCTTCTCGAACCTTCTGATTCTCTCTTCTTCTGTGGCAGCCATGTGCGGACAAAACCACAGTAACTCCATGAACTTAGCTTCATACTCGCTAATGTTCATCATGCCCTGCCTCAGTCTCTCAAACTGAGAGATCTTCTCATCTAGGAAGGTCTTTGGAAAATATCTATTTGATAAATTCCCGACGGAAATCTTCCCACGAGATCTCCACTCCAGGCCTCTTCTGCTCTTCCATGGTCCACCAGTGACCAGCACTTCCCTTGAGAAGATAGACAGCGTGTCTAACCTTCTGAGCTTCTGGGATGTTGAGGATTCTAAAAGCTTTTTCCAATTCGGTCAACCACAGATCGACATCTGTAGGATCAGTTGTTCCAAAGTATTCGGTTGCTCCGACACGACGAAGTCGCTCGAACGTCTTACCGATACCTTGTCCTTCAGGCTGGGCAGGTGCCCTAGGTGCAGGCATGGGCATCCTGTCGGTGATGTGTGTCATGGCAGTCATAAACTGCCCGAACATAGTTTGAACAGCTGGGTTTTCCATGTCAGCTGGGTCAAACTGAGGTGGCTCTCTGGGTGGCTTAGGTACCGGTTGTTCTATCTCCAGGTTCCTTGCACCTCCTTGGGGTGCAACAACACTACTTTCTGCCATGAACTCCTCGTGTGGTTCAGACATTCTTAATTATCTTCTTCTCCTAAGGAGCAGAAGACTCTATTAGATAAGAAAGAAATACTAAGGATAGACTCGACATCCTAATTCCTATGTCTCTGTAGACTCAGCGAACCTAGAGCTCTGATACCACTAATTGTGGGCTCTGATCTCCAAACCACGATATAAACACGATTTAAACGTAGCGGAAGTGGTTCGATTAATAGCGGAAGACAAAAATCATGGAAAATTAAAACTTTTCGAGATAAGAGTTTGAATCCATAAAAACTTCTTTCATAAAAGGAGATAAACTGTTTATATCTTTGATAATTACTTCTTGAGTAATTATATACAACATGATACAAAATCTCAAGAACTCAGAACCAAAATCTCAGACCAAAAGACTCCAAGGACCTGAGAGTACAGAGAACACATAGGACTGACTATCTAACTACACAACTCAGCAGTCTGAATCTCCACCTAAGATTTACTGCTGCTCCTGGTGCTGCTGCTGCTGATACTATCCACCTGTAGACTGATTCCTTCATCCTCGATGACCACCTAAAAAGTTTGTAATCTACGGGGTGAGACAATTTTAAATAATTGTCCCAGTGAGAGTTATAACTCAATGCCAGAAGCTTTATTATAGCAAAACAAGAACAACATAGGCAATAAAAGCTTTAAGGTAATCAACAACAGGTTGTTATCAATTAGAACAACAACATTTAAGGGATATGAAAAACATGTATACTAAGTAATGTATCTTCAACCAATGTATCTCGTAGTTCAACCTAAGCAGATATGCTACGCGGTTGATTATGTTTTACAAACATCATTATGCCCTGCAGAGATGAGGTATACCGTTCATACTCCAATCGATCACTATTAAGTCGCATCGGTATCATACATAGGTCATCAAAAGAGCCGAATTCTTATGACCTCATCTTCCTCAGTCAGTGTGAGGTTCAACATGCAGGACATCTAATGTCTATGCTACTATAGCTTACCAGGGTATTCTGGTACTTCGCTATTAGAGTCACAGTGGCATTCTGTACTCTCTTTGCCATTGAGGGATTTCTTGTTTATCTCTCATCGATGCGGTATAAAAGACTTTCTCGGGAGATTAGTGTTACATCACCCCGACATAACCCATAGTGTAGGATTGATAGATTAAGATACATCTACATCAATTCCTACACTAGGATGTAAGGGCATTCACATCCATTTTCCCCACATACTCAAAAGTATGTGATCCAGTAGTTCCCTTAGGAAAACCTGTTTCACCATCATTTTGCTTCTGACAATGATGGATCTATGATCAGGGCTCTACATGATATGATTATACTTGATTAGTTAGGTACATTTTAGTATTCTTTTAACATCAAGCATGTTTTCAAGCATGTAAGTATCAAAACAATAATATACAAGAAGAATACTAAATGTATCAAGTCTGTCTCATACCTGTGATCAAATGGATATTAAATCTTAATTATCTCATCATAAGTCATCTTATCAGCATGACCTTGATGTTACTCATGGCTCTTGCATCCCATTAATCTCATATGTTTCTCTTATGCTTAAGGAGCATAACATATGTCACTATTCACAAGCCTATAATTATGCTTTCAGTGAATATGATATCATAACCCTTACCTGGATATGATCATTCTCTTATAAGAACCTGCATGGTTAATTCAATAGACAACAATAAACAATTTATCTCCAGATCAACAATTACTATTGCAGAATTAACCTGTCAATTCAAGGGTTGAACCTTCATGCCTCCATTAAGGCTAGGTTCCCTGATTTATATCAATTAGGGTTATTCAATACCTTTCATTATGTTTAGGAATAGTGATTCCTTTTCTCATGCTTTAGTCATGATGATTAATGCTTAAGAATATCACCTGGAATTAGGGTTATTGTATAATTTAATGCATCACCCTCAATTAGGATTTACTATTCACATTATGTGTCATTACCCTAGAATTTAGGGTTTACCATTCACATTATGGTGAATTGATCTCATAGCATCATCATGTATAAAATCATCATCATGAATGCCCTCAGGTTAGGTTAAGATTAACTAATTATCATAATTAGGGTTTCCATGATCTCACATAGGTGGATCATACCCTAATCAGGCACATTCATATATATATTGAAGGTACATTACTTGGATTTCAACCATAATTGGGATATTCTCTCTCCTCTTACTCATAGGTGATGATTACATCACACTAGATTAGGTTGGGTTAAGTCCTTATTGACTATCATAAGACAAATCACCACTATCATGTGATTAGGGTTTGATTAGAACAAGGTATTACTCAATTGAACCCTTCAAGGACATTTTGGTAAATTACCCATTGATCATCATCATGGGTCAATTCATTAGTCATTTAGTCCCTTAATGTCCTAAGTTACCATTAGGGATTAGATTAGGTCACCATTGAACCATTTACACCTTCAAGTGATTAAGTATAAACAACCTTGAAAACCTTCAAACGGTTTCAACCTTCAACCACCAAACGGTCTTGAGACCGTTTGGTCTCAAATGGTCTTGAGACCGTTTGGGTGTGTTGACCGTTTGGGGAGAGTTGACTTTCAAACCGTTTGAAGCTTATGCGGTTTGAAACCGTTTGATCTTAAACGATCTTGAGATCGATTGGTCCAAACGACCTTGAGATCTTTTGAGCCCAAACAGTCTTGAGACCGTTTGGCCCGAAACGGTCTTGAGACCGTTTGGTTCAAATGGGCTCAAACCGTTTGGACCTCAAAAGTGGATTAAAGGTTATAAACGATTGGGGTTTTCTATGTTGAAGCCTTCAAATTTTTTGGATGATTAGCCTACATAATTATAAACAAGATTCCCATACGGTCGTCTCTTGGTCAACGCGACCAAACGGTCTTGAAGGCCGTTTTCCTTCATACGACCCTGAAACCGTTTGCCCACCAAATGGTTGTGTAAACCGTATGGGCAATTGGTGGAGGTCGTTTGGTAAAGTGGAAATCCATGGATAAGAATAGGAATTAACGCCCTTATCTTCTACCTCAAGAACAGTAGCAGTTCTTCACGATTTTGCTTGCAAGGATGCAAGGGAAGATAGGGAAGAAGAAGAACTAGCAACTATATGCATAGAAAAAGATGTATAATCAAAGCATAAGTATTAGAGTTATAAAACCCGCCTAAAGGTTGTTCCTTCAGCTCCAAGCTTCCAAGCTTCAGGTCTTTAATGGCGTCTTTGAGTTCCACAGGTCGGCCAAGGTGAATTCTCCAAGGAAAAGTTGGAAAGGAATGGCTAGAAAGATAAAGTTAGGTGAACTAGCCATGAATTCAACCTTGAAATCGAGTTTCCTCCATGAATTCAAGAAAAAGAGATGATCCAAACTTACCTTGAACTCCCTGGTCATTCTCCTATGCTCCAGAGCTCTGCCTTAGTCAGTTTGAGCAAGGGGGATAAGTGAGGGAATGAAAGAAACGTTCCTTTGCTTGCAAAGGAAGTGGTATATATATATTTTGGGTGAAATTTCTCCATAAAGCTTCTACTTTAACCCATTTCTCATCTAAGTCCTTCCTTTCTTCTTTGCTCGTCCCTACCCCTTATTTCTAAGGACAATCTCCTTCTAAGTCCAAGAATTGAAGGCTAAGAAGATCAACCCATTACTAAAGTACACATATAAAAGGCTATTATACTTACACCTTGATTATTCAATCACAAAGGTGATCATTTATTATATGATTATTTAAATGAAGTGCCCTCTTCATCATTTCTACTCTAAATGATGACAAAAGTTATAAAAGATATTTTAGAAGATTAAATTTACAAGTTGCACTCCAAATTTTGGGTAAATTGCATTTTACCCCAAAACTAGGGTTTCAAGCACAGGGATTGCTTCCACAGCTGCACCTTGGTGCTCAAGCTTGGGAAATCCTTCAAACTTTACCATAATCATTCTTATGACACCTCAACATTAGAGGAACATCTCAACATGTGCAAATTGCAAGTTAACCTTTCTAACTGGGTAAATTGCACATAGGTCCCTATATTACAAAACAATACTAAAACATTGTTCAATTAGGGCAGAAATGGAAATATGTATTCCTAAAGAGTTTAATTACATGCCAAAAGATAATCACCAGTATCTTAATTAAATAATTAGGCAGAACACCTAGGGTTAACTCATAACCCAGGTCAGGGATGTTACAAGCACACTCAACCTGAGTTGTCACTGCTACTGATGTTCTTCCTCTGCAAGATATTCTCAGACTCTTTCGCACTCGTCCACCTAAAAATGTTGGTTCCCACGGGGATGAGACAATTGAAAATTGCCCCAGCGAGAGATATAACTCTCCGCCAGAAACATCATTATTGTAGTGTAATTAATATAAAACTGAGCAGAGGATAGGCAGTTTAGATCATTCTCATCTTTTAAAGTATTACACCTATCTATGATTGAACAATAATTCATCTATTCTCTTTATAAGGAATAAAAAGAACATGTATAACATTTATCTACCATACATTTTCAACATCTCAAGGTTTGCTCATGTCATTCATTATTCTGATGTGTCACCCATGATTCATTCTTATTTCTATTTGTTGGCCTTAGCCGATCTGCTAAATAGGTATTCACTTATGCCAGACATGTGATTATATATATCATCATGTCTTATTCAAACATTAAACTATATCAATCAGGTATAAATGTTTCAGGCATTGGACTATACCAATCCTGATTACACAGCCAGGCATTGGACTTTAACCAACCCTAATTATTGGCATTAAGCCTCTGCCAGGTATTTCTAATTATAGAGGCATCGATAGAATGCGAAACATAACTATCAACATGAGATATCTAGCATCATGATTATAATCAACAGTAGCAGTAAGATATCAACATAAGCATGACTATTGTATGTACACATTTACAGTCTTATGCATATCCACAACATAAGTATGGTTACTATCTCATAGTTTCACTAAGCATCATCTTTATGTAAAGAGAACAAACAAGGGTTATCATCCAATGTGAAGCGTCATGTATAACCCTAAACAGATATGCTATACGGCTGTATTACATCTTTTATTATACCCTGGGGAATTTGAATCGTACCATTCAAAGTCCAACCGACCACTGCGAAGTGCTATTCAATTCCTTACAAGATCTAGGGGTGCCGGTATGCTAAGATCTCTTCCCCTCGGTCAGTACGAGTAAACTGTAGTGACATACCAGTCAAACTACCAACAATGACATAAAGTCAACTGATAACAACTAGTCCGTACTTGGTACAAGTTATGACACTAGAAAACAGGGTATACAAAACCCTCTAATCCGAGGTACAACCGCAGCTGTCCTCAATCACATCAAATATTTGAGGCATGACCATAGCCATCCTCCATAACCTGCAATTGTGGATGACAAGTATATATATCCTCAACCTGCCACCCCCGCATATTCAACAATATGCGCTCCGAGTTTCCCTTATGAATACTCGTTTCACCATCCAGTAAGTTCTGACACTGAAGATGGTTCTACGGCACAGGGCACTACATGATTAGAGTTGCACTTGATTAGTTATGCCAATTGGGTGAATTAAGGCTGCATCGAACAAGTGGAGATACAAACCCTAATTCACTTCTAGAAAACATATAAATATCAAAACTTGAAAAGATATAAAACATAATTTCTCATCTCATCATCACATGGTAATATTCACTTGCCATTCATGAGACTACACCAATCATCATATTATCACAGGATATAAATCCTTTTCACAATATCACATGGTATCAACCCTTATCAACATAAGAGGAATACACCTCATTCAGGGCTCAACCATGCCCAAAGGTCATTAAGACCATCATACTATCATTGGATATAAATCCTTTTCACAATAACACATGGAATCAACCCTTATCAACACAAGAGGATTACACCTCATTCAGGGCTCAATCATGCCCATGAAACATCTTGTTACCTCTTACTAGGTAACATCTAACAATATGGCTCACAGGGCCATTAAACATCTTGTCACCTCTCACTAGGCAACAATGACATATTAACTCATGTAATATAATAGTAACACCACTATTTCCTCCATAGGGTTAGGGTTTAGTATTCACATCAATTAGGGTTTCATGTTCATTTTATCAATCCAACCCTAATATATTGTTCCATACATCTAGGAGCATCCATCGACATTCCAAGTATTTAATATTCTTATCATTTATCATTAAATGATCATCAACACAAGGTATGAGTTTATCTCACATCCTTATCATGGTATGATTACATCATACTCATTTTAGCTTACTTATCAAGTATGTTAAACTCATTACATTTCATTGTAACAATTTACATAATACTCTCCCTGTGTATCTTATCCAAAAGTATTGGATTTGAGATGCATCAAGGTATATCAACCCTGAAATGCTAAATGTGATATCTATCATGTCTCAATATATCACTTCCCTCATCACTTCTATCTTACTTGAATTTATTAACTTATCTTATAATAATCTCACATCTTAATACTTTCATCCACTAACCTATCACATTTACCATGATGTGCATAGATCACACACAAGGATTGTCCGACTATCTTCAATGATATGAACTCATCTCAAGTTAAGGCATTGCTTATTATAAGGTTGCCTATAGTCAACCACTTGAGATATTTCATCGTTATAGGGTATTAGCCATTATTTCATCATTAAGGTTTACTCATATCATTACCCAGACATTAGGGTTATGATTTATCATCATATTGCCCATGATTAGAATTTCATGCACTATAGCCCAAATTTAGGGTTTCACATAGCTTTAATCTGTGTTAGGTTTAAGGTTTCATATGACATCGCCCTCAATTAGGGTTTCTCATGGAATCATCCTCAATTAGGGTTTCACTAATCATCCCAATTAGGGTTTCGTTCAATTACCCATAAATTAGGGATTCATTATTCATCCATTTAGGGTTTGGCATTTCATTACCTTAAATTAGAGTTACCCAAGTCATTACCCTTAATTAGGGTTACACTATTACCTTAGATTAGGGTTTCACTCAGAATTTCCCTAAATCAGGGTTAGGGTTCATTAACCTTCTCAATTAGGGTTTCTTGATTTCTTTACCAAGGATCATACCCTAAATCACCATATGAATCATACTCATGTATGAATTCATTTCTATCATTCTCTCCACTTGATTTGGTTACATCAACCATCCGATCAAATACAAACAACTACGATTGACATAGTATACTAAGTTATTGTTGCCATAAACAATTAGGGTTTGCATTTTAGGGATCATTCACAATTGAAACCATTAAGATCAAACCAATTGAACCCATTGGATCAATATCCAATTACATCAGCATGTTTCCTCAAATGGTCAACCATTGCAAATGGTTAACCACTCCAAACAGTTTGAAACTGTTTGGTTTCAATCAATTTGTTGAAATCGTTTAACCAATTTCATTGAAACCGATTGGTCCCAAATTTTGAAATTGTTTGCCTAAGATATTAATTGAGGTGTGTGCTTGTGATGAAATCATCATCTTCAAGCTACAAACCCACGAAATTTTCTGTGATTTCCATGGTGGTTTCATCAATCAACCAAAATAAATTTCGGAAATGAAGAAAGCATCAACATTTGATAAGGAATTGAATGCAATAACAATATTAAGGGTTCAAGTTATAAAACCCGCCTCCAATTGAGCTTCAAAGCTCCAAGCTCACGTCAACAATGGTGGATGAAGTTTTTGCAACTCCCCCTAGGCTCGTGCCCAAGCTTTTGGATGAAAAAGTTGGCTAGGGTTGAAGAGGAGATCAAAATAAGAAGAAATCAATGATTTATTTTTTATTTCCACCATGGAATCAAGGAGAACGAAGGTCAAGGACCTTACCAACAGGTTGGGGTCGTCCTCATGCTCCTCCACATCTCCTTAGTCGTTTTCCAAGCAAGGGGAAAGAAAAGAATCCGAAATAGCCTTTGTTTTGGCTTGGTAAAGGTACTTTTATAAGAAATTCCATGAGAGAGAAAATGCCTTATAAAAATGCACTTAATTCAAAAATTGGTGCTGCCTCTTCCCCCTTTCATTCCTTGGATATGAGGCTATCCCATTTGCCTCTTATTCCTCTCAATTATCTTCAATTTAAAGAAAAGCAAATTAAGCACCTTAGATCATATTATAATAATATCCCAATTTGAGTGGATATTACTTTTCTTTATAATAATGGTGAGTGGGTTATCCACTTGCTTGAGATATTTTCGTGGCCTAGCAAAGGTACACAGGTGTTCACACTTGATAAAATTGAACCATCTCGTTTTTGGTTGAAGGCCCTTCAATTATTATATTTGTTTTTGCACTAATTTGAATTAGGGTTTCAATTAGGATTAAATCTTGATTATTTTAATATCAAGATTCTCTCTCCTCCAACTTAATTCAAATGAGGTGCCCCTCTCATTTTATTTGCTCTACTTGATGCCAAGAAACATTAGGGACCTTATTGAAGTGGTAATTTACATATTATACCCTGGGTATTGGGTAAATTGCACATTACACCAAAACTAGGTTTTCATGCACATACATTGCTTTATCAGCTCTTTCTTGGTATTTAGGCTTCCATAAGCCATACCTCAACATCATATTTACTCTAATGATGCTTCAACATATGAGGAACATATTATCATGCACAATTTGCACTTAAACCCCTCAACTTGGGTAATTTGCACTTTAGTCCAAAACAGGCAAAACATTGATTTCAACAATGTTCAAAAAGGACTAGCATTGTAATATAAGTTCCTCTTGAACCATAATTACCTTTCACAATATGAGATTAAGAATTTAATCATCTTTCTTAATCAAAATACCTAGGGTTAAAGTATAACCCAGGTCAGGGGTGTTAAACTGTGTTGTTCTTTGAGAAGCCCTCAATACCCCTATATATAGGAGGGTCATGGGACATGGTTCTCCATCCCGGGCAATGCGGGACTAAAGTAGGAGTAGAAGGGTTCGAGATTTTCCACAAAAAACAACCTACTGCATAACCTAAACTGATCTTTTAATTTCTGAAATGGTCGGTTGGGGATCTGAGCCGGTCGGTTGACACCTCAACCGATCAGTTGGGACCCATGAAACGGTCGGTTCACTTTTGAACCGGTCGGTTCATGGTCCTGATCAGTTCCCGATTGACTTTTCATCTTTTGTTTCTAACTGGTATCAAATACCAATCCTTGTTCCAATCAAATTGGGCAAGTGAAACGAAAAGAAATTTCTCACCAATCCTACTTTCCCAACTTGCTCGGTTGTATCAGTTGAACTGATCGTTTCAACACTTGAAGCAATCATTTCACCCTGTCCATGAGTCGATCGACTCACCACCTGAGCCGATCGGTTCACCAAGCTGAGCCGATCGGTTCATGACATGAGCCGATCACTTGGGAGTGCAGATTGTGCAGAATCAGACAATTGTAGTTTCAATCAATCCGATACTCCAATCAATGTGTCCAACACCTTGAACATTATGACATTGAGCTATCAATTAATTAAGTGTTTAATTGAACTACTAAACTCCTTTGGTAAGCAATCTAAACATTGTTTGTCGATAAAACTCCTCTTCCAGGTTAAATCCTATGTGTGTGACCCTGCATGTCCATTTGACGTTGGCGGTGAAAGTCCATAACACTTATGACTTCACAACCAAAGAGCGGTGCCTAGTCACACATCAGTGCTACCCAAGTGAAATAGAAAGTTGGAGAACAACTTTCCATCCTACAATATGTGAATGGTGTTACAGTGAATGTATAATTTCTTTGTCACTGACATCCCGAATGAACTCGAGGCATGGAACAGTCATCCTGTCAACGGTCATTCAGTTTCTTGATCTCAAAGTAGACTGGAAGAGGTATGTATGACATCAATATCACATACTGATTCACACATGCGTGCATGCCTTTCTCAATCCTACTCATCAAGTGGCCATGGATGTCATACTCCCTCAGGAGGGACAAATCCCATATCTATCACTCACCCCTCAAAAGCCCCATGTGTCAAAGCCACCCAATCATCACCTTTATAACAACCCATATTTCAGGACTGTGTTTGATGATGTCAAAGTGTGCCCAACGACATGTGTTGAGTGTAGTGATTTTAGGTCAAAGAATCACACTCACCACCATCACTGTGAGTACTGACTATGACTACCATGTCATGGTTCCATGTGTCAAACTCACGGTGGGTCTGTCCGGTACACTTGTTCTCTAACAAGTACCTATGTGTTTGGTTTGATATCTCTATATCATGACTAATGAGATTCTGTCATCAACCAACACCACAATCTAGTTTTGTGTGTCATTGTTGTCTATCTACCTTCCACAATGACATCCGACTAGGTACATAACAAGAATGTACAAACTCTTAGCATCTGTATGATCTCATCGTTCAGGTCTTGAACCTGAAGGAATACATCATTGAGTACTGTCATTCTCTAGACATTCAATATGTTCTATCACTATCTCATATGACTGAACCAGAAAGAATTGGAAGCTTGCGTTTGATGTTTATCAAATCAATCTTAATGTATCCCACCAATCATCCCATGATTGGCTCTCAGGGCATACATACCAACACGCTCACACCTGCCAAACAATGACGACCTTGCGGTCCCGAACGCCTTCTTACTGCTGTATTGGCCTCTCGCGATTCCACTTATCGTGATCCCTATTTCTCCTCCGTGAGAATAGAGCATCAACATGGGAAGTCACCCCTTGCCCTCCTGCGGATGGAGAGGCTAGGACAACCAGTGGTGCGTCTATCCCTAGCAGTTGGGGTTTGAGGCACAACATCTATGATCTTCGTGCTCCTCTCCGTCGACCTTTACACCGATGGTAGCAAGAAGGGACGGCTGGAGTGACATCTTGGCATGGCACCATAGTCTATACAGGACGGGGAGAAGAAAAGTGCCATGACGTGAAGGGAAAGCAAATCAAGGAGAGGTAAGGAAGGGGAGACTAGGGTTAGATGGGAAGGGGTTTATAAGTAACAATGAAGGCTAGGGTTTGAGGTCGTGCCCCCCCCTTCCGTTACCCAATCTGGGTGGAGGCGGGGAAGCTTTTTCTAAGCCGCCTTGCTAGTTTCCTGAAGAGGAAGGGGAGGAAAGAACAAGCACTTTGGCCACAATTTGATTTGGGCCTATGTAGGCTGGCCCAATAGAGAAAAAGGCATAAAAAGAGCTAAGAAAGGGCATAAATTTCCAATTTCATGGTATCACAACTTAGACTCCGAAGGTCCAATCGATGTGGCTTTTATATCACTAGAAAGGTGATTTAGCCCTTCTCCTGCATGGAATACAGTAGAAGACACAATGTTCATACTAATAAGGCTCAATCTCATATGCAAGATGGATACATAATAAGTCACCGTCATAGTTCAAAACACAATGAAATGCCACATTTAGTTAAAAGTGAACATTGATGTGACTAAATTGGAGTCGCACGACCATCAAAATATGAATTGGACATTTGATTGAGTAAGATGCTACTTGGTGCGAGAGAAAGGGAACAAGATAGGAGAGAGGAAAATCAGGTTTTCGCACATCATCCCGTGATAAATAAGAAAGGTGTGACATCAGTTCTTCATCCGAACATTAGGATATTGGCGCCCATCGCCCCCACATATTCAAAAATATATGTTCCAGGAATACCCATGGGAAGACTTGTTTCACCATTCAACAACTACTGACACTGATGGATCTATGGTCAGGGCACTACATGATGAGATTCCACTTGATTAATTAGTTACATTACAATATTCTTTTAGTATCAACCAAGTTTCAAACATGAATTATAGCAGATGCTATAAAGGAAGGAGTGGTACTTTGAAGTTGTTTGGAACATTTTGAATGTACATCACTTGGGATCTCAGTCCCTTATCACAATATTGGGAATTCTCATCCCTTCACATCATCATCATCATGATTATTGAATATGGGTATTCAAACCCTTAGATCATCACTGAACATTGTTACCACTTATCAGGTAACTATTACCTCTAGGTCCTCAGACCAAGGTATACATGATACTTGTTGCACAAGCATCTCACATGGTTCACAAGGACCATTTAAACATCTTGTCACCTCTCACTAGGAAATAATTATTCACATTTCTCACAAAGCCTATTAAACATCTTGTCACCTCTCACTAGGCAACAATTATTCACATGGCTCACAAGGCCCATAAAGCATTTTACTTGTTATACAAGTATTTAACATGTTTCAAAAGGCTTATTCAATAAGATAAATACAACCTTCCCATTATTAGGGTTAGGGTATCCCTTTATAGTCGAATAGGGTTTCAAGTTCATATTATCAATCCAAACCCTAATTCATTGCTCCACACATCTAGGAGCATACATTGATATCATAAGTATTCAATCATACTTATTTATTCCCATCATTTATCATTAAATGATTATTAAAACAAAGTATGAGTTTCTCTCTCATCCTCACTAGGATGTTGATTACACAATACTTTATTAACTTGGCTTAACCCTTTCTTAGGGTATATTAGCCTACACTTATCAAAGTGCATTAAACTCATTACATCTCAATGTAACAATCGACATGACACACTCCTTGTGTTACTCACCCAAGTATACTGGATTTAAGGTGCTGGATGTGGTATTTATCAAGCCTTGATGTATCACTTCCCTCATCACTTTTAACTTATTTAAGTTCATAAACTTATCTTGTATTAGGGTATATCCCATCCTAATACTTTATGCACTAACACATCACAATTATCCTATAGTGTATTGGCCATAAGTCACACATTTGAATTACCCAACTATCATCAAGTGATATGGACTCGTCTCGAATTAATGCATTGTTGATATACCATTATCAACCACTTTAGGTGTTTCACCTATCAAGGTATTAACCACACCATTACTTGGTGTAACACTCATCACTCGTAAGAGTGTTTTACTCTCACCTTTACAAGGTGCATCAGATTAAATCATGTATGTCAAGTTGAACACATGTATTGGGTTAGGTGTACATTGCACTAGACATCATCATATACCTCATACCCTTACCCATCAAGGTATCAACCTTACAAATCATATGGTGTATCACCTTCACCATACATGACTGTAATGTCCTCACCTCTCTTGAAGATATTGGCTACACCATACTTTAGTGTATTGGCCATCACATGTTCTAGGGTATTAGCCACCTTAACACTTTTGTCATCTAGTGTATTGGGTTACCCACCATATTGTTTTAGAGATGGGTGCTCAACATCATATCATCCAAGAGGTGTATGCTTATCCCAATATCCGTTTAGAGGTGTATGCTTTCTACCCGTATCACTTTAGAGGTGTATGTGTGCTTACCATATTGGGAAAAGAGGTGCATGCTTGCTTACCATATCACTTTATAGGTGTATGTGTGCTTACCATATCGGGCAAGAGGTGTATGCTTTCTTACCATCTCACTTTAGAGGTTTATGTGTGCTTACCATATCGGGAAAGAGGTGTATGCTTTCTTCCTTATCACTTTAGAGGTGTATGTGTGCTTACCATATCGGGAAAAGAGGTGTGTGTGCTTCACACCATACCCTTTAGAAATATGACATCATATAGGTAGTGGAAACAAAAATTTTACTAACATATTTCCCATTAACCAACAGATTACATCAATAACTATGCAATAGAAAGAATGGTTTCACAAAGATATACCCAGTCCTAGAGCAAGTCTAGCAAAAATCCTTGTCGATGGAGATGTGCACTCTATCCTGGATGGTGTCTATGCATCTCCTGATTGCATTGGAACTCGTTTGACTACTCCTCCATGGATAGTAGACTCGAACGTCATCTTATATAGAAACACCTCTCATCATGAACTTCCATCAGTCCTCCTCCTCCTTAACGACGGGTAAAGGCCACCTCTCCTCTAGATAAGTCCACACGGACCAACTAGAACTCTTATCGTCCTTCTAGAACAGATAGGAAGGAGTTGTCTCTCCTGTTGGTGTACTAGACACCAACCTACTCTCCCACAAGAATTATCCTTAGTTGTTCTCTCCTGTAGCTATCCCTCCCTAGTAAGGTAGGATTTGCTTGGGCTCTCTTGGTTACCACAACCAAAGAAGACAATAATTGTTAGAGCGACTAATTATGAGAAGCCCCCAATACCCCTATATTTATAGGTAGGGATAGGGCCAAGGTTCCCAATTTGTACAGAAATGGAACAGAACAGAAGAGCTCAATTTTTTACAACAATTCTGGAACCTTGTTAGCATGCGATAGCCTAAATTGATGTCTCGTAACTGAGACGGTCGTCTTGCATGCAAGACAGTCATTTCCTGATGTTTCCCAATCACATGGTGTTTCCTAATCACACATGAATTTTCAATTCAAATCCAATAAATGCTCAACATGACGTCAACACTAATCCTTGATGTAATCAAATTTCTCCATGAACCAGTCATCTCACTCTCGCGAGATGGTCGTCTCACGACCACGATATAGTTGTCTCATAAATTTGAAATAGTCATCTTGACCATGAGACTATCGTCTCACATAAGTGAAATTTGTGGCCAAAAACACTCCACTGTGGCCAATATCACCTTTCTAGGCTGATATCAACTTGCTATGGCCAATACCAAAGGCCTATGCATGATACCACTACACCTATGCACGATACAAAGACCTATGCACGATATCTTAGAGCAAGGAGGTGGTAGGATTTGATTGTGGGTTTTACCCTACTCTCAATGGAACTTTTTGTGTTGTTAATCAAGGGATGTCTAGGGTTAGATGGTGACTTTCTCTAGAGCAAAAATCAAGGACTTCATAGGTGGTTTATTCAAGGTGTTTACTTATGTAAAAAACCAATGGTCTTACCTTTTAAACATCTAATGGTTTTGGGTGAGATTGAGGTATGGTGATATGGATTGAATGATGATGGAACAAATGGAGGATTACCCTTAATAAGGTAGTCCTACCTATTCACTCATATGAATAGAAGGGATGATAACCATGTTTTGTTGATATGTAACCATAATGAGGTATAGCTTGTTATACCTAGCTTTAGTATAATCCAACCATGGTAATTGGGTATGAATAGTCCTTGAATGATTAATACAATCATGGAGTACTCTATTACTATTGTTGAAACCCGAGTATGCTATAACCCAGTGGTTATACCTTGATTTATGTGTGGGTTCATACTTAAGAATAATATGGAATGTGATGGTGATGCTTCACCTTATGCATCCATGATCCAATGGGGATGTTGTGAGTTAGGGTTTGGGTATGAGTGTTGATTAGTAACATTGATATAATTTATCATGTTGAACCTAACTCTAATGCAAATAGATAAATATGAGTATTCATGTTTATCATTCTTATATGATGAAATGATGGTAGAATAACATCCTTAACATGATCATAACCTTAATGTGTTCATTGGTGGTTATGATAGACACATGGTTGATACTTTCTTATGCTAAACATGTGCATTATGAATATGATGAGTGCTAATCATATCTATATTACTTGGATGTTGATGTAATAAAGGAATACTCTTAATGTTAATATAGCCCTGCTATGATTGTTTATGAATACCTCCTAGCTCATTATTGCAATATTGTGTTGATCTGGTGTATTATATGTAAGTGATGTTGTTGAGCCTTGTTATAAGGCATAGAAAGATAATGATGATCTTGTAGGGAATAGTATGATGGTCTTAATGACCTTTGGGCATGGTTGAGCCCTGAATGAGGTGTAATCCTCTTATGTTGATAAGGGTTGATACCCTGTGATATAGTGGAAATGATTTATATCTTGTGATAGTATGATGACTAGTGTGGTCTCATAAATGGCAAGTGAATAGTACCATGTGATGATGAGAGGAGAAATTATGTTTCACACATTTTATATCTTTTGAAGTTGTGATATTTATATGCCTTTTAGAAGTGAATTAGGGTTTGTATGTCCACTTGTTTGATGCAGCCTTAATTCACCCAATTGGCATAACTTATCAAGTGAAACTCTAATCATGTAGTGCACTGTGCCATAGATCCATCCGAGTGTCAGAACTTGCCAGATGGTGAAATGAGTATTCCTAAGGGAAACTCGGAGCACATACAGATGAGTATGTGGTGTGCTTGTCATCTTGAATTCAAGTGCTTAGGGAGGATGACTGCAGTCATACCTAGCCCTTAGTTTGAGAACAACTATGGTCGTTTCTCGGTGATTATATATGTGATGATATTGGAGGACAATTGCGGTTGTACCTCGGATGGTAGGGTATGCGTACCCACCTCCTTTCACTAGTGTTGTGACCTATACCAAGGAAGGACTGTGTTGTTAGAAGCTTGACCTTATGTGTCACTGTGGCAGACCCATACTGACCGGGGGCGAAGAAGATCTTAGGAGTCCGACTCTTCCTAGATCTTATATGGTACTAATTTCAACTTAGCAGTGGTCAATTGGATTTTGAGTGGTATCCTCAATTTCCTCAGGGCATAATAAAAGATGTAATACAACCGTATAAAATATCTATTTAGGGTTATACATGACGCTTCACATTGGATGATAACCTTGTTTGTTTTCTTTACATAAAGATGATGCTTAGTGAAATTAAGAGATAGTAATTATACTTATGTTGTGGATATGCATAAGATTGTAAATTTGTACATATAGTAGTCATGCTTATGTTGATATATATACTGCTACTGCTGATTATAATTATGATGCTAGCTATATCATGTTGTTAGTTATGTTTAGCATGCTAGCCATGCCTCTATATTTAGAAATGCATTTACTGCTAATCATGATATGCAAATACTCGTGCTTATGTTGATAGCTTTGCTTATGATATTGATCTGTTCAAACTGTTAGACATGCTAATGTTGTTAGATATGCTTATGATGCTAAACTTGTTCATGTTAATAAAGATAATATGCCACTAGACTTGCATATGCTAGTTATGCATATGATATTGAATCTCTTATATGGTTAATAAGGAAAATGATGATAGTCAGCTTGATGATGATAATTGTTATCAACTCCTTTATGTATTTTGTTAATCATCAGTGTTGTTGAGCCTATTTGTTATATATGATTAAACGACTTAAACTATCTCATTACCTAAAATGTTGTAATTAATAAGCATTGTTGGAGGTTATATCTCTTGCTGGGACATGGGTCTCACCCTTGTGGTTCACCACATTTTTTTAGGTAATCAAAAGTGACAAAAACAAACATGTCACAGCAAAGAGGAGCTTTAGTAATGAATCTTTGAGGAAGTTGATTAGATGTCTAGTGTATCGTAGAGTCATCCTTGTACTCTTAGGTCTGGGCATGAAAAGTTTGTATATGATGTTTCAAACGAATCCGACTTTTGTTAGCATATTAATGCTTGTTTGTGGCATATGAATATTGTTCTCCTATGTATATATGTTGTGGCTAAGGAAAGAGAACAATTTGTGTCAAACTCTTGGCATAGTATCGATATAAGAGATGTTGGGCTCTCATGCAAATGTTTTTGAGTGGGTGTTGACATTGAAATCAGTTTTAATTTACCCATATATTTGGGTATGTGATTATTTAGTGATTGATTGTGTTTTATATTTTGAGTAATCTCATTTAGTGTAACGAGTTCTCACAAGTTGGTATCAGAGCTTTAGGTTCATTGAGTCTATAGGGACACTAGGACTTAGGACTAGGATGATGTCAAAATTAGGAATATGACATAAAAATATGGTGCATACTGCCTAATATCAGTATTTGGGTGCCCTTGCCAAGTATTCAATTATTGAAGAATAGGTAAGTATGGAACTCTTAGATTGTTATCTTTCTGATTACTATGATCAAGTAATCATTTTGAGACAATCTAAAGAGCATAACGGATAAGAAATCATGGTGTGAATATCTCAATCCTACCTTAAAGAAGATGAGAATTGCATCATTATCTATCAAAACTTGAATGTTTGGTAACTATAAAAGAAATATACAATGCCATGAAATCTAAATCTGAATACAAATAAGGAAAAGAGGAGTTCTTGAAGATGTGATTCAAGAAGATAATAAAGTAAAAGACACATAAGTCTATGCTTATAAAGTGATTTAAGGTATGAAATCCACATAAGATGGAGAGAACTCCAATGATAAGTATATAATGAGAAGTTAAATGAGAACAATGACAAAGGAATAAGGTGGAACCTGAGTTAATCTTAGACCAACCTATGTGTGTAAGAAAGTGTTAATGTAAAATAAGCATGGCATTTGAAAGAAATTAAGATGGATGATCCATGTTTAATGAATAAAATGTGGAATATGATGATTTTCCTATTGATAAGTGGTTGAAAAACATAATAAAATAAGAGAACATACCCAAGTGGGATAAATAGTCATAATGGAAAGAGTATTGAGATATGTTAATCATGATGACACCTGTGTTAATGGAAAGGAATCCAAAATGAAAAAGGTAAAATGATACATAAGAAGTTGAACCTGCATAATGAAAATAGAATTGGTTACCTTTTTACTAGTGACCGTCGAACAATGTTGCTATGATGTGGAAAGTGTGTTCCCCTTTGTGTCTTTCCTTTCTAGGGAACAATTTTCAAGTGGATCGTTGCCACTTGGTATGTGTGGATTCATTGTAAACATGAGGGTGGATAGCTTATTATAGCATAAGGTTGTTTGGACTATGGTTCCAAGATCATAAGGTTTGTGATGATTTTGCTTTTGAGCCTTCCAATAGTTAGGAAGACTCCTCTTATATGTCTTGATATTTGTTATGTTGGTAAAATTAGATGATATAAGGATGTGAGTTGCTTATAGAACATGAGGTGGATACCAAGGTAATGAATCCTAGTATCCAAGATGTATCAATAATATGAGAAATATGTGAAGGTTGGAGATGTTTATTAAGTGAACATTCCAAGTATTCCTCTTCCATAGAGAGAGAGGGAGAGAGAGTTAACGATGGCCCTCTAAATGTTGTTTGGAAGAAAAAACAAAAGTGATTCTATAATGTTGTGTATGGTACAGTGATAGTTGGGCAAGACCACTATTAAGGATAAATTCTTTATTGGTCAATAGTTATGTGTGTCGTGCTCCTTTAAGATAAACCAATGATCAAATATCAATGCATAAGAGTTAGATTGGATGACATAATTCACGTGACCATGATGAGTTTATGGTTATGTCCTTCAGATTAACCAAAGTACAAATAGAATTTATGAATAGGAGGAATAGAGTGTTCCAGTCATGTCATACAAGTTATATCAAGATTTGAATGATGACATGTCAAAGTATTTCAAATATGGTCAAAAATATGATCAATATTTCTTCAACAACCTTAGGGTTGTCGAAGCAACAATAGCTATGAGACAAGTTGAACAAGAGTGAGATGGGGTTGATTAAATTTCTTTATGGGATCATGATATGTCTTCTAAGTAGGTTGTGTAAATCCTAGTTAGGTGAAGATAGTGTTTTTGTTTCACCCCTAACAAGGTTTACTAGGAATGGTGTTTCCTTGTATGGAATGACATATGAAAGTATCAGCATTTCTTTTGATGCTGAAAAAGAACTGACAAGAGTTCTAGTGTTAGTGTATAAACAAAAAGGATGGATACATTGCCTTTTTTATGCTTCAAAGAATGGTGTGGGACACATGCCATGATTGGTAAAAAGCTATCAAGTATGACTTTTGAGTAATGTGTTGATACAATAGATATAATTTTAGGATGATATCTAGAATTTAAAGTAGAACATTACTACTAGAGTTGTACAGATGACACAACACGTTTCTACATTCCATGTTGAGAATGTCTTCTTAGGTGGGGGTTTTTGTGCTGACCCAAGATGAGATATGTACGAATGATGTGACATCACCATGATATGGAAATAACCATGTGAAGGTAATAGGATGAGGTGCAAAGGAAGTACCCATCTTTGTTTACCTTGGATTTTGGGCGTGAAATATGTGTTAGGGGCTTATAGTTGTAAGGCCCCTAAACTTTCTTAATGAGTTGAATGAGATTAATTTTCATAATTTAATTCTTATAACCCTAATATAATCTTTTGATATTCTTTGAAATCATAATACAAGCTTAATTTTCAAATTTGGTCCAATTTGGACACTGTTTGAGCAAGTTCTGCAATTTTATGCACATTTTGGACTTTTCTACAATTTACCCAATTAAGAGGTATTCTTTGTAATTTATCACTTGAATTATGTTCTTTGGAAATTTGCTAATCATTCTTGAGCTTTTTGAGCCATGGGGCACCTATTTAAACCTTGGTTTGAAGGTGTTTTCTCCAAGGGTATTTTAGGGTTTACCCCTTCACGGATGAGCTACCTTTAGTAGCTATCAACTAATGAATTATGTGATTGGCTGGGAAATTCGAAAAAGGAAGGCAAAGCAGGTCTATAAGGACTGGTTCAGGATGTGCTTGTGTGTGTTCTTGTATATTCTTAATAGTTTAAGGTCATAGAAACATGGGGAAGCTACCTTTACACCTCATGCTTGCTTCCATCCTTATCCATGGGCTATATTTACCTCTTCCTTTCCCAAGTACGAAACTATGCTTGCTTTCTCTTTCCTTTAACCTGGATCAACGACTCCCCTCTGTTTGATATGGAATCAAGTGCTCTGAGGTAGAATATAACCTCTTTTTGGAGAAGAAGGTCTCCTAGAGCTCCATGTAGCCCTACCTAGGGTTTCTAAGGTCATCTTCTATGGATTTCGAGCAAGGAAAGCTATTTTCTTCCTTCCTTCTCCATTTCTCTGCTCTTTTCCTTCCTTAGACCTTCCTCCAGGTTGGAACCTTGTTGTTCCATGGTAGAATTTGCTCTAAAGCTCTAAAACCCTACCTTTCTTGCTCCTTATGCTTAGGGTTTGCTCATTTGATGAAGAAAGGTGCTAGATGGACGAATTCATAGCTTATTCTTGGATTTTATACCCTAGATGCTCGCGTGTGGGGTTTCATCTTCTCATTAGAGGCAAGTTTTGTAACTTTCTCCATGTTTATTGCTTACCATAAGCTTACTAGCTCATGTTCTTGCTTGAAAATAATGATTTATGCACTAAAAAGCTATGATTGACTTGGATTTAAATTTTTATAATGTTCCCTATTCTGATTTCAGTTCTAGATGAACCTGTGATCATGTGTACATTATTCCTAAGGTATAATATGACTTGGATTAGGTTGTTTTCACAACCTATGGTGCTAAGCACCTATCAAATAATGGTCAATTTTAGGGTTTAAAGCTGATTTCTTCTATAAACCATGACCTGATGTTGGTATCATTGCAACAACCCTATGGTGTTGTATTGAGAACAACCTATGTTTGTGATCAATGGTGTCAAATGATGGTGACAACCTATGGTCACCCCCTTAGGTTAGGTTTTGTACCAATTATAAGTTTAATGTTTGATGAATGCATATTCATCATGATTTAAAGTCGCCATCTTGAGCTTAATTCGACGCAATACATTCATTTTCATCTACTAAATCTTACAAAATGCAAGATTGATTAATTTATTAAATTATCAAGGTTATTAGCTAGGCTTATATCAATTTCATGCAGATTATGTTGGTCACGGTAAGTGTGAACCTTCAATTGGGGCTTACTTTCACTCAACCCTAGATCTACCTTCACTCAAGATCCTCTCACCCTTGGTCTTGACCAAACGGTCTTGACCAAATGATCTTGAACATTCAGTTTTACCCATTCGGTTTGGACATCATTTGGTCTCCACCATATTTCGGTCTCAAAACTGTGAGCTTCCTACACCATCAGATCCCCGATCTATGGTCCTCATTCACCCCCTCCTATCATTCTACCCTAACAGTTTTCCTCTTTCATATGGTCTCAACATTGTATGGGCAGTCGCCTACCCAAGACCGCATGGAACCCTGATTGTGCCTCTGCTAAACCTGCTTCCTGACACACCTGTTTCCTCTTCCTCTGTCTTCTTTTTCCTTCCGCTATGACCTGCTACCATAGGCCTGCAACCACATCCATCGACTACCTGCTCAACTATAGAAATGATCACCTCCGAGCTGCCTTCCTCCGCAACACCTTTCTCACTTTCCCAAGCCTGCCTCTACCATCCACGACACCAAATATCTCTACCACAATGACCCCCTTTCTTCCTCCCCTTCTTCATTCCTGCCATAGACCACCACCTGCAAAACCTAACCCTCAATGCCCTGCACCGCCCCCACCTCTCTCACGGTCCTGGTCTCTACCATCCACACGGTTTCGAGACTGTGTGGCAGCAAACGATCTTCGAGACCGTATAGCCTTCACTCACCAGCAAGACCGATTGGAGGCATACCCCAAATTGCGTGGATATTGAAGACCGTTAGGCCTGCATGATCGTTAGGCTAGGAATGTGAGATGCTGAGAATGTGAGACCACGTAAGTCCTAGCGGTTTGCATGACCGTTAGGCCAGCAGGGACGCCAAGAGCATTTGGACAAGGTCGTGAAGATCCCAAGACTGATTGAAGTCGAGATCGTTTGGAGGCCAAACACCATTTGGATGAGAGGCACGAGACCGTTTGTCAATGACAGGCCGCAGACCGTGAAGAACCAGAGGCAACCAAGACCTTTAAGTCTCCAAGACCATTTGGATGAGAGTCCTCAAACCGTTAAGAAAAAGCAAACGGTCTTTGTTTAAACTCAAAACTGTGAGGAAGTATTAAAATTCCAAACTGTGAAAATTGCAAGGGGGTCCAAAACACAAAGACCCCATTCAAGCCTATAAATAGGACCAGCAGGGTCCTAATTTGAGGGATCAGACCCAGGATGCTGACAGGCTACCTGAACATAGGTTCGGTCCACGTACATCCACACCATTGCCACTTCACCTGCTGCTCTTGCTGCGAGCAAGGAGATTGAGAAGAGAAGGAAGGAGGAGAGAGAAAGATTGCCCAGTCTATCTTAGCATCCCTCGTTCCTCGTCCAGATTTGCTCTGACACGGTGTAGAAGATTGCATCATCTTCACCGAGCTACGATCACCTTCTTAATCATGCTCATGACGGAATCTTCCCTCTCTCTTATTATTCTTGTTCCTCGCATCATGAGTGAGTAGTTCCTTTTTGCTGGGGTGCAGGGACTAGCCCCGCTGCCCATGCTTTCATTTCTTTTCATTTTAGCATTCCAAGGCAATGTATATAACTTTTTGTTTCATTGTTAATCGTCGATGATTGATTATAGCTTGATCACCTGCTTGCTTTTACCTTGTTCTTCCCTATGTTGCGAGAACTTCAATATGTAGGATAGGATGTCGATTAATGTGGTTGACTCCCAAAATAGAAATAGAATGGGATTCCTTGAGGTCGTATGTTATGACCCACTCCATGATTAACTAGTAAGTACCTCGATTAGTGCTAAGAATCTTGTTAAACATCAAGGATAATCAAAATAAGCTAATATGTGAATCAATAGTTGAGATTGAATCATCTAAGGTAACTAATGACAATTGTAGTGTTAATTGTTGAGTTAAGTTAAATGCCAAGATGCAATTGGTGCTTTGACCAGTTGTGATAAGATACTAATTGTGATTTTGTGCTTTGAGGTTGTAGAGAATCCCATGCTTGAAAGTTTGCAAGAGAAATTACTTGAATCAGACATTCGAGGCAAATGTTATGACCGTTTCAAGGATTTTGGACCTGGTTGCAATTTTCCCAGTAATTGATTTTGTTTTTCTTTCTTTCTTTAAGAGGGTCGGCTACTCCTCTCTTCTTCCTTATTTCTTCCCCGATAGAACAGTAGGAAACCGCTTTAGAAGCGGCACACAGCAGGGATCCACAGAGGACGATGGGCAGGGTGATTAGGGCTCCTTGAGCCAAGCTTCCACAACGCCTACCTTCCTTTCCCCTTCCCCTTCCCCCTCTACCTTCCCCTCTTCCTCACCTCTACTAGCAGCACCAACGCCTACGGCGTCCCCCCCCCCTTGTAGCTGCGCCAGTAGCAGCATCTGCAGAGCCACGATCAAGTAGCAGGGTGCCAGCCAGAGGTCATTTTAGTGCAGCCAACTCCTCCAATCATCGGCGTTGAGCTCGTCCTTGAGGGCCTAGCAGCAACCAGCAGCCCTGCCACCCTGTTGCTTGGCCTACGGCCAGTTTGCTTTGCAGCAGCAAGCTGCTGCGTATGGCAACAACCAGGGGGCTTTTTGGGTCTGCCCATCAGGTCTATGCTTAATCTGAAGCCCTACCTTAGATTCAGTTTCCAACTAAGTTCAAATTTAGATTTGTGCATGATGAAACCATGCTACTATCAAGTTGCAGGAACAACGTTTTGATCGGCCGAATTGGGTGTGATTCGGCCGAGTTTCTTTTATAGGAAATCGAGCAGTGTTCTGATCGGTCGAGTTGCAAGCTGATCGGCCGAGTTTCCGGTTGGTCGGCTGAGTTTCAGAATTGTGAGTGGCAGTTCATTCAGTAATCATTATTAAACTCAATTTAAGTGCTTAAATGCTTCTATGTTAATTGGTATAACTCCTAGATAGTGTAGCATATACAATAGAGTATGATAGATTCATTGGAATTTGAAATATGTGATATGATTGATGAAAATGATGGAATTTTATGTTTTACAGTTGCAATGTATATGCTGATTAAAGACGGTTGTTTAGCATTGAATCTGGATAAGTGGTATTGAGTCATGTTTAAAGATGACAAAAGATATATATGTGTTTAAAATGATGTTCAGAATGTGAAATAAGTATGAAATGTGTTATTCCTGTTTAATGGTTTATATGTTAATCAGTTAATAGACTTAGGTGCCCTAACACCGTAGAACCCCTTTGAGAGGTCTGCACCAGGGGGGTGAAACTCATGTTCAACAATAACTGTGCAGCGTCACGGTGGCACGAGGATAGAGAGAGGTAGTGTTCAACAATAATCCGTGCGTGTGTCACGGTGGCACTGGAGTAAATAGGGGTTATTCAACATTAATCCGTGCTTGTGTCACGGTGGTAACCCGGTAAGACTCTCCGCCTGTGTGCTCAGGTTAGAGGAGGAGTCTAGAGTTCACTCTTTTGAGAGTGTAGTGAGGCCTTGTGAGCCTGAGGTCTTGTGAGCCTGAGAGTCCTGCAGCAGACCAGGGCTGGCAGTCAGACTTAGCATTTCCCGGGTGTGTCGCTAAGTCTTGTACGGTGGGATCGTAGTTCTCTACGGATCTTTATATGCAGAGTACAATGCATATGATTAGGGCATAATAAAAAAAAAATATGAATCACATAGGATCGTAGTAAATTTAATATGTTAAGAGATTTGAACTTCTATGCCAATTCTCTATAATTGTTTAATTATTTAAGACAGCTGATGTTGCGTAGAAATGTGATTGTTATCTATAAATCTGTTATGTCATTAGAACTACCCTATTTAATACTGCACTTATGCTTTATTTCAATTTTATATAATTGATGAGTTATTTAGTGATAGCTAAATGAAATGCTATTCACTGAGCGAGTAGGCTCATCCCTCTACTCAAACATTTTCAGGTCAATATCAACAACAGGAATCTGAAGGATCTTTTCATCCTAACGCTTAATCATAGAAGGTATATGTAGTTAGTCTAGCTAGAGGTCTCTTAGTCCTTTCCCCTCGATCCTTGGAACATGGTGTGGGTGAGAGAGAATGTGTATGTGGAATGTGTATAAAGATGTAAATTAATTGGTATGCTTTACCTTATGTCGAATAATGTAATATGCTGTAGACTTTGTTTATATTTCTAGTCAGTTTAATAGAAATGCTTCTACAGTTTGTTTAGCTTTAGTTTACAGCATAAATCTGGTTAACTTTTTAATGTCTTTAAAACGTTTTAAAATGTGATGAGTGGTTGGCTTGTGTGTAAATCCCATCTGTCGCGCCCTAATCTCGTGGTTTGTGGTTAGTGTGAGATCGGGGCGTGACATTTTGGTATCAGAGCGTAGGTTGAGTACATAGTTACTCAGAACAGATCAGGGGATGATAAGATACCAATAGGGTCAAAAGATAAAGTAACAAGCTTATGTTGAATCGTTAAGAATCATTAGGGTCAAAAGATAAAGTTATAAGTGAGGCAAATAAGAAGTGATGTGTTTCTAGCTCTGGGAAGTCTGAGTGTTTAGATACCCTGGCCAGGTGTCTAAATACTTAGATTGACCAGTATCAAGCTACTCTGTTTATTCTTCTCTGGATCCCCTGGCCAGGTATGCAGAGGAAGGATAGGCTAGAGAGAAACTCTAGAAATCTTAGGGTTATGAGATAAGGAATTAATGTATGAATAAGAGATTAAATATAGGATGTGATATAACTCTTACTTTATATTGCTTATTTGATTGAAGATCACTAGAAACGCTTTTATATGCATGAATTTAGATTTGCAGTTTGTACAATAAATATGATTGTCTTATATTGTTGTGACATGAAGTGAATTATTTAGTGTTTATATTCTTTGTATTAAAAGAGACCAAAAGTTATGTTTAAATGAGTTTGCCTTAGGTGGATGTTCTTTCCACATATTTGAGATTAATAAGAGTTGGTTATTCCTGAGTAGCTCTTGGCTTCAGAACTACAGGTTCGGCCTGGTCCGACTGGAAAGATGTGTTACTAGGATCTAACGACTGTTATTGAGAATATAATGAAAGTAGACTCTGGATAATTTAGACATGCAACATAGTAAGAATGTACATACGTTAAGATGTTGAGATATAAGGGAAAAATTAGAGCAGCTAAGAAGTAGCTGGAATCGATATCGAGGCCCAATGTTGAAGCCTCATATGAGAAATCATTAATTGGAAATTAAAGAACATGATATAAGGTTCAGATTAAAATTAATGATTTGTATTATATGAACTCTAAATATGAGAATATGGTAAAGATATGAGAATAGTATGTAAGGGCTAAGATAGTAATAATTCACCCTGGAATGGATCATGTAATAAAATGAAATACTTTATTGTACTTCTTACATAGAAATAAAGAGCCTTTGGAAGAGCAACATGATATACATGAAGAAATGTGTAAATTAGAAAATGAATCATATATGGTGCATAACTACCATGGTAGAGACGTTTAAGTAAGTAAAATGATGACACACAATATGATGATGAAACCCTAGCAGGGTAAATTGAGAATGTAACTTATTTGGATGTTCAAGTAAGAGGAAGGAAATTCCAGTGATAAGATAAGGAAGACTTGAGTAAACTTATGAGATCCTAACAGTGAGGGTGTCGGTCGAGTTATGAGTAGGACAACTCGACCGAATCTGCTGCAGACTGCAATATAGTAGTGCACTGTTTGATTTTTATTTATTTATTGGTAAATAGAAATGATCTCAAATTTTTACTGGAGGTCTGCAACTTCATTAGGTATAACATATAAAATTTCCAGAATTTTTGGAACTTGTTTTAGCTATTTCGTAAGCAAATTACAGAAACTATTGTGAAAACTGAATTTTCAGCCAATATAATTAAAGTTGAGTGTTGGGTTAATATGCAATTGACCCAAGCAGCTCAAATTGATCTATATGATCGACCACACACACACACACAATAATGCTATGTTATTGATAAGGACCAAACCCTAGAATGATTAGAGTTGAAATAGTTCAAGGGATGTCGCTAATGATTTGACCTTGAATACTAGCGTCTCTATAAAACAAAATCATGAGATTTGCTCTATGAAAAGTGAATTAGTATTGATAGTAACCTAGGGTTTAAAGGTAGTTAATCTAAAAGGTATATAAACAATATGAAAATGATTCAGAGAAAAGAGTAAGATACAAATTTAAAATGTAACAAGTGTGTTTGAAACAAAAGGAGAATTACTCGTCACATGAACTGGAATTAGTTGTTGTAGATCATGCTCATAAGACATGACGTTACTATCCTTATGGTGAGGTGTGCCAGGTGTTTATAGATCATAAGAGCTTGAAATATACCTTTACCCATATGGATCTGAATCTTAGATAGCGGAGACGATTAGAATTGATTAAGGATTATGATATAATGATAGACCATCATCCTGGAAAAGTGAATGTGGTAGCAGATGCCCTCAGCAGGAAGTTAGGTTCAACAACTGATGCATACTCTATGGCATGCTTCAAGAGAGACCTGCTAGTAGAAGTGTGAAATTTGAACCTAGGCATAGGGGTGACAAAATAGAGCGGTTTGATTGCACAGATGCAAGTCCAACCTACTTTTTTAAGATTAGATCAAGGAACCTTAGCAGAGTGACAGTGGGTTGCGGCAGATCGTGCATGACGTAATAGGGGGAAAGACCAGAGTTCAAGTTTTTAAATGATGGTGTGTTGTATTAGCATGATATGTTGTGTACCTCGAGACAGTGATTTGAAAGAACAAAATTCTTGAGGAGGCACATGCATCGATGTATACTATGCATCCAGGTAACACTAAGATGTACAGGAATCTCAAGGAATTATACCGGTGGTCAGGTATAAAAAAAAAAACGACAGCTACCTTGTAATCTTTTTCTATGCCTGATTGGAAATGGGAACATATCACAATGAATTTTTGTGGTAGGGTTACCCAGGACACCTAGAGGTTATGACACGATATGAATGATTGTGGATAGACAAATTTAGTCTGCTCTCTTTCTTCATATTAAGTCAACCTTTGATATCTCAAAACTTGACTAAGATATATATGGATGAAATAGTTAGGTTGCCTGGTAATCCAGTTTAAATCATATCATATTGAGATCTTAAGTTCACATCTAGGTTGTGGAAATAGTTGCATCGTGCTTCAGGCACAAAGTTAAGATTCAGTACAATCTTTTCACCCGCAGACGGATGGTCAGTCTGAGAGAACCATTCAGACTTTTGAGGACAGGCTGAGAGCATGTGTTTTGCTTTTCAGTGGAAGTTGGGAAGAACATTTAAGCCTTATAGAGTTTGCATGAAGCTTGGTTTGGCCATGTCACCATTTCAGTCTTGGTTTGGCCTTGTATGAAGCTCTGTATGGTAGAAAATGTAGATTGGACCAGTGAATTTACATAGTTCATCGAAACCCAAATTGTTTAGTGTGAATGTTGAGAATAGAAATACACAACTGATAATGATATGGTTTGGGTATGAACCTAGACAATATAGATTTGGTAAATCATCAGGTGCATGATTTCAAGAAAATACGATAGCATTAAAATATGCAAATAAACCTAGTTGCATGCTTCCTGTTATGATAATGTGTGTGACTTAACACTTATATGAATTGGCACATTACTCTGAAATATTACTAGAAATTCTCAAGAACTATTAATTATTTGTGTTATGATACGTAAACAACTCTTAATTGAGTTATGTGATGCACAAACTAGGATTTGGGTTAATGTGCATGTTCTTCGAAAAATTTCAGATAATTGATAAATATTACAGATGATTTCTTATATGTGAAGTAAATTACTCTTATTGGTGTAATAAGATGTTCAATTGCATGAATTCAATATGTATGTGCCAAAATTTATATGAATTTGGGATATTTATGAATTTTAAATCTGCCTGCATGCATGATATAAGAATTACTCAGTAATTACAATGATTTGAATATACTGCTCTGCCAGTTCTAGAATGATACCATATTGTGATTTGAAATGCAATCAAATAGATGAGATAACTGAAACCCTAAGGATAGGGTGTTGCCATGTGACAAGTGAATGAGGTAGCTGAAACCCTAAGGATAGGGTGTACAATGAATCAAGTATTTTGATATCAAAATTCTCAGTATGAGATGTGGTGATGTTTAACAGTTCAATTGCATGACTTTTAGTATAAAGTGCCAAATTGACATGCATTCTGTTTATTTAAGAATTTTTTGTTTGTCTGCATGTATAGTATGATAATTTCTCAGTAATTACCATAATTGAGTTACTGTTATAACAATTTTAGAAAGACAATGTATTATGGTTCGATCTGGAAATCAGATCAGATGTGTTCTATGTTGAAGGATCAATACAAATAGTTGATCAGAGGATCAAGAAACTCATGAATTGTGAGATACCATTAGTGATAGTTTTGTGGAAAAATCTTAACCTAGAGGAAGCTACGTAAGAACACGAGTCAGAGATGAGTAACAAGTTTCCTTTCTCTTTTAGGAATTTCGGGACGAAATTCTTTTAAGGGAAAAAGGTTGTTATGACCCACTCCATGATTAACTAGTAAGTACCTCGATTAGTGCTAAGAATCTTGTTAAACATCAAGGATAATCAAAATAAGCTAATATGTGAATCAATAGTTGAGATTGAATCATCTAAGGTAACTAATGACAATTGTAGTGTTAATTGTTGAGTTAAGTTAAATGCCAAGATGCAATTGGTGCTTTGACCAGTTGTGATAAGATACTAATTGTGATTTTGTGCTTTGAGGTTGTAGAGAATCCCATGCTTGAAAGTTTGCAAGAGAAATTACTTGAATCGGACATTCGAGGCAAATGTTATGACCGTTTCAAGGATTTTGAACCTGGTTGCAATTTTCCTAGTAATTGATTTTGTTTTTCTTTCTTTCTTTAAGAGAGTTGGCTACTCTCTCTTCTTCCTTATTTCTTCCCCGATAGAATAGTAGGCAACCGCTTTAGAAGCGGAGCACAGTAGGGATCCACGGAGGACGATGGGCAGGGTGATTAGGGCTCCTTGAGCCAAGCTTCCACAACGCCTACCTTCCTTTCCCCTTCCCCTTCCTCCTCTACCTTCCCCTCTGCCTCACCTCTACTAGCAGCACCAACGCCTACGGCGGTGCCCCCCCCCCTTGTAGCTGCGCCAGTAGCAGCATCTGCAGATACACGATCAAGTAGCAGGGCACTAGCCAGAGGTCATTTTAGTGCAGCCAACTCCTCCAATCATCGACGTTGAGCTCGTCCTTGAGGGCCTAGCAGCAACCAGCAGCCCTGCCACCCTGTTGCTTGGCCTACGGCCAGTTTGCTTTGCAGCAGCAAGCTGCTGCGTATGGCAACAACCAGGGGGCTTTTTGGGTCTGCCCATCAGGTCTATGCTTAATCTGAAGCCCTACCTTAGATTCAGTTTCCAACTAAGTTCAAATTTAGATCCGTGCATGATGAAACCATGCTACTGTCAAGTTGCAGGAACAACGTTTTGATCGGCCGAATTGGGTGTGATTCGGCCGAGTTTCTTTTATAGGAAATCGAGCAGTGTTCTGATCGGTCGAGTTGCAAGCTGATCGGGCGAGTTTCTGGTTGGTCGGCCGAGTTTCAGAACTGTGAGTGGCAATTCATTCAGTAATCATTATTAAACTCAATTTAAGTGCTTAAATGCTTCTATGTTAATTGGTATAACTCCTAGACAGTGTAGCATATACAATAGAGTATGATAGATTCATTGGAATTTGAAATAAGTGATATGATTGATGAAAATGATGGAATTTTATGTTTTACAGTTGCAATGTATATGCTGATTAAAGACGGTTGTTTAGCATTGAATCTGGATAAGTGGTATTGAGTCATGTTTAAAGATGACAAACGATATATATGCGTTTAAAATGATGTTCAGAATGTGAAATAAGTATGAAATGTGTTATTCCTATTTAATGGTTTATATGTTAATCAGTTAATAGACTTAGGTGCCCTAACACCGTAGAACCCCTTTGAGAGGTCTGCACCAGGGGGGCGAAACTCGTGTTCAACAATAACTGTGCGGAGTCACGGTGGCACGAGGATAGAGAGAGGTAGTGTTCAACAATAATCCGTGCGTGTGTCACGGTGGCACTGGAGTAAATAGGGGTTATTCAACATTAATCCGTGCTTGTGTCACGGTGGTAACCCGGTAAGACTCTCCGCCTGTGTGCTCAGGTTAGAGGAGGAGTCTAGAGTTCACTCTTTTGAAAGTGTAGTGAGGCCTTGTGAGCCTTAGGCCTTGTGAGCCTGAGAGTCCTGCAGCAGACCAGGGCTGGCAGTCAGACTTAGCATTTCCCGGGTGTGTCGCTAAGTCTTGTACGGTGGGATCGTAGTTCGCTACGGATCTTTATATGCAGAGTACACTGCATATGATTAGGGCATAATAAAAATATAAATATGAATCACATAGGATCGCAGTAAATTTAATATGTTAAGAGATTTGAACTTCTATGCCAATTCTCTATAATTGTTTAATTGTTTAAGACATCTGATGTTGCGTAGAAATGAGATTGTTATCTATAAATCTGTTATGTCATTAGAACTGCCCTGTTTAATACTGCACTTATGCTTTATTTCAATTTTATATAATTGATGAGTTATTTAGTGATAGCTAAATGAAATGCTATTCACTGAGCGAGTAGGCTCATCCCTCTACTCAAACATTTTCAGGTCAATATCAACAACAGGAATCTGAAGGATCTTTTCATCCTAACGCTTAATCATAGAAGGTATATGTAGTTAGTCTAGCTAGAGGTCTCTTAGTCCTTTCCCCTCGATCCTTGGAACATGGTGTGGGTGAGACAGAATGTGTATGTGGAATGTGTATAAAGATGTAAATTAATTGGTATGCTTTACCTTATGTCGAATAATGTAATATGTTGTAGATTTTGTTTATATTTCTAGTCAGTTTAATAGAAATGCTTTTGCAGTTTGTTTAGCTTTAGTTTACAACATAAATCTGGTTAACTTTTTAATGTCTTTAAAACGTTTTAAAATGTGATGAGTGGTTGGCTTGTGTGTAAATCCCATCCGTCGCGCCCTAATCTCGTGGTTTGTGGTTAGTGTGAGATCGGGGCGTGACATCGTAAGTGTATGATCTGTGAGGGGACAATCCATCTAACCCACGGTGACGCTTCTGTGTGCCTAAACATCCCTCAGGGAGGGCCACAACTTCAGTTGGAAATCTGTATCTTCGAAACCGTAAGTGAATGATTTGGATGGCAATGAGACTTCTGATGCCTAAGGTGATGCTTACACGAACCTAAACATCCATGAGGGAGGGTTCACAGTAGTTCTATTTGGATAAAGAGATCTTGCGTGGATGTTTGTGATTGGATTTTCTTGCATGTGTAGTGGTGGTGAAACCTGGGACCACCCCAATGATTCCATATCATTAATCTCGATCAACTTTAATTATGTTCTTTACTTTCTTGCAATTAGTTTAATTAAACTCAAATCAACCCTTGTTTTAAATATTAGTCTGACTCGAACTATACTAGACTAGCAGTGATTCTTAAAAATGTGGTCCCTTGGGATTCAATCCTTAACTATACTACGATAAGACTCGTCCTCTTGCGGGTGGTATTATTACATAAGGTTTTGGTAAAACTTTGGGATTTCAACCCCGAGTGAAATTGTTAGTGTGATAATAGACCACATTAAATTCTGGTGTCGTTGTCAGGGACAACGAAATCAGTTAGTCAAATCTAGTTCTTTTAAGGCTAATATAGGTTTTTGCTTTTTCTTTTGATATTGTTGATCATTCACTTAAATTTGGTTCTACTCCGTCAATCTCACTTCTGAAAAAAAATATATTTCCATCCTAGGTACCAACAAAAAATAGTGCATGCACCGCTCAAACTGTCTCAGTCTCACTGTTAGCTTTGATCCTGAGATAGATAGAACCTTTCATCATCATAACAGAGAGAACCAAGCAACAATGGCTCAAGAGGAGGAAATAGCCCAAAGGGTAGCTCAAGCCCTCAATGCATAAAGAGAAAGGCTTATGCAAGAAGCCCGAGCTGCAGTTCAAGAAGAAATCCAAGCAGCTCAAGCAGCAGTGCAAGCAGAAAAATTGCAGACGGACCTTAGAGAGTTCTCAATCCCTAAAGCTGCCGATGTCCATCACCCAGTGCAACCTCCTCCCATCAATGCTGCCAATTTTGAGATAAGGGCACATTGGATCACCTTGCTTCAAAACAACCCATTCTATGGTAAGTAAGGAGAGGATAGTCAGGAACATCTTCTGAGGTTTGTTGATCTATGTGTTATGAAAAAGCAAAATGGAGTCTCAGGCAATGCCATTCGACTCCGTTTCTTCAAGTATTCTCTTGTTGATAGAGCTATAAGTTGGTACAACTCATTGCAATGCGAAGGCATCACCACTTGGGAACAACTGAAAACTGTCTTTCTGGAAAAATTCTACCCTCCTTCTCTCACCTATGAAATAAGGGGACGTATAACTAAATTCACTCAGGTCCCTGGAGAATCCCTAGCTGAAGCATGGGAAAGATACAAAGATCTTCTACGCAAGTGTCCACACCATGGAATTCCTAAGAATCATCTCATTGAGATATTCTATAGGGATGTGGATGACGACATCAATAGGTTCTTAGACTCCTCATATGGAGGAAACTTCATGCGCCAGAGTTATAACAACACATGGAAGGTTGTCACCATTGGCGCTAAAAATCAAGCTAATTGGGGTAGATCAGTAGGCAAAGGAGTATTGAAGGTGGCTATGGATGAAGCTATTCCTGAGTACAAGTTTATCGCTGAAACCCTCAAACTCTTAGTTGCCAAGCTAGAACATATTGAATCATCCCCTTCCACCTATGAAAGAAGACACTCACCCCCACAACAACAAGAATAGATCAAGTCAGCTTCACTATTCTATGAAGCATGTAAAGGCACTGATCATTCTACACTAGCATGTAATGTTCTCTATGATGTTGTTTTAAGCAACGTTTATGTCCAGGGAGATAATGGTCAAATGGAAAATATTAATGTTGTCAACACCATCCTTGGTCAAGGATATTACAATTCGAATCAGAACAGGAACCATCCTAGTTTTCAATATGGAAATCCTTCAGGAGCAGAAAACTCACGACAACTTGGTTCAAATAATCAACAACGAGGCCCAACAAGATTCTAGTATAATCAACAAAAAAATTTCTAGAATCAATGAAACTTTAGGGGTAACTTTCAAAATAGGAACTAAAACCAATATTAGAACAATTCTTAGTTCCAGAATCCCAACCAAGTCCCTTACCAAAACCAACAACAAGGACAGCAAGCCAGTCCCATCTCTCCTGATGACAAGCTGTCGGCAATTGAGAAGATGCTACAGTCATAACAAACTATGATAGGTAACCAAAAAGCCCAAATGAAATCCACTAAATCCCAACTAGCTCAACTTGTAGCAAACATGAAGCCACCTGTTGGAACCTTTGTTGGCCAACCAGAGAACAATCCTATGCACCCTGAGCAACTGAAGGTTGTCACCACTAGGTCTGGAAAAGATTATTCTGATCCTCCCATCAAGACACTTGTGCTTATTATAGACAAGTATGACTGTGTGATTGTACAAGACTCTACCACACCTGAGTCTCAACCAAAAGGACCAGTTACTGCTAATAAGATAGACGAGCAGAGTTTTGAGAAACCAACTGATGCAGAACTAGGAACACCTGATCCAGACGTGCCAGTATACAAGCCTCGTATACCTTTCCCAGCTCGTCTAAGGGAAACGGAGCTTGATACCCGTTTCAACAAGTTCAAGGAAGATATGAAGAAACTTCATGTTGATATACCCTTTATAGATGCATTGGTAGAGATACCATCCTGGATAAAGTACTTAAAGTCTCTCCTCATAAGGAAATACAGAACCGAGGAAGTTGAGATGGTTAAACTGACAACTACTACTTCCGATATCATTCAAAGCAAGATGCCCAAGAAACAAAAAGATCTTGGATCTTTTGGTATCTCATGCCATATTGGTGATTCTAAATATAGGAAGGGACTAGTTGATCTTGGTTGTAACATTTCGATCATGCCGCTTAGCCTTTGCAAGAGGCTAGGATTTTTAGAATTTCTTCCTACTGGCATAACTATACAACTTGCAGACAATTCGATAAAACTTCCATTAGGAATCCTCGAAGATGTCCCGGTCAAGGTAGGCAAGGACGCATATGTTCCGTGTGACTTTGTTATTATCGACATAAAAGAAGACGCAAGATATCCTCTCATCTTTGGATGTCTGTTCCTCACCACTGCAAGAGCTCTAATTGATGTTGAAGTAGGAACCTTGCTTCTTCGACTAGGAAAAGAAACTCTCGAGTTCAATGTTTTTGAAAATATGAAAAAACCAAGCATGTAAGAAGAATTCCATCTTATTGATTGCATAGAGAAGATGTCACTTCTCACTCAAGAGAATCATGAATCAGACAATCCTTTAGAAGTTGCTCTAATGTACCCATCAGCTGATGAAACTATTAATGAACAAGTAAAGGATTGCATCGAATTTCTTGACTCTACAGAAGAAGATGTTGAAGCTACTTTTGAGGAACTCAAGCCTATATAAACAATTGAAGACATTTGTGAAAAGGAGGAGACAAATCTCAACCCTGTCATGACACATACCAAACCATTTTCAGGTGTCCATGAGCCTCCTCATCCAGAAACAACTATCCTATGGAATGCACCGATATCCCAACAGAAAGAGGTTACTGATTTCATCTTCCCTCTGCAATAAGATTTGGATTGTGATTTCTACAAGGAACACCCCTCGGATCCATATCTGATAGATGTTAATGACCAACACTACTATGATGAAGGGATATTGCATCAAAAAATGAAAATTTCTTCTGAGCCTCAACATCACTACATTATCAATGATGCCATTCAGATTCCCTACAACTATTCTCCACCTCAAATTGAGCAATAGAGAACAATTCAACACAACTCAAATTGTTTCCCTATGTCCTCTGACAGTGCTCGTTCTTTATGGGGAAGAATACAAGAGGCTAAAATCAAAGTGAAGATTAATGAATGGTTGAGAAAGAAACCACCAAAAACATATGTCAATCCAGCTCAAGCTCCAGCTAGAGCCCCACCATGGTGACAGTATCCATGTTGAGCCATCGATGCAAAACAAAGACGCTTGACAGGAGGCAACCCGATCAATAATTTTGTTTTTACTTTTTAGTTTTGAATTAGAAAATTTCCTTAATTTTGTTTTTGCTTTTTAGAAAATTTTGCACTAAATAAAAATCACATCACGAGATGCTATCTTAAGTGTTGACTAGTCTTCATTTTTGAGATTTTCAGATGGAGGATGCACGCTGATTGGAATGCAACCACATCTGATGGTCCAATCGGTATGAATTTTCCCCTCCATCTTCGATTTAGAGTTTGCTCAGGACGAGCAAATTTCTAAGTTCGGGGTGGAGGGTGGGTGGTACGGACTTTACTTTCCACCTACACCCATCTATTTCAGACTTAAGATTTCATCGTTGCAATTTTGATCAAAATTTTCAAAATTTTTAAGTTTTCAAAGAAATTGAACAAAAACTTGATGAAGTTTTGACGCTTTTATTTTCAATAAAAGCGATTACCTAGCCAGCTAATGTCACTCTCTATGCATTTTGAATCATTATACCCTCCTTATTCAGAGCAGATCCTCAAAAGGACCATTTTTTGAAACTAGCCTATTGATTGAAATCATCTTGTGAAGCTCATGAATCCTAACATCATGATCCTTCTTCAAAAATGACAAGTGTCTATCAAACTGATAGGGATCAAACACATCATGCTTCCTAACTGATGAGTGGAACAATAACATGGAACCCCCACCGGATCTTCATCAAGTCATTATTTGAGCAGAGTACGATAAAGAGAACGACCCAATGCACTTAATTGTAAATCGAGTTGCATTTTGATCTGAACTCTCTTCTACACTTCTTTTATCATCTTCGTACCCCTCCATCCATAAAAAAGAAACAAAAATAGCCAAAATAGTGCAAACCCTAAGTTTGGGGTGGCACACCACCTCCCTCTATATCTGCTTCTTTCATACCCCTCACTATTTAATAGTGGTGTACCACCAAGAAAAGATGCCAATGTGCACACAAAAATATGCAATCTCGAGTTGAATAGAGGAGAGATTCACACACAAAAAATGTAATAAATGAAATTTCAATCATTTAAAAAAAATCTCGAATCGAATAGAGGAGAGATTTATTTCTTCCTTTGATACAACCCTTCACTCCCTTTTCTACCTAAAGGCACAATGAATGCCTCCACTATTCTGAAAAACACTAGTGTCAGATCAGATGCACACTTGTTGTTCTGTGGGTATCTCTGGACTCTTACAAAACTCTTAGAAATGCTTGTTGTTGGAAAAAAAGTGAGGAGGAAGTGATGTTGGAAAACAAACTCAGGAACACAGATATGGGAAGATGTGTTCTGTGATTTCAGGAAGTTGAGATGCTTAGTCATCCGGAGCAGAAAGAAAACAATCATGATGTGAAGATGAGGCAACCACACGAGTTGAAAGTATTCATTTGACGACTTTTTTAGATTTTGCGTTACTCGAGGACAAGCAACATTGAAGTTTAGGGTGTTTTGATGCATGTATATTCATCATGATTTAAAGTCACCGTCCTGGCTCAATTTGACTCAACACCTTCACTTTCATCTACTAAATCTCACAAAATGCAAGATTGCTTAATTTATTCAATTATTAAGGTTATTGACTAGGTTTATATCAATTTCATGTAGATTATTCTGGTCACGATGACGGTGAACCTTTAGTTGGGGCCCACTTTCACTCAACCTTAGATCTACCTTCACTCAAGATCCTCTCATCCTTGGTCTTGACCAAACAGTCTTGACCAAATGATCTTTACCATTCAGTTTCACCCATTCAGTTTGGACATCATTTAGTCTCAAAATTGTGAGCTTCCTACACCATCAGATCCCCAATCTACGGTCCTCATTCACCCCTCCTATCATTCTACCCTAACAGTTTTCCCCTTTCATACAGTCTCAAGACCATATGGGTAGCTGCCTACCTAATACTACATGGAACCCAGATCGTACCTCTTCTCAACCTGCTTCTTGATGTACTTGCTTCCTCCACCTCTGTCTTCTTCTTCCTTCTGCTACAACCTGCTACCCTAGACCTGCAACCACCTCCATTGACTACCTGCTCAACTACAGCAATGATCGCCTCCGTGCTGCCTTCCTCCACAACACCTTTATCCCTTACCCACACCTTCCTCTGCCATCCATGGCGCCAAAGATCTCTACCACATCGACCCCATTTCTTCATCCCCTTCTTCATTCCCACCACATACCACCACCTGCAAAACCTAACCCTCGAAGCCCTACACTACCCCCACCTCTCTCACGGTCCTGGTCTCTGCCCTCCACACTGTTTCGAGACCATGTGGCGGCAAACGATCTACGGCGTATAGCCTTCACTCACCAGCAAGACCGATTGGAGGCATACCCCAGACCATGTGGATACTGAAGACTGTTTGGACAACAACCACGAGACACTAAGAATGTGAGACTATGCAAGTCCTAGCAGTCTGCAAGACTGTTATGCCAGCAAGGACATCAAGACTATTTGGATAAGGCTGTGAAGATCCCAGGACCGGTTGAAGCCGAGATCGTTTGGAGGCAGAAGACCGTTTGGACGAGAGACACGAGACTGTTTGATCGACGACAGGCTATATACTGTGAAGAACCATAAGAAACCAAGACTGTTAAGTCTCCAAGACCGTTTGGACAAGAGTCCTCAAACCATTAAGAAAATGCAAACAGTCTTCCAAACCGTTTAAACTCAAAACTGTGAAGAAGTATTAAGATTTCAAACTGTGAAAATTGCAAGGGGGTCCAAATTGCGAAGACCCCATACAAGCCCATAAATAGGACCAATAGGGTCCTTATTTGAGGGATCAGACCCAAGACACTGGCAGGATTCTTGAACACATGTTTGGTCCACGTACATCCACACCATTGCCACTTCACCTGCTGCTCTTACTGCGAGCAAGGAGATTGAGAAGAGAAGTAAGGAGGAGTGAGAAAGACTGACCAGTCTGTCTTAGCATCCCTCCTTCCTCTCCAGATCTACTCTGACATGGCGTAGAAGGATGCATCATCTTCACCGAGCTGTGATCACCTTCTACATCATGCAAATGGAGGAATCTTCCCTCTCTCTTATTCTTCTTATTCCTCACATCATGAGCGAGTAGTTCCTTTTCGCTGGGCTGCGGGGACTAGCCCCACTGCCCATGCTTTCATGTCTTTTCATTTTAACATTCCAAGGCAATGTATATAACTTTTCATTTCGTTCTTAATCTTCGATGATTGCTTGTAGCTTGATCACCTTCTTGCTTTTATCTTGTTCTTCCCTATGTTGCTAGAACTTCAATATGTAGGATAGGATGTTGATTAACGTGGTTGACTCCCAAGCTAGAACTAGAATGGGATTCCTTGAGGTCGTAAGTGTATGATCCATGAGGGGACGAGCCATCTAGCCCACAGTGACACTTCTGTGTGCCTAAACATCCCTGAGGGAGGGCCACAAGTTCAGTTGGAAATCTCTATCTTCGGAACCGTAATTGCATGATTCAGATGGTGACATGACATCTGATGCCTAAGCTGATGCTTGTGCGAACCTAAACATCCCTCAGGGAGGGTTCACAACAGTTCTATTTGGATATCTAAATCTTGCCTAGATGTTTTTGATTGGATATGCTTGCATGTGTAGTGGTGATGAAACCTGGGACCACCCCAGTGATTCCATATCATTAATCTATATGAACTTTAATTATGTTCTTTACTTTCTTACAATTAGTTTAATTAAACTCAAATCAACCCTTGTTCTAAATATTAGTCTTACTTGAACTAGACTAGACTAGCAACGATTCTTAAAAACGTTGTCCCTTGGGATTCGATCATTAACTATACTGTGATAAGACCCGTCCGCTTGCGGGTGGTATTATTGCACAAGGTTTTGGTAAAACTCTGGGATTTCAACCCCGAGTGAATTTGTTAGTGCGATAATAGACCACGTCAATGTTCAACCATTAAGTACCCTACTGATGTTATCAATCAATGTTGACATTAGCTTAATATTTGATGTTGATTAATGAATATAGTGTTGATCAAACAACCTATGGTGATTTAATGGTCACTAATGATGGTGGATAAGGTCTCTAAAACCTATGTTGAGTCAAGTATTGTAGTTGTAACATCAATTAAGCCTTAGACCAATGGTTTCTTGGGTCATTTGATGCAATGGTCGAACCTATAGTGTAATTGATGGTTTTAATATATGAACTTGACCCAATGGTCAAGATCTACTGTTTATTTCTCCAATAAAGTGAAATGATGGCTAATGTAATATGTCGGTCCTAATAATGTGATTTAGATGGTTTCCTTTATATGATCAACTTAGGGAGCTTAATTGTTGACAATGGATGGCTTGTGTTAAATGAACAGTCGATTGTGGGTTTTACCCTACTCTCAATGGAACTTTTTGTGTTGTTAATCAAGGGATGTCTAGGGTTAGATGGTGACTTTTTCTAGAGCACAAACCGAGGACTTCATAGGTGGTTTATCCAAGGTGTTTACTTATGTAAACAATCAATGGTCTTACCTTTTAAACATTCAATGGTTCTGGGTGACATTATGGTATGGTGATATGGGTTGAATGATGATGGAACAAATGGAGGGTTACCCTTAATAAGGTAGTCTTACCTATTCACTCATATGAATAGAAGGGATGATAACCATATTGTGTTGATATGTAACCCTAATGAGGTATAGCTTGTTATACCTAGCTTTAATATTACTAAATGATGGTAATTGGGTATCAATAGTCATTGAATGACTAATATAATCATGGAGTACTCTATTACTATTATTGAAACCCTAGTATGCTATAACCCAATGGTTATACCTTGATTTATGTGTGGGTTCATACTTAAGAATAGTATGGAATATGATGGTGATGCTTCACCTTATGCATCCATGATCCAATGGGGATGTTGTGAGTTAGGTTTTGGGTATGAGTGTTGATTAGTAACATTGATATAATTTATCATGTTGAACCTAACTCTAATGCAAATAGATAAATATGAGTATTCATGTTTATCATTCTTATATGATGGAATGATGGTAGAATAACCTCCTTAACATGATCATAACCTTAATGTGTTCATTGGTGGTTATGATAGATACATGGTTGATATTTTCTTATGCTAAACATGTGCATTATGAATATGATGAGTGCAAATCATATCTAGATTCCTTGCATGTTGATGTAATAAAGGAATATTCTTAATGTTAATATAGCCCTGCTATGATTGTTTATGAATACCTCCTATCTCATTAATGCAATATTGTGTTGATTTGGTGTATTATATGTAAGTGAAGTTGTTGAGCCTTGTTATAAGGCATGGAAAGATAATGATGATCTTGCAGGGAATAGTATGATGGTCTTAATCACCTTTGGGCATGGCTGAGCCCTGAATGAGGTGTAATCCTCTTGTTTTGATAAGGGTTCGTACCTTGTGATATAGTGGAAAGGATTTATATCTTGTGATAGTATGATGACTAGTGTGGTCTCATGAATGGCAAGTGAATAGTACCATGTGATGATGAGATGAGATATTATGTTTCACACATTTTATATCTTTTGAAGTTGTGATATTTATATGCTTGTTAGAAGTGGATTAGGGTTTGTAGGTCCACTTATTTGATGCAACCTTAATTCACCCAATTGGCATAACTAATCAAGTGAAACTCTAATCATGTAGTGCCATATGCCATAGATCCATCTGAGTGTCAGAACTTGCCAGATGGTGAAATGGGTATTCCTAAGGGAAACTCGGAGCGCATACACATGAGTATGTAGGGTGCTTGTCATCTTGAATTCAAGTGTTTAGGGAGGATGACTGCGGTCATACCTATCCCTCAACTTGAGAACGGCTGTGGTCGTGTCTTGATGATTATATATGTGATGATATTGGAGAACAAATGCGGTTGTACCTCGGATGGTAGGGTATGCATACCCACCTCTTGTCACTAGTGTCATGACCTGTACCAAGGACATACTAGGCTAATAGTAGCTTGACCTTATGTGTCACTGTGGCGGACCCGTACTGACCGGGGGAGGAGAAGATCTTAGGAGTCTAGCTCTTCTTAGATCTTGTATGGCACTGATTTAGACTTAGCAGTGGTCAGTTGGATTTTGAGTGGTATCCTCAATTTCCTCAAGGCATAATAAAAGATGTAATACAGCCGTATAACATATATGTTTAGGGTTATACACGACGCTTCACATTGGATGATAACCTTATTTGTTCTCTTTACATAAAGATGATTCTTAGTGCAATTAAGAGGTAGTAATTATACTTATGTTGTGGATCTGCACAAGATTGTAAATGTGTACATACAATAGTCATGCTTATGTTGATATCTATACTTCTATTGATGATTATAATTAGGATGCTAGCTATATCATGTTGTTAGTTATGTTTAGCATGCTAGACATGCCTATGTAATTAGAAATGCATATACTGCTAATCATGCTTATGCAAATACCCATGCTTATGTTGATAGCTCTGCTTATGATATTGATCTGTTCAAACTGTTAGACATGCTAATGTTGTTAGATATGCTTATGATGATAGACTTATTCATGTTAATAGAGATAATATGCTACTAGACTTTCATATGATAGTTATGCATACGCTATTGAATCTCTTATATGGTTAATAAGGAAAATGATGATAGTCAACTTGATGATGATAATTGTTATCAGCTCCTTTATGTATTTTGTTAATCATCAGTGTGCTGAGCCTATTTGTTATATATGATTAAACTGCTTAAACTATCTCATTACCTAAAATGTTGTAATCAATAAGCATTGTTGGAGGTTATATCTCTTGGTGGGACATGGGTCTCACCCTTGTGGTTCACAACAATTTTTTTAGGTAATCGAAAGTGATGAAAACAAACATGTGGAAGCAAAGAGGAGCTTTAGTAATGAATCTTTGAGGAAGTTGATTAGATGTCTAGTGTGTCCTAGATTCATCCTTGTACTCTCAGGCCCGGGCATGAAAATTTTGTATATGATGTTTCAAATGAATCAGACTTTTGTTAGCATATTAATGTTTGTTTGTGTGGCATATACAAATATTATTCTCCTGTGTATATATGTTGTGGCTAAGGTAATAGAACAATTTGTATCAAATTCTTGACATAGTATGGATATAAGAGATGTTGGGCTCTCATGCAAATATTTTTGAGTGGGTGTTGACGTTGAAGTCGATTTTAATTTACCCATATTTTTGGGTATGTGATTATTTAGTGATTGATTGTGTTTTATGTTTTGATTAATCTCATTTAGTGTAATGGGTTCTGACAATATTAAGTCACAAAAAATCCAAATATCTCTAGCTCATGGAAAAACTACTGGATCTACAAGGCTCATATGTTTGTCGAGGGAGGGGTTGTGCCATAACAACGTTGATTGTTCCACATGTTCCTATTCAAGTTCATTGTCATCTTATGTATCTCTAACTTATTACCATTCTACTTTCTTCCCAGTGGTATATCTAGCGAAGAAATCCTTCTCTACAAAGGTACCAATTCTAGCAACAAACACTTTTTTCCTATGAAGAATAATATAAAAATATTCTTTAGTTTATATAGGACATCCCACAGAAAGACAATTGTTATATTTGGGTCCTATTTCCTAGGAATGAATATTCAATGTAGACTTCATGACCCAAACCTTTATGAAAGACATATTGGGCTGCTTCCCATTCTATATCTCATATGGTGTCTTTGGAATTTGTCTATAAAAAATGCGGTTAGGTTAGACATGATAGTTACAAGAGCATGTCCTTAGAAGGAATTATAATTTTTGGTTATGATCATCATGGACTGCACCATGTCCAACAATGTTCAATTCCTTCTTCCAAACACCATTATGTATGTCATTCTAGGTGGATTCAACTATGATAAAATATCACACTCCTTTGGAAGGTCCTCAAACTTTTAGCACAAATATTCACCACCTCAATCTGATTGATCTTATTATTCTTTCAACTTGGTTCTATACTTCATTCTTGAATTCCTTGAACATTTAAAGGAATTCTATTTTGTATCTTCAAAAAATCCAATCAACTGAATACATCACTTAGTGGGAAGCATTGAAACCATCCTCTCATTTTTGAACTAAAAGAACCACATATATCAATATGCATTCATTCTAGAAGTTTTGTTGTCCTCCAACTACTTCAAGTAAAGGCACATTGTCATCTTTCCAAACAAACATGATTCACATATGTCAAAATATTTAAGATCAAATGAGTCTAATTATCCATCCTTATGGAGTTATAAATATGCTTCTCATTTTATATACCCGAGATCGCTATGCCAAAGGTATCTCATATTTGAATCATGTATATTAATCAAGTTTAATATTTGCATTATATACACGCGTCTCAAGATTTGACATCAGGAAGTGCCATATATAAAGTCATCCAAGTTGTTGACACCCCCATTTTTTGCACACTCAACGAAAATTCATGATTAATGTAAGCTCTCTAGCTAATGATGGAGGTTGTTCCACTTTCATGTATTTTCTGCATTTATCTTTTTTTCTTCTACATTTTTCATATTTCTTCCTATATGATCCATCTATATTCACCTACTTTTTCCTAGTTTGGGGCTTTTGTTGAAGAAATATTCTTTTCAGTCCCAAAGTGGAATTTTCTCTTTAAATATGCTTTTTATAAGCTCTTTCTTATAAATATCCTAGTTGAGTTATCTTGAATGAAATATTCCTTTTCACCACATATATTTAATTGGTTTTCTCAAAAAAACTAGAGGATAATCTTGAATTATCTTTCTCAGTGATTTTCTTGAATTTTCTCTTAAATATTCCTAAAACTACTAGAAAATTGAAAAATGAAATATATCAAACCCGAGACAACCAGAGGATTCGAGCCATCCACTAGATGCAACATGGTGGATTACCTCAATCCGCATGCCACATTTGATGGCACATTTGGGTGACCTATCGCCTCTTCCAGAAAGTTCAGTATAGAACCCCAAACCCTAAAATTCACCTATGAATACCCCCATGTCTACCGTGATTTGGGCCCTTTCAAACCTCATGAAGCCAGAGGATCGAACTACCAATCTCTTTACAAGTTTCATTATTTGTGTATAGAGGATCCTTCCTCTGACACCACCTTCTCTGTTAACACCACTAGACTACTAAAATGGTAATTTAATAATGTTCTTAACCACCTCTAATTCTCTGTTATCCTTAATTAAACTATTCTATTTGTTTTAACTAGTCACTCATGTTCAGGAGCAGATCTTGTTTCACATACATATCATCCACTTGCACACCTATGTATTTGACCTGATCACCCGTATGGGATTTCTTATGTGGGAGGTCCTAAGGTGATTCAGACCCCTATCTCCCTAAAAAAATGGAGTTTTAGGTCCATGATGGGAAGGCTCCAAACATATCCATCACTAAAATCCCATCTGAAAATTAAAGCTGCCACCTTTTTGTTTTTATCATTATTGTACTGAAATCACTCTTTCTCTAAATTGCATGAAAATGAATCGGTACTAGTTTGATGGGTGAGACAAGGGCACTCATCCTTGTCCACTCATAACAAGATCACTCTAAATTCTCTGGGTTTGTTTTTTTAATCTATTTTTCTTGTTATCTGACTTAGATGATGACTCATCTTTGCACCATGGACTCCTAACACTTCTTTAAATTTTTCCTTTTGGTCAATTAAAGTCTTCTGACAACTCTTAATACCTTTTCTCTACTTTCCATGCAACCTACACAGTGAGTATCAATACGAAAAGGATAGGAATCACATCATATTATATTGGATAGGGTTAGAAAGAATGCTGACTCTACAGGATAATACCATGGCAATCAAGAATCCCTATTTTCATCATGAAGAATAAGTGTTTTCAAGGTTGTTTGTATTTTTGATCTTGTAAGTGTTTTCTTTTTATTTCCTATTTTCTTCCTCTTTTTTCTTTGTGTTTGGTTTGGAGATGGTGCATCACCCTAATCCACCAGCCTTTGGTTTACAAATCAAGGCTATCCATTGAATCTCCCTTCCTTATTGTCCTTGGTTAGTTTTGGTAGATCCCACATGTTCTCTGTTAGTTTCAAAGTTTTTTGCTTATTCTTTTTCCTATTTTTTGGGAGCAGTACCTATGTCTTTTGAACCCAGGTTAACCCTTTAAAGATTAACAATTTTTTGCAAATTAATCAATTTTTTAATATTAACAATCTATTTCATATTAAGCAATATTTTTAAAGATTAACAATCTATTTCAAATCAGGCAATCTTTCTAAATATTAAAATTCCACTGCAAACTAATAATTTTTTTGAAGATTAATAACTATATCAAATTTGAACAATCTTTTTAAACATTCAAAATCTATTTCAAGTTGAACAATATTTTTAATGATTAAATGTCAGTTTCAAATTAAACAATCTTGTTAAAGGTTAACAATCCATTTCAATTTAAATAATCCTTTCAAGATATAACACTCTTCTTAAAGATTAATGATGCGATGATTTTGAGTCGCATTTATAGACCTTTTTCATATGTGTTTTATGCTCTAATTAGTCATTTTTATGGATAATATTGCATAATTCACTCATTTCGGTCTTTGCCATCATTTTATGTCAAATCCCCTTAGTTGTATCATTTTGAGCATTATTTATCATATTATCATAATTTGTGTGGATTTATTTGGTCTTGTTTTGGAATTTCAGGAAAAACAAGTATCTGCTTTCGTCGATACCATCGACGGAAGTCGATACCATCGACCAAGCCACAGGTTTCTAGCCGAGAGGAGCAGCGCAGAGTCGATACCATCGACACTCGAGTCGATGGCATCGAGATCCCTTCAGGTTGCTGGCGAGGAATCCGTCGATACCATCGACCCAAGTCGATGACATCGACGCATGGAGGCTACAACGTCGCTAAACGACAACAACCGACGCTAAAGAAAGTCGATACCATCGACCCTAGTGGATGGTATCGAGATGGACACAGGCACTCAGACGAAAAGAAAAGAAGGCTGCCGCTAATACGCTGGGTCGATACCATCGACCTGGCAGATATGCGTTGGATTCGTTTTGATCTTAATCGAATGGCTGGAGTTATTTGACGACCTAATTAGGGACTTATACCTAATGACGGCCGCCGACATGAGGGGGGATCTAATTTTGTCATTGCACGAGTGTCGAGGAAGGAGAGGAAGAAGAACGGAGGCCAGAAGCTCATCCCTGTCGATCCGGACGCTGCCGAAGATGAATTTCACCACCGAGAGGCGGGAAAGCTCGTGTTCTACGCAAAGGATCTACCGGTTCTTCTCCGTTCAGGGGTTTTCCCACTTAATTCACGTTTTTCTTATGAATTCCCCTATTTCTACCATGTATTTGTGCAAGATGAACATGCGAGGCTAAAACCCTCCATCTTTAGGACCGGGAGTAGCCCGGGAATGCATTGTATGACAGTTTTATATTAATAATTCATGTTTTCTCTCTTAAATCTGTGGTATAGTTTCGTTTTCTCCATATATATTGTTAAGCCTGATCACCATAATAATAACTTAATGCCCTTAATCACTTCGACAGAAGGATTAACGGTTGAAAAGAGACGAAACCTACATTAATCGATAAATCCCTTGACAAAGGAGGTGTAAAATTAATGGTGGAAACTGAGAGATCGTTCGTAATGCGCTTAGTTTAGGGGAATGATTACTACGACGGTGGAATCAACCTAAACCTAAGTAGTGAATTACACCACGACAGTGGGTAATTCTGTTTTCAGGCCACTACCCAGATAGAGAGAGAAGAGTGAAGAATTATATAAAACCTAATACAATGTTGACCCGCGGTGAAACCGCAATCCTAAAGATATCCTTTTGAATTGATTAAATTAACCTTTAATCGATTGTTTTATTTGTTTCATTTTATTTTCTTTTAATTTCGACAACAAACCTTACTTTGTCATCCGGCCTAGCTGATTGCAATTAGTTAGTAGGAGTCTCCAATAATTCACGTATCCCTGTGTTCGACTCGGGCCTCACAAAGGCCTATATTACTCGACGCGTATACTTGCGTTTTAGCGCGTAGTAAAATACACGTCAAGTTTTTGGCGCCGTTGCCGGGGATACGGCGAATTGTTGGCACTTCGAGTGCTAAGAGCGGCCACTCTAGGCCACATTTTATTTTATTTTATTTTGAAACAACTTTAAATATTCCTAAATTTCTTTATAATTGTATTCACTTGTTCAAGCATAGTACTGAACTTGAATTTCCTCATTTCAGGTACTGTGTATGGTGCATACACGTAGTACAGACTACGACAATCGCACACCCGAGGTTCCACCTCCGGGACCTGAGGACGAGGCGCACTATGAGAAAGAGCACCAAGACGAAATAAATTCTGAATCTGAAGTAGAAGAAATGGCCGAGCCACAGACCATATGGGAGAAGATCAAAGCCTCTTCTTCATCAACTTCAAAGGGGCCTATAAAGAAGCAGGCGGTCAACATACCAACATATAAGATCGATCCGGCATTGATCAACTTGGTAAAATCTAATGCATTTCACGGGCTGAAGAATGAGGACCCAGTTGCACACATCAGCCAGTTCGTGGAGAACTGTGACATGGTGAAGATCGACCGATTCCCACAAGATGCTTTGTAGCTCAAGCTATTCCCAAGTTCCTTGGCAGGAGCAGCAAGAGAGTGGCTACATAACCTCGATGATGAGTTCGTTGAATCATGGGATCATATGGTGGAGGTTTTCTTCGAGAGGTTTTTCCCTCCTGAGAAGACCAACGACATGATTAGGAAGATTCACAATTTCACCCAACAGGCGGGTGAAACATATTCTGAGACCTGGGAGTGATTTCAGGTCATGTTGAGGAGATGTCCGCATCATGGGTTGGACAAGGAGACACAAGTGAAGATCTTCTATTTTGCTCTCTCCGAGCATGATAGGAGTAATTTGGACTTAGCCGGTTCAGGATTTTTCCTGAATAACACTGACACGAGATGCTGGGAAATACTGAAGAACATGGTACGAAAGCAATCCTGGGGAGAAAGAGAGAGAGGCCCCGTTGAGCAAGCTAGAGTTGCTAGCGAATCAAAGGCAATAAAAGAGCTTAATGAGAAGATGGATCTTCTCACAAAGAAGTTACTGCAGAAAGAAGAAAATGAGTCCGAGGAGGAGGCTCAAGTCAAGTACATGAGGCAACAACAAGGGTACAGGAACAATGACTATTCATGGCGAAAGGACAAAAAGTTCTCATGGAAGGATCTAAACAATTTTCTGCAGGATCCGGATGCCAAGCCTGCACCAACCACAGAGGAAAAGAGCACGGAGTTGCTAAATCAGGTCATCAAGCAAAACCAGGAGTTAATGAACACATTCGGGCAACAAATCAAGCAACAGGGTGAATATATGAACCAATTTGGGCAGACTTTGCAGAGCCACGGGGATCAAATGAGGACTATAGAGACTTCCATTGCGCAGATGACAGTAGAAATTGCAAGTTTGAAGAAGCCAGCACATCCGGGTTTTCCGGGGAACACCAATGTTCCCGGGGGAAACCACCAGGCCAAGGCCATCTTACTGAGAAGCGGCAAGAAGGTGTTAAATCCAAGGAAGGATGACACAAGCACACCGCAGGATAAAGTTGAAGATGCAACCGCTAAGGAGCAGCCCACACCTGTCACAGGGCAAACTGAAGACATAGTTGTGGATGCTAATGAAGAACAAGCTACTGAGGAGGAACCACAGAAGTTGACACCCTATGTGCCACCCCATCAAAGGGCACATACCGTTCCGGTCCCCTATCCGAATAGTGCAAAGGCAAGAAAGGTAGATGCACAATTCAAGAAATTTCTGGACAGCTTTAGGAAACTTTCGGTCAATATTCCGTTGTTGGAAGCGATTGAGCAAATCCCGTCATACGGGAAGTTCCTAAAAGATGTCATCACCAAGAAGAGGAAAATACCGGACACGGAGGTCGTGGTGTTGAAGGAGCAAGTGAGTGCTTTCATTATGGGCACTTTACCGCCTAAGAGACATGATCCCGGATGTTTCAACATTTCTTGTTTTATCGGGAAGTTCAAATTTGGAGAGGCACTATGTGATTCTGGGGCAAGCATCAATTTGATGCCCCTTTCTACATTCAAAAAGCTGGGATTAAAGGAGTCACGGCCGAGCAATATGACTATCCAATTGGCCGATAATTCTGTGGTGAAACCTTATGGAATCTGCAAAGATGTCTTGGTAAAGGTGGACCGATTTGTTTTTCCAGCTGATTTTGTGGTTATGGAAATGCAGGATGAGCATGGCAATGAGCTGCTACTTGGACGTCCTTTCCAAGCTACAGCCGATATGATCTTGGAAATGGGAAGAGGTCGCTTAACCTTGGGCATAGCGGATGATCGCTTTGAGATGGTCATGCCCACTAGCCAAGCGTCTACTAAAGCAAAAGAACATTGTAACATGGTTAAGCATGTTGATCACAATATTTCACTCTGCCTTGGAAAACCATTCTTGGACATGGCTCATGTGATGAGCAAGATGGATAATGGAACCTTAGCTGTCGACATCATGGAGAAAAATAAAGTTGTCTCTTTATGCAAAGCTGTTGGATTTCCGAATGACGAGAATGAGGACATTCCACCTTCTTGGGAGGATGATGCGATTACTACTTCAGTTGTTGAGGCATATCCGGAATTGCCGTTGGAGGCGTGTCTATTGAATGTCACCTATGATTGGATGCGGAGTAAATCACTCAAGGAGTGTGCCAAAATGCTTCAAATGCTTCCATGTTTCTACACGAGGCACTATGAAGATTTAGGTACACTTCCCCCACCGCTGTAATCATCTCTCATTTGCCCGCCTGAGTTGGAGTTGAAGCCGCTGCCCCCGCACCTTAAGTACGTCTTTCTAGCTGAGAAGGACAAGTTACCGGTGATTGTATCTTCTTACTTGAGTGCGGATGAGGATGAGCAACTACTGATAGTGCTCAAGAACCACCGAGGAGCTTTTGGGTGGTCTGTTGCAGACATCAAGGGGATCTCCCCTACGCTTTGCCAGCATAAGATTCGGCTCGATGAGGGAGCCAAGCCAGTCATTCAGCCTCAGAGATGTTTGAATCCGAGCATGATGGAGGTTGTGAAGAAAGAAGTCATAAAACTTCTTGCTGCAGGGATCATATATGCCATATCAGACTCGATGTGGGTGAGTCCCACACAGGTAGTCCCTAAGAAGGGGGGAATTACTGTTACTACAAATCTGTTGAATGAACCTGTCACCACCCGATTGGTAACCGGGTGGAGAGTTTGCATTGACTACCGCCGACTGAATGCCGCCACTCTGAAAGATCATTTTCCTTTGCCATTTATTGATCAAATTTTGGAACGTCTTGCCGGTCGGACGCATTTTTGTTTTCTTGATGGGTATTTGGGGTATAACCAGATTTCGATTGATCGTTTGGATCAAGAGAAGTCTACGTTCACCTATCCCTATGGGAATTTTGCTTACCGACGTATGCCGTTTGGATTATGTAATGCACCGGCGACGTTTCAACGCTGCATGCTCGCCATATTCTCTGACATGGTGGAGCGTTGTCTTGAGGTTTTCATGGACGACTTCTCGGTTTACGGTGCGTCTTTTGATGAGTGTCTGTATAATCTGGACAAGGTGCTGCAGCGTTGTGAGGACACACACTTAGTCCTCAATTGGGAGAAATGTCACATGATGGTGACAGAGGGAATAGTGCTAGGACACAAGGTGTCTAGCAAAGGTCTTGAGGTAGACCCAGTGAAAATTGAAGTGATTTCCAAGCTACCCCCACCAAATTCTGTAAAAGGGGTGAGAAGCTTTTTGGGACACGCCGGGTTTTATCGGCGATTCATTAAAGATTTTTCTAAAATTGCAAAACCTTTATCCGAATTGTTGGAGAAAGATGCGGTTTTTGATTTCAACAATAAGTGTCTTCACGCATTCGAAGTTTTGAAAGAAAAATTGATTTCGGCTCCGGTTGTTCCAACGCCGGATTGGACAAAACCATTCGAATTGATGTGTGACGCTTCAGATTATGCAGTAGGAGCCGTTTTGGGGCAAAGGGTAGATAATAAACCCGCTATGATTTTCTACGCTTCCAAAATGCTTAATGATGCTCAATTGAACTATACAACTACAGAAAAAGAATTACTTGCCGTTGTGTTTGCTTTTGAAAAATTTCGGCAGTATTTAGTGGGATCCAAAGTAGTTATATGGACCGATCATGCTGCGATAAAATATTTGATGGAGAAAAAGGATGCAAAGCCTAGACTCATTAGGTGGATTTTTCTTTTACAAGAATTTGATATTGAAATCAAGGACAAGTCCGGAATTGAAAATGTGGTGGCTGATCATTTGTCTAGGTTAGACAGGGTAGATGAAAAAGATTTACACATACCCATAACCGAGACGTTTCCCGATGAACAACTTTTAAAAATTAATTCTAAAGAACCGTGGTTTGCTGAAATTGTTAACTATTTGGCTTGCGGGATCATCCCGAAAGACTGGTCTTATCAAGAGAAAAAGAAGTTCTTTCATTCTTTGAGATACTATTTTTGGGATGACCCAATTCTTTTGAAGCAGTGCAGGGATGGTATTCTACGCAGGTGTGTGCCGGAGGTAGAGTAAGAGAGTGTTCTCCACCATTGCCATGCGTTGCCTACGGGAGGACACCATGCCAGTTCACGGACAGCAGCCAAAGTGTTGGAAAGCGGCCTTTATTGGCCAACTTTGTTTCGGGATGCCTACGATTTTGTAAGGCAATGTGACCTGTGCCAGCGAGCAGGTAACATTTTGAAGAGACAAGAGATGCCCCTGAATGTATTTCAGGAAGTTGAGGTATTTGACTTGTGGGGCATAGACTTCATGGGACCCTTTGTGTCCTCGAATTCAAATTTTTATATCTTGCTTGCTGTTGACTATGTGTCAAAGTGGGTGGAAGCAATCCCCACAAGGACTAATGATTCTAATGTAGTGTGCAGGTTTGTGAAGGAAAATATTTTCTGCAGGTTCGGGATACCCCGAATGATAATAAGTGATGGGGGCACACACTTCCGGAATCAGAAATTTTCGACACTTTTGAAGAAATATGGGGTCAAACACAACATAGGCACCCCATATCATCCACAGACGCAAGGCCAAGTGGAGGTCTCAAATCGGGAAATCAAGAAGATTCTAGAACGGACAGTGGCATCCACAAGGAAAAATTGGAGTGCCTTACTACCGGACGCACTTTGGGCGTATAGAACGGCGTACAAAACACCTATAGGCACCACGCCTTTTAGGTTGGCGTATGGCCGGGCTTGCCACCTTCCGGTGGAGTTAGAGCACAAGGCCCATTGGGCGCTTCGAAGGCTGAATTTGAGTTATGATGAAGCCGGGAGAAAGAGGATGTTTGAGTTGAATGAACTAGATGAGTTACGCATGACGGCATATGAGAATGCCCGCATATACAAGGAGCGCACAAAACTGATCCATGATCGTCATATTGAGCTGCGCACGTTCAAAAAGGGAGATAGCGTTCTATTGTTTAACTCCCGCCTCAAGTTGCATCTCGGGAAGTTGAAGTCGCGGTGGAGTGGACCATTCGTAGTGGAAGAGGTGAGACCGCACGGTGCGATTCTTGTGCGTGATGGAGATGCCACGTTCTTAGTGAACGGACAACGGTTGAAGTTGTATTTTGGTGAAAATTACAAGAGAAAAGTGAATGAGGTCAAACTCATTACACTGTGGATGAATGAGATGCTGGGAAGATGTCTAGCCTAAGACGTTAAAGAAGGGCGCTTGTTGGGAGGCAACCCAACCATTGGTACATTAGGATAGTTTAATTATAGTCATAGATTGCTTTCATTTCATTTAAATTCTAGTGTAAAGAAGATACCTTGATCTGTTTGTTCAATGTGCAGGCACAGGCAGGGTCGATACCATCGACACACTAGTCGATGGTATCGACATAGGTTCAGGTTGACAGCTGCAAAAATTGCTCTGAGTCGATACTATCGACGGTCCCGTCGATGGTATCGACATACCTACAAGCAGGTTGCACAATAAATGTCGATGGTATCGACATGCCAGTCGATACCATCGAGATCTCTGGAGAAGTTCATAACAATTTGTCTCAGTCAACTTGATACCATCGACGGCCTCGTCGATGGTATCGACATGGTCACAGGTTGAAGTAAAAAAAGTGGCGGTGTCGCAATGAAGTCAAGTCGATACCATCGACATCCGTCGATGGTATCGACATCCATGTCACCGATCCGCGCAAAGACATCGACGGCGATCGCGAAGTCCACGTCAGTGATTCGGGTGCTGCATCGATACTATCGACTTGCGTCGATGGTATCGACAGGTCAGCAATCCGGGTTTCACGATCCAGCAATCGTCAGCCGTCGATACTCGCGAGGGAGGCGGATAGCATCGAGACGTGTCGATACCATTGACCCGCGTCGATGGTATCGACGGGTCGACAATAGCGCCGACGAAGTCTATATAAGGAGAATTGCAACGTCATTTGATGTCACCCCTTCATAGCAAACTTCCTCCTTTGCGCCGAGCACTCCCCCGAGCTCTCCAAGATCGAAGAGCAGCAACATCGAGCAAGGATCTTCCCCGAGCGGAGAATCACTTCTCCATCTTCCCCAAGCTCTCTTCTTCTAATCCCATCTTTCTTGCAACAATGGTGCACGCCGCCGGATCATCGTCCTCGCACGCGAATCCCATGGAGATCGCGGAGTTCGTTCCACCCCCTACTGCTTCAGTCTCACGTCCGCGCCTGGTTCACCCATCCGCGGAGGTGAGGAAGGTCTATGAGGAAATCATGAAGCGGAAGATCGAGCCGACCCGGTATGTGGACCGGGGAATGATCCAGGAGCTTGGATTCGAGGCCAACTTGGCCTATGTGCTGAAGGGTCAAGCACGCCACACCAGCAGAAGGCCAGACGAGTTGGAGCGCCATACGGATGGGCAGTCATTCTTCGGCGAATGGCCCACCTACAAGGAATCGGTGGCAGAGTTTATGGCGTCCCTTGACGTCTGCGTTGTGCCCAATGACGTGGTTGCATCGGACCGTGAGTGGATCAAGGGCCGGGTATCGTTCCGGCTGTTCAACATCAACTAAAACATCACTCTTAAGCAGTTCAACAACATCTTTAACTGGAACCACTCCCAACATGATCACCAGCGCCCAGATTTCCGCACCGACTACGACAAGATCTTCGCCGAGCTAGTCACAGTGCCGGCGGGAAAGACAGTGAGCTACCACAATGCTGCGGTAGCGGACTTCGAGCATCCCTTCATCCGGGTCTTACACCGTATGTTGAGCCTTACGTTATTTGCTCGGAGCGATTTAGAATTGAGCAAGTTTCAGGAGAGCGATCTTTTCTTCCTCTACATGCTCCTGAAGCGACAAGAATGCAACTGGGGTGCGTTCTTTCTGCAGCGCGTTCTGGCGGTGAAGAGGAGTACAAGGAAGGCTCTGATCCATTTTGGTGGGCTCATCACCAGATTGGCGTTGTACTTGGGGTTGAATTTCCAGTCCATGACTCCGATTTCCATGAGGAGTAAGGTGAACATGCAACATCTGCACCGTTCAAACCTTATCCTTCTCTGGGATGGGTTGGCGTACGCACACTGCCACGTCAACCATGCTTATCAGGAGTGCGCACTGTCGGACGACGTCTTCAACATCGCGGGCGCACAACACTTCTGGTGGCCGATCATAGCCGTCGAGTCCGATGAAGAAGAAGGCGGCAACGATGGACAAGAAGGAGAGGCTGAGGAGGAAGAGGAGGCTTTCACACCTCTTCGCGCACGAGTAGCACCACGGAAGCGTCCTAGGATGCATCCAGGTGCGTCTTCATCATCACAGCCCCCGCCGCCATCACCACAGCCCTCGCAGCCAGGCGAGGATGCCTACTCAATGCAGGGAATGTACACGATGCTGCAGGACATACATCAGACACAGCAGCAGCATCTAGAAATGTATACTGGTATTCAGGATACTACGAACTGGTTACTTGACAACCAAAGGGTGATGTTCGAGAATGAACGTCTCCTCCTCGACAACCAACAGTAGATACACAACCGGTTGCAAAGGATGGAGATGCAACCAGAGCCCTTTTATGACCACTACTGGAGTCAAAGCTACTTTGGAGGCTATCCACAGCCTCCGCCGAGGACCCATTACGATCCGAGCTTCCAGGGGGAGTATCCTTCTTGGGATCCTACGGCCCCACAGTACCCGCCTCCACCTCCACAAGAATGATTAGGGTATCTCTGTTCCACTCTTAAGATTGTTTTTGACTATGAGGCCATAGTCGAATTCAAGCTTAGGGGGGTAGTTGGAACAACTCTATCTTTTCTTTTATTGTTTTTAGTTTTTAGCAGTGTTATTTGTTTCTTGCATTTTTAGTTTTGGTAGGATCCACGTGCTATCTAGTGTAACTGTGGATGTCGTAAAAGTTTGTCATCTTGCTGTTAATTCATGGGAAATTTAAGGGAAATTTAAAAATTTTTGTGTCTTTGGATAGCTTGACTTGGTTGTCCTTGGGGAACTTATCCTATGAAAATGATTGATTATGTCAACTTTAAAACAACATTTCACACCTATACTCCTTTTGACTCATGAAAAGTGGATAGTAATGGTTGTTTGAGCCTAACCTAACCAAATGGTAATGAGACCTTAATTGGATGTAAGAGAGAGAACCCTCCAAACCAATACACAGGTCAGTAAGGAGGGACACATAATATCTTTCTAAGGTTTAGTCATTTAATCTTGTGATCATTCCACGTCATTTTTCCATAATCCACCTAAGAATTGGAAGTAAAGTGTATTTTCAATTCCTTCTTGTGTGCATAGCATTTAGATAGGACTTGCATTAATATTTTCCATACTTTTTCATAAAAAGAAAAAAAATATAGGGATTCAGGCACATTACTTTTAGGTTCAGGCCATGCAGTTGCACTCATGATTTTCATGCATAAAGTACACCATGTATCTCAATTTTTCCTCAAAAGTGATCTAAACTGTTCCATACCTTCGAAATATTGCAAAGATTTCCAAGCATGAAGTAAATAGCCCAATACACTTATCTCTAAGCAATTATGGATACGTGGGCTAAAGTGAAGAAAAAATTCTGAAAAAAAAATTAGAAAAAGAAAAAAAAAGAGAATTCAGAAGGAAGTGGAATAAGAGGGAGAAAGGAACATGATATCACTCGCATTATAGGAAAATTGAGTACATGATGTGGCTTATTTAGATTTCAATCTCATTTTGAGGTGGAAGGTTAGTGCATGCATCATTTCACCCAATTTTAGGCATTAGGGCAATTTTAATGTGCATTGGAATCATTTAGGACATTTTGTTTTATGCATGTTGAATTTGTACAATACTTCCAAGTTCTTCCATGAACCACCCATTTCCATCCACTCGTTGCTCGGATTGGTAGGCCACCATGAATTTCTCCTCACTAATGATTATCAGGAGAACTGCTTCCATGTAGATGGTAGTTAGGGCGAGCAATGTAGTGTAGGCAATCACAAGATGCACCAATGCTGAATCGACGAGTTTTATTATGTTAACTGCCTTATGTGACAGTGTTCATTGGTTTTAAGGATAATTTCTCTTATGGATGATTATTGTTGCCTTTAGGGTAATTACTGTTCTGTGGTTCGAGAAGGCCGGTTTGAGAACGTTCAGTGGGAGTCACATGGGATGTTGGGTTGGTGTGGTGATTTTTATTTGACATCTGCAATTCTATACTAAGGATTAGTTGCTCGAGGGCGAGCAATGTTTAAGCTTAGGGGAGTTTGATGCGATGATTTTGAGTCGCATTTATAGACCTTTTTCATATGTGTTTTATGCTCTAATTAGTCATTTTTATGGATAATATTGCATAATTCACTCATTTCGGTCTTTGCCATCATTTTATGTCAAATCCCCTTAGTTGTATCATTTTGAGCATTATTTATCATATTATCATAATTTGTGTGGATTTAATTGATCTTGTTTTGGAATTTCAGGAAAAACAAGTATCTGCTTCCGTCGATACCATCGACGGAAGTCGATACCATCGACGGAAGTCGATACCATCGACCAAGCCACAGGTTGCCAGCCGAGAGGAGCAGCGCAGAGTCGATACCATCGACACTCGAGTCGATGGCATCGAGATTCCTTCAGGTTGCTGGCGAGGAATCTGTCAATACCATCGACCCAAGTCGATGCCATCGACGCTTGGAGGCTACAACGTCGCTAAACGACAACAACCGACGCTAAAGAAAGTCTATACCATCGACCCTAGTTGATGGTATCGAGATGGACACAGGCACTCAGACGAAAAGAAAAGAAGGCTGCCGCTAATACGCTGGCGCCGGAAGATATGCGTTGGATTCGTTTTGATCTCAATCGGACGGCTGGAGTTATTTGACGACCTAATTAGGGACTTATACCTAATGACGGCTGCCGACACGAGGGGGGATCTAATTTTGTCATTGCACGAGTGCCGAGGAAGGAGAGGAAGAAGAACGGAGGCCAGAAGCTCATCCCTGTCGATCCGGACACTGCCGAAGATGAATTTCACCACCGAGAGGCGGGAAAGCTCGTTTTCTACGCAAAGGATCTACCGGTTCTTCTCCGTTCAGGGGTTTTCCCACTTAATTCACGTTTTTCTTATGAATTCCCCTATTTCTACCATGTATTTGTGCAAGATGAACATGCGAGGCTAAAACCCTCCATCTTTAAGACCAGGAGTAGCCCGGGAATGCATTGTATGACAATTTTATATTAATAATTCATGTTTTCTCTCTTAAATCCGTGGTATAGTTTCGTTTTCTCCATATATATTGTTATGCCTGATCACCATAATAATAACTTAATGCCCTTAATCACTTCGACAGAAGGATTAACGGTTGAAAAGAGATGAAACCTACATTAATCGATAAATCCCTTGACAAAGGAGGTGTAAAATTAATGGTGGAAACTGAGAGATCGTTCGTAATGCGCTTAGTTTAGGGGAATGATTACTACGACGGTGGAATCAACCTAAACCTAAGTAGTGAATTACACCACGACAGTGGGTAATTATGTTTTCAGGCCACTACCCGGATAGAGAGAGAAGAGTGAAGAATTATATAAAACCTAATACAATGTTGACCCGCGGTGAAACCGCAATCCTAAAGATATCCTTTTGAATTGATAAAATTAACCTTTAATCGATTGTTTTCTTTGTTTCATTTTATTTTCTTTTAATTTCGACAACAAACCATACTTTATCATCCAGCCTAGCTGATTGCAATTAGTTAGTAGGAGTCTCCAATAATTCACGTATCCCTGTGTTCGACTCGGGCCTCACAAAGGCCTATATTACTCGACGCGTATACTTGCGTTTTAGCGCGTAGTAAAATACACGTCAATTAACATTTTATTTCAAATCAAAAAATCTTCTAAAAGATTGAAAATATATTTCAAATCTAACAATCTTCTAAAAATTGATTAATAATTCTTTTTAAAAAGCTTTTGAACAATCTCTAAAAGAGTAAAACTTTCTTTCCTAAGTATCTTGGTTGATACCCCATTGAGTAAGATGGTTCTTCAAAATTGATTGGTACATTACTTGTCAATGTCAGGTCTTCCCATATACGATCCTAGAATATGACTAAAACTCAATAACCTAGCTACTTTCAAGCTTACATCTATGATTTTAGACTATGATCTAAAACTAAACCATCCAAAACTTTTCATGCTCACATTTATTGTCCTGCACTATGACCCAAAACTTGACCACAACCTATGTTGAATGTCATAATCACCTGGGACATGCCAAGTTAGGGCTTCCTCCCTACAGATAGCTCACCACTTCCCAGGGGCAAGAATCCCCTAGAGAAACTCATTAAACCAAGAGAAAATAAGGCTATCATGGATGATTCCATGGATTTTAGTTTGGAAATATCGATGCACGAGGACACCATAGGAAGGAAAGTGATTTATTGAGCATAGGCATTATCCTAGAAGGGGATACCTTACTTTGGATCAAATAGTCAAACCTCCATCTTTCCCTTCTCTTTTGAAAAGACTTTCTTTCCTAAGAAACACCACACATCACTTAAATGACACATCATTCCACTTCCACCATCTTTGCTTTTTTTCACCAAGCAATTGACAAGTACATCTCGTAATAAAATTGAACAACTCATCTGTCTCACCCAATCTAGGGGAAAGTTCTATCAATTATAGTCAATCAAAAGTTACAAAAAAGAGACCATCACAAGTATCTTTTGTCATAAGGAGATCGCAAAGGAAAAAGGTGTATACCTTTCAAATTTCCCTAGTAAACAAGAAATTACTCTTAACTTCTTAGATGATATCATGAGTGTGGATGGACTTTTCCCTAAACACAAAAAATTCTCTTATTTCAAATTACACCCTAGTTTTGAGTCATGTTGATATGAATTTCAGCACATTTCATGAAAATCAAGGAGTCCTTACTTCAACTAGTCCCATAAATGACCGATTAAAATGTCCAAATGTAGCAATGCAAACCAACAATTTGATAGTAGTGTCAAGGGGGACACCAACATTAATAAGCAACATAAGCTCATCAAAGGGGATAAGAGAAAATAGACCACAGTGATACCAAAAGCTTTTTCCTATCAAGAAGGCCCTCCATAATGCACATGAAAACAACCACTAATGTTCCCTTTATGCCGCCACCAAATAGTGGATATGAGACAGGATGGCATCACCCAAGAATTATTAAGAAAGGAGCTTCATATGCCAGCTCATCAACACCACACATTTTGTATTGCTTGTGGTACCCCTACCACCCCAACTAGAGTCATTTCAACTAGGGGTGCACCATGGTCCACCGTTCGTGAGCAATGGGATAGTCTCCATAACCCCTTACGTGATGGCATACATATTCAATCTTGAAGGTTTAGCCAAATCAAAAAATGAGGAGGAATTTGTAGTCACAAAGGAAGATCCTAAGGAGGATGAGAAGGTAAGAACAAAAGAAATAGTTCAATTGTGATACTTGAATGGCGAAGGACTTATCCCTAGCCTACATTTGTATTATCCCCCACCACACTCCTGGTATAATATTTACATAGGACAAATGTATGAATTCCCTTCACCAATATACATAGTGCCGCCAACATCAACATAAATGCTAGTGATACCGCTGGTGTCTTCCCACTAGGAAGTTGCTTCTCTAGAACTTGCCTCACAAACCCCATCCTACTCAAAATTCTATAGATGATAAAATAGATATAAGGATAGAAGGACAATAAGAAGACATTTAGTGACTTCTACCACTCATAAGACACCAAGATGCCTGATAACTTCAACATGTTCAAGTTCCATGAGTATTCCATAAAGGGGGGCCAATGGCCCACGTCAAGGCATACTACTCATGCATGGTAGAAGTGCAAGATGAAAACAAAGTACTAATTTGATGCTTTACATGAACCCTAACATGTTCTTTTTTAGCATGGTATAGAAAATAAGACATGATAATTATCATCATTTGAGCTAAGATTGCCAAAAAGTCCATTGACCAATATGCTTGGAATCTACACTAAGTCCATACCAAGGAAGATTTGGAGGATCTACAACAAAAGGTGGAGTAGAGCATCTCTGAGTTTGTTGGATGATGTGGTGGAGTGGGGTGAGAACTATCATGGTGGAGTAGAACAACCATGGTAAAAAATCACAATAACTTGGTCAATTTTGTACACAAAGTAGAACGGCCATGGTGGTCATTATGGACGTGGTGGGGCAAGGGTAGAATGGGCATGGTGGTCACCACGGTCGTGGTGGCTTGGATTTCACTGCCCATTCCTAGCTTCACGACCGTTCTGGATCTGCTGCAACACGGCCGTGCAAGGTGGCATGATCATTCTATGGTCACATGGCATGACCATTCCTGGTGGCACAATCGTTCTGATCTTTGCACTTTCTTGACTCCATTGTCTTTGAGTGAGCTAGCATGGCCATTATGTGGTATCACGACCGTGCTAGTCTCTGAATCAACACTTTGACTTGGATCTTTGATCATTCTTGGACATCTTTTCTTCAATGGAGCTTTGGCTACTAGGGGTAGGTTGAGGGAGCCTTAGAATTCACTTTAGGCCTCTCCAAGCATAGAGAAACCCTAGGATCATGCATTCTCTCTCTTCCACCCAAGTGTGGTCCAGATGCCTAAAAAACATGCAAATAATACCCATAAGTGCATTTTACACAAATATGCATATTAGGAGAAATAACATGTAATCTAACAGGTATTGATGTGATTGAAATTCAATATGATACAAGATGATGCCCTAAAATAGGGCTGCATCACTACCCCAAACTTAAAACATGCTTGTCCTCAAGTATGCTCCAACTCAATCTCCCTACAATTTTTTTAGAATCAAGAAATGACAAATGCAATGCAATAGGTGAATATTGATTAAATGGGCTCAAGGATGACTAAGTACAAGCATTCCACCTCTTTCCTCTCCACGTTCACAAACCAATCCTAATCAGAGCACTGAGCCTGCAAACTTCAAATATATTGCATAGAAAACATAATCAATCTATATGGTTGTCATATCAGTCTAGCTAAACCGTTTCATGGTAGAAAAGGTCAAAAATGACTAATTTTGTAGTTTTACCTTCATGCATTCAATCTCATATGTCCATCCACACTAACTAACCCACGTGGTTGTGAAAAAGGGAAAAATGAGCTAGATTTGATATTTCCTAGCGCAATGGGAATGCAAAAGGAAGAAAGGGTTATGGTAAGAAATTAGAGTGCTTTTAGACACTCATCTTTTATTTATTTAGATGCTCTTAAATGTGAGCATCTTTTATTTTCTTTTTTCATTTAGTTATTTTTTTGTTTGCCTTTGATGTGGATAGGGTGTATGGTGATGAGAGTGAAGCCTAGAGATATAGATGTGGCCACCCCAAACTTTTGGAGGTGGCCACGGTTGAATATGTGCACTTTAGCATCCTTTTATTGAGGCGGGGAGAGGTAAGAAGATGATAGAATAAAAGTGAGTCAAAGAGGGGTTACTAGTATGGACTTCAACATGAGATATCCTACATGAAAGTTACTCCAACAATTTCATCAAGTAATGAGATACCACATGAATGGGCAATATTAAAACCACATTTATATCATGAGATTCTACAAAACTCTCAGCATTTGTGTCTTGCTCCAATCACAATTCAACCAAATAGTTCAAAAGAATGAGAGAGGTGATGCACATGTGAAAAGTCAAGATTAAGGCCATTTATCAATAAACCACGATAATTAACTTGCGTTTGTCCAAGGGCATCATTTTCAATCTAACAAGTAGATATTGGGTCAAAACACACTTTTAGGCAAGAAATTCTTAATTTGGGCAAAATTGGCAAACACATGCCAAGTTTCCTTTAATCACATCTAAGCCTTCATCATGGAAAAATAAAGTAGGAAACAAGAAAATCCTAGTTAAAACATGCAAAAATTACCAAAACTCTACATGATGTGCAATGCATGGAAAAAAGAGTATTTTTTTTTTAAAATTACACAAAAAGTGACAGAAAGTAAACTAGATGATATGCAAGCATGCAAAGTGGGTAAAATCTAATCTAGATAGCAATAGTAAGAAAAAAAACTAAATGGTAGGTGAAATGCAAAAAGAGTGAAATGAGAAAAATGGCATACCGTCCTACCACCACCAAACTTTTGAATCATACTATCCTCAACATGAAACTAAAGTATAGGAGTGATATGGTAGATGATCATTGTGGTGGTTCCAGTGGTGGTCCTCCATGTGGTGGAGGATGTTGGTAGTAGTTGCCCAGTAGTCTGACTGTGGAAGTTGATATGAATCCTAAAATGCTAAAAGTGCAGCCCACCAATCTTCCCCCCATTAGGGGTTCCTCTGTGCCTGGGTATGTTGAAACTGATACATGAGGTTGATCTAATAGTGAATCTGTTAATGATCCAACTACATTGCATCTCGTGTGTGTTGATAACCCTCTTGTGCCATCAAAATCATGTCATGTGTGTGTTCATTGCCCTCTAGCTGCGCATGTATAGTCGACATGTCGTATGAGTTCATTGAAGGATGTTGTGATGTCTCCACCTCATGTCACCTCACCCTCTGTGTCTCTCTCTCTTCCACTATCATCCTCCTCTTAACAACTAGTTGTGACTCTCCAAGTCCTTCAGGCAGATTCTGGGTTGCTGCTTCCATGCGTCTCTAGGATGCTCCTCTTCCCACCTCCTCAAGATATCCAACAAATTCAAACATGGACCAAAACCCTGTAGGAGAGGTGTGGCATGGTAGGGGAGCTCTAGTGAAATGCCTGCATAAGGAGGGTTGACCTTTTAGAAAATAATCTTATCAATCAATGAAATCATGGATGAGCGAGTCAAGTAGTGTAGGTCCACAAGCTTCCCTTCTGCTGCCTTGGTGTTGCCAGATACATCATGATCCAGGGCTAGAGAAATTGAGGTCACAATCCCTCCCATAATAAAAGGATTATTTCTCTTGGAAGGGTTTGTCTTCATGTGATCAATGATAAGGAACCCCAAATTTACATGCTTTCCCTGCACCATCCATCCTAAAACAAAGAGGTCTTTCTTGGTACAATTACCTTATTCTCATATCGGGTGAAGATGGTGTTTGCCAAGACCTTCTGAATGTATCTCAAGACGGGTTTGTGAATCAGACTTGTCTTGGATTTTCCCATCACAAAGTTGCTTTATCCTATAAGCCTCTTCCAAATGGCTATATAGTTCACGTTGGTTTCTCTATCTATGCTTCCTTGATCAAGTAATTCTATTTTCTTAGGGGTGGGAATGAAAATGCCATTAAGAAAGGATGTAGTGATGAGGTAAGTGTCATTCCCTAAAGGGACACTAATGGTGTTCTCTGAGACTTTCTCTAGGGTTGCAAAGAATTGTTGTGAAAGCTCCTCATAAGTCTCCTGGACTGTGGTCAACACCTCAAATAACCCAATAGGTTTTAAGATGTCCTGAAAAAATTCAAATATGCCCAAAGTCTCCATCTTCTCCTGGCAAGCGTAGCGAGTGGCAATCATCGGTGTGTCAGGTACTTTTGGTGTTTTGGCTTCTTCACCTTCTTTCTCTTACCCTTGGGTGTTGCCTCATGATGTGTCTCGAGTACATCCTCCTACTGTGCATCTGGAATTGCTTCATCTTCATCATCTAAAAGTAGTTATCATCGTGCTCTAGGATGTGGCTGTGGTGCTGTAGATGTTGAAGGATGCGTCGAAGTCGACACTCAAGTCGTTGAATTAGATGGCCCAGGAGGTGATAGTGGTGGTCCTTTCATGGAGAAAACGGACTGCTGAGCTGTTATCCCATCTCTTCTAGGTAATATAGATGATTCCTCCATCATGGGATCCACCACCGCCACCATATGGGGTGATCCTCCATGTGAATTGAGGGCTACCTGTAGTGGTGGAGGAGCTTGGGATGACACCAGGACTGAAGAAGAGTCGTTCTTGGGTTGAAAGCCATTGGAGATCACATCCTTCATCCTAGGCATGTCTTTCTTAGCCATTTGCTTCATCTTTCACTAAAATTGGTGGAGAAATGTGAGGTTGTAGGGATTTTTGCAATCCTACATATGTAGGACGGAATGGAAAAAAAATGGAGAAATTGGTGGGTGAAATCAAGTGGAAATGATGGAGGAAGGTAGTGGAAATGGTGGGTGAATGATTGGAGATGGATTTGGGTGATTTGGTGGAGATTTAAAGGTTGGAGATAGAATTGGAGTCATTGCACGACCGCCGATTTGCGCCACAATTGTGTTGTTTGCTCAAGAAATGAACTGAAGAACTACTAAATTTTCTAACTTAACTGGTTGTGTCAGGCTGTAGCACGGTCTTGTATGGATACATGTGACATTGTCCTACTGCATGGCATGATCATTTTGGCTCTATTCGTCACATGCCTGTTCTTCCTTCACATGGCCATTTTGATCTATTACCAACACGGCCATGCTGCCTAGTACGTCTGTGTTGAGTATGTTATTCAATTCTCGAATTTCTTGCATCACCTATTCATTTTGAGTGTATCACCATGGTAGTTCCATGACACCACTATTGTGGTGAGTATTGAATCTATTCATTTCAACTTGAATCTCATCAAAACATGAAATCTTTGATCCAAAGTGATTTCTCATTGATTCTTTGTCAAAATTTCATCTAATTTCTCTCATTTCACTACTGATTTCACCTGAACATCTCAAAACTAAATAGAAAACTATTAAACACCAGTGTGTGTGTTTTCTTGGAAATGTGTAAAACTAAGCAAAAGTATCAAACATGATAGGATGGGTTAAAAATTCCCCAAACCTAGGTGGGTTGCCTCCCATAAATGTTGAGTTTCATGCCTTCAGCTGGGCTTCTTGGAGATTCTTACCATCTGGAATTCTTGGGGTGTCCCCTCGTGCAATAAATGCATATCTCATTTACATTCATCCTATGTTCCTCATCCCTTTGATCATCAAAGATATTATCAAGTCTTTCATTTGGATCTCTGTAACGACCCTGCTTCCCGATAACCCCCAATTAAGGGAGACCCAAAGGATAGAGCCATTATTCAATCAACAGGATCAAAGGTTCAACAAATAATCAATAATAATTATGAAATTCTACTGACTAAACTATAATTTAGTAGAAAATATAAAAAATTTCTTACCTTTGAAAACTATGGAAATCTATCTATCCAGAGCTTGAATTATTCTATCTATATCCTCCTTGTACTTTACTTCTTATTTTTACAATGTGTCACTTTACTGTTTGTTCATTTCATGGTTGTACCTAAAACACCGAAAAACAAAACATCAATCAATATATGGGAATATACTAGTATGTGGAGACATCCAAAATTTCACAGATATGGCTAACAATCTAATAATCACAATCAAATTATTTATCAAGATAGTTTATGTTTTCAATGTGTCATTCTCCACCGCTTTTTCCCTAACCCTGGCATACCCCTCTAGGGTTTCTCTTTTACCATTGACTTAAGGCCACCTTCTCAATCCCGAGCTTGGTGCCTGGGAGTCACCTCTCATGGTGCTCCATAGTCATGCATCATAGACCACCTTCTCATTCCCGAGCTTGGTGTCTGGGGTCACCTCTCATGGTGCCCATGGATCTACCCTTCTGGGCCTGACCTTTATAGCATCTTCCATTAGGGTGGCATGTAGGTGCGAGAATTCACATGTATATATAACTGTGATAGCCATAGTGACTTTATAATTACAGTATGAACATCCAAGCTGTTTAGATTGCATTCAATGTGAGGAAACATCTGGAAAACCCTCGGGAAACTAATGTGATTAATCATAATTAACCACATACCTAATTTGCAGATTCAACAAGCTATTAATAATTCCAAGCAAGCAAGTAATCCAAGAAGCAATTCAACAATCACATAATTCCTAAAAAGCATACATAACCTATTCACTTCAGTTTATCAAGAATATATCTATTTAATTGACTTGGATTTACTTTCTAGGGATTCTAATCCACATTGGGGTTTTATTAGGGTCCTTTTTGATCTTTTTACAACTTTCCTCATTTCTACCCTAGAACAGCAGTTCTGATTGCAAAACCCTAATTACTCACATATTCACATTAAAGCCTTTTTAACATCTACTAGACTGAGGTTAACCTAACATCAATTTTATACAAAGGACTTCAAATTATATCTCATGAGCAACCATTAACCTTAAGTTAGGGTTTCTCAGGTATTATGCATCTTCATGCGTTCAAAACCCTAAAATAGGCATGCTATCATCTTATTATTCTCCACATGTTATTATATCCCAAAATAACATAATTAAGACATTCAATCCTATTTCTAAATATAATTAGGGTTTCTAAGTGTTTAATCATTGTTATTTAGAATAAAACCCTAAAACATGCAAGAAACATCTAGATCCAGTTCAAGTTCATCATTATCTATTTGACACGTTGTAATTACTCAATCTCATCAACTAAACAATATGAACTTAACCAATATGTTCAATTAGGGTTTCTTAATCTAATACATAAGCACTTTTCATTAGATTAAGAAACTTTTGCAAAAATGAACAGATTCAGGTTCTCAAACCAATTTAATGTGTTCCTCGTATTTTTCTAAGAAACTTTCATATTTTGACTTTGTTCATCTGAGATTCCTAGTAGGAGTTATGATTTTTGCAAACTAATTCATTTTTCTAGATTATCAGTTATTTTTAGAAAATTGCTGACCATCCGATTCGTGGTCCAGAGAACCATGCGAAATCCAATGGGCCAGAGAAATCTTCCTAACTCGTGATTGAAGGGAGCAAAAGACAGTGTTTCCCTTACCTATACTAAAGGGGCGTCGGGGTATCTTGGTAAAACGCCAAGTATCCATCTTCAACCTCCGTCCTTCGCTTCTTGCGAGCAGGCGGTCAACCCAATGGTTGACTTGGAGATCCCATCCACTGGAGGGAGAGCTAGGAGGTCAGGAAGCTGTGTCTTCATCGCACGAACTCGACCCTTGGTCCAATTCTTCTTCTCGTCATTCCTTCATTGCCAACCAAGCGGGGTTCACCTCCGCCATTAACTACTCCTCGACGGGGCCCTAGGTCAAGCTGATTCCATGAATTGATAGCACCACAACGACCGTCTCTGCACTGCGGTTATGAGAGGGTAACCGGTATCTTTGCTCGCTTGGTGGTGCATAATACCCTATATATAGGGTGACCATCGAGTCCCTGGTGAATTGGGGACTTCCCAATTTCACGATGAAACCCCACCAATCTCAGGGTGGTTGGGTTCGGAGCAGGCTCCTGAAGGAGATGGTCTCCTTCCTATCTTCACAGATGGTTTCCAAATCGTGGAAAACGATCAGAAAGAAATCATAGCGTAGTCTCTGATAGACCAAATCCTGGTATGAATGGGAGTTGTCCCAGACCATGGATCGTGGATCCAATGATCGCAAAAGAGCACCCAAAAATGAAAATTAGGATGTAATCCCAGAAACATTGTGATACATGTATCTTATTCCAACTATACTTTCTCTTTAGGATAATTTCAAAATTCCATATATCAAAAACCGTGTATCCTTTTGCAACCAAATTTTAAGAAAATCTTTAGATTTGCATTACCTTCCTTTATTCCAAATTTGGGCCTTAAACTCGACAGGAAAGATATGGTTTCTTCACATGCAAGTAAATGTTTAATAAAAGTCATTTAAGCACAATTTCTTTCTCATAAGTCTTTATTTTCTTAATTGTGATTCCTTTTTCTATTAGGAACCATGTGAACACGAAATATTTTCCAAGATGGATCCATTATCCATATTTTCACATAATTCCTGTAAAATTATCATTATCTCATATTTCTTCTAAATAAAGCAGTATTTAAATAATCTTTTCCCTTTATCTCTCTTCTATTTTCCTTATTGGTATTCCTTTTAATGTTAGGAATCATTGGAATACGAAATTCCATCAGGGATAACTCAATTATACCTCTTTTCACTTGTTTTCCACATTTTCCCATTGTTTTCAATTTCTTTCTAAATAAAGAAATACTTAATTAATCTTTTCTTTTCTTATTGCATTTTCTTTGTAACTTTGGACTCCTTGGAACCCAAGTGGCATGAAATCCATCTTTGGATCACATTCTTTTTCCTTCTAGAGGTTTCCACATCTTTCTTTTCTCAAATTCTCAATTATTAATTAATTAATTGAATTCCCTTGTTATTGGGCCCAATAGCCAATAAAACCCACAACACAATCATCAAGGCTATTGTAAATGAAAACCATTTATTCAAAACAAATTATATCATTATTTGTTCCAATATCTTTAATATGAGAAATTACATTTCTCACCAAAGGAACCCAAAAATTGGGGTTGTAATAATCTCCTTCTCTCAAATGACCAGTCAGACTCTTGAAGTGACCATGTCCAATATCCTCATCTTAGGCTTCTTGGGTTGGGGTCTTGTACATATTTATCTTGATCTTCATGTCCATGGATGAAATTATCATTGTTCCACTGTGTACATGTGTTACGACCCCACCTCCCGGTAACCCCCAATTAAGGGAGACCGAAAGGACAGAGCCGTTAACCAATAACCCGGATCAAAGGTTTGACAAATAATCATTAACAATTATTAAAATTCTACCAACTATACTGAAATATGGTAAAAATAACAACTTTGCATACCTTTTAAAACTAGGATTTCAAAACTTCTATCCATACAGATACTAATCTATCTAATCCTCCTTTGCACTTTAATTCACATTTAATACCACATATGCCACTTTACTGTTTGTTCTTTTCATTGTACCTAAAACGCCGACAAACAAAACGTCGGTCAGCCGAAGCTGGTATGTGGAGGAAATAGATAATGTTCAACTATGTTAACAATATAATCATTCAATTAATCATTTAACAATCAAGATTACATTTTAAGCCATACAACTCAATCCATACATATTCTCGAACTCTGGGTTGTCCCTGCAGTGGACATGGATACCACCTCTCTTTTAGGTAATAGAGTCGCATGGCACTACCCAAAGATAGCCCAATATCTAACTCAATGTGACTTGATGGTCCTACCTCAATGGTAGCCATGTACTAAGTCATCCATAGACCTGATGGACCTACCCAATAGGTAGCCATGTACTAGGTCTTCCTCTGACCTGATGGACCTACCCATAGGCAGCCATGTACTAGGTCTTCCTCTGACCTGGTGGACCTACCCATAGGCAACCATGTACTAGGTCAACTATAATGCCACAGAGAGAACCAGGATCTGAGCTTGTAGGCATATATCCTTTGTGATAGTCATAGCCACATTATAGTTTGCATGAACTAAATTCATCCAACAGTTTATTCAAGTCATCGGTGAAAATCTCGAAAAACCCTGGAAATCTATCTCGAGATATTCATAAGCGTAACCACATACCTGATTCGATGATTTCACAAGTATTAAGTAATTCCATCCAGGAAAGCAATCCAAGCAAGCAATTCAACAACCACATAATTCCTGAAAAGAATATGTACTCTATTTATTACACACTTTATCAAGAATCTGCTTTATCGACTTGGATACACTTTCTAGGGTTTCTGTATCCATTTTAGGGTTTCGTTTTTTTTCTTTTCAATTAGGGTTTCCCTTCATCTTTTACCATCTTAAACCCCGATTTTATGCCATTACTCATAAACCCTAATTATCTCATCTATTCTCCCACATTAAGGTTATCTTAACAACATATAACCCTACTTCCATATTAAAGGCACATTAATCATCAATTAAGCTTCTTTTTCATTAAAGCTACTATTTTTATCCCTTTAATCCATGACAAGATCATTATACACATTTATCATTAATTCAAAGTTCATTAGGTTCTAATTAACATATGAACTCATTTTGCCATCAATTTTTACCTTTTATTCATGAGAAGACCCTAATTACTATATTTAGGGTATTTATCCAGAATGAAGGTCTTTTATATACAAATAACTCAGAACCATTATTAAACAATCATATTTTCACATTTTCAAATTAAATATGACTTTATCTTCTTTTACCCTAAATTAGGGTTTCTAAATTATTTAATCATTCTCACATAAGGTAAAACCCTAAATCATGCAATTCTACATCTAGATCATATTTGAATCTAACATTATCAGTCAACAGGTTATTAACACTCCAATTAACCCATTAAGCATTCTAGATTCAACCTTTAATTCACAAATAAGGTTTTTATCTTTACTTTAATGCACTTTTCATTAACTTACAGTACTTTTGCAATTAGGAATGAAATCTATATTTAATACTATTTTTATTGTATTCCTCTTGTCCTCCTGATCAAAATTCATATATTATTTGCATTTATCCGAGCTACGGTTTACGAGATATGAATTTTGCAAAGATTCACTTACTTGGCCAATCAGGGCGCGCCACGTCACCTCTATCTCCATGCACGTAGCGATCAGGAAACATAATAGAATTACATTTTTACCCTTGATAAGTTACGTGCCTCTTCAGCCTATGGTGGGCATTTTTGTCCGCGCGCATCATCTCTTCTTCTTCCTCGCGCTAACCTAGCGCTGCCTGTTCTGATCGTGCTGGGCGCGACTTTGCCTCCCCTTCCTCGACCTCGTCGGTCGCCAAGGAAGTTCCCCTCTCTCTGTGGGTCCCCTCCGCAGCCATTGGTGCCCCCTGCTTGCAGCTAGAATGACTGGCCCCTGCTGGCCGAGTCTGCAACCTGCGGCCGGCCGACAGCTGTTCTGTAGGTGCTGCACGGCGGCGGTTGGTAGGAAACGATGGCCAAACCACCCTAGATCCTGGTGGTATCTCTGTGCCTCTCCGGCGTTCTTGCTACAGTAGCTATATGCCCCCGAGAAAGCCCTTATGCCTCTTTGGTTAGGGTTTGTTTAAGGAAGAACAAGAAGAAGATGAGGAAGTGAGAGAAACGCGTGGGATAGCCTTTGGGCTCGACCCTGGGCTAGTCCCTTATATAGGGGAGACTATTCATACCCCAACATACTTGCCCTCAAAGAAACAAGGCTTTTCCTAATAGGAAAGGACTTTTTCCTTAAAAAAAAACTATTTTCTCTCTCCTTAGCAACTCCTTGCTTAACCATGATCCTTGGTCATTAAGGAATTTGAAACTCTCTCTTTTATTTCTTTTTGCTTGCCCTTTTTATTCATTGGCCACAAATTTATATTCTCTCTTGATAGAAATTTCTTCCTTTAATCAAAACCTATTAATAATGTATCACATTATCCCTTTATTTTGCAAATTTGGTATTTTCTCTTTCTTTCCTCTTTATTGGGGCTCCTTAGACCCCAAGAAACTCTATTATTTAGTAATTCTTTTCCAAGGATATTTATTACTCTTCTAGATGCATCTATATGCATTATTTCACATTATCTTGTTTATTTCTCTTTAAAATAACCCTTTTTGAGGATTTGTCTTTATTTCTCTTTTATTTTCCTCATTGGTATTCATTTTGTCATTAGGAATCCTTGGGATACGAAATTCCACTAAGGATAACATAATTGTACCTATTTTTGTTTATTTCCAACATTTTAATCATTAATTTCAATTTCTTTCTTACTAAAGAAATACTTAATTAATCTTTCCTTTTCTTATTGTTTTCTTTTTGCAACTTTGGACTCCTTGGAACCCAAGGAACCCAAGAGGCACGAAATCCATCCTTGGATTACATCTTTGTGCCTTCTAGAGGTTTCTACCTCTTTCTTTTTCTCAAATATTCGATTATTCATTCACTAATTGAATTTCTTTGTTATTTGGGCCCAATAGCCAATAAAGCCCACAACACAATCATCAAGGCCATTGTAAATGAAATCCATTTATTCAAAACAAATTATATCATTATTTGTTCCATTATCTTTAATATGAGAAATTACATTTCTCACCATTTGAACCCAAAATTTGGGGTTGTAACATCCTTCCCCTCTTATAGGAATTTTGTCCTCAAAATTTTATCACGCAAACAAACAACTCAGGATAATACTTTTCCATGTCCACCATTGGCCCCCATGTGGTTTACCTTACCCACAGAGCTTTCAAAGAACCTTTATCATCACATATTCTTTTCTCTGAGTTCTTTCATCCTGGCATCTATAAACTGCACAGGTGACTCAGGCCATTTCAACCCCCCTTGGGCTCACTAGGTTCATTGCTTAGCACATGGTCGGGTACCTCACACAGTGCTCTAAATTAAACACATGGAACTCGTCACATATTACTTTATCCTGAGGGGTAAAGTCAACCATAATCTTCTACACCAACCCATCTCAAATGGACCCGTGTATCGGGGACCCAGCTTCCTTAGTTGTAGCTCAGAGGGTTCGGATTTTTCATGTCACATATTTCCCACAGTGAACTGCATGTCCGACTACTTTGCGTCTGCTCACGACTCTTGTCGTCTCTAGGATCCTTTCAGCCATTGCACGATCAAAGCGACTTCATCTACACACACTGTGGTCCTTTCACCAACATCACCTTACTGAAGTGGTGACCGACACAACATCCCTTACAGAGATTCTTTTAAAACCCGATACTGGCTATGGTGGTCATTGTCACATCTTTCATAGGACAAGAACTGTCTCTAGATATCATCCTGATCGAGCACACGTGCTCTCATCAGACCCTTTAGTCTGGATTATACTAACCATTAGTTAGGAATGATAAACTGTACTATCATCGAGTTCTTCATGTACCTACCTTCACCTTATGGAAGTGAACCTTTTAGTCATACTCATGAACTTTTGAACTCGCATCGTGGTGTACTTGAATGTAGCTCAACCTGATCTGTCCCTTGACGAAATTCTTTCTTTCTTATGTCTTCTAGGTAAGGCGATCTACCATAACCCATATTGCCTCATGACCTTTCTTGGTCAAGGGGAGACTTTCCATATCATCCCTCGAGATGAACTCCCATTCCCTCTCGGGAACTCTTTATCCCTTATTTCAACTTATTGGGTTACTGGTGTTCATCCTTCACCTTCTGGTTTGCATGGCAGCATACCCCATGCAACTTCATCTTAGGAATCCAAAGTACTACTATCACTTATTATCCTCGTAGTACGGTGTATGGTGATCTTAAAATCATGATCTTCTGTATGTTCTGATTCCTCAAGATCGATTCCTCAATAACCATAAACCACTCTAGTTGGGGTTTCATCACCTTCTTTTCCAAAGAAGTGCATATGAGGTTCTACCACCCTCCTTTCATTGCATCAAAGACTAGACTGGCTAACCAAACAACCATTAACTTTTCAACGTATCTCGTTATATCTGAGTGTTAGCTAAACACATCTCCTTTCCAAACTTAAGGTTATCCTAACAACCTCTTCTAACTTCTAGTCAAACTAGTCAGATATATCTCAACTAGAGCACCCATTACCTGTTCACATCCTTACGCATTAGGTAACATACACATCTATGTTTTCCACTTATCATTCCATCTCAACTCTAGGTCTGTATTCATCGAGTACACTCTCTGATCTCATCAACATGGTGATCAAACTCAACCTTGTAAGACTCACCTCTTGGTTTTTGAATTCAACCTGGTAAAACTCATCGCTCATGCTAAAAACATCCTTATAAGATGCCAATCTTATTTCTCTTTAGCACTTGCAAACCATCCATGTATCATTCACTTTACCAGGTCATGCTATCCTCTCGATCCTCATGCTTCGCAGCAACGTTCCAACTCACATCATCTTTTACACTTGGTGTATGGCATGTGTACTATCCTATCTCTCACTCCCATAACAAGAGGAAATAAGCATTTGGCTGCAGTCCAAATACATAGTTCTTCCTGTTCCAAGAGTAGAGATGGTACATTCCACCTTGCCAGTACACATTTAAATCTAAGTTGAAACGTGTTTTTTATGCTTCTATATTACAATCATCTTGATATTCAAGTTACCTCCAGGGAAAACTGGTTTCGAACCTACTTGGGTCACCTCACAATCCTTGGTCATCTCCTCTAGGTCTATAGGGTGCCGACACTTTTGGGGTCATCCCTCTTCCCTCATGCATCAAGAGAGTGCCCTACTCATCTGCCTTTTGGGTCCCATGAGTTTATGAAGGTGATCAAACTCCTAACCCATGGCCCGCAGACAATGATAGTTGTTACCTCCCGACCCTATGGTCATGTGCAACTGGGGAATTAGGCAACTCCTACTTTCATCGGTCTTATCCCTATCTGACCCTAGGATATACTTAGGATTCTCCATTGATAGTACATGTCCAACCTAGAACCTTTCCCAAGCCTTCATCATCTCTCTTTGTATACATGGGCTGACATCCATCCTTTCATAGGGGTCATGGTGACCTGTCTACCTTGGTCAGGCCCCTTACCGATTACCTCCATGGTAACACATCCATATGCACCTAGAGATGGATATTTATGGGTCTACAGGTTCATTCTCATACCATGTACTTTTCACTTAGCTTCTCAAGATCCTACGAGACCTCTTTAGGTTACCTTAAACTAACCAAACTGATATACACCCTACCAAGGGGGTCCCTCTCCCAGGATGGGAGGAAAACTATCTCTTGACAATCACGGTCATAAAAGCTCTTAGGTCTAGGGTTTACATCCACATGAGCCTACTTAACCCTAGAATGATATTAAGGCACAAGCAGATCACCTACTGAACCATGCTAAGTCACACTTGTCCTCTTTCCTCGATTCCAAATCAAGATCATACTTTCCATTATCATTAACCTAGTTATGAGGGGTTCATCAAACATACCTTAATCTTAAGGGGCTTCCCTTTTCCTCTATACATGACGAGTACCATGCTCACTTCTCAACTCTCCTCATTAGCACTAGGTACACCACTTCCCCTCTTAGGCCTAGGGACCCTAGGTTCACTTATAGGTGTCCAACTGCATGCTCTATTTCTTAATCACGAACCAAGCATGCAAAAGGTCATGGCATACACTTCTTGTCATCCTTCAACTCGAGCAAAACTTAGAGTTGGTCCTCCTTAAGGACAACCAACAAGGTACCAGGCCTCATAACCTTTTACTATACCTCTCCAGGTCTAAGGAACTCTTCTTCTCATCTATACCATAGGTACAAAGATACTAGCAGACTCATCATCTCTCTAACCTTCACTTAGGGTTAGCATCATCCTCATAGGATGTGTCGGGTCTCTACTTGCAATGGATATCTCTATCTCCAAGATTGACTTATCCTCCTGACAAGAAGGTCTAGCCTGAGGTCTCTTCTGAGGACATGACAACTTATGTCATATGACCTAAGCATGTATCTATTCTTTAATTTGTGCTTAAACTATTAAGCTTATGTCCATGACATCTTATTTACATGCTTTTATTAATTTGGCGGAGGATCCCTTAAACCTTATTAACCTTACCCATACCTCAAGAGGGTGACGAGAAGAAAGAAAACCCTAATCATTTAGGTCCTTAACAGAATTTTGTGATGTGAAGGGATGAATAAGATGAGAAAGTCCTAAAGGTATCTTATTTCGATTCATACCCTAAGACTTTGGCCAAGAAGACACACGGATCCAGGAGTCCTCGTATTCCGACTAGTGGTGCGGAGGAAAATATTGCCAGCCCCCGGTCGTGATCCTTTTCTAGACACCTCCGTCTTTCGAATAATCCTCTAATAACTCCCTTGGGTTCTATGGATTTTGTAAACTTTTATAATTGTTAATGATTAATTGAGGAACCTATGCTCTGATACCAATTGTTACGACCCCACCTCCCGGTAACCCCCAATTAAGGGAGACCGAAAGGACAGAGCCGTTAACCAATAACCCGGATCAAAGGTTCGACAAATAATCATTAACAATTATTAAAATTCTACCAACTATACTGAAATATGGTAAAAATAACAACTTTGCATACCTTTTAAAACTGGGATTTCAAAACTTCTATCCATACAGATACTAATCTATCTAATCCTCCTTTGCACTTTAATTCACATTTAATACCACATATGCCACTTTACTGTTTGTTCTTTTCATTGTACCTAAAATGCCGACAAACAAAACGTCAGTCAGCTGAAGCTGGTATGTGGAGGAAACATATAATGTTCAACTATGTTAACAATATGATCATTCAATTAATCATTTAACAATCAAGATTACATTTTAAGCCATACAACTCAATCCATACATATTCTCGAACTCTGGGTTGTCCCTGCAGTGGACATGGATACCACCTCTCTTTTAGGTAATAGAGTCGCATGGCACTACCCGAAGATAGCCCAATATCTAACTCAATGTGACTTGATGGTCCTACCTCAATGGTAGCCATATACTAAGTCATCCATAGACCTAAAGGACCTACCCAATAGGTAGCCATGTACTAGGTCTTCCTCTGACCTGATGGACCTACACATAGGCAACCATGTACTAGGTCTTCCTCTGACCTGATGGACCTACCCATAGGCAGCCATGTACTAGGTCAACTATAATGCCATAGAGAGAACCAGGATCTAAGCTTGTAGGCATATATCCTTTGTGATAGTCATAGCCACATTATAGTTTGCATGAACTAAATTCATCCAACAGTTTATTCAAGTCATCGGTGAAAATCTCGAAAAACCCCGGAAATCTATCTCGAGATATTCATAAGCGTAACCACATACCTGATTCGATGATTTCACAAGTATTAAGTAATTCCATCCAAGAAAGCAATCCAAGCAAGCAATTCAACAACCGCATAATTCCTGAAAAGAATATGTACTCTATTTATTACACACTTTATCAAGAATCTGCTTTATCGACTTGGATACACTTTCTAGGGTTTCTGTATCCATTTTAGGGTTTCGTTTTTTTTTCAATTAGGGTTTCCCTTCATCTTTTACCATCTTAAACCCCGATTTTATGCCATTACTCATAAACCCTAATTATCTCATCTATTCTCCCACATTAAGGTTATCTTAACAACATATAACCCTACTTCCATATTAAAGGCACATAAATCATCAATTAAGCTTCTTTTTCATTAAAGCTACTATTTTTATCCCTTTAATCCATGACAAGATCATTATACACATTTATCATTAATTCAAAGTTCATTAGGTTCTAATTAACATATGAACTCATTTTGCCATCAAATCTACCTTTTATTCATGAAAAGATCCTAATTACTATATTTAGGGTATTTATTCAGAATTAAGGTCTTTTATATACAAATAACTCAGAACCATCATTAAACAATCATATTTTCACATTTTCAAATTAAATATGATTTTATCTTCTTTTACCCTAAATTAGGGTTTCTAAATTATTTAATCATTCTCACATGAGGTAAAACCCTAAATCATGCAATTCTACATCTAGATCAGATTCGAATCTAACATTATCATTCAACAGGTTATTCACACTCCAGTTAACCCATTAAGCATTCTAGATTCAACCTTTAATTCACAAATAGGGTTTTTATCTTTACTTTAATGCACTTTTCATTAACTTACAATAATTTTGCAATTAGAAATGAAATCCATATTTAATACTATTTTTATTGGATTCCTCTCGTTCTCCTAATCAAAAGTCATATATTATTTGCATTTATCCGAGCTACGATTTATGAGATATGAATTTTGTAAAGATTCACTTACTTGGCCAATCCGGGCGTGCCACGTCACCTCTATCTCCATGCACGTAGCGATCAGGAAACATAATAGAATTACATTTTTACCCTTGATAAGTTACGCGCCTCTTCAGCCTACGGAGGGCATTTTCGTCCGCGTGCATCATCTCTTCTTCTTCCTCGTGCTAACCTAGCACTACCTGTTCTGATCGCGCTGGGCGCAACCTCGCCTCCCCTTCCTCGACCTCGTCGGTCACCAAGGAAGTTCCCCTCTCTCCGTGGGTCCCCTCCGCAGCCATTGGTGCCCCCTGCTCATAGCTAGAATGGCTGGCCCATGCTGGCTGAGCCTGCAACCTGCGGCCGGCCGACAGCCGTTCTGCAGGTGCTGTGCGGCGGCGGTGGGTAGGAAACGATGGCCAAACCACCCTAGATCTTCGTGGTATCTCTGTGCCTCTCCGGCGATCCTGCTACAGTAGCTATATGCCCCCGAGAAAGCCCTTATGCCTCTTTGGTTAGGGTTTGTTTAAGGAAGAACAAGAAGAAGATGAGGAAGTGAGAGAAACGCGTGGGATATCCTTTGGGCTCGACCCTGGGCTCGTCCCTTATATAGGGGAGACTATTCATGCCCCAACATACTTGCCCTCAAAGAAATAAGGTTTTTCTAATAGGAAAGGACTTTTCCTTAAAAAAGAAGTATTTTCTCTCTCCTTAGCAACTCCTTGCTTAACCATGATCCTTTTTCATTAAGGAATTCGAAACTCTCTCTTTTATTTCTTTGTGCTTGCCCTTTTTATTCATTGGCCACGAATTTCTATTCTCTCTTGATAGAAATTTCTTCCTTTAATCAAAACCTATTAATAATGTATCACATTATCCCTTTATTTTGCAAATTTGGTATTTTCTCTTTCTTTCCTCTTTGTTGGGGCTCCTTAGACCCCAAGAAACTCTATTATTTAGTAATTCTTTTCCAAGGATATTTATTACTCATCTAGATGCATCTATATGCATTATTTCACATTATCTTGTTTATTTCTCATTAAAATAACCCTTTTTGAGGATTTCTCTTTATTTCTCTTTTATTTTCCTCATTTGCATTCATTTTATCATTAGAAATCCTTGGGATACGAAATTCCACTAAGGATAACACAATTGTACCTCTTTCTGTTTATTTCCAACATTTTAATCATTAATTTTAATTTCTTTCTTACTAAAGAAATACTTAATTAATCTTTCCTTTTCTTATTGCTTTCTTTTTGCAACTGTGGACTCCTTGGAACCCAAGGAACCCAAGAGGCACGAAATCCATCCTTGGATTACATCTATGTGCCTTCTAGAGGTTTCTACCTCTTTCTTTTTCTCAAATATTCGATTATTCATTTACGAATTGAATTTTTTTGTTATTTGGGCCCAATAGCCAATAAAGCCCACAACACAATCATCAAGGACATTGTAAATGAAATCCATTTATTCAAAACAAATTATATCATTATTTGTTCCATTATCTTTAATATGAGAAATTACATTTCTCACCATTTGAACCCAAAATTTGGGGTTGTAACATCCTTCCCCTCTTATAGGAATTTTGTCCTCAAAATTTTATCAAGTAAACAAACAATTCAGGATAAGACTTTTCCATGTCCACCATTGGCCCCTATGTGGCTTTACCTTACCCACGGAGCTTTCAAAGAACCTTTATCATCACATATTCTTTTCTCTAAGTTCTTTCATCCTAGCGTCTATAAACTGCACAGGTGACTCAGGCCATTTCAACCCCCCTTGGGCTCACTAGTTTCATTGCTTAGCACATGGTCGGGTACCTCACATAGTGCTCTAAATTAAACACATGGAACTCGTCACATATTACTTTATCCTGAGGGGTAAAGTCAACCATAATCTTCTCCACCAACCCATCTCAAATGGACCCGTGTATCGGGGACCCAACTTCCTTAGTTGTAGCTCAGAGGGGTCGGATTTTTCATGTCACATATTTCCCACAGTGAACAACATGTCCGACTACTTTGTGTCTGCTCATGACTCTTGTCGTCTCTAGGCTCCTTTCAGCCATTGCACGATCAAAGCGACTTCATCTACACACACTGTGGTCCTTTCACCAACATCACCTTACTGAAGTGGTGACCGACACAACCTCCCTTACAGAGCTTCTTTTAAAACCTGATACTGGCTATGGTGGTCATTGTCACATCTTTCATAGGATAAGAACTATCTCTAGATATCACCCTGAACGAGCACACATGCTCTCATCAGACCCTTTAGTCTGGATTATACTAACCATTAGTTAGGGATTATAAACTATATTGTCATCGAGTTCTTCGTGTACCTACTTTCACCTTATGGAAGTGAACCTTTTAGTCATACTCATGAACTTTTGAACTCGCATCGTGGTGTAGTTGGATGTAGCTCAACCTGATCTGTCCCTTGACAAAATTCTTTCTTTTTTATGTCTTCTAGGTAAGACGATCTACCATAACCCATATTGCCTCAAGACCTTTCTTGCTCAAGGGGAGACTTTACATATCATCCCTAGAGATGAACTCCCATTCCCTCTTGGGAACTCTTTATCCCTTATTTCAACTTATTGGGTTACTGGTGTTTGTCCTTCACCTTCTGGTTTGCATGGCAGCATACCCCATGCAACTTCATCTTAAGAATCCAAAGTACTACTATCACTTATTATCCTCGTAGTACGGTGTATGGTGATCTTAAAATCATGATCTCGTATATGTTCTGATTCCTCAAGATCGATTCCTCAAAAACCCTAAACCACTCTAGTTGGGGTTTCATCACCTTCTTTTCCAAAGAAGTGCATATGAGGTTCTACCACCCTCCTTTAATTGCATCAAAGACTAGACTGGCTAACCAAACAACCATTAACTTTTCAACATATCTCGTTATATCTGAGTGTTAGCTAAAGACATCGCCTTTCCAAACTTAAGGTTAACCTAACAACCTCTTCTAACTTCTAGTCAAACTAGTCAGATATATCTCAACCAGAGCACCCATTACCAGTTCACATCCTTAGGTATTAGGTAACATACACCTCTATGTTTTCCACTTATCATTCCATCTCAACTCTAGGTCTGTATTCATCGAGTACACTCTCTGATCTCATCAACTTGGTGATCAAACTCAACCTTGTAAGACTCACCTCTTAGGTTTTGAATTCAACCTGGTATAACTCATCGCTCATGCTAAAAACATCCTTATAAGATGCCTATCGTATTTCTCTTTAGCACTTGCAAACCATCCATGTATCATTCACTTTACCAGGTCATGCTATCCTCTCTATCCTCATGCTTTGCAGCAACGTTCCAACTCACATCATCTTTTATCCTTGGTGTATGGCATGTGTACTGTCCTATCTCTCACTCCCATAACAAGAGGAAATAAGCATTTGGCTGCAATCCAAATACAGAGTTCTTCCTGTTCCAAGAGTAGAGATGGTACATTCCACCTTGCCAGTACACCTTTAAATCTAAGTTGAAACGTGTTGTTTATGCTTCTATATTACAATCATCTTGATATTCAAGTTACCTCCAGGGAAAACTGGTTTCGAACCTACTTGGGTCACCTCATAATCCTTGGTCATCTCCTCTAGGTCTATAGGGTGCCGACACTTTTGGGGTCATCCCTCTTCCCTCATGCATCAAGAGAGTGCCCTACTCATCTGCCTTTTGGGTCCCATGAGTTTATGAAGGTGGTCAAACTCCTAACCCATGGCCCGCAGACAATGATAGTTGTTACCTCCTGACCCTATGGTCATGTGCAACTGGGGAATTAGGCAACTCCTACTTTCATCAGTCTTATCCCTACCTGACCCTAGGATATACTTAGGATTCTCCATTGATAGTACATGTCCAACCTAGAACCTCGCCCAAGCCTTCATCATCTCTCTTTGTATACATGGGCTGACATCCATCCTTTCATAGGGGTCATGGTGACCTGTCTACCTTGGTCAGGCCCCTTACCGGTTACCTCCATGGTAACACATCCGTATGCACCTAGAGATGGATATCTATGGGTCTACAGGTTCATTCTCATACCATGTACTTTTCACTTAGCTTCTCAAGATCCTACGAGACCTCTTTAGGTTACCTTAAACTAACCAAACTGATATACACCCTACCAAGGGGGGCCCTCTCCCAGGATGGGAGGAAAACTATCTCATGACAATCACGGTCATAAAAGCTCTTAGGTCTAGGGTTTACATCCACATGAGCCTACTTAACCCTAGCAGGCTATTAAGGCACAAGAAGATCACCTACTGAACCATGCTAAGTCACACTTGTCCCCTTTCCTCAATGCCAAATCAAGATCATACTTTCCTTTATCATTAACCTAGTTATGAGGGGTTCATCAAACATACCTTAATCTTAAGGGGCTTCCCTTTTCCTCTATACATGAGGAGTACCATGCTCGCTTCTCAACTCTCCTCATGATCACTAGGTACATCACTTCCCCTCTTAGGCCTAGGGACCCTAGGTTCACTTGTAGGTGTCCAACTGCATGCTCTATCTCTTAACCACGAACCAAGCATGCAAAAGGTCATGACATGCACTTCTTGTCATCCTTCAACTCGAGAAACACTTAGAGTTGGGTCCTCCTTAAGGACAACCAACAAGGTACCAGGCCTCATAACCTGTTACTATACCTCTCCAGGTCTAAGGAACTCTTCTTCTCATCTATACCATAGGTACAAAGGTACTAGCAGACTCATCCTCTCTCTAACTTTCACTTAGGGTTAGCATCATCCTCAGAGGATGTGTCGGGTCTCTATATGCAATGGAGATCTCTATCTCCAAGACTGACTTATCCTCCTGACAAGAAGGTCTAGCCTGAGGTCTCTTCTGAGGACATGACAACTTATGTCATACGACCTAAGCATGCATCTATTCTTTAATTTGGGCTTAAACTATTAAGCTTATGTCCATGACATCTTATTTACATGCTTTTATTAATTTGGTGGAGGATCCCTTAAACCTTATTAACCTTACCCATACCTCAAGAGGGTGAGGAGAAGAAAGAAAACCCTAATCATTTAGGTCCTTAACAGAATTTTGTGATGAGAAGGGATGAATAAGATGAGAAAGTCCTAAAGGTATCTTATTTCGATTCATACCCTAAGACTTTGGCCAGGCAGTCACACGGATCTGGGAGTCCTCGTATTCCGACTAGCGGTGTTGAGGAAAATATTGCCAGCCCCCGGTCGTGATTCTTTTCTAGACACCTCCATCTTTTGAATAATCCTCTAATAACTCCCTTGGGTTCTATGGATTTTATAAACTTTTATAATTATTAATGATTAATTGAGGAACCTATGCCTTGATACCAATTGTTATGACCCCACCTCCCAGTAACCCCCAATTAAGGGAGACCAAAAGGACAGAGCCGTTAACTAATAACTCGGATCAAAGGTTCGACAAATAATCATTAAAAATTATTAAAATTCTACCAACTATACTGAAATATAGTAAAAATAACAACTTTGCATAACTTTTAAAACTGGGATTTCAAAACTTCTATCCATACAGATACTAATCTATCTAGTCCTCCTTTGCACTTTAATTCACATTTAATACCACATATGCCACTTACTGTTTGTTCTTTTCATTGTACCTAAAACGCCGACAAACAAAACATCGATCAGCCGAAGCTGGTATGTGGAGGAAACAGATAATGTTCAACTATGTTAACAATATAATCATTCAATTAATCGTTTAACAATCAATATTACATTTTAAGCCATACAACTCAATCCATACATATTCTCAAACTCTGGGTTGTCCCTGCAGTGGACATGGATACCACCTCTCTTTTAGGTAATAAAGTCGCATGGCACTACCCGAAGATAGCCCAATATCTAACTCAATGTGACTTGATGGTCCTACCTCAATGGTAGCCATGTAATAAGTCATCCATAGACCTGAAGGACCTACCCAATAGGTTGCCATGTACTTGGTCTTCCTCTGACCTGATGGACCTACACATAGGCAACCATGTACTAGGTCTTCCTCTGACCTGATGGACCTACCCATAGGTAGCCATGTACTAGGTCAACTATAATGCCACAGAGAGAACCAGGATCTGAGCTTGTAGGCATATATCCTTTGTGATAGTCATAGCCACATTATAGTTTGCATGAACTAGGTCAACTATAATGCCACAGAGAGAACCAGGATCTGAGCTTGTAGGCATATATCCTTTGTGATAGTCATAGCCACATTATAGTTTGCATGAACTAAATTCATCGAACAGTTTATTCAAGTCATCGGTGAAAATCTCGGAAAACCCCAGAAATCTATCTCGAGATATTCATAAGCGTAACCACATACCTGATTCGATGATTTCACAAGTATTAAGTAATTTCATCCAAGAAAGCAATCCAAGCAAGCAATTCAACAACCACATAATTCCTGAAAAGAATATGTACTCTATTTATTACACTCTTTATCAAGAATCTGCTTTATCGACTTGGATACACTTTCTAGGGTTTTTGTATCCATTTTAGGGTTTTGTTTTTTTTTCAATTAGGGTTTCCCTTCATCTTTTACCATCTTAAACCCCGATTTTATGCCATTACTCATAAACCCTAATTATCTCATCTATTCTCCCACATTAAGGTTATCTTAACAACATATAACCCTACTTCCATATTAAAGGCACATTAATCATCAATTAAGCTTCTTTTTCATTAAAGCTACTAGTTTTATCCCTTTAATCCATGACAAGATCATTATACACATTTATCATTAATTCAAAGTTCATTAGGTTCTAATTAACATATGAACTCATTTTGCCATCAATTCTACCTTTTATTCATGAAAAGACCCTAATTACTATATTTAGGGTATTTATCCAGAATTAAGGTCTTTTATATACAAATAACTCAGAACCATCATTAAACAATCATATTTTCACATTTTCAAATTAAATATGATTTTATCTTCTTTTACCCTATATTAGGGTTTCTAAATTATTTAATCATTCTCACATGAGGTAAAACCCTAAATCATGCAATTCTACATCTAGATCAGATTCGAATCTAACATTATCATTCAACATGTTATTAACACTCCAATTAACCCATTAAGCATTCTAGATTCAACCTTTAATTCACAAATAGGGTTTTTATCTTTACTTTAATGCACTTTTCATTAACTTATAGTACTTTTGCAATTAGGAATGAAATCTATATTTAATACTATTTTTATTGGATTCCTCTCGTCCTCTTGATCAAAATTCATATATTATTTGCATTTATCCGAGCTACAGTTTACGAGATATGAATTTTGTAAAGATTCACTTACTTGGCCAATTAGGGTGTGCCACGTCACCTCTATCTCCATGCACGTAGCGATCAGGAAACATAATAGAATTACATTTTTACCCTGGATAAGTTACGCGCCTCTTCAGCCTACGGAGGGCATTTTCGTCCGCGCGCATCATCTCTTCTTCTTCCTCGCGCTAACCTAGCACTGCCTGTTCTGATCACGCTGGGCGCGACCTCGCCTCCCCTATCTCGACCTCGTCGGTCGCCAAGGAAGTTCCCCTCTCTCCGTGGGTCCCCTCTTTAGCCATTGGTGCCCCCTGCTCGCAGCTAGAACGGCTGGCCCCTGCTGGCCGATCCTGCAACCTGCGGTTGGCCGACAGTCGTTCTGCAGGTGTTGCGCGGCGGCGGTTGGTAGGAAACGATGGCCAAACCACCCTAGATCCCGGTGGTATCTCTATGCCTCTCTGGCGATCCTGCTACAGTAGCTATATGCCCCTGAGAAAGCCCTTATGCCTCTTTGGTTAGGGTTTGTTTAAGGAAGAACAAGAAGAAGATGAGGAAGTGAGAGAAACATGTGGGATAACCTTTGGGCTCAACCCTGGGCTCGTCCCTTATATAGGGGAAACTATTCATGCCCCAACATACTTGCCCTCAAAGAAATAAGGCTTTTCCTAATAGGAAAGGACTTTTCCTTAAAAAAGAAGTATTTTCTCTCTCCTTACCAACTCCTTGCATAACCATGATCGTTGGTCATTAAGGAATTCAAAACTCTCACTTTTATTTCTTTATGCTTGCCCTTTTTATTCATTGGCCACGAATTTCTATTCTCTCTTGATAGAAATATCTTCCTTTAATCAAAACCTATTAATAATGTATCACATTGTCCCTTTATTTTGCAAATTTGGTATTTTCTCTTTCTTTCCTCTTTATTGGGGTTCCTTAGACCCCAAGAAACTCAATTATTTAGTAATTCTTTTCCAAGGATATTTATTACTCTTCTAGATGCATCTATATGCATTATTTCACATTATCTTGTTTATTTCTCATTAAAATAACCCTTTTTGAGGATTTCTCTTTATTTCTCTTTTATTTTCCTCATTGGCATTCATTTTATCATTAGAAATCCTTGGGATACGAAATTCCACTAAGGACAACACAATTGTACCTCTTTCTATTTATTTCCAACATTTTAATCATTAATTTCAATTTCTTTCTTGCTAAAGAAATACTTAATTAATCTTTGCTTTTCTTATTGCTTTCTTTTTGCAACTTTGGACTCCTTGGAACCCAAGAGGCATGAAATCCATCCTTGGATTACATCTCTTTGCCTTCTAAAGGTTTCTACCTCTTTCTTTTTCTCAAATATTCGATTATTCATTTACTAATTGAATTTCTTTGTTATTTGGGCCCAATAGCCAAGAAAGCCCACAACACAATCATCAAGGCCATTGTAAATGAAATCCATTTATTCAAAACAAATTATATCATTATTTGTTCCATTATCTTTAATATGAGAAATTACATTTCTCACCATTTGAACCCAAAATTTGGGGTTGTAACAACATGAATCTCATAATCTATTGTAGATAAGAATGACCTTCCCAAGATAATGGGAATCTTCCTATCCTCTAGCTCCATAACAAGAACAATGAAATCGGCTGAGAACACTGCACCCTTCTCCTTGTCTGTCATCAGCAAGACATCATCCACTCTTACTCTTGGTACTTTTATGGAATGATCCACCAATTGGAAAGTGCAATGTGTTGGCTTCAACTTGCCTAAGCCCAACTCAACATAGGCACTACATGGAAACAAATTCACACTAGACCCCAAATCAAGTAATGATTTGTCTATGTGATGACCCCAATGTAGCTAGGTATGAGTGGGGCTCTTGGTTCTTTCCACTTGTTCATTCAACTTGACTCTCTTTGGTATTCTACCCGTTGACCTTCTCTTTACAGTTCATACATTCTTAAGAAATTTGGCATATGATGGGATTTTCTTGATAGCATCCAATAATGGAATGTTGACCTTCATTTGGCAAAACACCTCAAGAATATCAAAATTGTGCTTTTGTCTCCACCTTACTTCCGGTGGCTCATCTAATGCTTCAATGGATGATGGCTCACTTGCTTTGGCCTTTCTTGCATCAACATGATTCTCTTGTGGCATCTCATGAAGTGGAACATTAGGGATGGTAGGACCTACAAATGGGGTATGAGGTGGAGCACATGGCATCACAAACTCAATAGGAGGTGTCATGGAATCATCATCACCAATCTCAATCAAAATATCACCACTTTGCTACCTTTTCTTGGCTTTATCAACCCTTACTTTGACTTGCATGCTTCTCAAGAGATTTCCCACTCCTTAGAACTGTCACAAAACTTCTTTGCTCATGGTCGAGAGGGGGAGCTAGTTGTGGTTGTGGATGAGGTGGTGGCGGCACTTGGTATTGAAATTGAGGTGGAGGGGGAAATTGAGTCTGGAAGGTGAAGTGGTTGGAAAGTTGTGGTGATGGAGGGGGAGGTGGAATGTAAGGCTTGCGATTGTCTTGGAAGTGGTATATTGGTTGCACTTGCATGGGAGGTGGACTATAGAAAACTTGTGAGGAAGGCATTGGCTCACTTGATTCATTGAAACTTAAAATGGGTTTTGAAGACAACTTATCTTCTTGGAGAGCAATTATGGAAGATAGTTGCTCTATCCTCTCCTTGAGCCTTGTAACATTCTTTTAGACATCATCAAAGCTTTTCAACCTAGAGAGAACCTCCTCCTCAAACCTTGAGCTATATCTTGGACTTTGTGGTTCTTAGTAGATATAGGAGTGAGGTGTCTTCTTTTCTTCACCACAGAACTCAATAGAATTGACCGTGTGGCAAGGAACATTTATCACTCAGTTCGTCATGAAGCTCACCATGTCACCAAGAATCTTCATCACTTGCAGGCTTGAGTCATCATGAGTCGAAAATATCACACCAAAGGCATGGTCACCATCATTCATCATGCTAGAAGCTCAAATTCTTGAACCTTCTACCATATGCTCATATAATGGCCATATCTCGTCAGGTGGCCTATCCATGAAAACTCCTCTACAAGAAGAATCTACTGAAGCTTGACTCTTTTGATATAAACCAAAGTAAAAGGACTGAACTAGCTACCACAGAGGGATCTCATGGTGCGGGCACTCTCTCAACATCTTCTTAAATCTCTCCCAAGAATTGTGAAACTGCTCACTGCCCATTTGACTGAAACTCACTATGGCACGCCGCATTTGTGTCAACCTTGCAATGGAGTAGAATTGCCTTAGTAAGGCATTCTTAATCTATTCCCAACTCATAATGTCCCTTCTTGAATCATACCAATCTTTGGCTTTGTCTTTGAGGGAGAATGAGAACAAGGTCAACCGGATTGTGTCATCACTGGCCATCAACGTCCTGAAAGTGGAACATACTTCAAGAAAGGAGTCCAAGTGCTTATAGGGGTTCTTGCTATCCAAGCCATAGAAGATGGGCAGGAGCCCAAGAAGACCTGGAGGGATAGAGAATTATTCCCCTGGCATTTGCTCAATTCTACTAGCAATTGGTGATTTGTAGTTGCTAGTCATGTAGTAATCTTGAAGTGGCTTGTAAGGTGCATTTTGGCCTTCCATCTTGTCTTCCCCGAGTGGCTTGTCACATGCCCACGGCACAAAAAAACAAAATAGAGCAAGTTAGCAAACTAATATGCAAAAAAAATACAAATAATAAAGAATAAATAATAGCAATGATGACGGTAGTAGGAAAATATCAAAAAATAACTAACTAATATTGGGTCGATCCACAGGGTGAGAGGGGGAACTAGAGCTAAGTTAAATTTTGGGCTAGGTTCCTACTGTAGAGTCTAGGGTTTGAGGGTTGATGGTTGATTTTGTTTCTTACACTAAGGGTTGAACAACAAAGTAATTAAAGGAAAGCAAATGAGATCAAAACTAAGTTAACCCTAGAGAGTAAATTCTACTAATCAAGAAAAGGAAAAGCAAGGCAAGGAAATAGAACAAGTTATGCTAAGGCAGGCAAGAAGAGATCTACACTACACTAAGCTAGCAAACAAGGAAAAAGAGTAATTAAAGACCTAACTAGCAAGATCAAAGTAAGAACAAGGCAAGAAGATAACTAATCACTTAAAGGGCTAACTAAGATAACACTACCTAAAGCAAGATGGAAATTAGGGTTTTAAAAGCAATAAAGGGAAATGTGGGCTTTCTGGAGGATGCACTTATCAATTAGGTTGGGGGTTGATATGTGAACATTATATTTTCATTTAGATTATCAAACCAAACAACAAGCTAGAGTCTAATGAAATATCCTAAACTACTAACTAGCCATGGATATGCTAGGTTGTGTATAGGGGGACTAGTCCCTAACACCCCCTACTACCCTTGCAAGGTTCAATTGGGTTAGGGTTTAGGTGTAATTCAATTAGAGTCTAAGCAAGCCTTAGTTTCTAGGTTAGATTATCGTAGGGTGATTAGAGGCCGAGGTTAGTAATGGGAGTGGAAGTGAGGTTTTAGGCCTCACATCACCCACATTCTAGCCTTGAGAAAGCTCCATGCTAAGCACACTAAGTTCATATAATATAGATACATAGATCTATCAACTAAGGTTAGGAGAATTTATTAGCATGTATGAAGATAGGAAGCTAAATAGGGATCCATGAATTGGACCTAGGAGCAAATCTCAAAATTCACACATAAAAGCAATTTCCCTAAATTCCTAGGTGATTTCAACCACAAACCAACAAGCAATTCATGAAGAGTTCGATAGAAATAGAACATAATCATTAACAAAATAAATTATAATGTTTACATATCATTTTACCCCAATATGGTATCAAAGTAACATTTTAGACCCCAAATAGTCCACCGAAGGGGCCTAGCTACTCATAGAACATGATAATACAAAAAGTAAGGAAGAAGAATGATTAGAGGAGTGAAAAAACATGATGATCTCGGTGAAGACTCCTCCTTATCCACAACCTAGCAGCAGTAGCTCGAGCTCCCTCCTCCAAGGTAGGTGAATGGCATGAATGTATGGTGGAAAGTCGCCCAAACACTAGAAAACTAGGGTTTTGATGGTGGAAATGGTGAAATGGAGGTGGAATGAGGTGGGAATGGACGGAGGACAAAATGGGGAGGCTAGAGTGGTTGTAGGGTAGCTGGGGGTGGCCTAGGAGTAGCTAACCTCAGCCTCGAGCTGCCACCCACACATAGGCCAAGTAGGAGTAAAGTGGTAAATGTAATGTAAATGTAGCTAAGTGTTTGTCAGTAGCACGGTCGTGGCGGAGTAGGGTGAGAATGGTCATGGTGGAGTGGAATGATTATGTTGAAAATGGGAAAAAATCACTTAGTCAATTTTGTACATGAAGTAGCACGACCGTGGGGGGGGGCAAGGGTAGCACGTCCATGGTGGTTTGCATTTGGATGCCTGTTTTTGGCTCCACAACCATTCTGGATCTACTGCAACACAACCATGTAAGGTGGCACGATGAGTCTGTGGTGTCATGGCATGGCCATTCTTGGTGGCATGACTGTTCTAATCTCTGCACTTTCTTGACTTGACTATGTTGTCTTTGAGTGAGCTAGCATGACTGTTCTGTGGTACCACGGCTGTGCTGGTCTCTGAATCAACACTTTGACTTAGATATTTATTCATTCTTAGACATATTTGCTTCGATGGATCTTTCATAACTAGAGTTAGGTTGAGGGAGCCTCATACTTCACTTTAGGTCTATCCAAGGGCAGAGAAACCCTAGGATCACTCCTTTTCTCTTTCTTCCATCCAAGATTGGTCCAAATGCCTGAAAAACATGCAAAGAATTTCCATAAGTGCATTTTACACAAATATGCATATTAGGGAAAACAACATGTAATCTAAAAGTTATAGATGTCATTAAAATGCAATATGACACAAGATGAGGCCCTAAAATAGGGTTGTATCACCTCTCATGTATAACTCAAGACTGCAAATAAATAGACTATCAATATGGTGATAAGAGTAGCCACACTGGACCTCACGACCATGTTATCCCTACAAAGGTATAATACCTTCTCAAAATTCATACAAAGAGGAGTCTAGATCAAAAATTCCATTAAAATAGGGGTCTTTAATATAAATGATTCACTTTGTAGCCTAATTCCACCTCTTACAATGGCCAATTAAAATTTCAAATAGACCAAGGCTAAGATAAAAGAAATCACAATGGGAGTTGTATAGATTTTAGCCAGAAGCAACAATCGTCAACCTCCAACATCCAGATATTATTGGTTCATGCTCCAGTAGCTCAAGAAACTAGTACCATGACACCCCAACAACACGAAGCCTAGACAAGTTGCTCAACTATCAACCTCAATACATGTATCTACAATATTCATGGTTTCTAACTACTTTAGGTATGTTCCATCATAGTTCCAACCGTCTGTACATCAACATGGGCAAGAACCCCTCCATCAATAATAACCCTACACCGCAACCAGAACCATCACCCGCTACTCCAACATTAGAAGAACCTTCTTAACCAAAAAGGAAGTTTAATCCATTAGGAGCCTCCCTTAGAAACATCTTGCCAAAAATAAATCATCTATTGAAGTTTCCAGCCATCAAGTAGCCTCCCAACCCCTTTCCCATGAGCTATAATAAAAATGCCCTTTGCGTCTTTCATCTAATCAAGGGACATGTGATGGATTCTTGTCTCACACTTAGGTATTTCCTAAAAGACTTGATCCAATCTGGTGATGTCAACATAGTCACAACAAAGGAGATACACTCATCTTCCAACACTGCAAGTATAATATCAACACCAAAAACTTTAATAGAAGGACTTATTCTTCCTTTAGATCAAGCCATAAGAGTCCTAAAGAACATAGATCATCACTTCCATCCAAGAGTGGAATCCTATGATTCCAATAAGTACCAAGAAGCCCATCAACATACCCAGAACTCACCAGTGGAAAAAAGAGGACAGACAAGGAGGGTTCTTAAAGTATCAATTCTGAAAAAGGAACAACAATTTACAGTTCCTTGTCCTTCAATGGTGGTAGAATGTTTAGTATCCTAGCCAACCAAACCAAAGGTGGCCCTATACACTTCCTCAATGGAAGCACCTTCATCCTTGACAAAGGTAAAGAGAAGGTAACCACATATGTAGGATTCCCTAATACCATGGCAGAAGAGGAGAAAAGAAAGGCTTCATTCTAACAATCAACACCAACAAGGTACCTCCAACTCAACAGCTTTGTAGAGAAACCAATTTGTAAGTCCCAAACATAATGAAATTCCTAGAAGAACTTGAGGGGGAAGTGTCTCTAGTTTAAGTGACACTAAGTTCCCCCCCCATTGGGAAGTATGTTGTGAAGACACTTGAAGGGGCTTACATGTCCAAAGATGTAAGTCCAGAAGTGCTTACTACCAACATCAGGTTAATCACAACCCCACACTTGATCTTATTAAAAGAAGATGAGATACCTTCCCGAGGAAGTCACAAGAAGCCCATGCTAATCACTACCATTTACAGGGACCTTTTTCTTTTTGCTTCATCGACAATGGTGCATGACTCAATGTGTGTTTCCTCAAGTTGCTTATCATCTTGGTAAAGGATACCTTTTACCTGCAACCAATAACGAATAAAGCAACCTCTGTTGATGAATTAATCAAAGAATTCCTAGGTGAAATCACCCTTGAGCTACAAATCATACCATAAACCTTCGTATTACTTTTCATGGTCACAAACTTGAGTCTACTTTTAACCTTATTTTGGGATCATATTCATCATAGTAGTGTGGTTCCTTCATCACTATATCAAATACTAAAGTATCAACTAGGACATGTAATCGTCATAGTCCAGTTTGATATATAAGACACCATAGTTGATGTGTGTTGTTGTACACACAAAAATCACTAGGAAAAGTCCTAGAGTTTAACCTTCTAATCAGGTTGTCAACTTGCTGTGAACAACAAGTCAACTAAGTATAGATAGGTAATGTTCCATGGGATGATAGAAAAGAATGGTCAAGATCCAAATCTGATCACAAGAACAAGAATTAAATTATGAATTGAGAGGTTTGTTAAAACTAAGAATAAAAATAAAAATGCTAAAATAAAGTTTAAATAATCAAGAAATAAAGATTTGGGGATTCATAGGATTACATCCAAAACCACGTTCCTATTCAACTAATCAAATTTTAATCTCCAAGGATCAAATTAGGCCCTCTTGGTTGCATGTCCTTATAGAAAAACTCACAAGAATTGGACTTCATGTGAACCCATTGGTCTTGGTGTTCACAGATCATTGCCCAACTGTCCATCATGCCACTATCCACGGTCATTTCAAGAAGTATGTGAATTCAAATAGGCGTTCAAACCCAAGGCTTAGATGATCATGTCACCAAAGATTCTAACGGGAATAAGATTAAAAACACAAAAAGATGATAATCATAATTAAAGGATTATTATTTCATTCTTATATAGATTCATGGTCATATCACTCCCTAAGAATATATATTAGATCATCCAAATAACCACACATAAATAGAGAGGATATTTTTTTAATGGAGCAATAGAACTGATTATATTGAATAAAACTGTGATAAGAGGATACTCCCCATGCCCTAGAATAATCTACTCAGACATAACAATATTAGAAGAAATGCAAACTAAAATGAGATCCAACATTATATAAGATGTGGTCTACAACAAAAAAGTGGATGCCTTTTCCTGTGGAGCCCCCCCTCCTTTTATAGGGGAAGGAGGGGTGAAAATCCTAGATACATGACTCTCTATACGAATCCAGACTGACGGATCTGATCAATAGAGAAAATAGTTGATTGCTTTTAATTATGTTGACCGTTCACATTCTTTTTTATGTAGATTCCACAACAGTGATTTCGAGCACATTTTCAATATAGTAATAAATCGAAAATGGTCCAAAAATATATTTTTCTTAATAATTCAATTCTCTTTCCACCACATACTTGTTTATTAAACTATGCCTTGACATGTGAGAATTATGATAATTTTTGTGTGGGGTATATATTTAAATCAAATACTGTAGGAATTGTGCAAAACATCTTCCAAGGAAAATTCATCATGGAGTGATTGACCCATTTTCCTAAAAAACACCAACCAAATATAATTAAAACTCCAAATATAGAGAAAAATCTAAACTAATAAAATCAATTAAAAAACTAGGAATATAAATAAAAAAAACAATCTTAAAAAATATAAAAGATGTAAATAAAAAGGACAAATACACATTTATCAAAATACCCCGAACTAAAATCTTTGCTTGTTCCCAATAAAATAAAAATAAAAAATAAAGACCAATTTATACTCACAACATGTCATTCCCCACCTTTGTAATATCATTATAATCCTTACCTCTAAATATTGGTCAAGCGACCCAATCTCCTAAAACTACAAAGCACAAAGTTATATATTCTCTATCAAAAAATTATCATATCTTACTTCTAAAGCAAGATTTTTTAGAAAAATAAGTTTCATCTTATTTTTAGTTTGACACTCTTAATTTTTACTTTTTATGAGTTGTTTCGCAAGAACATGATGAAGGGGGTGTGAAGAAAAATGGTGATCCCTTGTCTAATTGACTTGGGATATATATTTTTGGAGTTGTGGCTACATTGGTCACATTTTTTACATATGCACTTTTGTCATCTTTTGATGGTACACCAGTTTGTGGGGTATGGAATTTTTATTTTGGGAAGCATGCCACCCCAGACTTGATTTTTGTCCGGTGGTGATTCTCTACTTCTCTTTTTTTATAGAAAAAATAGGGAGAATAAAGATGTGTCCTTGTGCTTATAACTTCAACATTTTTTTCCAGAGAGTGTCATTGCTTTAGTTAGAGTATTCCTATAGATCACATCATACAAGCTTTATAAAAGTATAATCCATTGTTTACACATAGAGAAAATTTTTGCTTGGTTTTGATTGATTTCGTATGACTTACTAACTATTCCACAGGGGTCCTACGTGACAAGGTGGTTTCAGAGATGAAAATATATGAATGTTTTTGTAAAGAAGATTTAATAAATTCAAAGGGTTAAAAATGATACAAGTATATTCATCGTGGCTGACTATATAAAGGTCAAAACCAAAATAAAAATTTTGATAGAATTAAAACTAAACTATAGATCATAATAAAAATAGCAAAAAGTCTAAGATATAGTGGGTGGAATGAGTACATACCACCCACCTCCACCCCAGACTTAAAATTTTTCTTGTCCCAAGACAAAATTAAATCTAGGATGGAGGGAAGAGATAATCTACAGTTGCTAGGGGGACCTGGTAGCTCAAAAAATGTCTAGTAGAATGGGATATGTATGAGGGCTGGAACCTTTATCATTGGAACTTAATAGTACACTCAATGATCAGGTGGTCGCAGAGGCTCAATGGGGTGTTCATATTTCCTTTCACCTCATAGTCCCTCCAACATGATTCACAATCTTTCTTCAATAGTGAAGGAAGTGTTGGAGATAGATGTGGATTGGAAGAGATCGGCGGGTGCTATTCGGTAAGACATGGAGTGTCAGAAGTACAAAATCAGGAAGAGGATCTGGCTCTCATATCTCTCCATCATATAGATCTACATAGAGGGGAATTGGTGTCGATATGAAGGGAGCAAAAGAATTTAAATTAGAAACATAAGCATTATTTTTCTCCTAAAAAATAATACAATCAACATTGGGATTGATAGGTTTCATTGTTGATATAGCATGTAGCTCAAGTTAATCTATGTAAGGGGTCCCCAAGGGTTCAGGAGGGATAAATATGGGGAAATATTACTTGGAAAGGATGAGAGGGGGTATATGGACTTCTTCCAAGGGTGGTGTATCCCCTTCAAGATCAGCCATGTGTGGAATAGGAATTGACTGTGAGAATATATGGGGATTTATTTCATCATTTGGGGTTGGGTGCTCATTATCCATAATAGTTTCAATCACATGGGATTGGTCATTGATAACTTTTGGATGTGTGTCAATGATGGAGGGAGTTTCTGGATATTCAAGATGACTCTCACACTGTGACTTCTCCTACTCAAGTAATAAGGTCTAAAGTGGAAGGGTTGGAATACCAACATCCTTATCGCACACAAAATATGACCCCATGGTCTGTGCTATTTCTTCAGGATCTGACATGTATGATATAAAAATGGGATCATCATCATCATTGTCGGGAAAAACAATCTTGGATTGATCTAACTCTTCCATGGATCTCTGTGATTGGGACTCTAGTAAAGTAGTTAATAGAGCTTGTCAATTTTCTAAAGTTTTATATTGCTCTTTTATTAATTCATGTCGCTCTACTACTATTTTCTCTAAGACATTGATCTGCTCCTGTTGAGGTGTATATTGATTTACAAAATAAAGTTCATAACCTCCACAAACTGGTTAGTTACCCCCAATATACCCCCATAAGGATCTTGGTCCTGGTACCCCTCATACTGATTGTGTCACTGCTCCTTGTAATAGTCTTCAAGAGATGGTGGATTCAAATTCTTAATATCTCCATCTTGTTGGGTAGATTTAGTATTACAAGGTGTTACCAAAACATGGGGGACATGTTTTGACAATCTAGGTTTTGGGCCTGGGCTTCTAGCATATCAGCTATCAAGGCTTGGCTGGTTTCTAATTTTTCTTGTCCTTTTGTTGCCATCTTCACTAGGGTCTTAAGTCTCTCTTTTGTCGAGGATTATATTGGGTATCACAAATAGGTCCATTTTCCCCAAATTTCTATTGGTCATATCCCCCAAAATTTTATTGATCATATCCCCCATTAGAATATGGATAGCAAGGACCAAATAAGTGATAAGATTTAAATGTATTAAATAAAATTTTAAATGTCTTCAAAAAAATAAAATAATGTGTTCTAGATGTTAAAAGATTCCTTTGGGTGAATTTTCAATCAATTTGGAAAATATGTGATGAGAAGATGAATTTAGGAGGGTGAAAGTGTGTAGAACCTTCAAATTATTAATTAAAATAACAAACAGCTTCAAAAAATAATTAATGGCAAATTTGTGTCCAACATACTTAATACGACGTGTGGGTGAAGTTTCATTAATTTTGGAGAATTTTGAAAGGCATTAATGTATGAGAAAAGAGAAAATAATATTTTCTTAAATTAATAAAACCAAAGTGTTCAAAGACAAATCTAATTATATAATCAGATTGTACATACTCAAATTAGCTTAGGTGTCAAATTTTATTAAATTTGAAGTTCGTTTGAACCCTCAAATAAGGAAAGAGAAAAGTTAATTAAATTAATGTCTCACTATATTCCAAACCAAAGTTGGAATGTTGTATCAAATGTGATCTACATCAACCGATCGATGTGGATCAGATGGCTTGTGAGTTGTCTCCTACCTTGAGTAGGAGAAACCCGTATGAATAGTAAACGTAACAAAAGGGGTCCAGTATTTTGGACATAACTTCCTTGTTTCTTTACGAAACTTCACGAAATAAGTTGCTTTAGATCTGAAATCAAAATGGTTATGTATTTTTTATTTTCTCAATCTTAAAACCAAGATTCTATATGCATAAGCCTTCACTCCCCATAATTGCTTTTAGAAAATTGTGGGTTAAGATCTACTTCATATCCACCAAGATGAAAGGGCTCGATATTATATAAGGTGGTACCATAATTTGAGGGAACATTAGAGTAGTTCATTGATGTATGGTTGTAATAACCATTCGATTGTTATTGTGAACCATAATGTATCCACCATCCAAATTTTGAAAAAGATTTTTTATTGAAAAAAATAAAACTATAGGGAAATAATATTTGGGAAGGAGCTAAAACATGATAAGGGGTTAGTCAGAAATTACAAAGAGAACTAAAAATTACAAAGCTAACAAAAAATTATGGAACAAACTAAAATAATAAAAATAAACTAGAAAGTAGTACTGTGGGAATGAAAACTCGACAGAAGGAGGAGATACACTAACAGAATATTGCTCGGTAGGTAAAAATAAATTACAAAAATCTATGAAAGAAATTGTAGAACAAAGCTATAATTTATTCAACAAGCTCAAAAAATATGAAACAAAAATAAATTAGGAGATAAGATAGAAATTAGAAAAAGAATAAACTAGAAAGTAGTATTGTTGGAATGATAACTCAAAAGAAGGAGGAGATACAGTTCCAGAATGTTACTCGGTAGGAAAAAAGAATTACAAAAATCTACAAAAATAAATTATGAAACAGAAGATATAGAACAAGATTAAACTTATACAAGTTAGAGAAATATGAACAAAATTATACAAGATATACAAGTAACCAGATCTAAAAAGCAACCTTGATGTTCCTGACAATGACACCAAATTGATGTGCAATGTTGTACACGCAACAATCACTAGGAAAAGTCCTAGAGCTTAACCTTCTAATCAGGTTGTCAACTTGTTGTGAACAACAAGTCAACTTAGTGTAGACATATATCGATTCAAGGGACAGAAGAAAAGAATGATCGAGATCCAAATCTGACCGCAAGAATAAGAATTAAAGTTTTGATTTGAGAGGTTGTTAAAATGAAGAACAAAAATAAAAGTGCTGAAATAAAGTTTACTTAATCAAGAAATATTAATCTGGGGGTCTGGAGGATTACAACCAAAATCACATTCCTACTCAAATAATTAAATCCTAAACTCCAAAGATCAAATTAGGATTTTGTGAATGCATGTCCTTATGGACAGACTCACAATGGTCGGACTTCCTATGAACCCATTGGTCCCAGCATTCAAGGATCATTGTCCAACTGTCTAACATGTCACTATCCGCGGTCATATCAAGAATCAAGTGAATTCAAACTAACGTTCAAACCTAAGACTCAGGCGGTCACATCACCAAGGATTCTAATGAGAATAAGATTAAAAAGATGAAAAGATGATAATTGTAAATAAGAGACTATTGTTTTATTCTTATAAAGATCCATGGTCATATCACTCCAAAACTATATATCAGACCATCCAAATAACTATACATAAACAAAGAGAATATATTTTTTTGATGGAGTAATAGAACTGATTATATTGAATAGAACTGAGCTAAGGGGCTACTCCCCATGCGCAAAAGAATCTACTCAGACATAACGAGACTAGAAGAAATACAAACCAAAATAAGATCCAATGTTATACAAGAGGTGGTCTAAAAAAAACTAGATGTCTTTCCTTATGGAGCCCCCTCCTTTTATAGGGGAAAGACGTGTGAAAACTCTACATAAAGACTCCTCGAAGACTCCTAACCAGTGGCTAAAAACTTTTTGGATTTGATCAATAGAGAAAATGGTTGATTGCTTTTAATTATAATGACCGTTCACGTTCTTTTTGCTATAGATTCCTCAACATTGATTTCAAACTTATTTTTGGTCTAGTAATAAGTCCGAAAATGGTCTGAAAATATTATTTTCATATAGATAATTCAATTCCCTTTCCAAAGCATACTTTCTCATTAAATTCCACATGGGATGTGAGATTTATGACAATTTTGGTGTGAGGTATATATTTAAATCAGACACTGTGAGAATCGTGCAAAACATCTTCTAAGGAAAATTCATCATGGAGTGATTAAGTCATTTTCCTAAAATAATCAACCAAATATAATTAAAACTCCACATAAAGAGAAAAATCTAAACTAATACAATTAATAACAAAATTAAGAAGATAAATAACAAAATAATCCTAAAAAGATATTTAAAATATGTAAATAAAAAGGATAAATACACATTTATCAGTAGCATGCATTGAAGAAGATGAGCTCATATTTTGATTTAAGATGCTACATATTGCCAACATCAACTGGGTGCCACCACAAAGAAGATGACTGTAATGACCCCGCCTTCCAGTAACCCCCAATTAAGGGAGACCAGGAGGTCAGAGCCGTTATCCCAATTTCTAAATCAAAGGTTTGACAAATAAACATTAATAGTTATCAAACTTTACCAGACTATACTGAAAAGTTGTAATAAAATAAACTTTTTCATACCTATGAAAAAAACTTGGATTTCTAAACTTCTATCCACATACGTATACTGCTCTAACTAATCCTCCTTGCACTTTAATTCATGTATTCACAATATGCCAACTTACTTTTTATCCTTTTGGGTTTGTACCTAAAATTTCGACAAATAAAATGTCGGTCAACATAAAGTTGGTATGTGGGTAAAACAATAATCGTGCAATTAATATCAACATATTGCAGTCAATTATAGTTTAACAAGCAACTTTACTTTTAAACATGACTGCGCAATCCATACATACCCTGACCTCTGCGATGTCCCTACAGTGGACCTGGATGCTACCTTCCTTATGGTAGATCCCCATTATACCATGCATGATCCTACCTAACAGGTAGATCAATATCTAGGGTTGATTTGCATGGCACTCGCTATAGGTAGCCCAATCTCTAACTCATAGTGTGCTAAAGAGTCGCATGGCACTACCAATAGGTAGCCCAATCCCTAACTCTTGATAACCTGATGGTCTCCCTTATCAAGTCAACCCTTTACCAGATTATCCTTTTAATCATTAGCAAAGCCACAGAGGAGGACTAGGATCTAGGCCAATCATGTACACATTTTTATGATGATAATCATAGTCACTTTATAGTTGCATGAAATAAAAGTCATCCAAGTAGTTATTTTTAGGCAACTGATAAAAACATTTGGGAATCTCTATGAAACTAAAGCGATTATTCATAAATGTAACCACATACCTGTGATTGCAGATTTTGAGACAGAATCAATCAAATAGAGAAATCTCAACCAAGCAACCAATTATGCAAAAAAATCTTGAAATAAACATACAAACTTCCTTTTATCAAAATTTAACCAATTTCATCTTACTCCTTAGGATTTCTATTCCAATTTTAGGGTTTCCTTTTGAAATTAGGGTTTTGCTTCCACTTTTAACATTATGAATCCTAATTTAGCAAAACTACATAAAAACCCTAAATTCCTCATTTTAATACTCCTAACAGACTTAGGATCATTATTTAGTTTCTTATTTCCTTAATCCAAAATAAACATGGTTTTTCTCCTTTTTCACCCTAAATTAGGGTTTCTATATGTGTTATCCTTCATTTATAGATTAAAACCCTAAATTAGTCAACTTTGTATGCAAAACGAATTGAAACTCTATTTTAATATGCAATAGGTTAATACTTCTCAAATTAACCTATTAAACTACAAAGTTTCATCCTTTATACTCAATTAGGGTTTCTAATTACCTTTTTAATACCTTTTTATATCAAATTAGTGTACTTTTGCAAAAAGAGATAGAATCAGGTTACCAGATTATTTTTATCCTGTTCCTCATATTTTTCTATGCAACTTTCATGTACAGAATTTTCTCATCAGAGTTTCCTAGCTAATTCTATGAATTTCACAAAGAAAACCTTTTTCTGGATTATTTGAGAGAGAGAGCTAATTACCGAATTTTGTTGGCCATTCGATCAGTGCATCGCTAGTCCGCATCTAGATCTAACGCTCTGCGTCGATCGCCCCCACTTACTGAGTTGTGCGCACCACTACCCACTGCTGAGCGTTGGATCCCTCTCAAGTCCACGATGGGCTTTGATCTGAGGGCTACTACTCCTCGTCTTCCTCCCTTTCTTCACTCGAACAATGCGGCGGCGCCATGGCTGGACCTCGTCGGAGCAAGAGAAATTGAGAGAGAGAGAGGGTTTGGGAAGCTGGGAATTGGCCTTCGGTGTTCGTGAGGGTGAGAGGAAGTGCGTGAGGGCCTATTTATGGGATATGGGGGGTCCCTTTTAGGGTTCCTGATCCCCGCCGTAACCTGCTTCTTAGCCCAATTGGGCATTTTGTGTAGATGCTTCCAGAGACCAACAAATCAGGGTTGCGATGGTTCAGGATACTCTCCTAGACTCAATGGAATAATTTTCATGCTCGCACATCCACTGATTTGATCGAAAATCAAAGGGGAAAGTCCCCCTGTACACGCCTACAATCTGTGTCCCGTTGGGACTTTGAAGACAAGCGATGCCTGTTGGATCAAGATCCAACATCCCTCATTCTTTGCATTCAACAAAAAAGAAGGAAAATATTTCCTAATTCCAGAATAAATCCAATTTTGAGGATATTTTGAAAAAGCCAAAACTCCCAATCTATAACTCCTTTTTATCCCAAATTTTATGGGAACCACGTTTATGATTTTATCTTTCATCATGCAAAAATTAGAATCATTATCTAAATTAATGATTCCTTTTCTTCAGTTGCAAGTTAAAACTTGATTATTCATATTTTCCAATTATTTTCTCTTTTTCTATCCTTTACATTATTATCCTGAGTTCCTTGAACCTCAAGGAACCTTAATGTATCAAAATTCCATATTGGAATATATTCCTTAGCCTTTTATTCTTCTTTTATCTATTTTCTAGTTTATTCCTTCATCCAATTGGATTCCTTTTCCTTTTCTTTTTCTTTTTCTTCCATTTGGGTTGAATAGCCAATAAGGCCCAATAAGAAAAACATACAAGGCTATTATACATGAATTTCATTCAAATCAAACCATTAAATCAACCATTGATTTCATTTATCTTTTAAAAGGAGATTTACAAATCTCATTATATGATTTAGAAAAATGGGGTTATAACATCCTCTCCTCCTTATAGGAATTTTGCCCTCAAAATTCAACAATGAAACAAACAAATCAGGATATGCTTTCTGCATGTCGATCTTCAGCTCCCATGTGGCTTCATCCTCTCCATGGTGCTTACAAAGAACCTTTACCATCTCTATATTCTTATTTTTGAGCTCTTTCCCCTTGGTATCTAGAATTCGCAAAGGTAGCTCAAGATAAGTTAGCTTCCCTTGAAGCTCAATGGGTTCAATGCTTAGCACATGGTTCAGATCTTACACATATCGCTTCAGATTGGACATGTGAAACACATAATGCATCATACTATATTGAGGGGGTAACTCCATACGATATGCAGCTTCACCAATCTGTTCTAACACTTCAAACAAACCCACATATTGGGGACTCAACTTTCCTCTGTTCTTAGCTATAGCTCAGAGCAGTCAGATTTTCAGAAAAAACATGTTCCCCCACAGTGAAATGCACATCAGTCCGCCTCACATCAGCATACGACTTTTGTCGATCCTGGGCTCTCTTTATCCTTTGCTTGATCAAAGTGACTTTATCAACATACACTTGGAGTTCATCTGACCTCAACAAGGTCCTTTCACCAACATCATCCCAGTGAAGTGGTGACAGACACGGTCTCCCATATAGAGCTTCATACGGAGGCATCCCAATACTAGATTGGTAACTGTTGTTGTAGGCAAACTCATCTAACGGTAAATACTACTCCCATGATCCACCCCAGTCAAGCACACCAGCTCTCAACAGATCCTCTAAAGTCTGGATTGTCCTTTCTGACTGACCATCTGTCTGAGGGTGGTATGCGGTACTGAATCTCAACCTTGTACCTAGTTCCTCTTGAACTTGCTTCCATAGCTTGGAAGTAAACTTTGGGTCTCTATCGGAGATGATGGAACTGAGTACGCAATGCAAACACACTATCTCTCTGATATACAACTCAGATAAGTCTAACACTTTGGCAGTGGTCTTCAGGGCAAGGAAGTGTGCTGACTTGGTAAGGCAATCTACCACAACCCATATAGCATCATGACCTTTCTTAGTGCGAGGTAGACCTACCACAAAATCCATGGTGATCTGCTCCCATTTCCATTCTGGAATCTCTATAGAGTGTAACAATCCACCAGGTCATTGGTGTTCAACCTTCACCATTTGGCACGTAAGACAGCTGGCCACATATGCCACAATTTCTCTCATCATTCCTGGCCACTTGAAAAACCTCTACATGTCCTTAAACATCTTGGTTGTTCCCGGGTGCACTATGTAGTTAGAACCATGAGCCTCTTGTAGGATATGTTCCTTCAATGGTGAGTTATTAGGGATGCATATACGATTCTCAAATCTAATCCCTCCATCATTTCCCAATGAAAGATGGGTCTGAGGCTTCTTCATCAATCCTTTCATCTTCTCAAGTTCTCCACTAGCCAACTGTACTGCTACAATCTCACCCAACAATTCTGACTGTATCTGGATGTTGGCCAATAGAAATCGATCATCAAATGGTTGAGGAGACCATTCTACCAACTCTTCTAAACTCTTCCACTGACTGGACAAAATAGCTACACAATTGAGTTGTTTCCGACTCAAAGCATCTTCTACGACATTTGCCTTTCCTGGATGATAGGCGATGGTGAAGTTGTAATCCTTCATGTACTCCATCCATTGTCGTTGTTGTAGGTTTAAATCTTTTTGTGTCAGAAGGTACTTCAGGCTCTTATGATCAGTGAGGATCTCAAAGGTAGCACCATACAGGTAATGCCGCCAAATCTTCAATGCATGGATGATATCAGCCAGTTCTAAGTCATGCGTCGGGTAATTCACCTCGTTGGGCTTGAGATGTTGAGAGGCATATGCAACCACATGCCGATTTTGTTCTAACACATAGCCAAGTACCATCTTTGATGCATCAGTGAAAATCATGAAACCCTCATTGCCTGATGGTAGAGTCAAAACTGTTGCAGTGGTTAGCTTCTCCTTCAGCTTCTGAAAAGAAGCTTCACACACATCGGACCATACAAACTTCACATCCTTCTGAGTCAACATGGTCAAAGGCAAGGCGGTCTTTGAGAAATCCTTGATGAAGCGCCGATAGTATCCTGCTAACCCCAAGAAGATTTGAATCTCAGACGGGTTCTTTGGTGCAAGCTAGTCTCATACTGCTGACACTTTAGCTGGATCTACGATGATCGTTCCTACTAAGATGATGTGTCCAAGGAACATGACCCGGTCTATCCAAAACTCACATTTGGATAATTTCCCGTAAAACTTCTTCTTTCTCAAGATACCAAGGACTTTAATTAGGTGGTCTCAGTGTTGATCTAAGTCATCCAAATAAACTAGTATGTCATCTATGAATACTATGACAAACGAGTCAAGGAAGGGTTGAAACACACTATTCATAAGCTTCATGAAAACACTGGGTGCATTGGACAACCCAAAAGGCATAACCACAAACTCATAATGGCCATAACGTGTTCTAAAAGCTATTTTCGAGATGTCCTCTTTCTTGACTCTCAACTGGTGGTATCCCGATCTCAAGTCGATCTTGGAAATGACTCGAGTTGACTTCAGCTGGTCAAACAAGTCATCTATCTAGGGTAAAGGGTATTTTTTCTTAATGGTAGCCTGGTTGATCATTCGGTAGTCTATGCACATTCGAAGTGAACCATCCTTTTTCTTTACAAAAAGAACCTGTGCTCCCCATGGTGATGTGCTAGGGCAGATAAAACCCTTGTCTAGCAATTCCTGCAATTGTTTCTTCAACTCGAGCAACTCCACAGGGGCCATTCTATAAGGTGCTCGTGAAATAGGGCTTGTCCCAGGAGCTAACTCTATGGAAAAATCTACCTCTTTCTTGGGAGGAATCCAAGGTAGATCATCCGGAAAAACATCTACATAGCTCCTAACTACCTCTATTTCCTCTAAGGGTTGCACCCTGGGTTGTGGCTTGGTAACTACTACTAGGAAAGCTTGACAACCTTTACTCATCATCCGCTCTGCTTTCAAGGATGACACATATAGGCTAGTGGTGGCATCCTTCCTAACTCTAATGATAAAAGGTGGGTGACCTGGTTTCTTAATGATCACTTTCTTCTCACTACAATCAATGTTGGCCCTATAAGTATAAAGACAATCCATACCAATGATCACATCAAAGTCATTCATATCAAGAAGGATAAAGTCTATAGGAAACTCATGATCTCTATATTTCATAGGTATCATTGGAGTTTTCAAAAGATATGTAAAGATCTGACCACTCGGGGTTGTAACTTATAAGACATGCACTAAATCCTTGATATCCAAACAAAGCATAGTTGTGAGATTTCTTGAAATGAAAGTATTAGTAGATCCAGAGTCAAACAAAGCTTTTACATTGTGTCCCATGACTTCAAGCATGCCTACATTGTTTTTCACCATACATTAGGCCATTACATGCTTATCTGAAAACATTAAAGAAAACTCTAAGGGTTATTACCCTCGATCAACCGATTAGCATTTGCTTGAGCCTCCTCATTGTCAATGGAAAACACCTGAGCTTGTCTTCTCTCTCCAACAGGTGGGGCTGCAGCTGTAGGTGGGGCTGCAGCTATAGGTGGAGCTGCCATAGGTGGAGCTACTACTGGTGGGGCTGCTTCCTATCCTAGTCCTCTTGGATCTGGTAGAGGAGAAAAAGCTTGGATGTATCCTTCTTGGTGGCATCGATAGCATGTCTTATTCTTGTTGAAACACTCACCGGTGTGCCACCTCCCGCAGGTGCGGCATCGAGGTCGGTTGTTCTCTTGACGTGGTTTCCCTTCTCCTCCATGTCTTCCTTTATCATGATTATGCCCATGACCTTTCCTATGGTTGTTTTTCTGGCCTTGGATTCCTTCAGTGAAACCTAAATATCCCTTGGGTGGATTCTGAACTGGCATCATTGTCCTCTCCATGTCTAAAGCAGTGTTGTAAGCTTTGGCGAAGGTTTTAGGTTTACTTGCCATCACATGGGGCTTGATGTTAGGGTGAAGATGCTCTATGAAGTGATCCACCCTTCTTTCCTTATCCATCGTATGCCTGAAACACTCCAGGATTCAAAACTTGCACCCAAAGTCTGCCACAAATGAGTTTCCTTGAGTCATGTTGGTGAACTCCCTTTCCTTTTCCTTCTTAGCTAAAACATGGATGAATCTGGAAGCGAAGATTGTCTTGAAGTCAGCCCATGCCATTGGTTCCTCAATCAAATCTCAGCCTAAGATGTGTGTCTCCCACCATATCCTGGCTGCTCCTTCCAGGAGGTGAGAAGCAAACATGACCTTCTTGCTCAGCTGTACCTCAAGCATGCAGAACCCATTCTCGACTACAAGAAGCCAAGCTTCCACCTTATCGACCACTTCTGACTTATCTTCTCCCTAGAACTTCTCAATATTCAGCTTGATGAAGTCTAAGATGGTGGCTCCCAGTCGAGGATGAACAGGAAGTGGCTCACCATTTTCTCCTCTAGATAAGTCTCGGAGGGCCAAAACACTAATGGCCTCCATCAGCTTCTTCTGTTGTTCCATCCACAAAGCATCAGGGGTGTGGATTATCATGGTTGGTTTGGTACCACTAGCTTGGTCATCTTCCATCTGGGATACCTCCTCATACTCATGTTGCTCCTTGTACCCTTGGTCTTCTTCTTGATCAAGGTTGCTAAAGGGTATCAGATCAATATTACGGACCTCGTGAGTGGTTTCTTTAGGTCTCTTCCTCTTCTTGGAGGAATCTCCACTGTGGTTCCTCTTCCTCTTCTCGGAAGACACCTTTCCGTTACATGAAGGTCCATCACCATTGGTGGCATCTGGGACAACCACTGTCTTCACATGAGCCATCTGCATAAGCATACACATAGCCTCTTCAGTCTATACCTTGAAGCTAATTATACTTATGTCGATGACGCCTTATTACATATCTTTTATTAATTTGATGGAGGATTCCTTAATCCTTAACTTGCTTACCCATACCACATGAGGGTGAGGAAGAGAGAGAAAAACCCTAACTCTTAAAATCCTTAATATAATGTGTGATGAGAAGGGATGAATAAGATGAGAGAGTCTTAAAGGTGTCTTATTTTGAATCATACCCTAAGACTTTGGCCAGGCCGTCACACGGATCTGGGAGTCCTCGTATTCTGACTAGCGGTACGGAGGAAAATATTGCCAGCCCTGGTCATGATCCTTTTCTAGACACCTCTGTCTTTCGGATAATCCAATAATAACTCCCTTGGGTTCTATAGAGTTTGTAAAATTTAATAATTATTAATGGTTAAGTGAGGAACCTTCACTCTGATACCAAATGTAACGACCCCGCCTTCCAGTAACCCCCAATTAAGGGAGACCAGGAGGTCAAAGCTGTTATCCCAATTTCCGAATCAAAGGTTCAACAAATAAACATTAATAATTATCAAACTTTACCAGAATATACTGAAAAACTGTAATAACATAAAAATTTTCATACCTTTGAAAAAAAACTTAGATTTCTAAGCTTCTATCCACACATGTATACTACTCTAACTAATCCTCATTGCACTTTAATTCATGTATTCACAATATGCAAACTTACTATTTGTCCTTTTGGGTTTGTACCTAAAATTCCGATAAACAAAACGTCAGTGAACATAAAGCTGGTATGTGGGGAAAACAATAATCGTGCAATTAATATCAACATATTGCAGTCAATTATAGTTTAATAACAAAATTTACTTTCAAACATGACTACTCAATCCATACATACCCTGACCTCTGGTTGTCCCTGTAGTGGACCTGGATGCTACCTTCCTTATGGTAGATCCCCATTATACCATGCATGATCCTACCTAAAAGGTAGATCAATATATAAGGTTGAGTCACATGGCACTACCCATAGGTATCCCAATCACTAACTCATGGTGTGCTAAAGAGTTGCATGGCACTACCCATAGGTATCCCAATCCCTAACTCTTGATAACATGATGGTCTCCCTTATCAAGTCGACCCTTTACCAGATTAGCCTTTTTGTAACATCCCTAACCTGGGTTATGCTTAAACCTAGATGTTTTTCTTAATAAAACTGATTATATGCTTTCTCTTATCTCTTGAAAAGTAATTAAGGCTCAATAGGAACTTATATTTCAATTTTAGTCCTTTTTGAGTAATGTTGAAATAATGTTTTACTTATTTTGGGCTAAAGTGCAAATTTCCCAAGTTGAGGGGTTAAATTGCAAATGTTACATGGTTAAATGTTCCTCTAGTATTGAAGCATCATAGGAATGAGAATGATGCATAGGTATGGCTTGTAGGGGCCTGAATAACAAGAAAGAGTTTGTTGAGCAATGTTTGTGCATTAAAGCCTAGTTTTGGTGTAATGTGCAATTTACCCAAAATCTAGGGTTCAATATGAAAAATACCATTTTAAGAGGGTCCCTCATGATTATTAGCATCATATAGAGAAAAGCATTTGAGAGGGCTGCCTCATTTGAATCATTTTTGAAGAAAGAGAATCTTGATATTAAAATAATCAAGATTTAAACATAATTGGAACTTTACTTCAGATTAATGCAAAAATAAATATGTTAATCGAAGTGTCGTTCAACCAAAATGGTAATGGTTGAAATTAGATAAGGTTGGACGAGCATGTGCCTTGCAAAGGCACGAAAATATCTAAGTGAGTGGAGAACCCACTCACATTAGTTAAATCAAAAGTAATATCCACTAAAAATGGGATATTAGTATTATATGATTTAAGGTGCTTAATTTGCTTTTCCTTAGTTCATGGATAATGAATAGGAATTAAAAGGAGGGGAATATGTATTTGCATGCAAGGAATTGATGGGGGAGATGTGGCACCAATTTTGGAATTAAAAGGATTTTATAAAATATTTTATCTCTCATTGAATTTCTTATAAAAACACCTTTTAGAACTCAATTGAGAGGATTTTTCGAAACCACTTCCACTCTTTGCTTGCAAAACGAACGAGGGAGCTTTGGAGGATCAGAAGGACGACCCCCAACCTGTTGGTAAGCTCCATGACCACTTTTCACCTTGATTCCATGGTGGAATTCGAAAATCAATGTATGATTTCTTCTTATCTCTATTCCATCTTCAATTCTAGCCATTCCTTTTCACTCAAAGCTTAAAGAATTGCTTGAGACATTGTAAGGTGTTTCTTTCACCATTAAATATGTGGAGTTTGAATATTTGAAACTCAATTGAAGGCGGGTTATATAACTTGAACCCTTGAATGTTATTATTGATTTCATACCTCTTTCAATTGGTGATCCTTTCTTCATTCTTGAAATTTTATTTGATTGATTGATGCAATCACCATGGAAGTCACAGAAAGCTTCTTGGGTTTATAGCTTGATGATGATGACATCATCATAAGCACACACCTCCACAATTATCTATTGCAAACAGTTTCAAAATTTGAGTCCAATCCGTTTCAATAAAGTTAGCCAAACTGTTTCATCAAACCGTTTAAAACCAAACGGTTTCAAAACTGTTTGGAATAGTTGACCACAGTTGACCATTTGGAGTTCATATCTTGATTTTGATCGTTGATGACCCATTAAATCCAATTGATTGGTTTCAAAGGGTTCATCAGTTAAAGGTCCATCAAGTATCAAACCCTAATTGGGTTGAGTGCTGAAATTCTTAATTGATTGATTTAATTTTTGGGTTGATTAACCCAATCAGTCTCAAGACTGTTTTGAGGTCACCCAAATAGTCTCAAGACCGTTTGGAGGTCAACCAAGACTGTTTGGAAGTCAATGATGAAGTATGATTAGATGGTTGAAGATCCAATGATATCATATTGAAATACAATCAATAGCTCAATTGATGATCGACTCTATAATGCAAACCCTAATTGAATTTTACAAATTTCAATGATGGGACTAGTCAAACGGTCTTAAGACTATTTGGAGGTTAACCAAACGACCTCAAGACCATTTGAGGTCAGGTCATGACTTGGCTAAGTGGTGATTCAATGATTTTAATAGAATTAGTCCTACAATGTCAACAATTGAAGGTATCTCGATTTCAAACCCTAATTCAATTAGGTTAAAACCCTAATTGAGGGTTTCTTAAATTTAAAACCCTAATTGATGGTTCAATTGAAGGGTGATTTAATGGTTCAATTGAGGTTAATTCAATGTTTCAATTGATAGGCGGATTCAACAGGTGAAACCCTGAAATCGATTTAGTTGATGGATATCTTTTTGGTCCATTCGGTTTTGAGAGGGTTTGGATCAAATGGTCTCAAGACCGTTTGAGTCCAAACGGTCTCAAGACCATTTGGGATCAAACGGTCTCAAGACCGACCATTTTGAGACCCAAGTTCATTTGGTTTCAAAATTTGTTGTCTAAACGGTTTTATATGTCCAATCAGTTTCAACTTGATTTGGCTAAACTGTTTCAAACTGATTGGATGGCCAATGTAATCAAGACGTTTGGAGGTCTAAACGGTCTTAGATAATTTGGAGGTTATTTTAGTAAGACCGTTTGGAGTCTAATTGGTCAAGATCATTTGGGGTCTAAGTGACCAAGACTATTTGGGATTTAATTAATCAAAACAACTTGGATGTCTAAGGTGATTGAAGGTCAATCAACTACTTGATTAATTATGATGAAAATCAATGATGATTACAATGGTTGTACCTTTAAGGTACTAGAGTGATTGGTACCCTTAGTGGGTTTAACCTTTGATGCATAATAATGCAATAGTCCAATACATTATGATAACCCTAATAACATGTATTTGAATAAAGAATAGACTCAATTTGGTTAAGATTGGAGTAGAGAACATCCTAGAGAGGATGAGAAAGGAAAATTCATACATGTATAATAATCATGTATAAATCAAGCCCAACACATTCAAAATGAATGTGATATATAATTAGGGTATGACTCTTGATAAAGAGATCATAAAACCCTAATTGAGTTTATTGATGAACTTAAACCCTAATTTAGGGCAATACTGAGTGAAACCCTAATCTAGTGGAATGATGTGACCCTAATATAGGATAATGACATGAGAAACCCTAATTCAGGGCAATTCTAAGTGAAACCCTAATTCAGGATAATGATGTGTAAATCCCTAATATAGGGTGATGAATGTGACACAAAACCCTAACCCAGGGTGATGTTATGTAATGTTACAGTAAACCCTAATTTGGGTAAAAGGACATGATAAACCCTAATCTAATGTGAATAGTGCATCCTAACCCTAAATTGGGTAATAGGATATAATAAACCCTAATACAGGGTAATGCTATGTGAAACCCTAATACAGGGTAATGCTATGTGAAACCCTAATAAAGGGTAACTCTATGTGAAACCCTAATACATGGTAATGCTATGTGAAACCCTAACATAAGGTAATGCTATGTGAAACCTAATACAGGGTAATGCTATGTGAAACCCTAATACAGGGTGATGCTATGTGAAGTCCTAACACAGAGTGATCCTATGTGAAGCTCAAATACAGAGTGATGAGTTATGAATGTAATAAGAAAACCTTTGTATTGCATGGTACTAATATATAATGAATATAATTGTTATCATGAGTACTAATCATGCATGTATGTTGAGATGATGAGCATAGCCAGGTATGGGCTATGATGCTCTGTATATTGAAAATGTTTTATAGGCCTTATAAGCTTTCATATGCTTTGTTGCTTAGTGAGAGGTAACCTGGAATTTATGAGTCCTGTGTGCCATATGATGTTTTAATTATTGAAATTGTTTATGGGATTCATAAGCCATAATACGCCTTGTTGACTATTAAGGGGTAACAAGAGGTGATATGAACCTTGTGAACTATGTGGAATGCTTGTGTAGAAAGAATCATGATTATCTTGGTCAGATGACCTGAAGGTATTAAGTTACCTGATAAGTGGTAACAAGTATTCTATGATGAATTGAGGGTCTGAATACCCATATTCTATAATCAAGATGATGAACTTGTTAAGAAATAAAAATGTACCTGATGAGATGAGGGATTAAGATCCCAATACTTCATTAAAAGAGTATGGCTACAGGCCATGACTCTACAATACAATACCAAGCATTAGCTGTGTAATCTAAGCATGAAGTGAGTATATGTTATGGCTATAACTCTATAGAGAAGATGTCAATATACCCTGGCAAGCTAATTGTAGTTTGATACATGATATCTCTGCCATATAATCTCGTACTAATCAAGAAGGTTGATGTTACTCTGCTTAGCATATCCTAGAAGGATAAATGTTATACATGTGCTTTAATTCCTCACTAAATAAGTATCATGCTGACTTATCAAGTTATAGTTGAAATGCTCAGATTAAGAATAATGCTCTAATCTATTTAGACATTGATCTATTTGTTGTTAAATATATAATTCCTCTACTCAGTGTTAATTCAATAACTACAATAATAATGTTTTGGCGGAGAGTTATATCTCTCGCTGGGGAAATTTACAATTGTCCCACCCCTGTGGGATCCACATTTTTAGGTGGATGCAGACGAGGAGGCAGGAACCCTTCAGAAGGTGAAGGACAGTAGCAGCACCAGGAATAGCAGTGAATTCTCAGATGGAGACACTAGCTATCAAGTTTTGTATATGTGTGAATAGAGTCCTATGTGTCGTCTCTGTACTCTCAGGTCCTCAGAGCCCGTAGTTGGTTTTAATGAATCGATCTGGGATTTTGGCTTGATGTCTCAATATTCTTATGTTGTCTATATATAGTTTAATAGAACCGTTGATGTTGTAATCCTTGAGATGAGATGATACACGATATGTACTTGTGAAATAGAATGAAATCATATTACTATGGTTCTTCTCGAAAGAGTTGTCCTTTGTGGATCTCTTTGAATAAGGTTTTAATTTTTAGTGATTTTCAGTAATCCGCTGCTAATGAATGCTTCCACTTAAGTAAATCATGTTTTTGTGATCGGTGTGTAACAATTTAGTGGTATCAGAGCTATAGGTTAGCTGAGTCTACAAAGACATAGGATTAAGGATGTTGAGTCTGTTCTAAGTGTCTTCCAATTCATCTGATAGTATCTTCTGCTCATATAGGAGAAGAAGAACTTGAAGATGTCTGGATCACATGAAGAACATGCTGCTGAGAGTAGCATTACTACACCAAGAGGAGGTGCAAGGGATCAAGCTAGGGAGGAGGTAGTACCTGAACATCCCCAGTTTGACCCAGCTATGATAGAGAATCCAGGCTTCCATACCCTGTTCGGCCAGTTTATGGCGATTATGACACACATGTCTAATAGGATGCCACCACTTGCACCTAGGGCACCAACCCACAATGAGGGATATGGAGCCGGCAAGACTTTTGAGAGACTTCACCAGGTTGGAGCCATAGATTATGCTGGTACAGCTGATCCAACAGATGCTGATTTGTGGCTGACGGAGCTGGAGAAGGCTTTCAGGATCCTTTATATTCCTGAAGCCGAGAAGGTAAGACATGTAGTGTACCTTCTAAAAGGGAGTGTTGGTCACTGGTGGATTATAGAAGAAGATAAGAGGCCAGGTGAAGAAGTTGGATGGGAGGTATTCTGATGAGAATTCGTTAATAGATACTTTCCTAAGACATATCTAGATGAGAAGAACTCTCAATTTGAGATAATTAGATAAGGACAGATGAACGTTAGCTAGTATGAAGCTAAGTTCATGGAGCTGTTGCAATTTTGTTTGCATATGACAATTAATGATGAGGAAAGAATTCAGCATTTTGAGATGGGGTTGAACGTTGAACTGACCACTCCTGTGTCTGCTTTAGAGAACTGGGAGAGGTTTGCCACTTTTGTGGAGTCGGTAAGGAGGATAGAAAGGTCTGAAATCGAGAAACGACATACCAGTGGCAAGAAGGTATACACTCAGTTTCAAGGACAACGATCTGAAAGTTTTACGAAGCTGAGATTTTCTACATCGGCAGCACCATCGAGATTCAATACCCAGACGCAATGGACTTCAAGTAGGGGTCGGGACCGTAGTATTGCTCCAAGTAGAGCCCCCGGCATAGCATCAACATCGGTGACTGGATCTCACAGACCCTATTTTGCGAACAGGGTCTGTTACCAAAGTAGACAACCAGGACATCTAGCAAAGGATTGTCCAGACGGGAATTCAATGGTGACTCTACCTCCAAGGAAGAGTCAGCAAGGCTCACAAAGCAGGCAGTTTTCTAGTAACAATAGAGGATGAGGAAAAGCGTCCCAAGCTGGTTCATCAACACCTAACAATCAAGCACATGGTCAACAACAAGCAACTGCGAGGTTCTATGCAATGAATCAATCTGATGTAATAATCAACCCTCAGGTAGTGACAGGTCATATGAAATAGATTCATTCTGATATTTCATTTCATGATTCTATGTGTTAAAAAATAAGAAAATAGTTGTTTTTGAACTTCCTTTGACTAGTCCTATAAGGGAACAAGGAAGATGAGAATTTACATTTTACTCAGTATTCCTTAAAATGCTTTATAATCTCTCTTATCTATGTGATAAAAGATGAGATATAGAAGTGATGCCTGAAGAAAATCCAGGAATGAAAAATCATGTATGTATAATGATATGAAAAGTGAGGAACATGACAGTAAATAAAGTGCATACTACCTAATCTCAATACTTGTATACCCTGGCCAGGTATATGATTATTGGAGATAGGGAAAGTATGGAACTCTTAGATTGTTATGTTTCTAATTACTCTGACCAAGTAGTCATTCTGAAACAATCGAGTGAGTATAATGAAACTAATTAGGGATTGCTGAGTGAACTTTCCCAATTACATAGGGATTGCTAAGTGAACTTTCCCTATTACATAGGAATTGCTAAGTGAACTTTCCCAATTATATAGGGATTGCTAAGTGAACTTTCCCAATTACATAGGGATTGTTGAGTGAACTTTCACAATTACATAGGGATTGTTGAGTGAACTTTCCCAAATAACATAGGGATTGCTAAGTGAACTTTCCCAATTACATAGGGTTTTCTAAGTGAACTTTCCCAATTACATAGGAATTACTAAGTCAACTTTCCCAACTAATGAGGGATTGCTAAGTGAACTTTCCCAATTACATAGGGATTGCTAAGTGAACTTTCCCAATTACATAGGGATTGCTAAGTGAACTTTCCCAATTACATAGGAATTTCTAAGTGAACTTTCCCAATTATATTGGGATTGCTAAGTGAACTTTCCCAATTACATAGGGATTGTTAAGTGAACTTTCCCAATTACATAGGAATTGCTGAGTGAACTTTCCCAAACAACATAGGGATTGCTAAGTGAACTTTCCCAATTACATAGGGATTTCTAAGTGAACTTTCCCAATTACATAGGAATTTCTAAGTGGACTTTCCCAATTACATAGGGATTGCTAAGTGAACTTTCCCAACTAATGAGGAATTGCTAAGTGAACTTTCCCAACTAATTAGGGATTGCTAAGTGAACTTTCCCAACCACATAGGGTTTGCTAAGTGAACTTTCCCAAACAAATAAAGGATTACTGAGTGGATTACCTCAATTAAATATATATGTTTCCCCTTTGATAAACAACCTTGGGAAATGATAGGAGTACGCTCATTTATGTTTCTTCCTGTCATTAACATGACAATCAAGTAAGTATTATGACATTTTATGTACTTGGATAAGAAATAATCCATTGATGGATACTTAGAAAAGTATTAGTTTGCTTTGAACTTTGGTTCCAAGATAATGATATATGGAACAAGCAATGTCCTAAAATAAAACAAATACCTTCTGCATGTATACCTTCAATGGTAACAATAGAGAAACGAATATGATAAGGATGAGATGTGTTCTCAACACATATGATGAATACCAATGTAAGGATTATGGTACCTGAGAAATAATAGATGATTTATGTTGGTTACCTATATTGGCCAACTACAAAATCAATCTAGTTACATAAAATAATATGGACATCATATGTTAGAGGTTTATGCTCTGCATAAACATAAACAATGATAAGATTTAACTAATGGAAGGAACAATTGTAATTATGGTGGAAAAGTTTATCAAGCTAAAAATATTTCCTTAGAATAACCTTGTGTGGAAGAACATTGTGTGTATTAAAGATCTATGGTATCTCCATGAAATTAATATGTTAGTTGAGACATGATGGTATGATAAATGAATAAAATTTGTCTCTCCTTTTCCTGGGATTTCGGGGACGAAATCCTTGTTAGGGGTTTATAATTTGTAACATCCCTGACTTGGGTTATGCTTAAACCTAGATGTTTTGCTTAATAAAGTTGAATATATGCTTTGTCTTATCTCTTGAAAAGTAATTAAGGCTCAATAAGAACTTATATTTCAATTTTAGTCCTTTTTGAATAATGTGGAAATAATGTTTTACTTGTTTTGGGCTAAAGTGCAAATTACCCAAGTTGAGGGGTTAAATTGCAAATGTTACATGTTGAAATGTTCCTCTAGTATTAAAGAATCATAGGAATGAGAATGATGTAGAGGTATGGATTTTAGGGGCCTTAATAATAAGAAAATGTCTGTTGAGCAATGTTTGTGCATTAAAACCTAGTTTTGGTGTAATGTGCAATTTACCCAAAATCTAGGGTTCAATATGCAAAATACCATTTCAAGAGGGCCCCTCGTGTTTCTTGGCATCATGTAGAGAAACGAATTTGAGAGGGGCGCCTCATTTGAATCATTTTGGAAGAAAGAGAATCTTGATATTAAAATAATCAAGATTTAAACATAATTGGAACTTTACTTCAGATTAATGCAAAAATAAATATGTTAATCAAAGTGCCCTGAAACCAAAATGGTAATGGTTGAAATTAGATAAGGTTGGAAGAGAATGTTCCTTGCAAAGGCACAAAAATATCTAAGTGAGTGGAGAACCCACTCACATTAGTTAAATCAAAAGTAATATCCACTAAAAATGGGATATTAGTATTATATGATTTAAGGTGCTTAATTTGCGTTTCCTTAATTCATGGATAATGAAGAGGAATTCGAAGGAGGGGAAGATGGCTTTGCATGCAAGGAATTGATGGGGGAGAGGTGGCACCGATTTTGGAATTAAAAGGATTTTATAAAATATTTTCTCTCATTGAATTTCTTATAAAAACACCTTTTACAACTCAATTTTAGGCAAGCAAGGTGAGTAAAACATAAGCAGAACATATAGGATAAAAATAACTACCTAGATGGCATGTCAATATCATCAGAAGCAACAATAAGAAATTTTTATCTAATAAAATTAAATTGCTCTCTAGCTAGAGGTTTAGTGAAAATGTCCTCCAATTGATTTTCAGTGTCCACATGCGTGATATAGATATCCTTCTTAGCAATGTAGTCACGAAGAAAATGATGGCCAACCTCTATATTTTTATCTCTACTATGAAATATAGGATTATAATAAATATTAATTGCACTAGTATTATCACAATAGATAGGAGAAGCATCAAATGTATGTTAAAGTCTTGGAGCATTTGCTTCATCCATAGGACCTGAGAACAACAACTTCTGGCTGCAATGTATTCAGCCTCGGTAGTTGATAATGCCACGGTGCTCTATTTCTTGGAAAACCAAGACACCAAGCATGGTCCTAGAAGGAAGCAAGTGCCACTTGTGCACTTTCTATCAACCAAATAGCCTGTGTCATCCACATCACTATATGCTACAAGAGTAAAGTCCCTTGACTTAGGGTACCATAGACCAAAGTTTTGAGTTTTGGCTAAGTACCTCAAAATCCTCTTGAAAACAATAAGATGTGATTTCCTAGTACATGATTGAAAGAGAGCACACAAGCCAACATTAAACATAATATCATGTCTAGAGGCAGTTAAAGAAAGTAAACTTCCAGTCATACCTCTATAGAGATTCACATCTACCTTCTCACCTTCTTCCTCTCTATCAAGTTTGGAAGTGTTGGATATGGGTGTGTCCATCGACTTCATGTTCTCCATCCCAAAGTGTTTGAGTAGTTCACCGATGTACTTGCCTTGGTTGATGAAGTTTCCATCTTTGGTTTGCTTGATTTGGAAGCTGTGGAAGAAAGTCAACTCACCCATCATGCTCATCTCAAACTCACTCTGTGTAAGAGAACTAAACTCCTTGCAAAGATCAAGATTAGTTCCGCCAAATATGATATCATCAATATAAATTTGTATGATAAGAAAATTTCTAGAAGTGTGTTTTAGAAATAGAGTAGAATCAACTTTGCCCATGACATAGCCATTTTCTAACAAAAAGTTCTTTAATTTCTCATACCAAGCTTGAGGTGCTTGCTTGAGTCCATAGAGAGCTTTTTGCAACAAATAAACATGATTAGGTAGCTTGTCATTTTCAAAGCCCGGAGGTTGAGCAACAAATACTTCCTCCTGGATTGTACCATTCAAAAATGCACTTTTAACATCCATTTGATATAGCAAGAAATTTTTATAACTAGCAAAGGCAAGTAGAATTCTAGTAGATTCAAGTCTAGCAATAGGAGCATAAGTTTCATCAAAATCAATACATTCCTGTTGATTGTAACCTTGTGCCGCTAACCTTGCTTTGTTCCTTACCTCCTTACCATTCTTGTCGAGCTTGTTGTGGTAGACCCACTCGGTGCCAATGATTTTTCTATCACTTGGTCTTGGCACTAAAGTCCACACTCAATTCTTCTCGAATTTCACTAGTTCCTCCTGCATGGCTAGGATCCACTCATCATCTATAAGAGCTTCCTTGATATTCTTTGGCTCCAACTGTGAGATGAAGGCACTATCTACTTATTCTTTGTTGTAGGCAGTTCATGTCTTCACTCTCTCAAATGGGTTGCCAATGATTAGCTCTTTGGGATGATTCTTTGCAAAGCGAGGAGTAGGATCCTTCTTCTCTTCATCTTCAGCTTTAACCACCTACTTACCTTTGTAGTTGATGTTGAGATCTTTCAAGATAGGAATTAAGTCATCTGCAACATCATTATCAACAACATTCTTGCCAACAACAGGGTTAGTTTCAATAAACTTGACATTAATAGATTCTTCAATTTTAGACAGTTCAATATTGAAAACTCTTTAAGCCCTGCTTGTAGTGCTATAGCCAAGGAAGAAAGCCTTGTAAGATTTCAGATCAAACTTGTCAAGAGAATCCTTCTTGTTTAAAACAAAACAAGGACATTCAAAAATGTGAAAGAAATCAATGGATGGCTTTCTACCATTCCATAACTCATAGGGGGTTTTCTTCAAAGAAGCATGTGTAAGAACTCAGTTCTGCACAAAACAAGTGGTGCTAACGACTTCGGCCCAAAACTTCTTAGGAATGTCATATTCAAGAAGCATGGTCATATCCATCTCCTGTAGCGACATATTCTCTCTCTACTACCCCATTTTGTTGAGGTGTATGAGGAGACGAGAAATTGTGTGAGTAACCAGATTTTTCACAAAAACACTCAAAAAGATCATTTTCAAACTCTCACCCATGGTCACTACAGATAGAAACAATCTGGAAAGAAGCTTTGTTTTCAACTCATTTACAAAAGCTTGAGAAAACATCAAGAGTATCACTTTTCAAAATGAGAAAGAAGGTCCCAATATAACAAGAGAAATCATCGACAATCACAAGACAAGACATGGAACCACGAAGCGTTTGAGTTCTCATAGGTCCAAATAGATCAATGTGAAGAATCTCAAGAGCTCTTTTGGAACTAAGGACTCCTTTGGATTTGAAGGAGGACCTAGTTTGTGTGCCTTATGTACAAGGTTGGCATTCCTCATCCTTTTCAAAATCAAATTTAGGAAGTCCCCGAACCAATTCCTTTTTTTCAATTTCTTCATTTGATGCATATTCACATGACCCAACCGGAGATGCCAAAGAGAAATATCATTTTTATCCACAACCAAGCATCTATCAAGTACGAGATTTAGAGCATCAAGGACAATAACATAAAGATTACCATTTCTAGTTCCCTTATATATGACATTGTAAAAGAGGGAATCTAGAAGCAAACATTCTAAAGAAGTAAACAAAATGAGATATCCATTATCACAAAGTTGTCTTACACTAATCAAATTGTGATTTAGGCCATAAACAAGCAAAACATTTTTAATACAAAGCTCGTTGCCTACATCACCCTCACCTATCACCTTACCCTTTTTGTTGTCCTCAATGGTCACCGATCCTCCTTTCTTTTTCATGAATTTGTTGAAATGGTTGATTTCACCTATCATATGTTTTGAGCAACCACTATCAACAATCCACCTCTTTTTGACATGCAAGAAAGAAGGATGTTGGTACCCAACTCAAACTTTGGGATTTGGGGTTAGCCTGTGGACCCATTTCATCTTTGGGTTGGTCCCCTTTGGCTTGTAAGGACAATAAGTAGAGTAATGATCATCACATTTACAATGAACACATACCATTGTGTTCTTATAGCTGGAAGTCTCTCCATGGAAGATAGGAGTTTCCACACTCTTCTTCTTACCCTTACTCTTGTTCTTCTTCTTACCCTTGGGAGCAGTCCCATCATATCCTAAACCACTAGTACCAATTTGTTTGGTAGAGTGTTCTAGGACAACATTAAGGGATTTCTTTCCCGTAAGAAACTTTTGCAAAGAAGCTCTTAACTTTGCATTATCATCACTAAGGTTAATGACAATACAAGATAAATGAGCAAGATCATCTCTACCATGTAATAGGTTGGCCTCTAAACATAGGGCTTTAGTATGAAAAGAATCACATTCTGAAGCAGTGCTAGCTACCTCATTACTTTGCAAAATAGGTCTAGATGATAGATCATTAACTTGATCAAGCAACTTAGCATTTTCAGGTTTAAGGAAAAGAATTTCCATTTGATAGACATGAATTTATTGCATCCTAGCTTTATCAATGAAATTGAGTTCTATATTTTTAGTCTTAAGAACATCTATCTCATCTTGGCATCTTTGGTTATCGTACTTAAGATCTACAATAGTCTTAAGATAGACACCATTCTCAACCTCTACTTCATTGTATTGGAGGTCAAGGTCAAGAAATTGCCCTTGCAAAGAATCTATGCTATCAAGGAGCAATTTTTTATTTTTATCAAGAATCTTAGTTTTGGCATAAAGATCATCTATTATCTATCCTAACCTTTTCCTTTTAGATTTGCATTTAGTAAAAGATGACCGGAAATCGTTTAGCATATTCATAAGAGTTTCCTTAGACAACTCATGCAAATTGATTTCACTTACCTCACCACACTTACATCACCAACATCTTCACTTGCGGAGGCCACGAGAACAAGGTGGCATTCTCCATCTTCAGAGCTTGAAGAGCTTGAGGAATACTCCTCCCAAGATATATGAGCTGCATCTTTGCTTTGTATTTCTTTCTTCTCTTTTCTCTTGTATTTGCCTTCTCTCTTGTACTTCTTGTCTTTCTTGTTGTTTCTCTTGTGATGGCTTTTCTTAGCCTTGGGGCAGTCACTCTTGTAATGACCCTATTGGCCACATTCATAGCATCTCGGAGTTGATGAAGAAGGCTTCCCCTTAAAGTGTTTTCCCTTTGAGTGATTTTCTTCATGCTCATTTGGGCCTTCATTTTCACTTGAGGAAGGAGTAGGGGACTTGAGAGAAAGTTTTTGCTGCCCAACCATCTATTCAATTTGAGCTTTGAAGGCAGTGTCCTTGATCTTATTAGACTCCTTTTCTTCTCTTTCTTCTTCTTCTTCTTGCTTATCAAGCCTTGGTTCATGGGCTTGAAGGTTGCGAACTAGCTCCTCGGTTGACAATTTACTAAGCTTGTACACTTCTTCAATGGATGTAACCTTAGGCTCCCATCTCTTTGGAAGAGATCTTAAGATCTTGGAGTTGCTAGTGCCTTTGTCCATCACACTACCAAGGGCTGCCAATCCATTGATGATGCCATTGATCCTAGTATACATATCAACCACTCTTTCATTCTTACCCATATTGAAGTTCTCAAGAAGACCACCAAGCATGTACATCTTGGCTTCCTTCATTTGCTCCATTCCTTCATAGGTGACACAAAGCTTGTTCCAAATCTCATGTGTGGTGTCCCAAGAGGAGATCCAGTTGAACTCAGATGGGATGAGGGTTGCATAGATGATGCTCACTACTTTGGCATTGAGTTGATCTTGCTTCATTTGGGCTTCCGTCCATGTCGAGATTTCCCCCTTTGGGTCTTCATACTTGAGGTGCACCACCTTCCACATCTCATAGCTTAAACCTTAGAGGTAGAATTGCATTCTTCTCTTCCAATAGAGGAAGTTGGTGCCGTCAAAGTCTGGAGGTTGCATGAAGAAGCTTCCCTCCAAGTTGAGAGATCCAAGTGCTAAATTTCCCATCTTCTCCTACTTATGGAAGTAGCTTGGAGAATACTTGCTCTGATACCACTTGTTGGATCAAAGGCTTTAGAGGGGGGTGAATAGAGCTTCACAAATCTCACAAAATGGATTAGACCGCCAAATTATATTAAGTGCAAAATTTTAAACAAACAACAATTTGATGTCTTAACTAGCAAGCATAGGAAGGATGAGAGACAAGGAAGATCATGCACTTAGACAAGGTGGTTTAGAGTGGTTCCTTGTCCTAACTAGGAGCAATGTCAGTCCACTACCTAGAGGTGGTTAATCTCTAGGATTTGCAATCTTGCTACTCTTATATTCCATCATAAGATTACAATACAAAACCACATTCATCCAAGGGCTTAGTACCTCAAGAAAGAATCTTCAACCTATAAAAGGAGCTGACCCACTTGAACCATGGAGTCTTCAGCCATTAACATGGACTTACCCACTTCTTCTTCAAGTCTTCAGCCTTCAAGGGATTGTGTATTCTTCTTGAGCATCGCCTTGCCTATCTCCTTCACTTCGAGATCTGGAACACCATGCTTTCTTCAACCTTGAAGAATAACAACTCCTTCTACTAGAAGATCTTTAGCCTTTTCTTCAAAAGGAAAGAGGGTAGGAAGATGGAGGTGGAGAGCTTTGCATCAATACAGGGAGTAGCTCTGTTACAAAGGAACCTATCTCACTCATACTCACAAATTTGACTTGAAGGTAGACAGAGAAAGGGGATCAAAGGGTTAGAACACTCTCAACTAGGATAGAACCAAGCATGTAGTGAATGAGCAACCTTGGAATGAACTCCAAGAGGTCCTATTTATAGATCAGGGTGCCCCTTTGGGTTGGGGGACTGTTTAGGCCAAAATATAGCTATTTCTGCTCAAAGCAACGACTCTATTTTTGATCAAATAGCTCACCAACAGTCACAATAACTTTTTCTACAAATTTCGTACAGTGCAATCGGTCGAGTTTCAATAAAGGTAAATCGACCAATAGAGTAAAAGACAAATCCGATTTTCAAACCATCGGTCGAGTATGTCCTAAGGAAACTTGACCTACCAATGAAACTTGAATTGGTCAGTTACTCGATTGGTCGAGTTCTATGAAACCACAACTCGACTGATGCACTCTTCAGAGAATTGATGTAAGAGGATCATTCGAGATTCAAACTCGACCGATTGACTGTCTGTGATCAATTTTTTAAAGTACATCAAAAGTGATTAAAACTTGGTGTTTAGTGTCCTAATCAATTTTCTCATCTTAGTTACAAGCCAATTCATCAATACAGGTGATTACAAAAATATTCTAAGGTCATTTACATGGATTTTCAAAATTACACACTTGTATAGATTTTGGCTTGAACTTGAGAAAATTAGGTCTTTTGATTTTTTATCCTTTTCATGTACCTAACACCTAAAATCAATCTTGAATACACACATTAGATACATATGAATATAATGGTTAAGTCATTATCAAAATATGGACAATGTATAACTTCTAGGTCAACACAAAGGATAAGTGTCCACGTGTAGCTAAAATGTCATATTACAATGTCATCGATGACATAAGGGAGTTTGACTACATGAATTTCAGAGTTCTGATCTTTAAGTATATTTGTGTTGATAACACCAAAGAAGTTGTATTGGATGAATTATGTATCACATTAGTGAATTTTGAAAATATTGGTGAGAAGGATGAACCATTCATAATGGCATCATAGGCGAAGCAAGTATTTTATATCAATGATCCTACATATGAAAAAATTTCGGTTGTTCTACATGGTAAAAGGTTGTTCATTGCAGACCCTATAGATGAAGAAGAGTACTATGACAAGTATGATGACTCTAGTCAATTCTCAGTTGGCTTTCCAACACCAAATATTGAAGTTGACACTAACTTATATATGTGTGGAGATCATGGTGAGGGCATGTTAATTGATACAAGATCCAAATATTAGAGGCATGTTTATATATTTTTTAAAATGTTAGATACACATTTCACATTCTTTATCATTTATATTTCATTGTTTGACTATTTTTGATATGACACTATTTTAGATGCGTCTGACCATGAGTATGATGATTTTGATGATGATTACCATGAGGATGAGCACCCTAACAATGTGCACCATGAGGATGAGCACCATGTAACTATTGTAAGTTTTATTGTTTTATTACATAGATGTGAATTTTATAATGTATATCTTGTTGTATTTTTTTATCACATTTATAAGTTATATTTTCTTATGATTAATGTGTGCTTTCTATCAATTTTAGCATGAGGATGTGGGCCCTAAGTATCTTTCTAATCTTTATGCATAACATCATAAGCGTGCAACAATATGAGGCAACACCATGATTAACATGTTACTAGATCAAAGGGGTAATAGACCAAAGTTGGTCGTTGAGTTTGATAATCAAGGAAATCTTGTTGGGAAGAATCACAATTTTTTTGTGTTATATCTAGGCGTTCTGAGTCATAGAAAAAGGGATGTAAATGTAGAATCTTAGCATAAAGTTTATCCAAGTAAGAAAGACTTAGTATGGAAGGAACTATGTGTGAGATATTATCATTTACAATTTTGTTTTTAAATCTATTTATAATTCTATTTTTAAGACTATTCCATTAAGTATATGAACTTTTGTAGAGCATATTTGACTTGGATGAAAAATTACATCGTAAAAAGGTGATGCAACACTGTGGAAGGGTACTAAGGAATTAAAGGACAAATCTGACAAGAGAATACATAAGGAACATTGAGAAGAAGAAGAAGAAGAAGTCAGCCATTGAGCAACATAACTATCTTGACCCAAAGATCTGGGAGGCGTTTTTTGCTAAGAGACAAACTGACAAATTCAAGGTATCAAGTCTCACTCCTCATTTGAGTTCATTGTATTTCATATTTAACATATACTTCAGACTAACTGGGCTATAAGAAATGCTCAAAGAGAAAAGCATGCAAAGAATGTGCACAACCACACGATGGGTTTAGGTGGCTATGAAAATCTTCACCAAAAGCTATTGTAGGAGTCTTCTTCTCAGCAGCCTACTCCCGGGACTACTGAGTCCTCTTCTACTCCCACACCTACTCCTACACCTCTACCTCTCCATGATCTATGGATAGCCTGGAGGCAATTCAAATCTAGAGAAATACCCAAACACACAACTGCTGAGGTGACTAAAAATAGTAAATTTCAACTCTTAGAGCTATTAGTGTTGATGATCGTTATGTTTTACTTACCAATTACTATTAATTATGATTTGTAGGAGCTCCACGAGTAAAGGAAACAAGGCAAGTTCATTCCTGAGTGCACAAGGGATGAATTGATAGTTTGTCTAGGTAACCCAGAGCATCTTGGGCATGTTAGCGCTGCTAGAGCTGGTAGCGGTATAAGTGCCTTCTTTGGACCATCAGAGAATAAGTGAAAATCTATCCAGATATGGGGATTCTCAGAAGAAAAGGTACAAGAGTTGGTTGCAAAGGGTATAGAGGAAGCAATGAGAAAGTATCATTCTTCTCAATCAACTCCTCAAATAGTACCTGTGGATCCCCCCATGATAAAGGTGGTTGGGAGTAATCCCATTCACCCACCACCTAGAATGTCTGTTGTAATTATTTTTATTACATTGTAGTCTTTCAGAATGATTTGTATAATATGTTCAAGTTTAGTTATATATACAAAACTATGCAAATTGGTAGGAGTTGAGCTCATACCGTCTTACATTAGAAGGATATGTCATTGCACTGGGTGAGGCTTACCCACTCCTTGAAGGTGACATGATTCATGGTGCTCCGTTTCCTGGAGATGTAGTTCAGATGATGCCAAAGCTTGTCTATGATGATTGGAAGTAGACTGCACTGCCATCTGACCACCCCGAGCACAAGATGATAGGTGATGAAAAAGGCAGTATGGTTGTGTGGACCAAAGTGGGAGTTGTCTATACTGATGTATGTTAAACTAAATGCTGATTGTATTTGTATATACATGACAATTGATATGAGATTATGTATATATATATATATATATATATATATATATATATATATATATATATATATATATATGCATCACACAATGCCTAATAACCCCCCTACAACTTGTCCTCCACCTCCACCTCCACCTCCTCCTCAATTACAAGGTTGGCTTGCACATGACCTATTCGACTTGCTAGATCCTCATTGTAGGGGTATGATAATCTAGATAGGCAACCTCCAAAAAGGGTCACCTATGATGGTCCATATTGAGGAGGATATTGCAGGCCAACCTCATGATACTGGTATATTATAGCAAGATGTTTTCTTATGCTTGGTTGAATACATATTTGATAGATCTTTGGATATGTTGAGATATTATATAACTGAATACCTCATTTTATATATATTGTTCTTTTTACTTATATATTATTGCATACATGATATATGATTTGTAGCCACTTACATAGGGTTTGTATAGAGTTCACACTTCCCCATGTGGCACTTCTAGTTCCATCATTGATTAGCCATGTAGTTAAAGACCCTACATCTGTTACTGAATACTTCTCTACCACATTTAAATATTTTGGTAAAGTGAAGAAGAGTGTGATGTTAGCTCTATACAATGTTGAGTAAGTCTACTTGCTTTGCCTATAATTTTTACTTAAGAATTACATTTCATTGTGGATTTTGATTTTCATTTTGTTTTCCTTCTTTTCACTCAAGAATAATAATTGGGTGTTGTTGGTTATTATCCCCACAATGCTAACTGTGTGTTATCTAGTCCCAAGGGTGACGAATGGACAATAAGGGACACAAATTGAAAAAAGGCTTTATTGACGTGACTACATTTTTATACTTATATCCGTTAGCAAATATTATTACATGACTATTTGGTAATGCAATTCAATGTGCTACATTGATGTATATGGCTATAAAAGATTTCAAAAAGGCTAGAGGAAAGGTGGACATGAGAAATATAGCGATAAGTTGGGAGAATGTTGATGTAGTTTTTTGACTCCAAGGCATATTTATGCCAACAATGCTTACTTTTATTTATTAATGTTTTGTATGTTGAAATTTATAGTGTCATGTACAAGAAAATGGTTGGGCATGAAGATACTATTGGTATGTATGCCCTGAGAGCCAATCATGGGATGATTGGTGGGATACATTAAGATTGATTTGATAAACATCAAAGGCAAGCTTCCAATTCTTTCTGGTTCAGTCATATGAGATAGTGATAGAATAGATTGAATGTCTAGAGAATGACAATACTCAATGACGTATGCTTTTAGGTTGAGGACCTGAACGATGAGATCATATGGATGCTAAGAGTTTGTACATTCTTGTTATGTCCCTAGTAGGATGTCATTGTGGAAGGTAAATAGACAACAATGACACACAAGACTAGATTGTGGTGTTGGTTGATAGAATCTCATTAGTCATGATATAGAGATATCAAACCAAACACATAGGTACTTGATAGAGAACAAGTGTATCGGACAGACCCACCGTGAGTTTGACACATGGAACCATGACATGGTAGTCACAGTCAGTACTCACAGTGATGGTGGTCAGTGTGATTCATTGACCTGAAATCACTACACTCAACACATGTTGTTGGGCACACTTTGACATCATCAAATGCAGTCCTAAAACATGGGTTGTTATAAAGGTGATGATTGGGTGGCTTTGACACATGGGGCTTTTGAGGGGTGAGTGATAGATATGGGATTTGTCCCTCCTGAGGGAGTTTGATATCCAAGGCCACTTGATGAGTAGGATTGAAATAGGTGTGCGCACGCATGTGTGAATCAGTATGTGATATTGATGTCATACATATCTCTTCCAATTTGCCCTGAGATCAAGAAAGTGAATGAATGTTGATAGGATGATTGTTCCATGCCTCGAGTTCATTTGGGATATCAGTGACAAAGGAATTATACATTCATTGTAACACCATTCACGAATTGTAGGATTGAAAGTTGTTCTCCAACGTTCTATTTCACTTGGGTAGCACTGATGTGTGACTAGGCACCGCTCTTTGCTTGTGAAGTCATAAGTGTTATGGACTTTCACTGCCAACGTGAAAAGGACCTGCAGGGTCACACACATAGGATTTAACCTGGAAGAGGAGTTTTGTCCACAAAAAATGTTTAGATTGATTACTAAAGGAGTTTTATAGTTTAATTAAACACTCAATTAATTGATAGCTCAAAATCATAGTGTTAAAGGTGGTGGACAGATTGATTAGAGTATGGGATTGATTGAAACTGCAATTGACTGTTTTTGCACGATCTACACTCCCAACCAATCGGCTAATGTGATGAACCGATCGGCTCAGCTTGGTGAATCGATCAGCTCAGGTTGTGTGTCGATCGGCTCATGGTAAGGGTGAAACGATTGCTTCAAGTGTTGAAATAATCGGTTCAACTGATGCAACTGAGCAAGTTGGGAAAGTAGGATTGGTGAGAAATTTTCTTTCGTTTCACTTGCCCAATTTGATTGGAACAAGGATTGGTATTTGATACCAATTAGAAACAAAAGATCGAAAGTCAATCAGGAACTGATCAGGACCACGAACCAATCCGTTCACATGTGAACAGACCATTTCATGGGTCCCAACCGATCGGTTGAGGTGTCAACCGACCGGTTCAGGTCCCCAACCGACCGTTTCATATGTGAAACGATCGGTTCAGGTTGCGAGTTGGTTGTTTTGTGAAAAATCTCGAACCCTTCTACTCCTACTTTTAGTCCCGCATTGCCTGGGATGGAGAACCCTGTCCCATAACCCTCCTATATATAGGGGTATTGAGGGCTTCTCAAAGAACAACCCATTGCAACCAGTTGCTCTGTGAAGTTGTCGTTCTCTTTGGTTTTGGTAACTGAGAGAGAGCTCGAGCAAGTGCTACCCGATAAGGGAGGCACATCAAGGGAAAGACAACTGCAGAAAGCAATTGGTGGTAGGAGAGTGTGTCGGCGACTAGTACGCTGACAGGAGGGTGCGACTCCTTCCAATTCCTTGTGGGATAAGGAGATTGGAGTTCCAGGTGGTCTGTGTGGACTACTTCAGAGGCGTGAGATTTCTGCCACTCGGAGCACAGTTGTCAATCCCGACAGTCCCGGTGAGACCAGGAGTCATCAGTCCCGGTGCGACCAGGAGCTGCACAGACACTGTATAAGACCGGAGGTGAAGACCGCGCAAGGCGCGAGGTATTGTCACCGAGCAAGCCTCGGGACAAGGTATGATTCCACAAACCATCATTTCCTATTGTATAGACGTTGACGTGTTTCCTTATTCTGGGTTTGGGGGAGAAAGTTTTTTTTATTTCCACTGCCTTCTTTGCCTCCCGTAAAACCCATCAGTGGTATCAGAGCCATGACAACTGCTCTATACTTTAGGGATTATCGATATGATCAATTTTGGTTTGTCGCCTTTATTTATTGCATACGATGCAAATAAAATTGGCTTTATGCATGTCCAATCCTAAATCCACAAAATGAAATTTACATATATGATATGTATTATTAATGTACTCGATACGCGTCGCCCTTAAACGAGTTTTGTGGTGAATGTATAGCGTGGTTATGGCCAATAAACCCTATTTGTGTATGGTTGTATGTGGTTGCTTGCATCTCGGTCTGCACATTGATCTTCCTTCTCCTATTCCTGATGTAACTCAAAATAATTCAAGATTTCTTTCCTACCTTTGCTCCCCTCGAATGTAACTCGAGGTTTCTCTTTTTACAATGTAAAATAGGATAGATTTTTTATTTTTTATTTCTTGTTATGTCGAAGAACGGCGGACATCCTGACGACAGCTGAGACAATCGGTTCAAGGAGTGAACTGATCGGTTGATGTTCCAGATGATCGGTTCAAGGAGTGAGACGATCGGTTGATGACCGGTTCAAGGAGCGAGACGAGCGGGAGGTGGCCATGAAGAGTTGCACGATGACCAGGTGAACTGATCGGTTGGAGGAGCCAACCGATCGGCTGGTGGCACCCAGCCGACCAGTCTGATGGCGAGTCGATCATTCATGTGATGAGTTAATCAAACCCAGAAAGGAAAAGAACAAAGATCATCTTGTACAGGTTGCATGTGATGTAGACCTAGATGACCATGATTCCTCTTGGCTCGAGGAATCACATTAGGATGGCCATAATCATCACTTTTATCGTTTTGCATGTTTTCTGTGGGATATAGCATGTATATGATACATACTATGTATTGTGGTGATTGGATATGTATATGTATATAAAATCAAATCCCTCATTAAATATTAAGTTTTAGATGCCTTCCAAATGCGACACACGTGAAAAGCTTGATCGACCAAGTGTGGGCACGCCCAAGCATGGTGCACCATCTATCTCGTGGAAGCATGAAGGATGAATGTGTGGGTCTGCCCAAGCAGGGTGCATATTCATCATGTTGGCTTTGGGTCAGACTTAACAAGGTGATCTAGATGGGATCTAGTACCTTGAGGCATGGAGATGATCATGGCAAGGAGTTGCATATGACATCTTATCAAGAGTTGCATATGATACAATTGGCAAAACTTGCCTACCTGAGAGATCTAAGTTGTGGGTGACAGCCCAAGCTGGTCCATGACTTAGAGGATTTCAGGATCTTGCCCACTAGAAGGTTGTACGCTGCAATCTTCCGAATTGATGGTGAGGGATATCAATTTGAACTAAAATAGTGTGAGCGATAATTAATTAAAGGCCTAATTATATCGTCAACTTTTCAAATCAATCAAATAAGTCAAAAATGAGTTTTTGGACTGAAAATGCATATTTTCTTTTTGTAGTACAAATGGAAACAAACAACAATCACTTTTCTTTGTGATCGGTCCATGAAAAGGACAAGCTAAATGGGACAAACTTCCACGACTGGTATAGGACATTGAGAATTGTTCTTACTCAAGAGTGAAAGCTCTATGTCCTGAATACTCCAATTCCAGGGGAACCTGCTCCTAATGCACCAAAGGCAGAAAGGGATGCTTACAAGAAACATTCTGAGGATGCATGTTACAACCCTGTTTTTGGGTTCCTTTGGTGAGAAATGTAATTTCTCATATTAAAGATATTGGAACAAATGATGATATAATTTGTGTTGAATAAATGAGTTTCGTTGAAAATAGCCTTGTTGTTTGAATTGTGGGATTTATTGGCTATTGGGCCCAATAACAAGGATATTCAATTAATTAATGGATAACTGAGAATTTGAGATAAGAAAGAGGTAGAAACCTCTAGAAGGCAAATCCAAAGAGGATTTCGTGCCTCTTAGATTCCTTGGGTTCCAAGGAGTCAAAAGTTGCAAAGAAAAGGCAATAAAAAAATAGAAAATATCAAAACATTGATGAAATGTGGAAAATAAGTAAAAAGAGGTATAAATGAGTGATCCTTGGTGGAATTTCGTATCCCAAGGATTGCTTATGATAAAAAGGAACCCCAATAAAGAGGAAAGAGAGAAAATACCAAAATAGCAAAATAAGAAGATAATGTGAGTATACCATTAATGTATTACATGGTATTGCTAAAAGAAAATAATTGTTATTAAAGGAAATAGGATTACGTGCTAATGGTTTAAAAAGAAAGAAGAAAGGGAATAAGAAGGATGACTTTCAAATTCCTAATATCTTAAGAAAAAGGAATATCAAAAGGTTAAAGAGAGAGAAGGAAACTAGTTTCTTATTGTAGGAATCACTTTCCTAATGGGAAAGAGCCTTGATTGCTTCGTGGGCCAACAATCTGGGGCATAGATACCCCCTATATAAGGGTTTGACCGTCCAGTTCGAATTCAGGAAGGATCCCACGCACACCTCCAGTCCTTCTTCTTCTTATTCATGTAACCTTGCGTGCAAACCCTAGTTGCAGAGAGAAGGGATTCCTTAGAGTCGTGTTAGACTGAGGAGGAGTTGCAATGGTGGTTTGCCACCCCCGCAATGTCCTGGGAGGTGAGGGTGATAGATCTCTCGCCCTAAGCAATCGCTGCAACAGCAGGTTGCTTGCTCACGACCTTCACCTACAGCAGGTCGTCCAGCCGCGTTCCTACCACCTCGACCTGGGTTTGAGCCCTCCGCAAGTGTGGCAGATGGAGGCGGAAGTAATGGAGCATCTTCCGGCGTCCTAGGGGCCGAGGGAGGAAGGATGGAAACCACCCCGAGCCGTTGCAGGCGGCAGGGTAGGGTTTCTCGCGAGGAAGAAGGGCTCGGGTCGCTTTGGACCAAAATGCCCCTCCACGGGCTGTTAAAGCTACGACTTATGCAGGGGCATGACAGTAATTCAATTATAAACTCAAACCAGCCGCAACAACATTGCATGCAAGGGCCTACGTGGCAACCTCTTATTGGCCCAAGTAAGTGAGTTTTGATAAATTCATAGTAAATAATTGGTAGGTCAAATAAGGACATGTTATACATGAAAGTTTCTCAGAAAATCGAGAGCAATCTAAATAAAATATAATTAGAGCCTGATTCCTTATGCAATTCGAAAAATATATAGAGATACTATCTTTAATAGTTTAATCAATGAAAAACCCTAACCTTTGATGATTAATGAGTTAGAAAGGTTTAAATGAGTATATAAAGTTGATATTAGCCTGTTAATGATAAAAAGGATTATTAAGATTGGAAAAGGATGAATTTGCATGTAATTAGTTAATTTCGAGTTTAATGTGCATGAATAATTCTTTAAGGGGCCTTGAGACCCTAATGTTGGTGAATTCGACTCTTAATGGCTTTAATTGACTTAATTCAGGATTAAAGAAGAATATGCTGAATCTAAGCTATTGTGAGCATTAAAGTCCCTATTTTGTGAAAAGATAACCTTAATATAGAAATTAGGGTTTTCAATTGAATCAAGGTAGAATTAATAATAAAAGGGGTTCATATGGGGTTTAGACCATAATGAATTATGAGTTGTTAATCCGAAAGGAACAAAAGGTGATAATTGAGTCTAATGACCTTGAAATAACTTAAAAGGGTAAAGAAGGTAGTTTTGGTATAAAAGAGAAATAATCAACTTTAATTGGGCTTATGATGTTGAAATTAGGGTTTATGAACTAAGAGAGCATTTAATATGATAAAGGCGTTATGGAGGCAAAAACCCTAATAAAACCCTAATGTGGTCTAGAAAGCCTAAGGTGGAATCCAAGTCTAGCTTTAGAATGTTCTGGATAAACTATAACACTTGGAACGTATGCATTAATTTCAGGATATTGTTGATTGCTTGTTGATTGATTCTTTATCCTTATTGCTTGGACAGTCAAGTTGCTCTGAATCAAGTATGTGGTTAATTATGAATAACCGCCTTAGTTTCCCGATGATTTTTCGGATGGTTAATCGTATTGAATGCAAATTATCTGTTGGATGTTCATACTTGCAAATTATAAAGTCACTATGATTATCACATTAATAATAGAAGTATGGATTCTCGCACCTACATGCCACCCTGATGGAGGATGCCAAAGGTCAGGCCCAGATGGGTAGACCAATGGACACCTTGAGTGGTGACCCCAGGCACCAAGAAGGTGGCCTATGATATTGCATGACTAGTGGGCACCATGAGTGGTGACCCCCAGGCACCAAGCTCGGGATTGAGGAGGTGGCCTTAAGTCATTGGCAAAAGGGCACCCTAAGGTGGATATGCCAGGGTTAGGGCAAAAGCGGTGGAGAATGCTATACTGAAAAGTGTAAATTGGTTTGTTAATTAATTTGATTGTGATTACTAAATTGTTAGCCATATGTGCAAACTTTTGGTTGTCCCCACATACCAGTATATTTCGATATACTGCTCGACGTTTTGTTTGTCGGCGTTTTAGGCACAAATGAAAAGAACAAACAATAAAGTGGCATATTTGGAATTAAATGAGAAGTAATGTACACCGGAGGATTAGTTAGAGTAACATCTTCATGGATAGAAGTTTAGAAATCCCAGTTTTTCCAAGGTAAGAAAAGTTTTATTTTATACCAGTTTTCAGTTTAGTTGGTAAAGTTTATTAATTATTACTAATTATTTGTCGAACCTTTGATCCTGTTAATTGGATAACGGCACCGACCTTTCGGTCTCCCTTAATTGGGGGTTACCGGGAGGCGGGGTCGTTACAATTGGTATCAGAGCATAGGTTCCTCATCTAATCTTTAATAATTATTAAATTTTACAAATTCCATAGAACCGAGGGAGTTATTAGATGATTATCTGAAAGACAGAGGTGTCTAGAAAAGGATCATGACCGGGGGCTGGAAATATTTTCCTCCGCACCGCTAGTCAGAATACGAGAACTCCCGGATATGTGTGACTGCCTGGCCAAAGTCTTAGGGTATGATTCCAAATAAGATACCTTTAGGACTCTCTCATCTTGTTCATCCCTTCTCAACTCCACTTCTGTTAAGGACCTTAAGGATTAGGGTTTTCTCTCTTTTCCTCACCCTCTTGAGGTATGGGTAAGATTGATAAGGATTAAGGAATCCTCCACCAAATGAATAAAAGGCATATAAATAAGATGTCATGGACATAAGCTTAATAGAGTAAGCGTAAAGGAATAGATACATGCTTAGGCCGTATGACACGAGTTGCCTTTACCTCAGGAGAGACTTGAGGATAGACCTCCTCAGCAGGAGGATGAGTAGAGAGAGTTAGTCTTGGAGGTAGAGACCTCCATCCAAAGTAGAGACCTCGCACATCCTTTGAGGATGATGTTAACCCTAACCCTAAGGGAAGGTTAGAGAGAGAGACATGATGAGTCAGATGTCATGGTTGACCAGATGTTTGGTTCGCCATATGAGCCATGAGAGGTTAGATGGCCTAGCACCGTTGGCACCCCAACCCTGAGAAGGATCATGCATGTTTGACAAAGGATAGCTCCTTCCTGGATAAGGTTAGAGATGAAACTATATAAACCTTATGGGTTGTTTCAAGTAGGATATAGCTTGCACCCTGAGTACATAAGTAATGTGAACAGTAGGTTAAAAGTAGGGCCAGAGGGATCATGATGGAGGGCTTATGAGACAAGCATAAGGGGTTATGGATAACCTTGAGTAAACATAAGTTCGAGTATAGGCTTCACTCAGGTAGGGGCATGCTTATGAGCTTGATCCTTCTTAGATACGGGACATCTTATATAGAGGTTGGTTGTAGGATTAGCTCTAGAGAGAGGGAGCATACCTCGACTAAGAAAATTGGAAGCCTAAAACCCCGAAACTTGAGAAACAGTGGGAGTCGAGAATGATGCGACCTAAGTGGATGATAATGGTTGCCTCATGCATGACCCCTGGGGGTTGATGATGTTTGGGTTAGATTGAGAGTAACCAAACACTAGAGAGAGGATGATGCTTCTGGTACCTATGGTGTAAGTGTTTACCTGCTGGATGAGATAAAGAGTGCCTGAGGAGGTTTAAGTACCCTGTTGTGAGGTTTTATACCTAGTTGGTTGTCCTGGAAGAGGACTCAACTCCGAAGTGTTGTGAGTAGAAGGATCATGGAAGTACATGACATGCTTGATTCGTGGTTAAGAGATTAAGCATGCAGTCAGATACCTAAAGGAGAACATAGGGATCCTAGGCATAAGAGGGGAAGCAGGGTATCCAATGCTCATGATGCGATTTGAGTCTCTATAGTTTCAAGCATGGTACTCCTTGTGTGTAGAGGTAAAGGAAATCCCATAAGTTAAGGGTATGTTTGATGAACCCCTCACAACTAAGTTGATCTAATGTTTAGGAAAGAGGACAATTATGACTTAGCATAGTTAATAGGTGGTCTGCTTGTGCCTTAGTAGCTGTTGGGTTAGGCATGCTCATGAGAATGTAAACCCTAAAGATGCTTGTGACCTTTGTTATCAAGGTGTAGTTTCCTCCCATCCTGGGAGAGCGACCCTTTGGTAGGGAGTTTACCAGTTTGGTTGGTGTTGAGGAAAACTAAGGAGGTTTCATAGGATCTTGAGAAGCTAGGTGAAGAGTACATGGCATGAGAATGAACCAGTAGACCCATAGATAGCCATCTCTATGTGAACATTGATGTGTTACCGTGAAGGTAACCGGTATGGAGCCTGACCAAGGTAGGTAGGTCGCCATGATCCCTGAGGAAGGATGAAAGTCAGTCAAGAATGCAGAGAGAGATGATGAAGGATTGGTTCTAAGTTGAACATGTACTATGTTAAAATCCTAAGTCTATCCAAGGGTCAGGTAGGGATAAGACCGATGGAAGAAGGAGTTGCCTAATTCCCTAGTTGCACATGACCATAGGGTCGGGAGGTAACAGTTATCATTGTCTGAGGGCCATGGGTTAGGAGACTGATCACCTTCATGAACTCATGGGACCCAAAGGGAAGATGAGTAGGGAACTCTCTGGATGCATAAGGGAAGAGGGATGACCCCAAAAGTGCCAGCACCCTATAGACCTAGAGGAGATGACCTAGGATTATGCTTGGAACAAGTAAGTCTGAGACCAATTTTCCTGGAAGTAGTGTGGATATCATGATGTTTGTGATATAGATACATAAGCTGCACATTTCAACTTGGATTTGAAAGTGTACGGGCAAGGTGGGCTGTACCATCTCTACTCTTGGAACAGGAAGAACTCTGTATTTGGACTGCAACCAAATGCTCATTTCTTCTTGTTATGGGAGTGAGAGATAGGACAGTACGCATGCCTTACACCAAGGATAAAGATGATGTAAGTTGGAACATGGCTACAAGGGATAAAGATAGAAATGATAACATACCTTTGTGGAGTAAATGATACATGGATGGTTTACAACCACTAAGAGTATTAAGGAAATCATCTTTTGAGGATGTTTTATCATGAGCTCTGTGAAATTTGTAAAGTTGAGTGGAATCACCATGAGGATGAGCTCAGAGTTTCTTGATGAAGACAAACGTAGAGTTTGAGATGAGATGATAAGTATAATACATGGAGGTGTATGTTACCTAAACACTTAAGGATGAGAAGTGGTAATAAATGCTCTGGTTGAGATATAGCTGCCTAGTTAGCTGGAGGCTAGAAGAAGTTGAGGTTGTTGGGCTAACCCTAAGTTTGAGAAGAAGATGTGTTTTGGCTAACACCCGGATGTAATAAGATATGTTGAACAAGTTAATGGTTGTTAGGGTAGCCAGTTTAGTCCTTGATGTAGTGAAAGGATGGTGATAGAACGTCAGATACACTTCTTTGGATAGGAAGGTAATAAAACCTTTTTGAGAGTGGTTTAGGGTTTCTGAGGTATCAAGCTTGAGGAATCATAACAATACAGGAGGTCATGATATACCTTGGTACTACAAAGATAGTAAGTGATGGTAGCACTCTGGATGCTTAAAACAATGTTGCATGTAGCATGTGACCATGCAAGCCAGGAGGTGAAGGTCGAGCACCATCAACCCAGTGCATGGATATAAAGTTCCCAAGAGGGAATGGAAGTTCATCATTATGGAGGTTGTGAGTTTCTCCTAGACCAAGAAGGTCAAGATACAATATGGGTTATGGTAGATCGCCTTTCCTAGATGACATGAGAAAGGAAGGGTTCTGTCAAGGGACAGATCTGGTTGAACTACATATGAAAAGATGGTTCAACTAAACCATGATGCGAATTCAAAGGTTCTTGATGTGACCTAAAGGTTCACTTCCATGAGGTGGAAGTAGATACATGAAGAGCTCCGTGGTTGTATAGTTTATCACCCCATACCAATGGACAGTATGATCCAGACTAGAGGGTTTGATGAGAGCAGGTGTGCTCCTTTAGGGTGATACATAGAGACAGTTCTTAAGATGTGATGTTAACCACCATAGCCTTTATCGGGATGCAAGAAGTTCTATAGGGAGGTTGTGTCGGTCACCACTTCATTATGATGAAGTTGGTGAAGTAGGCCTCGTGAAGGTCAGAAAAGAACGACAAGTGTGTGCAGATGAAGTCACTTTGATCGTACAATGGCTAAGAGAAAGCCCAGTGGTGACATAAGTCATGAATTGATACAAAGCAGACTGACATGCAGTTCACTGTGGAAGAATATGTGATGTAAAAATCCAACCCCTCCGAGCTACAGCTGTGAAAGTTGAGTCCCCGATTAATGGGTCCATTTGAGATGGATTGGTGGATATGGTTGTGTTTAGCCTTGCCCCTCAGGATAACATGATGTTTAATGCATTACATTAGTCCGATCTAGAGCACTATGTGAGGTACCCAAGCCATGTGTTGAGCCCTGAACCTATTCAGTTTTTGAGAGGCTGAAATGTCCTGAGTCACCTATGGGGGTACGATATACCAAGGTAAGAAAGAACTCAGATGGAAGAAAATGAGATAATGAAGGTTCTTGGGAAACACCATGGAAAGGGTGAAGCCACATGGGAGCCCTGATGGACATAAGAAGACTTATCCTGTTTGTTTGCTTGCTTGATGGAATTTTAAGGGCAAAATTCTCATAAGAGGGGAAGGATGTTACAACCCTATTTTTGGGTTCCTTTGGTGAGAAATGTAATTTCTCATATTAAAGATATTGGAACAAATGATGATATAATTTGTGTTGAATAAATGAGTTTCGTTGAAAATAGCCTTGTCGTTTGAATTGTGGGATTTATTGGCTATTGGGCCCAATAACAAGGATATTCAATTAATTAATGGATAACTGAGAATTTGAGATAAGAAAGAGGTAGAAACCTCTAGAAGGCAAATCCAAAGAGGATTTCGTGCCTCTTAGATTCCTTGGGTTCCAAGGAGTCAAAAGTTGCAAAGAAAAGGCAATAAAAAATAGAAAATATCAAAACATTGATGAAATGTGGAAAATTAGTAAAAAGAGGTATAAATGAGTGATCCTTGGTGGAATTTCGTATCCCAAGGATTTCTTATGATAAAAAGGAACCCCAATAAAGAGGAAAGAAAGAAAAAATACCAAACTAGCAAAATAAGAAGATAATGTGAGTATACCATTAATGTATTACATGGTATTGCTAAAAGAAAATAATTGTTATTAAAGGAAATAGGATTACGTGCTAATGGTTTAAAAAGAAAGAAGAAAGGGAATAAGAAGGATGACTTTAGAATTCCTAATATCTTAAGAAAAAGGAATATCAAAAGGTTAAAGAGAGAGAAGGAAACTAGTTTCTTATTGTAGGAATCACTTTCCTAATGGGAAAGAGCCTTGATTGCTTCGTGGGCCAACAATCTGGGGCATAGATACCCCCTATATAAGGGTTTGACCCTCCAGTTCGAATTCAGGAAGGATCCCACGCACACCTCCAGTCCTTCTTCTTCTTATTCATGTAACCTTGCGTGCAAACCCTAGTTGCGGAGAGAAGGGATTCCTTAGAGTCGTGTTAGACTGAGGAGGAGTTGCAATGGTGGTTTGCCACCCTCGCAATGTCCTGGGAGGTGAGGGTGATAGATCTCTCTCCCTAAGCAATCGCTGCAACAGCAGGTTGCTTGCTCACGGCCTTCACCTACAGCAGCTCGTCCAGCCGCGTTCCTACCACCTCGACCTGGGTTTAAGCCCTCCGCAAGTGTGGCAGATGGAGGCGGAAGTAATGGAGCATCTTCCGGCATCCTAGGGGCCGAGGGAGGAAGGATGGAAACCACCCCGAGCCGCTGCAGGCGGCAGGGTAGGGTTTCTCACGAGGAAGAAGGGCTCAGGTCGCTTTGGACCAAAAAGCCCCTCCGCGGGCTGTTAAAGCTACGACTTATGCAGGGGCATGATAGTAATTCAATTATAAACTCAAACCAGCCGCAACAACGTTGCATGTAAGGGCCTACGTGGCAACCTCTTATTGGCCCAAGTAAGTGAGTTTTGATAAATTCATAGTAAATAATTGGTAGGTCGAATAAGGACATGTTATACATGAAAGTTGCTCAAAAAATCGAGAGGAATCTAAATAAAATATAATTGGAGCCTGATTCCTTATGCAATTCGAAAAAATATAGAGATACTATCTTTAATAGTTTAATCAATGAAAAACCCTAACCTTTGATGATTAATGAGTTAGAGAGAGTTAAATGAGTATATAAAGTTTATATTAGCCTGTTAATGATAAAAAGGATTATTAAGATTGGAAAAGGATGAATTTGCATGTAATTAGTTAATTTCGACTTTAATGTGCATGAATAATTCTTTAAGGGGCCTTGAAACCCTAATGTTGGTGAATTTGACTCTTAATGGCTTTAATTGACTAAATTCAGGATTAAAGAAGAATATGCTGAATCTAAGCTATTGTGAGCATTAAAGTCCCTATTTTGTGAAAAGATAACCTTAATATAGAAATTAGGGTTTTCAATTGAATCAAGGTAGAATTAATAATAAAAGGGGTTCATATGGGGTTTAGACCATAATGAATTATGAGTTGTTAATCCAAAAGGAACAAAAGGTGATAATTGAGTCTAATGACCTTGAAATAACTTCAAAGGATAAAGAAGGTAGTTTTGGTATAAAAGAGAAATAATCAACTTTAATTGGGCTTATGATGTCGAAATTAGGGTTTATGAACTAAGAGAGCATTTAATATGATAAAGGCGTTATGGAGGCAAAAACCCTAATAAAACCCTAATGTGGTCTAGAAAGCCTAAGGTGGAATCCAAGTCTAGCTTTAGAATGTTCTAGATAAACTATAACACTTGGAACGTATGCATTAATTTCAGGATATTGTTGATTGCTTGTTAATTGATTCTTTATCCTTATTGCTTGGACAATCAAGTTGCTCTGAATCAGGTATGTGGTTAATTATGAATAACCACCTTAGTTTCCCGATGGTTTTTGGATGGTTAATCGTATTGAATGCAAATTATCTGTTGGATGTTCATACTTGCAAATTATAAATTCACTATGATTATCACAATAATAATAGAAGTATGGATTCTCGCACCTACATGCCACCCTGATGGAGGATGCCAAAGGTCAGGCCCAGATGGGTAGACCAATGGACACCTTGAGTGGTGACCCCAGGCACCAAGAAGGTGGCCTATGATATTGCATGACTAGTGGGCACCATGAGTGGTGACCCCCAGGCACCAAGCTCGGGATTGAGGAGGTGGCCTTAAGTCATTGGCAAAAGGGCACCCTAAGGTGGATATGCCAGGGTTAGGGCAAAAGCGGTGGAGAATGCTATACTGAAAAGTGTAAATTGGTTTGTTAATTAATTTGATTGTGATTACTAAATTGTTAGCCATATGTGCAAACTTTTGGTTGTCCCCACATACCAATATATTTCGATATACTGACCGAAGTTTTGTTTGTCGGTGTTTTAGGTACAAATGAAAAGAACAAACAATAAAGTGGCATATGTGGAATTAAATGAGAAGTAACGTACACCGGAGGATTAGTTAGAGTAACATCTTCATGGATAGAAGTTTAGAAATCCCAGTTTTTCCAAGGTAAGAAAAGTTTTATTTTGTACCAGTTTTCAGTTTAGTTGGTAAAGTTTATTAATTATTACTGATTATTTGTCGAACCTTTGATCCTGTTAATTGGATAACGGCACCGACCTTTCGGTCTCCCTTAATTGGGGGTTACCGGGAGGCGGGGTCGTTACAATGCCATTGATGCAAAGTGCTTGATGTTGTACTCTATGAACCACGAGTTGTAGAGACAACATGAGAACATGGGTGTCATTGAGATGATTCAGCATCTTAGAAACATGTATGAAGATCAAGCATGGAAAGAGAGATACAATGTCTCAAGGGCACTGTTCAAGTGCGTCATGATAGAAGGAGATCCAGTTGGTCCTCACACACTCAAGATGATTGGGTATGTGGAGAACCTGACAAGACTGGGATTTCCACTGAGCCAAGAGTTGGCTACTGACGTGATACTACAATCGTTGCCAGAATCCTATAGTCAGTTTGTGATGAACTACAACATGAACAACTTTGATAGGCCACTATCAGAGTTGTTGGGCATGTTGAGGACAGCCGAGATACAGTTGAAGAAGGACAAGCCTAAGTCTGTGATGGTGATCATGAGCAAGAAAGGCAAGTCCAAGCGCAAGGGCAAAGCTAAGAAAGGTTCTGATGCTAGCCAGGAGCCCAAGTCATCTTCAGCTCTCAAGGACAAGGGAGGCGTGACCAAGAAAGGAAATTTCCACCATTGTTAAAAGCCAGGACATTGGAAAAAGATTTGTCCTCTCTATCTGGAAGAACAAAAGAAGAAGGAGGCGACAGATGTCTCTACTTAAAGGTGTCCTGAAAGTAAACTTGTAACACTTTTGAGGTATATGATACCAAGATGTAAAGTGTAAAGCACTCATAATTGGGGCAAATGTTGCCACCATAGATAGGAGTACTTTAGTTTATTTTCAGCCTAAAAGGCATGTAATACAATTATGAATTGCTATTTCATATTTTCCAATAGATAGAAACACTTTATTTTTGCATATTGTATGACAATGATGGCAATCAATAAAGAGATGTTTCAATTTCTAAAGATATGATCTTTGTGGCAATGCCTTGTTTATCTTATGGCATTTGATATGCATAAGATAAAATGATACCTAAAAGTTATAGATAACTCAAACAATCAAATTAGCATCAATCATGAGACATTCATTTCTAGTTTCCATGTGATGGATAAATCTAGACTCTTTTGGTTAGAGAACCAGTAAGAGACATGAATATCTTGGACATGATTAATCAATCTTCACTAATGGTAGTGGGAGAACGATTATCCTATTAGGTATGATACATGTGATGTATTTTCATACCTATTGGAACAAATGCTAATACTTCAAATGGTGTTTAGAGAAATACTAATATGAATATCTTGAAGTGTTCAAGATTATCATAGATGAAGTGCACATTTGGTAAAGTGTTAATTCTTGATGAGATCAATGAATGAAATCCTTGGACCAAATGTTTGAGATCCTTTTGAGTGATTATGATAGTGCATCATAGTGAACTCATGATTAAGGCATGGTGATGTCTAAATCAAGAAGGAATCATACTCTAAGGAGTTAGAAAATGATTATCAAATAACTGAATTCTTCTTAATTAAAGAATACCCCACACTAATAAAGGACATTGAGAATCACAAGGAGTTGTGAATTCTTATATCCTTGACAGATACACCTCAATTATCTATGTGATGAGTTGTTCATGTGATGAGTCAACTATCTAGATGAATATGAGGAACCGAATTTTGAGTTATGGTTTATGACCATTACATCCTAAATGACATCCATGTGAACCATAAGGTATGACCTTGATGGTAGCACCCATTGGAATAAAATCCATAAGTGCGAATAAGTCTTAATTGTTAAGACACATGGATAAAATTTTGAGAAAGATGATGCTTGTTGATTGCAACTTAATGACTAAGACATTTGGCATATGGATACTAAAACCGCATTCCTATGAGGAATAAAACAAGGATGTGTACGTGACACAACCTATAATGTTTATGAATCCACTAATGCAAATGAAGTCTATAAGTTACAATGGACTAATCAATGTGATTGATTGAGTACAAGCAACTCGGAATTGGATCTTTACTTTGATGATATAGTCAAAGGGTCTGACTGATATGTCAAAGATAAAGAAGGGATTTGTGATTTAGTGGGAGCGTGTTCACATTCCACATGTTGATGTGAAATGGAAATGTTCTAGAATGGAAATCCAAAAGTGGACGTTATCTTTAAGGAAGATAGTGATGTTTCCTATGTGATAGGAATAGAGATCTATAGAGATAGTTCTTGAAAACCTCATGACCTGAAAAGAGAAAGCATACATTAGCAATCTGTACTAAAGGGTTCAGTATGCACATATTCAGTGGGAGAAAACTTGTCCATGTTACATGGAGTTAGTATCCCAAGGCCAAGTGTCCAATTCTTATGAAGAATGGGAACACTAAGAATAGATATGGATCTATCATGTATGTAATCATCCCATTATCTTGCATGACAAGAACAAAATGCATTCATCATCTTGTATGTATGACATGGCAATATGATGTGCTCATCCTGATAACTTGTATGTGGGACATGACAAGTGGATGTCTGTCTGCTTCCAGTAAGGGTTACTGGAATACCATGAGAACTTGATAAGTACTTGAGAAGTACTAGTTCTATGGAGATAAGGAAGAGTTCAATGAAAAGAGTTACATTGATGCGAACTTTCAAGAGGATAGAAAATTAATCACAAAATATATATAGGATATATAAAAGTGAAAGTTTGTTGATAATTGGAAGGGTTCCAATAAAACCATTTAAAAGGAAATGTCGAGTATCTATGTGTTAGAGAATAGCAGTGGATACTATATGGATCTGGAAGTTCATGAGATGAACTTATAGATATTCCGCTCATTGATGACAAGTATGGAATCCTTGATCATGTAATGTGGCTAAAAGTTAGCAATGGAATACTAGATCGCATATTACGACAACTCCATCTCATACGTGTGACGTACAGCAAAGAGATGTAAGACATGCAATTTATACTGACTTTGGCAAGGTGTTGCCATTACTCACTATGCTCATACTAGAGCATAGTAACATGTGGGACATGTTTGAAGATCACTATGAATATGATTCAAGGGTGATTGGCTCACAGTGCAAGTGGGAGTCTGTTGGTATGTATGCCCTGAGAGCCAATCATGGGATGATTGGTGGGATACATTAAGATTGATTTGATAAACATCAAAGGCAAGCTTCCAATTCTTTCTGGTTCAGTCATATGAGATAGTGATAGAACAGATTGAATGTCTAGAGGATGACAGTACTCAATGACGTATGCTTTCAGGTTGAGGACCTGAACGATGAGATCATACAGATGCTAAGAGTTTGTACATTCTTGTTATGTCCCTAGTCGGATGTCATTGTGGAAGGTAAATAGACAGCAATGACACACAAGACTAGATTGTGGTGTTGGTTGATGACAAAATCTCATTAGTCATGATATAGAGATATCAAACCAAGCACATAGGTACTTGTTAGAGAACAAGTGTACCAGACAGACCCACCGTGAGTTTGACACATGGAACCATGACATGGTAGTCACAGTCAGTACTGACAGTGATGGTGGTGAGTGTGATTCTTTGACCTAAAATCACTACACTCAACACATGTTGTTGAACACACTTTGACATCATCAAACGCAGTCCTGAAACATGGGTTGTTATAAAGGTGATGATTGGGTGGCTTTGAAACATGGGGCTTTTGAGCGATCAGTGATAGATATGGGATTTGTCCCTCCTGAGGGAGTTTGATATCCAAGGCCACTTGATGAGTAGGATTGAAATAGGCATGCGCACGCATGTGTGAATCAATATGTGCTATTGATGTCATACATATCTCTTCCAATCTGCCCTGAGATCAAGAAAGCGAATGAACGTTGACATGATGATTGTTCCATGCCTCGAGTTCATTTGGGATATCAATGACAAAGGAATTATACATTCACTGTAACACCATTCATAGATTGTAGGATTGAAAGTTGTTCTCCAACTTTCTATTTCACTTGGGTAGCACTGATATGTGACTAGGTACCGCTCTTTGCTTGTGAAGTCATAAGTGTTATGGACTTTCACTGCCAACGTGAAAAGGACCTGCAGGGTCACACACATAGGATTTAACATGGAAGAGGAGTTTTGTCCACAAACAATGTTTAGATTGATTACTGAAGGAGTTTAGTAGTTCAATTAAACACTCAAATAATTGATAGCTCAAAATCATAGTGTTCAAGGTGTTGGACAGATTGATTGAAACTACAATTGACTGTTTTTTGCATGATCTGTACTCCCAACCAATCGGCTCATGTAATGAACCGATCGGCTCAGCTTGGTGAACCGATCGGCTCAGGTTGTGAGTCGATCGGCTCATGGTCAGGGTGAAACAATTGCTTCAAGTGTTGAAATGATCGGTTCAACTGATGCAACCGAGCAAGTTGGGAAAGTAGGATTGGTGAGAAATTTTCTTTCGTTTCACTTGCCCAATTTGATTGGAACAAGGATTGGTATTTGATACTAATTAGAAACAAAAGATGGAAAGTCAATCTGGAACTGATCAGGACTACGAACTGATCAGTTCACATGTGAACCGACCATTTCATGGGTCCCAACCGATCGGTTTAGGTGTCAACCGATCAGTTCAGGTCCCCGACCGACCATTTCAATTGTGAAACGAACGGTTCAAGTTGCGAGTTGGTTGTTTTGTGGAAAATCTCGAACCCTTCTACTCCTGCTTTTAGTCCCGCATTGCCCGGGATGGAGAACCCTGTCCCATGACCCTCCTATATATAAGGTTATTGGGGGCTTCTCAAAGAACAACCCAGTGCAACCAGTTGCTCTGTGAAGTTGTCATTCTCTCTGGTTTTGGTAACCGAGAGAGAGCCCGAGCAAGTGCTACCCGATAAGGGAGGCACAACAAGGGAAAGACAACGGTAGAAAGCAATTGGTGGCAGGAGAGGGTGTCAGTGACTAGTACACTGATAGGAGGGTGCGACTCCTTCCAATTCCTTATGGGATAAGGAGATTGGAGTTCCAGGTGGTCCGTGTGGACTACTTCAAAGGCGGGAGATTTCTACCATTCGGAGGACAGTTGTCAATCCCGACAGTCCTGGTGAGACCAGGAGTCATCAGTCCCAGTGCGACCAGGAGCTGCACAGACACTGTCTAAGACCGGAGGTGAAGACCGCGCAAGGTGCGAGGTATTGTCGCTGAGCAAGCCTCGGGACAAGGTATGATTCCACAAACCATCCTTTCCTATTGTATAGACGTTGACGCATTTCCTTGTTCTAGGTTTGGGGGAGAAAGTTTTTTTTGTTTCTGCTGCCTTCTCTGCCTCCCCTAACACCCATCAGATACTACATGATGTTGTATATGGGCATGATTGTCAAACATGGGGCACTAGACATCAACTGTATAGAAAATATAATATATATATATCTATATAATATATATATATATATATCTGTGTGTGTATATATATAATATATTGTCATCTTCGTTATAAGTAAATAGTCTTCATTGATAACATTAAAATATCAAACTTTTCAATTATATATGTCATTATCTTTGCACATATTTGCAATGAAAAATCCCTCTACGACAACTCAACTAGATGTGATACGAGAACAATGGGTACAACCTTCGTTAAGGATGTGAACATTGAATTTGATTGGGATAAAGACTGAGTTTTCTAAATATTGATGTCATTATTTCTATATACATGAGGTGTGACATGTGTGAATTGTTTGTTAAATGCAAGTGTACATATCAAAGTAATATAGGCCTTATGAGGCCCGAGTCGAATTCAGGGAACATGAATTTCAGAAAACTACTACTAAATTATTGTGATCATCTAAATCGATGAAAAGTTGATTGATTTTGAAAAACAAAATAAAATAAAGAGAAAATAAAAGAACCATAATTAAATGTTGGTTTAATCAAATGAGAATAGGAATCCATAGGATTACGGTTTCACCATGAGGTCTCGCTCAATACAGATTCACAAAACTAGCATAAATCATCCCTTATCCTGGATAGAGGCATGTAGTCAGAATTGCTCACTTTCGCTATGCAATCCACTACCTAGTTCTAGTTCAGTTCCATGCCAGTAGTAACTTATACCGTAAATCTAAGTGCATTAATTAATCCTTTGGGTATCCACCATTAACCATACATTACCCCGTGTAAGGAATTTATAGGCTAATGTGTTAATCATGCCTTTTCAACCACTAATTCTCTGTCAAGAGCAATTAAAGGTATTAGAAATTAATAATGGTTATCAAGCATAGCAATTACGATAGAGTGCACAATAACATATCTGGGAAAAATGAGAAGAATTATACTAATCCATGCAAAAATGTCATACAACGATTCCCCGGGCTACTCCTGGGTCCTAAGGATAAAAAGGAATTAGCCCCACATGTTCAGCGTAACAGAATACATGGGAAAGGAAGAAGAAAACATGGGGAATAAATAGAAATATCGTGTAACCCCTAGAACAGGTATGAGCCAGATGATCCTCAGTGCGAGACTCCCCTTTTGCAGCCTTCAGGTGGTAGAATCATCCGTCTACGGCTCTCGAATCCTCCAGAATGTTGCTTTCAGATCCATTATTTTCTCTCCTTCCCTTAGGGACTCATGCGGCGTAACAGAATGTCCCCCTTCTCTTTTTGGCCATCCTCCCTTAGGTCTAGGTATGACTTACGACCACCAAAAGATTACAGTTGTTCGATCGTGACAATTTTGAACAAACTCTGATCTGACAACGTCGATACTATAGATGGGTTGTCGATAGTATCGACACTTTAGAGCATGCGTCCTTGCTTCAAAAATGGAATCTGTCTTGTTGACATATCGATACTATCGACCATGTGTCGATAGTATCAACATAATGTTATTTCATTTTCTGGACTGATCTCGAGACCATCAACACTATGGGTTGATGGTATTGACCGGGATGCTCTTCTCCAGCTCTGATTGTTGTTGCCATGTCGATAGTATCGATAGACCTATCTATGGTATAAATAGGTCCTGGAATATAAGGTACCTGATACAGAGAGAAAAACACAATTCAAATTTGGGAAATTTCATAAATCATACAAATATGATAGAATAAGATCAACTTAATGCATAAAGTGTTTATAGTCTACTGAAAGTGAATCATGCTATTATAGTCATAAAAATGACAAATAAATACACAAAACAAGTATGAAATCAACCTATAAATACGACTCAAAATCCCTACATCAAACTCCCCTAAGATTGAATCTTGCTCGTCCTCGAGGAACAAAACTATAAAATCTGATTGAGAGGGTCAACTAAAGAACATAATCACATTGAGTGATATCTCAAAATGATTCCCGCCTGTGAGCCACATACCGACCCTTACCAACCACAAAATGATAACTACCCTTCAGGCGACAAACATCATTCATGAAAGATGTCCATCCCAAGATCAACAAACACTATCAAATAAAGAAGTTAATGTAATAAAATCCTCTGGTTCAGGCTTGGTGCATCTTGTGATCTCCTATCTACGTTGCTCATTTTAATGAGGAGAAAATAATGGGTGGCCTACCACTTAGAGAAATGGGTGGATGGAATAGGCGGCTGTGGAAGAAATGGAAGCACATTATAGTCAATCATGCAATGAAAAAATGATTAACCTATGATGATGCATATGTAGATGATAATGATCCTAATGCTAACATTTTTTGGTGAAATGTTGTGTGCACTATCATTCCATCTCAGAGTGAGATGGAATATCTAAGAAAAGCACATCATGTGTCCATTCTTATTAATGTTTAGGTGAAAACATGTTCTTTTCTCCCTCTTCTTCTTAATTACTCCTTAATCATTTTTTTATTATTTTTTTTTCTTTTCCTTTTTTCCAAGCCCTCTTTTCATAATGATATGGATTTTTTTCGGCCTTCCTTCTTTTTACATAACTTGCACACTTGATGCATTCTCTTCTACACTTTTCTGAGGGTATGGAACAAATTCCCCCACCTTTAATGTTTTTAGAAGAACATATAGACACATGATGTAATACATGCTTACAAGATGCAATTGCAACTAAATGATAATAGTTATGCACCTAACTGACATGCACCTAAAGATAATGTGCATGTATAACTACTCTATATATTTTTTCATTTTCATGCAATTAAATTCGAAAGAACTATAATGCAGGATCTATCTATATGTAATGCACTCAAATAGAGAAAGACGGTTATGTGCTCCCAAGTCTTATGGTGGAGTTTGAATGACATTGCGGTGGAACAGATCACAAGATTAATTGACAAAACCTTCAGAAAGAATTATATGTCCCTCCTTACTAACTTGTGTACAGGTTAATCAAGGGATTTCTCTCTCTCACTTCAAATTAAATTCACATTAACGTTTGGTTGTTTTACGCTCAAACATCCATGTAGACCTCTCCTCGTGAACTATAAGGATAAACATTCATGTTCATATGTTTTAGAGTTGACCTACCCAATAAATTTCACAAGTCCTCAAATTCTCACAAGACAAGCTTACAATTTCTTAAAAATTTCATATATATTTTGTTTGCTCACAAGGCCCCTAAGTGAAAACATCAGATGACATGCATTGCATTACAACTCCATTGATTACACTAGATAAATAGTGGATCCTCAAAAACAGTAATCCTAGAAATAAAGACAACTAAATTTAAAAAAAACAAAAATAAATGCTGAAATAAATACTAAATAAAAGCTAGATAAATGTTGTTCCATCACCCCCCAAGCTTGAATTAGACTATGGCCTCATAGTCAAAATCCAGAATTAAGAAGTGGAACAACATTACCCTCTACTGTGGAAGTGGTGGTGGGAACTGGTTAGGATCCCAAGTGGGATACTGCCCTTGAAATGTCAGATCGATGGGCGACATCGGCAGTGGTTGCGGGTAACCTCCAAAATAGTTCTGGCTCCAATAAAGATCATAGAACAATTGTTGATTCATATCCATCCTCTACAATTGGTTGTGTATGTTCTCCTGGTTTGTAAAGAGGAGGCCCTCATTTTCATAAATGGTTTGTTGGTTGTCGTACAACCTGTTCTGAATATCCTGGATACCTGCAAAAGACGCAGTATGCTGATGTTGCATCTGCTGAATATCTTGGAGCATGGTGTACATACCCTGCATAGAGTAGACATCCTCTCCACCTTGAGAGGGATGCGGTGTAGATGGGTGATAAGAAGATGATGCTCCATAATATTGGGGTCGTTTCTGTGGGGAAACTCATCATCGGAGGGGAATGGCAGCTTCCTCCTCCTCTTCATCATCGTCAGCGCCCTCTTTCTCATTTTCCTTGTCGTCGCCTCCTTCTTCCTTATTTGTATCAACGTCAATGATTGGACACTTGTAATCTTGGCCAAGCCTGAGGTCGAAGGCAAGGTCAAGAAGTTACCTCTCCTAAAAGACTTTTTGTACATGGCAGGTGGCGAAGATGGTATTGTGGTAGACGTTGAGAAGGCCCGCATTGATGAAATGATTCAGATTCAACATATTCTTACATTCCAATTGTTGTAACCCAGAAACATCCAAGCCAAGGTGGATGGCGATAGGAGTGATGAGACCCTCGAAATTGATTGGGGCCTTATGGGATGTGTTTCTCTTCACCGCCATGACTCAAGGAAAAAGGCTCCAAAATTTAAACACTCCCTCTCCAGCAGATTATAGAGAAAGAAGATATTTGTTTCTTGAAACTTGCTTTGTGATAGTCAAGATCTTGCAAATAGGGTATTTGATAAAATATAGTGCAGGATCCGGATGAACGGATGCTCGAAGTCTACTATTGATGCATGGTGCCAGTTGATCGTATAGCCTTCAGGTACAGTGACCAATGCTGCATACATGGCGTCATAGTTTGGACTATACAACAGCTGGTGTAGATTCCCATGAGACCACCCATAAATCCCATTGAACTCACAAAGGGACATGGTGTTGTCTCTGTTGTAGAGACAGAAAAAAACGCACCCCTCTTTCCACTCAGTCTGTGTCGGTTGATGCTCGTTGGGGACGACACAGATTTCCAAAGATGCCATAAACTCAATGGCAATCTCTTTGTATGTAGGCCACCCACTAAAGAACCGATGACCCTCAGTGTGGTCGGTGCAGAGCATTGGGGATTCTCTAATTTGCCCCTGAATCACGTACACCTCGAACCCCAGATCTTTGATTAACTGTCGGTCGCCATACCAGGTGGGCTCGATTGTGTGCTTCCAAAGCTCGTTGTAGACCTTCTTGATTTATTCTGATGGGTGGACTATCCATGGGTGAGGGATGAGTCCTCCAGCTAGGGTAGGTAAAGCATGTGGAGCAGCCCTTGACGAGGAAGCACCAGATCTTACCATATTGCAAAAGGAAACAAGTGACAGAAAAGGGATGGAGAAGGAAAGCTCAGAGATGCTCGAAGATGACGGTTGGTGAAGCTTTCTGTATCCACCAGATGCCCAGGGATGCCTTCTCTTTCTCTTTCTCAGAAGTGGAAGGGTGGATTCTTGAAGTTGTGTTTTGATTGAAGAAATAGGTCTCCTTTATAAGATTTGTCCGCCGCTGTTGTCGGTGCGTTGATACTATCGACAGTATGTTGATGGTATCGATAGAATAGTGAAATCCGAAGGTCACTAGTATCGACAGTCATTGATTGTTGCTGCTGGAGATGCAGATTGATGACACATCAATAGTATCGACACCATCCACAAATTGATGCCATAGACCATTTGAGGAAGGTGCAGGCATCTGTCGGATGATGAGAATCCCAGATCGGTGACATCATTTGTCGATACTATCGATAGGTGTTGATGGTATCGACCATTTGAATGCCTTTGGTCATTATCGTGATGTTACTGCTATTGAAGGTGGTTGTTGTTGATACTATCGATGAGGATGTCGATGGTATAGACATACCTGGTAAGAAAATTTCTAAATATCTCCAATACACTCGATGGTATCGACCACAAGTCGATAGCATCAACCTTTTCTTCCTGTAGCCACCTGACCCAGTGTTGATACTATCGACGGGTCTGTCAATGGTATCGACATGTTGAAGATTGTTACATCCGTCTTACTGGTCCCGAGTCGATACTATCAACCAAGCTCCAATCCTGCACACTAAATGCATGCATCAGGGTATCATTTTTACAAAAAATAAGTAGAAAATTCATGAGAACTCATTATGAAAATGAAAAAGAAAGCAACTAAACATTACCTACACCTAAGTTGGGTAGCCTCCCAACAAGCACCCTTCTTTAATGTCTTAGGCTAGACACAATCATGCTCAATCTTCATCAAGTGTGATGAGTTTGATGTCATGCACCTTCTTCATGGAATCTTCTCCATAGTAGTGCTTTAGACGATGGCCATTCACCAAGAATGTCCTTTCACCATCTCTCACCATCACAACTCCATGTGGACGCACTTCCTCAACAACGAATTGTCCACTCCATCAGTACTTCAACTTCCCAGGATGTAGCTTTAACTGCAAATTGAATAACAAGACACTCTCACCTTTTGAGAAGACCCTCCTTTGGATATGGCAATCATGTATTTATTTCATCTATTCCTTGTAAATCTAGGAATTCTCATAAGCATTCATTCTCAACTCATCTAACTCATTGAGCTCGAGCAACCTTCTCTTTCCTGCATCATCAATGTTCACATTCAACTTCCTTAGCGCCCAATGCACCTTGTGCTCCAGCTCCACTGGCAAGTGGCACGCACACCCATAAGCCAACCTAAAAAGTGTAGTGCCTATAGGAGTCTTAAAGGCAGTCCTATACACCCAAAGTGCATCCGATAGGATCATGCTCCAGTTCCTCCTAGATGTGGTGACAATACGCTCCAAAATCTTCTTTATCTCCCTATTGGAAATTTCTACTTTACCCTGTGTTTGTGGATGGTATGGGGTGCCCACATTGTGCTTTACCCCATACTTGCTCAAAAGCACATCAAACTTCTTGTTTGTGAAATGCGTGCACCCATCACTGATGATCATGTGGGGCACTCAAAACCTATAGAAGATGTACTCCTTCACAAATATGCACACTACCACAACATCATTAGTCCTAGTGGGTATTGCTTCTACCCACTTTGAAACATAGTCAACCGCAAGTAAAATATACAAATTAGAATTTGAGGACACAAAGGGTCTCATAAAATCTGTACCCCATAAGTCGAAGACGTCAACCTATTGAAACACATTTAGGGGAATTTCTTGTCTTTTTGAGATATTACCTTCTCGCTGACATGCATCACATATTCTCACAAAATCATAGGCATCCCTAAAAAGTGTGGGCCAATATAGGCCGCTCTCTAATACCTTCGCAACCATCCTTGAGCTAGCATGATGGCTGCCAGTGGGAAATGTATGACAATGGTTGAGCAAACTATCATATTTGAACTCTAGAACACACATGTGTAGAATACCATCCATGCACTGTCTCAAAAGAATAGGGTCATCCCAAAATAAAATCTCATTGAATGGAAAAACTGCTTCTTCTTTAGATAACTCCAATCCTCGGGTTGTTCTTTGCATGCAAGATAATTGACTATGTGTGAAAACCACAGATCTTTGGATTTAATGGAAAGAATCTATTCGTCTGGAAAAGTCTCAATAATGGGTATATTGGTATCTTTCTCATCTACCCTCTCAAGGCGATACAAATGGTCCGCAATCACATTTTCAATGCCCGCCTTATCCTTAATCTTAATGTTAAATTCTTGTAAAAGAAGTATCCACCTAATGAGTCTTGGTTTCACTTCTTTCTTTTCCATTAAATATTTTATTGCAGCATGATCCATCCATACCACCACTATAGATCCCACTAAGTAATGCCTAAATTTTTCAAAAGCAAAAATCACTGCAAGTAATTCTTTTTTAGTAGTGGTATAATTTAATTGTGCATCATTTAAAGTTTTAGACACATAATAAATGATTGTGGGTTGGTTCTCAAGGCACTGCCCAAGAACGCCCCCCACGGCATAATCAGATGTGTTGCACATAAGCTCAAATGGTTGACTCCAATCTGGAGTCTGCACAATAGGCATGGAAATCAAGTGTTGCTTAAGGACCTCAAAAGCATTCATCTATTTTTCATTAAAATAAAAAAACCACGTCCTCTTCAAGAAACTTAGATAATGGCTTAATGATTTTGGAAAAATCCTTAATAAATCGGTGATAAAATCCTACATGACCAAGGAAACTTCTAACTCCCTTCACCGAGTTCGGTGGAGGTAATTTGGAAATAACCTCAATTTTTACTGGATCCACCTCCAGTCCCTTGCTAGACACCTTGTGTCCTAGCACAATGCCCTCTCTAACCATCATGTGGCATTTCTCCCAATTGAGGACCAAATGAGTGTCCTCACATCTCTACAAAACCTTATCAAGGCTATAAAGGCATTCATCAAATGACGCACTGTAGACTGAGAAATCATCCATAAACACCTCTAAACAACATTCAACCATGTCAGAGAAAATGTAAAGCATAAAACGTTGAAAAGTGGCCGGTGTATTACACAATCCAAAAGGCATACCACGATAAGCAAAGGTACTGTAAGGACAAGTGAAAGTAGATTTCTCTTGATCCTTAGGTTCAATCGAAATTTGGTTGTAGCCGGAATATCCATCTAGAAAACAAAAATGAGAGAGATCAGCCAGTCGCTCTAAAATCTGATCAATGAAAGGTAGAGGAAAATGATCCTTTAGTGTTGCAGTGTTCAACGGTAATCTATGCAAACCCGCCACCCACTAACCAACCAGGTGGTGACTTTCTCATTTAACAAATTTGTAGTTATCGTAATTCCCCCCTTTTTAGGGACTACCTATGTCGGGCTTACCCACATAGAGTGTGAGATGGCATAGATAATTCCCACTGAAAGCAACTTAATCACCTCCTTCTTGATGATCTTCGTCATGATATGGTTGAGGCGGCATTGGGGCTGAATTACAGGCTCAAATCCTTCAACACGTCAGATCTTGTGTTGGCATAGAGTAGGGGAGATCCCATTGTTGTCAGAAACTGACCACCCAAAAACTCCATGGTGGTTCTTCAACACAACCATCGATTATTCTTCTTCAGTGGCACTCAGATATGTCGAGATAATGACTGGTAGCTTTGCATCCACTGCTAAGAATGCAAACTTCAAATGAGGGGGCAACAACTTTAGCTCCAACTCCGGCGGATTCACCAAAGAAGGCTGTAATGGGGGCGACAGTGGTCTCAGACCTTCAAAGTGCCTAGAATAGTAACAAGGCAAAACTTGAAACACTTTACGCAGTCCTATAGCAATGTGCTCCTCATCCGGTCATCTATAATAATGAACAAGAAAGCTTCAAGAGGCAATTTAGGATAAGATTCTAGCATTGAGATCTCCATAGCATCATCGTCAATAGACAAGAAAACTTCTTCATCTTCATTATTTGGATATCCCACGGCTTTATCAAGAGAGACCACCTTAGTTTGCTCCATGATATCCATGGCAAGTGTTCCCCTATCCACCTTGGTCATGACATGTGCCATGTCGAGAAAGGGTTTCCCTTGACAAATGGAAAAATTGTGATCAAAGTGTCTGACTTTATTGCATTTCCCTTGTTCCTTTGACGACTTTGGGCTATTCAACATTACTATTTCATATCGTTCATCATCTATGCCCATGGTCAACCGGCCTCTACCCATTTATCATGTCAGCTATATCCTAGAAGGGTCTACCTAATAGCAGCTCATTGCCTTGCTCATCTTGCATCTCCATCACAACAAAATCTGCTGGAAAAATAAATCTATCCACCTTGACTAGAACATCCTCGCAAATCCCATAAGGCCTTATGACTAAATTATCTGCAAGCTGGATCGTCATGTTGCTCCTCTGGGATCCTTAAAGACCAAACTTCCTGAAGGTGGAGAGAGGCATCAAATTGATTCTCTCTCCTGAGTCACAAAGGGCCTCTCCAAACTTTACCTTCCCGATGTAGCAAGAAATGTTGAAGCACCCTGGATCTTATCTCTTTAGTGGCAATGTTCCTAGAATGAATGTGCTCACATGTTCCTTGAGCACCACCACTTCTGTGTCTGGAATCTTCCTCTTCTTAGTGATAATGTCCTTCAGAAACTTACCATAAGAAGGTATATGCTCAATTGCATCAAGTAGTGAAATATTGATAGATAATTTCCTAAAGTTATCCAATAACTTCTTAAATTGTTGATCCACCTTCTTTGCTTTAAGGCTATTCAGATATGGAACTGGGACTATCTGTTCTCTCTGATGTGGCAGCACATATGGTGTCCTCTTCTCTGTGTCTTTCTCAGTAATGGGCTCCTCCAGAGCAATCTCTACACTATCCTCAGCAGTTTCTATGACTTCGGCTTCCTCTGTGGTGTCACCTGTAGCTTCTAGTTGTGATGTGTTTGGTTCATCGACTTTAGAGTTTTAAATTTTCTTTCCACTCCTCAGCAAGATAGCCTTGTATTGATGGCTCCCTCTTGGAACATCAGTATTCCCTAGAAAACCCTATTGTGTCAGCTTCGTCAAACATGCAATTTCAGATGCCATCTGCGCAATGGACATCTCAAGCATCCTCAATTGTGCCCCATGGGTCTGTAGAGTCTGATCGAATTGGTTCATAAATTCTTCTTATGACTTAATTTTCTTGCCAAATGCATTCATCAACTCTTGATTTTGCTCAATCACTTGGTTGAGGAACTCATTGATCTTGTCCTCTACACTGGGTTGTGGCTTTTGATCCGGATCCTGCAAACAGTTGTTTGGATCCTTCCAAGAAACTTTCTTGTCCTTCCTTCATGAGTAATCATTGTTCCTGTAGCCTTGTTGGTGCATGAACTTTTCCTGCGCTTCATCATCAGACCCATTGTCATCTTTCTCTAGAAGTCTCTTCGCTATCAAGTCCATCTTCTCATTTAATTCCTTAATGGCCTTGGCATCCCCTGCAACTCTGACCTATTCTGGTGTGTCTCTTTCACCCCAAGATTGCTTCTTAGCCATATTCTTTAAAATCTCTCGACACTTGGAGCCTTTGTTGTTTAGAAAGAAACCTGTTCCCACTGAGTCTAGATTACTCCTATCATGTTCGTTAAGGGCAAAATAAAAGATCTTCACTTGGGTTTCTAAATCCAGCCCATGATGTGGGCATTTTCGCAGCATGATATTGAAGCGTTCCCATCTCCCCGAGTATGTCTCGTCGACCTATTGTTTGAAGTTGTGGATCCTCCTCACAAGATCATTTGTCGTTTCAGGCAGAAAATACCTTTCAAATAACACATCAATCATCATATCCCAAGATTCAACATATTCATCATCCAGATTATAGAGTCACTTGCTTGTATTTCCTGCTAATGAGGATGGGAATAATTTCAGATAAATGGCCTCCTGTGGGAACCTATCTACCTTCACCATATCACAGTTCTCCACAAAGGAGCTGATGTGGGCTACTGGGTCTTCATTTTTGAGTTCATGGAATGCCTGCAACTTGACCAATTCAATAAGCCCAGGATCAATCTTCTAATTGGGTATGTTGATAGCTTGTTTCTTGATTGGCCCCTTCTATGCAAAGGAAGAAGAAGATTTAATCTTCTCCCAAATGGTCTGCTCCTCAGCCATTGTGAAAGCCTCAATTTATTATTCAACATCCTCAGGAGGCATATCTATTAGCTCATCTTCTTCACTAATTGGAGGAATCTCAGATGATTCTGCATAGTCCATACTACGCGTCCTCACCATGCATTAGTACCTAAAATATGAAAAATCAAGTATTGTGTTAGAATGAATAAAATCTAAAAGAAAAGCAATTGAGTTAAAAAAGAGTAATTAAAATTGAAGTTAAAAGTGGCCTAGAGTGGTCGCTCGCAGCACCCGTAGTGCTAAAATTCATCGTTCCCCAGCAACGGTGCCAAAAACATGACACGTGTGAACCGTGCATTAAACGCAAGTGTACGTATCGAATTCATATAGGACTTATGAGGCCCGAGTCAAACTCAGGGAACGTGAATTTTAGAAAACTACTACTAACTGGTTGTGATTAGCTAAACAGATGGAAAAGTTGATTGATTTTGAAAAACAAAATAAAATAAAGAGAAAATAGAAGAGTGATGATTAAATGTTGGTTTAATCAAATGAGAATGGGAATCCAAAGGATTACGATTTCACCATGAGGTCTCGCTACATACAGATTCACAAAACTAGCATAAATCATCCCTTATCCCGGATAGAGGCCTGTAGTCAGAATTGCTCGCTTCCGTAATGCAATCCACTACCTATTTCTAGGCCAGTTCCATGCCAGTAGTAACTTATACCCTAGATCTAAGTGCATTATTTAATCCTCTAGGTATCCACCATTAACCATACATTACCTCATCTAAGGAATTTATAGGCTAATGTGTTAATCATTCCTTTTCAACCACTAATTCTCGGTCAAGAGCAATTAAAGGTATTAGAAATTAACTATGGTGATCAAGCATAGAAATTACGATAGAGTGCACGATAACATATCTGAGAAAAATGAGAAGAATTATACTAATCCATGCAAAAATATCATACAACGATTCCCCGGGCTACTACCGGGTCCTAAGGATCAAAGGGAATTAGCCCTGCATGTTCATCTTAATAGAATACATGGGAAAGGAAGAAGAAAATAGGGTAAATAGATAGAAATATCATGTAACCCCTAGAACGGGTACGAGCCGGATGATCCTCGGTGAGAGACACCCGTTCTGCAGCCTTCTAACGGTAGAATCGTTCGTCTGCGGCTCTCGAATCCTCCGGAACATTGCTTTCAGCTTTGTTCTTTGCTCTCCTCCCCTTTGGGACTCTTGCGGTGGAATAGAATGTCCCCCTTCACTTTTTGGCCGGCCTCTCTTAGGTCTAGGTACGACTTACGGCCGCCAAGAGATCACAATTGTTCGATCATGACAATTATGAACAAACTCTGATCTGATGGTGTCGATACTATCGACGGGTTTTCGATAGTATCAACACTTTAGGGCACACGTTCTTGCTTCTAAAATGGAATATTTCCTATTGATATCTCGATACTATCGACCATGTGTCGATAGTATCGACATAATGTTATTTTGTTTTCTGGACTGATCTCGAGACCGTTGACATTGTGGGTCGATGGTATCGACTGGGATGCTCTTCTCCAGCTTGGTTGTTGTCGCCATGTCAATAGTATCGATGGACCTGTCGATGCTATCAACAGGACCTGGAATAGAAGGTACCTGAAACAGAGAGAAAAAAATAAGTCAAATTTGGGAAATTTCATAAATCATACAAATATGATAAAATAAGATCAACTTGATACATAAAGTGTTTATAGGCTACTGAAAGTGAATCATGTTGTTACAGTCATAAAAATGACAAATGAACACACAAAACAAGTATGAAATCAGCCTATAAATACGACTCAAAATCCCTACATCATAGTGCTTATGACTTCTTTAAACTTTAAATTTGATGCAAGTAAATCACTGGTGGATATGTGAATGATTATCTATATACCTGTGTGTGAATGTGAATATGAATGAATACAATAAGAATTGTGTTTGTACAAGTCATGAGAATGGAATTGGTGCATACGTGAATGCATGTGATGATGAATGAATAGAATTATGTTTGCACATGTGATGAGAATGGAATTGGAGAATGGATCTTGTATATGGGTGGATTGTGCTTGTTATTGCAGGTTTTGTAGGTTTGTTGACCAATTGTTAAGTTGAACTCACATGATTTTGTTAACCTGAAGTTCAAAATTTGAAAGTGCAGGTTCTACATCCTGTTGACCAGACGAACAATAGATCTGCAAACCTGCTATTTACAAAAACAAAACTTAGTCATCAATTGTTAAAAAAAACTAACATGTAAGGTCTTCTTCATTGATTTTGGGTATAAAATTGACATTATAGGACTAAATAAAAATGGTTGTGTCAGACAACATGACTTTTCTGGGTACCACAAACATAGTCGTAAGCTTTTATGAATAGACCGTCACTATATATCTTAATCATTGGGTTTAAGATGCATAACTGACGTCTATGATGCAAATAGGTGTCAATTCCTTTTGGAAACTGACAACAAAGAAAATGTTTCCATTTACAAATATGACCTGGTATGGACACACAATGTCGATGCTTTCTCTACAACTAATGACTAAGACTCTTATCTATGTTGGTTCCTTTTATCATAGCAACCAAGGTTGGATCTTTGTCGTCAGTTTGTGCATCCCCTTAGAACCAACTTCTTTGACCTGTGACTCGTGTCCCCCACTTCAGTGTCAGTTTGAAACTGAAGCTATAGGTTTGTTTTAACCTACACTGGAGATAGTTTGTGTACTAGTGAATAGAATTTGGCAATTGGACCAATTAATACATGAGAAGTAAATTTGACATATCATTTATATACATGGACATTTTAGAGATATTAAAATGATATATATATATATATATATATATATATATATATATAGTGTACAATGAGTTACTATATTGGGTGCTTATCATCCTTTCAAAATTATCCTTGCCATGAGAGAACCAAATAGTATCTTATATTTACATAAATTCCTCAATCTCTCTTGAATTATCCTCAACTATGTTTATAGCTAATTTCATTTGGATAATAATAACTTAGTTTCCCAATTCATGTTAATTGTTTCCATAATATTAGTAGCATCCTCTAAAGATAACATAAGAGGAGAAATTTGTATTCCCTTACTACTTTTTACTAATGACATTATTCATCTAATTATGTAGTACATATGAGTGCAATGCTATTATTTACATATGTATTAATTGTTGTGTTTCTAAAATAGATTTTGGATTTTATTTCTTTTATGTTAATATTTTCATAGATTTATACAACATTGTTTCCCTTATGTTACATCACAATTTTATTTATAAAAAATTCACATAAATTATATACATTAATCCATACAAGTTGGCTTATATGATTCATTTAATATATTAGATGTCTTATTTTTAATAATAAATTTAATATTTCTAGACTTATCTTTCATTTGAGTTTCTTAAGGAATTTTAGGCATATAAGAACACTAAAAGGATGTGAGACTTGGAATACACAAACTAAAACCTAAGGAGTGTGGTTTTTTCATTAATTTTCAATTTTGGGAACATTTATTATTTTAAAATTTTGGGCTTTAAGTTATATTCTCTCTCCTAAATAAAACTAGAATAAATATGATTATTCAATTAATGTGGAAACTTACACATATACTATTTTAGTGTGTGGAATTAAGATTTGAGATTTATTTCTACTTTTGAAGTCAGTAAACATATTATTTAATATTTTGGATCAAAACCCATATTTTGTTTTTGAAATAAAACTAGGATAGTCATTATTTTTCAAACAATGTAAAACTTGACACCCAAGCTAATTGCAATCCAGGGGATGTATTTTTACCATTATATTTCATTTTGAGATTCACTTTTGTGAATTATATCACTATTATGGTTTAGGAAAATTATCTACATATTTTTTTGACAAATCTTAAATTTTAGTCCCTTTAGTTTCACAACGTCATCAAAAAGTTATATATTATTATTATGCACAAAAATCCACATTTAACATATTTAATCCTTTAATTTCATATTTATTTAAATAATGGTACATTATTAACATTTATGGACATGGAATTACCAATTGTACTCTATATAATATTATACATTTTTATTTAGCCATTATGTGAGTATTAATTATCAAAGGAAATACATGTAACACATTAGCACATATTTATGTTACAATGTAAATGCGTAAGGTTGTTTAATTTTATCCTTGTTTGATCAAATCTAGGAAACCAATCTCTCAATCTTTCTAGCTTTGTAATAGGGTAACTTTCTAATTTTGGTTTATAATGATACTTCCCCCCTTGAAAGGATTTCTTCCTCAAAATCTAAACATCCATATATTATCATCCAATTAGTCTTCACCCTTTAAAAGGTTTAACCTAATACACAACTATTATAGATATTGTGGTTACTTTTACATCATTTAGTCGTGTATATATATTGCTATCATCAACGAGTCAAATAGGATATTGTATGCGCACAAAGATAAGGGGAAAAAATAAATAAATCAAAATGTGAATATCATTGGAGGGATGCCGAAGAATGCAAGTAATGGGTAATAAAGGAAAAAGAGGAAGGGAGAGGAAAGCAAGAATCAAAATAAAAAAGTGTACCACATGGAAAAGGAAAAGGAAAATAACATGTCATATGAAGAAAATTAGAAACCAGATCAAATAGAATGTGTTATTGTAAACAATTACCAATTAATGTTTACAATTTTTTATTCTCTTTCCAAATTTATTTGAGAGTCCAAACAAAGTTCAATAAAGTAAAATTTGACATATAAGTTAATTAAGACATGTAGAATTCGAAATTTACGCTAGTTTTGATTTTTGAAATGTTCTGTGTGTAATTTACTTTATTTGAATCCTTGTATAATTATCTTATTAATTTATTTTATAATTTCTTTATGGATACTAGTATTATCCAACTAAAATGGAATTTGGAAATTCGACTAATTAATACATGAGAAATCAATTTTACATTGCTTTCATGTTTAAAAATTGTATAGTTGATCATTTCATATACATGAACATTTTAACAATATTAAAATGGATATTTATATAATGTATATTGAATTACTATATTGGGTATTCATGATCCTTCAAAAATTATCCACTCATTAGAGAAGTAAAAAATATCTAATATTTACTTAAAATTCCTCAATCTCTCTTCAATATCCTCAACTATGTTTATTTATAATTTCTTTTGGATATAAATAACTTACTTTACCAATTCATGTGAATTGTTTCCATAATATTTGTAGCATCATCTAAAGATAATATAAGAAAAGAAATTTGTATTCCCTTACTACTTTGTACTACTGACATTTTACATCTATTTATATATTACATACAATGTGATGCTATTATTTACATATGTATCAATTATTGTATTTTTATAATAAATTTTGGATTTTATTTCTTTTATGATGATATTTTCATAGATTTAACATGCATATATAACATTGTTTCCCTTAACGTACACCACAAACAACTTCACATAAATTATATACATATAATCCATACAAGTTGGTTTACATTATAGATTTAATATATTAGATGCTTTATTTTAAATAATAAATTTAATATTTTTGACCTTATCTTTCATTTTCTTTTCTTAAGGAATAATAGGCATATAAGAACACCTAAAAGATGTGAAACTTGGCCTACAAGCAAAATAAAATATGAGGAGTGTGATTTTGTCACCGATTTTCCATTTTGGAAATATTTACTATTTTATTTAATATTTTGAACTTTAAGTTATATTCTTTCTCATAAATAAAATTAGGATGAATAAGATTATTCAATTAATGTGGAAACTTACACACATACTAATTTTGATGTGTGGAATTTGAATTTATTTCTTCTTTTGAAGTCATTAAACATATTATTTATTATTTTGGATGAAAACTTATATTTTATTTTATAAATAAAATTAGCATAGTCATTATTTTTCAAAAATGTAAAACTTGACACCCAATCTAATTGGGATCCAAGGAACATGTTTTTACCTTTATATTTCATTTTGAGATTTTCTTTTGTGAATTATATACCCATTATGGTTAAGGCAAATTCTCTACATATATTTTTGACAAATCTTAAATTAGAGTCCCTTTAATTTAACAATGTCACCAATTATATTATTATTATGTACCAAATTCCACATTTAACATATTTAATCCATTAAATCTTTATTTATAAATAATGGTAAATTATTAATATTTATGGATATGGGAGTACCAATTGTTACTCCAAAGCATATTATACATTTTTATTTAGCCATTATGTGAGTATTAGTTATCAAAGGAAATACATGTCACATATTAGCACATATTTAATTTATAATGTAATTGTGTGAGGTTGTTCAATTGTATCTTTGTTTGGTTAAATCTGGGAAACCAATCTTACAATCTTCCTAGTTATGAAATAGGGTAAGATTGTAAATTTTGGTTCTTTACAACATATCACCTTTTAAAAGGATTTCATCCTCAAAATCTAAACACTCATATATTGTCATCGAATTACTCTGCACCATTTAAAAGGCTTAACCTAATAAGACAACTATTATAGATATTGTGGTTACTTATACATCTTTTAATTGTGTACACTTTTTATGTTATGCATTCATCCAACTAACATGTCATATACACCTAGAGTTGAATTTTAGGTCCTTGTGATTATAACATAGCAACCTTAAGGTTCACATCTCAAAACTAAAGATTAACCTAGTACAACTTTCTACATATTATAGGGGAAAGGAGGGTAGGTCCACTAAACTTTTTTTATATACATGCCAAATCTTTTTAGGGTAAGCATACTAAGGGAGATAAGATTGAAATAGTTAGAATGACTGATCGCTAATGGCTCTGATACCATACAACAAAGAGTGGGACCTGAGAGGGGATCTACTCCCTACTAAATTAAATAAAAAGGAACATACCATATGCCAAACACCACTATTTTTTGCAAAAGAGATGATAACCCATTTGTTCAAAGTATGATTCAAGATACCAAATATAGCAGTAGAATATAAAATATCTAACTATTACAATGCTTGATATTATCGCTATCCTTCACAACGCATAGTGATACATCTAAAAACTAAAACATAGGATCAACAGAAGGTTATCTAAACTATATGAAGTCTTTCTTCCAAGTATCAACTCCTAATGCTAGGTCCACTTCTACATGTGATGTCTTCTATGTCCTATGCCTGGGGTTATGTTACCTCTGGGTGGTTTGAACAACAACATCTAGTAGAAGGAAAACAAAAGAAAGGTACGTCAACAAAAACTAAGTATGTGTAGTAAATATTAACTAGGCAATACTTAAAATATTTGGAAAGGTTAGGCATGGTATCAAACTAAGTAAAAGCTCAAAAGAAAAAGTTCTAAGAGGATTTAACAGGCCAAAAGATGAATCATTATAAAAAAAGAGATAATTGACTAAAAGAAAATCTTTCCATATAACAACAATAATAAATCATAAACAGTGCATGTAAACAATTAGAACACTTTTATTTATGTAGGGTCGACACCCACAAATCTCAATCCTAAGTCGGGTGGAAAGGTACACCCTGGGTAGAAAGGCATGCCCAATATATATTATACGAGTGGAAAGGTGCACTAGGGGTGAAAAGGTGCACCCAAATATTATGGTAAGTACATATGTACATACTACTATAAATAAATCTAGTCTATTTTGCATGTGCACCAAAATATAAATACAAGATAAATTTTTTGTTATCATCAACTTGATTCAAATATGAGAAAGAGATTATCTCAATAAATAGGCCATATGACCTTCAATAGTAGAATCTCATGGTATCGACAATAAATTAGGAGTAGCAAGGAAATATGAATGTATATTCAATGATGAACAAGATTTAACCAAGAATGCTTCATATCAGAAATTTGTTGGTAACATAGTATTTCCTTGATAATAGGAAAAGATGCTCATACATCAGATAGAGTTTACATAAGTCTAAAGTCATCCCTAAATTCAAGTCTAAGTCTCCAAAGCACATGTGATGTGAGCATGAAACATGGTATAAGAAAAGCATCGAGGGCCTCCGCTAGATCCTGACATTATGACTTTGTGGGGTGAAAGGGTTCAAGACCCACTGTTGTGAATAGTTGATGGCTTATGATAACCAGGTATTGATGGGTGTATCTAAGACAAAGTAGGTGATCAAACGAGTCCTTTTATGAATATTATATATATTAACATGCATGGGTTCTTTGGGGAGAGGCATGGCGGTGGTATGTAATCACCATATATGATCTAGAAAATCATACATATTGGTTATATATATTACTATAATCAACTAGTCAATTAGGATATTGTAAATGCAAATAGATAAGGGAGAAAAATAAATAAATTAAAGTATGAATATAATTGGAGGGATGTAGGAGAAAGCAAGGAAAAGTTAATAAAGAATAAAGAGGAAGGGAGGGTGAGGAATCAAAAGAATAGAGAGTACCACATGGAAAAGGAAAATGAAAATAAAACATGATAGGAAGAAAATTACAAACCATATCAAAATGGAATGTATTAAAGTAAACAATTAACAATTAATGTTTCCAAATTGTATATTCTCTTTCCAAATTTATTTGAGGGTCCAATTTTTTTCAATAAAGTAAATTTTGACACATAGGTTAATTAAGACAAGTAGAATTTGAAATTTATATTATTTTTCATTTTTGGAATGTTCTATATGTGATTTACTTTATTTGAATCCTTTTAACGTTATTGTGTTAATTTATTCTACACTTTCTTCAAGAATACTAGGATTATCCAATTAAAATGGAATTTGGTAACTGGACCAATTAATACATGAGAAATATGTTTGACATTACTTTCTTTTTTAAATTTTTTATATTGGATTATTTCATATTCATGAACATTAAAGAAATATTAAAATTAATATTTATATAATGTATATTGAGTTACTATATTGAGTATTAATGATCGTTTAAAAATTATCCACTCATGAGAGAATTAAAGGATACATTATATTTACTTAAATTCCTTAATGTCTCTTCAATTATCCTCAACTATGTTTATATCTAATTTCTTATAGATAATATTAACTTAGTTTCCCAATTCATACTAATTATTCCATAATATTAGTAACATCCTTTAAAGATAATATAAGAAGAGAAATTTGTATTCCCTTACTAATTTGTACTAAAAAATTTCATATAATTATTTAGTACATATGAATGCAATGTTATTATTTACATATGTATTAATTGTTTATTTTCTGAAATAATTTTTTGAATTTTATTTATTTAATGATAATTCTTTCATTGATTTAACATGCATGTACAACATTGTTTCCCTTTATGTTACACCACAATTTTTTTATTACAACTTCACATATATTATATACATATAATCCATACAAGTTGGTTTGCATTGTTCATTTAATATATTAGATGTTTTCTTTTTAATAATAAATTTAATATTTTGGCCTTATCTTTCATTTGCTTTATGAAGGAATTTTAGGCATATACGAACACTCACAAGATGTAAACTTGGTCCAAACCTCCCAAACCCAGTGTCCCCAGACTCCCTGAAGATGAAGGATATCACAATCAAAAATGTGGGAGTCCTTCCTTCATTCACGGTCAATCTCATTGTTCTACCTCTGCTGCTAGTGCCTTGGAAGAATGTGATGATCGTCAAGGCATTGGGTTTGAACTTAGGGTACCATGTCCTAGGAAATCATATCGAAATCCTCTAGGGATTGTTTAAACAATGTTGATTCATTGACTAGGAGTATGGCTACTGACCGGCCTAAATCGCACGTCCTAAAATTGGAGGCGGATATGAGGTAGTTGAGCTTTTAAATTTATAACCCGAATCCTTCTTGGCCCCCGCAACTTTGTTTACGGGGTCGAAGTAGATATACGGGATCGAACACAGGGACGAGGGTGGTAGTGTTGAGAACTCAGAATCGACACACTACACTCCGGCAAGGGTAGAGATATGATAAAGTTCCCAAAAGGGAACAACAGAACAAGAATGATAAAACAAGAGAAAACCCTATCTCCAACTGGAGTTATAAGGAAAACTTAGATTTTTAAGCATTTAGAAGTTTTTAGGGGTTTTCATGCAACAGAAACAGAGAGAAAATACTAGAGCTATTGCAAGGTACGAAGGAGAAAACTTCGGTAAAACAAGCGGCAGTAGGAACATCCTGTACCCCTCCTCTCAGAGCGGGTACCTCTAACCCAGCATCAACACCACTCTCGAGGTTGCTGGACTTTAAGTTAGAGTGAAATGTTACTGAAGCAACTCTGATTCCGGGCACTCTCATACTCTAGAATCTGACCAAACACTAGAGCCACAACACCTCTCTCAAGGCTGTTGTGACGGGAAAATGTGATCTGGTAGCTAATCGGAACGCGATCCAACGTGCAAGCTAGAGTTTGGATATTAAACATAGCATCCATCCATCAAGGGTGCCAAGTATACAGCAACAGATAAATAAACTCTTCCATTTCCATAAACAATAAGGGTCTTAATTACAGTGCATAAGTAAAGAATTAAATAACAGAAATAAAGATAGAGGTCGCCTTCTTGATGTAGAAGGACGACTGACTACAATGGCTCTCCAGCCCGATACCGGTCAGGAGCCTAGCCCGATACAACAGTGTGGGGCGGCACACCCTCTCGGGCGGCACACCGTGATGACAGATTGTATCGTTCAAGGACCCTGGCCGATACGCTCAAGTCGGGCGGCACCCTCTCGGGCGGCACGCCATGACGGGCGAAACATATCGGGTTCGATATCGTGTCGGGCTAGTAGTGACGCATCTACGTCGGGCACTTGTGTCGCTCATCCACGTTGGCTGATATCGGCATGTAGTGTCGCCCGGAATGGTCCTAAGTGAACCATCCCCTCCCTCTCAGGATGGGGAAGAGCTCACCTAGAGTTACCCGGTATGAACACTCAAGCGTGATACTTCTGCTCTCGCAGCTTCCTCCGAAGATTTGCTCAGGGTTCCGACCTATTCCGCCCTATTTTTTCGGCTTCCTGTAGCTGCTATTTATAGACAGCAGTTGGGGGAAGTTATGGTGCTCGAAGCGCCACGTGTCCTCCCTATTCGCGGGTCGGTGGATGGCTGATACTGGTATAGCCCGGCACAGGGTGTCGGCTGTCGGTCACATGACGGGCGGCGCCCGCCGGTGGGTGGCATGTGTCGCGCGACAAGCTTAAGTTGTCGTGGCGAGCTTGGCTCCCTGTCGGGTAAAAGACGTGTCGCCCGTCAGTTTCTTCTTGTGCGGCATCCCCATGTCGCGCGTCATTGTGTCGCGCTACCCTGTCGGGCAGCGATCATATCGGGCATCTGGAAGGCCAATGCAGGTGGAGCTTATTTGTGGGCCGGGACGGCCTCATTGATGACAAATGTACCAAAATGAGGAAAAACTCTGCAAAAGATGGAAATATTGGATTAAGAGCGTCGGTTGGCCAATTATTGTGAAAGTACATATAAAAGAGAGGAAAACAGTTTAAAAGGGCAGTTTTGATAGCAGAAAAATAGTCTAAAACATCACAAAATTTGGCGTTATCAACTCCCCCAAACTTAGCATTTTGATTGTCCTCAATCAATATTTAAACTTTATTTAGTGATGCTTCTTCTTGCTCGGTGTAGCTTTCAGGCCAAGAGGTAAAAACAAGTATCGTAATGCCTTTAGAGATAATGCTGCCTCACTACAAACAAAAGACCTTGCATTTCCTGCCTTACTATTTTAGTAAAAAAATTCTCTACACCAAACAACTTTATTTTTGGGGCAGAAAGTTGTGTATAGGGTAGGCTAAGGCTTTTTAGGGTTTGTTCTTGTCTCCATCAGTCCATCCAGGTAAGGGTCCGTTACTGGGCAAGTGGTCCCTGCAGTCCAAGACAGTTGGCTTTAGAGCAGTGATTATACATCCTACGTACCACTGCCCCAGATCTACCATGCCTAAAGATGGGTACTTTTGGAAAACAAGTGTGTATATTTTTTTTTTTCTTTTATTGGGCACAACTCTCATGCTTTTATTCACCCTCATAAGGTTGCTTTCTCTTTTTGGGATTTTTGTTGGGTAAGGGGAAACAAGAGGGATTTCTGCTGTTCGGGCAGCTTTTTTCCTTCTCCATACTCGTCTCTTAGCTGTTTGCGAGATTATTATATATTATATTTTTCAAATTTTTTGGCACGGAAGAATGTAATCTTTTGTTCGTTTGAAGCAGCATTATCAGAAAGATATAATAGAACTTGCATTTCATTGAGCATAATGAAAACAAACTTGGCAAGAAGTCGCATCAGGTTTTTACTAATAAAGCGACATTGTGCATATGTATGGGAACAAAATAAGCAAAAATTTTCAACACTTTGGTATGAACATATATATGCACTCATGATATAGGAAAGAATCAAAAGAATAAAGAATATGAGACAAAAGAATGAAGAATTTGAGTCAGAAAAATTAGAAAATTTTCAAAAAAATTTGTACCTCCCTCACTGGTACATGGTACCCCCCCAACTTACTCCACACTCTGTCTCAGAGTTGTGAGGTAGATAAGGTGAGGTAATGTTACGCCAGTGAGGTTATTTGGTGAGTGCACCCATGTCAGATAGAAGCTCCTACACATATTCTCCTCTTTTGCTGTGATAATCGATGTGGTGGAGCTGGTCAGGCGTTGCTTCATTTGCCATCCATTCCAGGACAAAGATTCCACAGTCGTTGGATAGGGGAATCTGCTGCGGACTGCGGTGGCAGAACTGGAGTTTGTGCCATTTGCTTGCTTGCGTGTCCAGGAATGGTTGGATCATCTTTGACACCTCGTCGTAGTATTTTTGAACTAGACGTTTGACGGATGACAACAGTTCTGATGTACACGGCACTGGATGGTTTTTGTTGTTGTCCGAGCTGTTGTAGAAGATCGTTGCCGAGTGTATATTGTCAGGAACATCCAATGGATATAGTGGAGGACGGGTAGGAAGATCGTGCGTGGAATCTCGCTCTCCAATTCTTCCATAAATGCTCGTTTCACTCCTGTTTCATCGGCGAGGCAGATGTCGTTGAACAGCATAGGGTGAGCTATGTATGCGTGTTTGAGCCTTTGTTGTATTGTTTGAATGTAAGTGGCTACCACAGTTACAGCCAGACATCCTCCTTCTTTTACCATGTCCCTTAAGTCATCGACTGGGACTATGACATTGCCTGCCTCATATGCGACATCCGTTGGGGTGGAATCAGCCAACTTCAGAAGGATATCGTTGACATGTTCCTGTGTGAGAGTAGCGCACGAGAAGCGGTCGAAATTTTTGATCAGCCCTTCTTTAGTTTCAGGCAAAGCAGTGTCTTCCATCTTGTGCACTTCCCGCAGGATCTCTAACTGCTTGCCTGCCCCGTAGGTGTCAGTCGCCATCTCCACCTCTTTCTCCGGGGAGCTGCTGGATTGAGAAATGTCTTCTTCTAGGTCACTGTCCAGCAGCTTCTTAGGCACCCCTGCATCTTGGAAATAGTGCTTGTCCTTGATTAGCAACATGGCATAAATGCTCCTGCGGTGATAGAAGCATGTGCCCCTAAGGGCTCTCAGGTTTCCGAATGTATTGAGCACCTCCATGGCACTCAAGATGGTGAAGGCGCTGTTTCCGCTTCCCCTTTCTGCCTGGATGGGGAGGTTTCAGATAGAAAAGAAGTTCCAAATGTCTTTGTGACGTTGGCTTCTATGCTTGATAACTCTTAGGAGACTCAGCGACAGGAGCCTCAAATTCTTGTCCTCCGGGCGGCTGAAAACATTCCCGGAGCGTGGCACCTCGTCGCTGCTACACCTCGACAGCTGGACGTCATGGTTCCTGAGGTCTACCATACAGAGGAACCACACGTTGCGGTGCTTATATTGGGCCAACACGAGGTTTGGTCTATGCTTTTTGATGTGGTTCAGCATGTCGCCCACCGCACTGGAGTCTGAATCTCGCTTCATCAGTTTTCTCGCCAAGGTCGAGGTGGTGCTGTATATTGTCTTTCGACATGTCCTGCTATCGATATTTTCTATTATCACGCTTTCAAGGACCCTAAACAGCCTTTTACCGATGACGGCCGGTGTGCGAAACATGCTTTGAAGATCTTCCCATCGTATGGAGAAGTAGTCGTCGCTCCAGATGACGTCTTCTTCATCAGCCTGCAATCTTAAGACCTTGTTCATCAAATTCTGGTCTCTGATTGTCAGGTATCCGATGGCTCTTCTGTCGAAGTCGGTCATCTCAAAGGAGGGTATCTCGGATGGCTCACGTAACTTATCCTCCATCGAGCGTCTTCCTCGGGGGAGGTGTCTTTCATTGACAGCATAAACATCCCCCTTTTCTCCCTCAGATACATCAGAAGAGTCTACCCCGACACTGATATCTCTGTTATCGTCTTCAGCTTCGTCTAGGGGGGACTGAGGGATTTTCTTCTTCCAGGCCTAGGGAGCTCTCCCATCCTGCTAGAGCTCTGTTGGTTGACCTTTGCGGCGCCTCCTCCTCGGGCGTTTTTTATCGCCCGCTGGAGGCGGAGGAGGACGCTGATTTTAAGGAGGATGTTGACGAAGAAGGAGGAGAGCCTCGGCTAGGGGGTGATGGTGACCTTCTCGGCTGCCTTCAGCGCGGATGGTCGTTCACCCTGTCCAGCCTTTCCTCGATCTTGTCGAGGCATTGGAGAACTTGCTGAAGTGTCACAGTCAAAGTCTCTAGTCCGCCCCCAAGGCTAGCTAGAGTCAGTAGCTCTCGTTCTTGGCTATTCATCCTGTGTTGGAAAGATGCAAACTTGCGGGTTTAGGAAATATAGGTAGCTGAGTTGTTATCTGTTACCTCCCGCAAGTAGTCGAGCTCGTGCCTTAACATCTTCCCAAGTGACGGAGGGGTTCCCGCAGGTCTCCCTCCTGTCTTCATGACATCTTGCTCGCGTGATGGTCCACCAGGCGAGGTAGAATCTATCTCAATCATTCGCGATGCAGATGCCGCCAGGTGAGGCAACGATGCTTTTTCAGCGATCACCGCCTTGCCTCGTTGTCATGGTGGAGAAGGTCGTGGTGTGGGCGGGTGCTGCTCCACCTCTATGTTGGTGGCGATCTCATCAGCAGCTGCAATAGGAGACACCGGCGATGGCGTCGGCGTCAGCTACGCACCTTCGAGTTCCGTCTGAAGGATTGCGGCGAACACCTCATTATTGGTGTCTGGTTGCGGCCCTTCCTCTGCCTCTTCAGGCAACATTGGAATTTCGGAGGCTGTGGCTGTCTCTTCCGTGGAAGCTCCCGTAGTTTCTGTCTCGGTGACCTCAATGATCACCGAGTCTTTTTCAACCACCACAGTTGTTGTTGTGGTAGTGGCTGGTATAGCAGGAGCGACGAAAGCTCTATTAGCAGATGTCGTTGGGAGCTCTGGAATGATGGTTCATTCGGCGCGGGTCGTCAAAGCTTTTCCCTTCCTTGGGTCGAGAGGAATCGACTCTCCTCTCGTGGCTTCCCTTTCCTGTATTCTGGTTGTGGCGGCATAGGCCGCGTCTACCGCCAAAGCTTCAATCTTTGTGGTAGTGAAGACCAGCTTTTCTGCGTCGTAGGTGGCGTAGCTAGGGAGCGGGAGTAGTATGTTCGTTCTTGAAAATTTGTAGAAGTAGTCCCTTCTCTCCTTCTTTAAGATGCTAGTCCTCATCAGGTACTTGGTGTCGATCAACTCATCACCTTGCGTCCTTGAAAGGCTATGCGGCTCCTTAGGGTACCCGAGCCCTGCCGCAATCAAGTTGACGATGCCACCCATACAATATTCCTTGGTGGCGTCTTTCATCAGGTGCAGTTTGTTCAGCAAGAACCGCCCCATGTTGATCACTCGACTCTCCATCATATGCCACATGACATGGAGTTCTTCTGTGTAGATGTTGCTGGACTCATTCTTGCTGAACAACAAGCACGCCGCCAATTTGTGCACTATTCTCCAAAAACAAGATTGCACTGCTATCACCTTTCTTCCCGGCTTGAATGATGATTCGTCGGTTAGCTTGTTCCAGAGCTCCACGGGATTGAACCCGTCTCCCTTGGTGATTCTCTCACCATTATCCATTAGATTCTTCTTCTCCTCGCTGGAAGAGAAGATCTTGTTCAGCAGCTTCTCAGAGATGGCGTGCTCTGAGTTGTAAAGGCGGGCCTGGAGTCTATCTGCTCCGCCGTATTCTTTCCTTTCTGCAGTAGAATTCATCATCTGGCGGAGAGAAGACATGAACTCCTTCATGAGCCCAGTATAGGAGGAAGATCGGCTAAAGCAGATCTTTCTCAGCCCTGCTGCAGTGAGGACACCTTTCAGCCTCTCAAGGATTCCCAACTCAGCAAACGAAGCTTCGTGGAAGAACCTGCTCGGCTTGTACACCTTGGTTGCTATCTCATCATAACAGTGAGCGTGCTCGTCGTCTCTTGGCACGAACCTCCCAGGCGAGTATTCCAGAGGTTCTGCCGCTACTGTCGGTGTTGGAGTTGGAGTTGGAGCCGCCACTTCTCCAACCCTAGTCCTCTTCTCTGCTGTCGACGCCCCAGTTGCTTCTGTATTCGGGCGTTTCTGCCCAGCAGTGGGTGCTTTAGCTGCTATCTCGGGGTAGATCCTCCTGCCTTGCTCGTCGACACAGACAATGGTTTGCTTGATGCGGGCCATTCTGTTAATTAACAAACAAAATCCTTGGTCAACTAGATGTGTCGATGTTTTGAAGAAGTTAAATTGAATGCTCGATAAGGTATGTCCTGATACAAAAATGATCCACACCCCGTATTGGGCGATACGAGGTTTTCAGCTCGAGCCTGACATGAGATATCGGCATCGCCCGGCACGACGGAAAATAATGCACGCGGTAAGAACAAGGCAATAAGGTGATAAATACGCGTCTGGTCTGTCACCCGACAACAAAATAGGTGAGGTGGTGCAGATATGGGCGACACAACTATCGTGAATAAAAGGTATGTTGCGCAACCTTCTTGTCGGGCGATACAAGGCTGCTCAGCTCAGGAACCGCAAGACCGATAAGTTACTCATTTAAAAGGAAAAATCGTGTCGGGCGGTAAGGTCTGTCGGGCTATACCTTGTTGTGTTCTCAACTTCCGCACGATACGAGAGCATGGAGGTCTTTCACAACACGGGAGAAAATGCACAAGGTCTTAGCATGACACGGGAGAGTAAAAATAGTAGCCTGATACGGTAAAAACTCGGCCCTTCATATAACAATCTCAACCGGGGGTGAAACTTGGTAAATCCAGAGCGCATGTCGGTTGTTGTGGTAACTCGTTCCAACTGCTCGATACGAGTGCACGCCACCCAGGCATTCTAACCGACACGACCCTTGCGATCCTCGAGATTCCACTGCCCGATATGGGTGTGTTTAAAGCGCTGGTTGAGCTGCTGCCCGATACAACTTGAAAACATAGCGGTTTAAAAGCGGTTGATGAGTAAAACATCATTGGCCTATGACTAAGATCCTGGACTCAGATGGTATTACCCATCCCAGTCAATAAAACTAAGGCGGTGACCCATAAAACAGAAGAGTCAACGCATGTGGCGCACACACTGACTCTGGCCTTATTACAGTCCATAATGTTTGTGGTGTTTTTCATGCAGAAAAGTAAAAGCGTCCTAATCTATGAATTTAAAAAGTTAGCTCGGGATGCCTCCCGAGAAGCGCTTCGTCTTCGTCTTCGGCTTCTTTCTACATCTTCACTCTCTCCATGTGCGGTCATTGTCATGTTCTCTTCGCCGGTTCGATATTCGACGAAATCTTTCCCGATGGGTTCTTCACAATTTTGGCCAGTTGAGCTAGCTGCTGGTCTATCTAGCGTTGATGCATCTGCATGTCCACCAGTTGTACCTGCAACGAATTCAAAAAACCAGAATTTGATAGCGCACTTTGCGCCAGTTAATTATTGATTGTATCTTGCTTCTTAACAAAATCAAATAACTGGCCAATCACGTCTGCTTGGCCCGTGCCCTTGTCTTGTTCTCGGTTCGACCCTTGATACTTTCCCTGCACTTGGAAGTTTCCTTTCACTGACTGGAACTGGTTGTTCTTGGCATATTGACCAGCCCCCCCTCTCTTTTGAAAAGCTTGTGTCGGCTTGGACGAGATACGCAGCTGATGAGAGTTTTCAGCTGCATCTTTGTTGTCGTAGTTAAAGTCGGGGTGGTCTGGCCTTTTGAAATTCACAAAAGAGACATTTTCGGTCCCCTCGTCTTCATAGTCAGTATCACTAGTCGTACCCGATCGGGTGTAGACGCAATTATCTTCTCTGTGCCTTTCTTCACCACAGGTTACACATTTCATCACTTTTTCGACTGGCTTCTTTCCCTTCCCGCCAGATTCCCTCAGTTGCTTAACATTTGTAGCTATTCTTTGTATCTGCGAGGTAATGGACTCCAGCGCTTTGGACTCAAGAGAGGGCCCATCACCGACCTTTTTAGTCTGTCCTCTGTCGGATCTATCATAATCATCGCCGACTTTCAACTCGGCCATGTTTTTTATTATCATCTCAGATTTGGTTGGCTTTTTTCCTAAGAAGTCACTTCCTGTTGCCGCATTAAGTGACACTCTTTCCTCGGGGGTCAGACCATTGTAGAAGGTGGTGACAAGGAAACCCTTCTCATAATTATGATGAGGGCAATCCCTCTAATACTCTTGGTACCTTTCCCAGGCGTCATGGAGACTCTCATTAGGCTTTTGCATGAAAGAGGTTATCTTCTGCCGGTTTCTCACAGTCCTTTCTGTGGGGTAGAATTTGTTCACGAATGAGTCAGCCAGTGCTCCCCATCCATTTACAGATTGGTGAGGTAACCCAAGATACCATGACAGAGCTTTGTCCTCCAGGGAGAAAATAAAGCCCTTGCAGTATATGACCTCTTGGGGGACTCCCCTCATCTTTATGGTATCGCATATATTTTTGAAAGCGTCCAGATGGTGGTACGGGTTGTCATTCTTAGAACGTCCCCTGAAGCTTTTATTCTGGATCATTGATATAACAGACGGTTTGAGCTCAAAATTTGTCACGTTGAAACGGGGGACCATGACGGGGCATCGGGAGTTGTTGGCCTTCGTGGACGCCAACTCCCTTAGCATTTTCTCTTCTTCCTCCGGGTCGTCACTGTCGCTGGCGTCATGTCGTCGTTCCTGATTGTCATGATTTCTTCTGTGCCTCCGGTGGCGATGACGTCTATCGCGGCGATGGCCTTCCTCGAAATGCTCCGTTTCTGGATCTTCGAGGTTATCATCGCCGTCATGGCGATTGTTGACTTCTGGTGGAGGTGAATGGGGCTGAACTCGCGCTGGGCGTTCTCCTTCAGACTGGGGTGGCTCGATACGGGGTGGCATGGCATCAGTGGTCGGTAGAACAGGTCACCGTTCTTTAGGGTTCCTAGAATGGTACGAGAAATAAAGTTTAGAAAATAGAATTATTTATTTTGTGCAAAGAGTAATGATAATAATGATAATAATAATAATAGAAAAGAGTGTTTTTAAGCTCATTTCTAAGCTTGAGGCACGGGAGTGTAGTTAGTGGATTCGGATTCATCAATAGTGTCATTTTGCCTCGTCCCCAGCAACGGCGCCAAAAAGTTGACCGGCCTAAATCGCGCGTCCTAAAATTGGAGGCGGATATGAGGTAGTCGAGCTTTTACATTTATAACCTGAATCCTTCTAAGCCCCCGCAACTTTGTTTACAGGGTCGAAGTAGATATACGGGGTCAAACACAAGGACGGGGGTGGTAGTGTTGAGAACTCAGAATCGACACGCTACACTCCGGCAAGGGTAGAGATATGATAAAGTTCCCAAAAGGGAACAACAGAACAAGAACGATAAAATAAGGGAAAACCCTATCTCCAACTGGAGTTATAAGGAAAACTTAGATTTTAAGCATTTAGCAGTTTTTAGGGGTTTTCATGCAACAGAAACAGAGAGAAAATACTAGAGCTATCACAAGGTACGAAGGAGAAAACTTCGGTAAAACAAGCGGCAGCAGGAACATCCTGTACCCCTCCTCTCAGAGCGGGTACCTCTAACCAAGCATCAACACCACTCTCGAGGTTGCTGGACTTTAAGTTAGAGTGAAATGTTACTGAAGAAACTCCGATTTTGGGCACTCTCGTACTCCAGAATCGGACCGAACACTAGAGCCACAACACCTCTCTCAAGGCTGTTGTGACGGGAAAATGCGATTCGGTTGCTAATCGGAACACGATCCAACGTGCAAGCTAGAGTTCGGATATTAAACATAACATCCATCCATCAAGGGTGCCAAGCATACAGCAGCAGATAATTAAACTCTTCCATTTCCATAAACAATAAGGGTCTTAATTATAGTGCATAAGTAAAGAATTAAATAATAAAAATAAAGATAGAGGTAGCCTTCTTGATGTAGAAGGACGACTGACTACAGCGGCTCTCCAGCCCGATACCGGTCAGGAGCCTAGCTCGATACAATAGTGTCGGGCGGCACACCCTCTCGGGCGCCACACCGTGACGGCTGATTGTATCGTTCAAGGACCCTGGACGATACGCTCAAGTCGGGAAGCACCCTCTCGGGCGGCACGCTATGATGGGCAAAGTGTATCGGGTTCGATATCGTGTTGGGATAGTAGTGACGCATCTATGTCGGGCACTTGTGTCGTCATCCACGTTGGCCGATATCGGCCTGCAGTGTCGCCCGAAACGATCCTAAGTGAACCATCCCGTCCCTCTCGGGATGGGGAAGAGCTCACCTAGAGTTGCCCGACACAAACACTCAGGCGCGATACTTCTGCTCTCGCAGCTTCCTTCGAAGATTTGCTCAGGGTTCTGACCTGTTCCACCCTATTTTTTTGGCTTCTTGTAGCTGCTATTTATAGGCAGCGGTTGGGGGAAGTTATGGTGCTCGAAGCGCCACGTGTCCTCCCTATTCGTGGGTCGGTGGATGGCTAATACTGGTATGACCCGGCACAGGGTGTCGGCTGTCAGTGACGTGATGGGCGGCACCCGCCGGTGGGTGGCCTGTGTCGCGCGACAAGCTTGAGTTCTCGTGGAGAGCTCGGCTCCCTGTCGGGTAAAAGACATGTCGCCTGTCAGTTTCTTCTTGCGCGGCATCCCCATGTCGCGCGTCGTTGTGTCGCGCTACCCTGTCGGGCAGTGATCGTATCGGGCATCTAGAAGGCCGATGCAGGTGGAGCTTATTTGTGGGCCGGGATGGCCTCATTGATGACAAAATGTACCAAAATGAGGAAAAACTCTACAAAAGATGGAAATATTGGATTAAGAGCATCATATGGCCAATTATTGCGAAAGTACATATAAAAGAGAGGAAAACAGTTTAAAAGGGCAGTTTTGATAGCAGAAAAATAGTCTAAAACATCACAAAATTTGGCGTTATCAGCTACTATATCATCCAACTGGATGGAAAATCTGATTTCATAAAGGTCATGACTGGAGGACCTTACATGATCTTCGGCAACTACCTCTCGGTACAATCATGGTACCTGGAATTCAAAACATTGAACCAGATCCCTCAGAAGCTAGTCATATGGGTCAAGATACCAAACTTTTGATCCATCTGTACCAGAAAAAGCTCCTCGAAAGCATTGGCAATGCCATCGCCAGGACAATCAAAATTGACGACAATACTATCCACGGACATAGGGGGAAGTTCGCACAGATGGCTGTTGAAGTGGACACATCACAACCACTACTTCCACGTTTCATACTCAATCATGAACATCTACATCTCAAGTATGAGAACCTCCCCTAAATATACATGCACTGTGGCTGGTTGGGACACATTAACACTGGATGTAGATTCATTGAGGCCAGTGCACCAACGTGCGAGCAGTCACCTACCCACCCTCGTTCGATTCAAACAAAGAAACCTAAGTAGAAGACCTCTCCACCAAAGAAATATGGTGGCAACACCACATCTAATCCCACAAAAGAAATGGTAATAGAGAAATCTAATATCGAGAAACCCTCTGACGATAAGGAGGTACTAGATGACAACAGAAGAGGGCGTAAAAGAAGTAACAAGATGTTTATCACCCACCTGACAAACCTGAATTCAAACACAACCATGATCTAAACTGATGATGAGGTGGTCCAAAGAAGATCAACCTCAGTCACCCCTATGAACCCCTTTCAATTCGGGTCTGGGGACACCATTACCCTCCCCCCACTCCACCTTGGTCCCAGACCATTGAGGAGCCAAACGGTCATCCTGTGCAATAGAAGAGTTGTCATGCAGGAACCAACGAGAACTCTAGAGAGGATTTACAAAAAAGGAAGACTTGCTCAAGAATTGGTAGGCTCATCCTAAATAGCTAAGAAAGTGATAGACTTCACTGTCCTGGATAAGGAGATGGAGTCATCAAACAAGGTTGACAACGAGGATGAGATCAGGTTGCTCGCAGCCATTGCCTGACCCCTACCCTTCCTCCCATCATACTTATGAATATTATTAGTTAAAGCATCCATGGAGTTTGATCCAAGAATAAAGTTTGTTACTTAAAAGAACTCTACCATGATCACATACTACATCTCATGGTCATCATTGAACCTCTTTGTAGTAGCACAATTGCAGAAGGCATCATCAAGAGGATTGGTTTTCCCTCTTCTCAATAAATTGAAGCTCCAAGTTTCTATGGAGGCATTTGGCTCCTATGGGATGATGCCATGTACATTGTTGAGATTCTACTCAACCACCACCAGTTCATCCACTATCATCTCAATGACAACCTCATTTTCACAGTCATATATGGCAGTCCCAACTAATCGAGGAGGAAGTTTCTTTGGCAGCGTCTTCCCTCCCACATGCCACTTGAGTATGGACCTTGGTTGGTCACTGGTAATTTTAATATTCTGCTCAATAGAATGATGAAGCATGGTAGTGTCTTCTTCGACTCTACCTCATCAACCCTCTTCAATGAAAGCATGCTTAGTACTGGTCTTGCGGACATAGACACCTCATGCCAACAATTTACCTTCCAACAAGGTCTTGTTTGTGAGAAGATGGATAGGGCCATCACCAATGAAGCTTGTCTGTCCTCCCACCTGAACACCACTGTCCACATGCTCCCTCGGGTCACCTCAGACCTAATCCCATCTTCATCAATACCGGACCCAAGGGCCCCTCCGGACATGCTCTTTTCATAACAAGAGCCAGTTCGAACCTAGATTATGGATTCAGCTCATACTTAGCATCCAATTGGGATGTGCCTGCTTCCTACACCGGCGCCCTTATGACATTCCAAACTACTACAACTCGTTCGGAATGTGATGCCTCACAGAACAGGTACATAGAGAAGGCCATGATGCTACTCAAGTTTGACCACTTCCAAAAGAGGCTCGGCTACATCGAGCACGTGGAATTTTCCACTCACATAGTATAACTCCAAGAGAGGTACCATCATATCCTCCTCACTAAAGAAGCAGAGTAGAAGTAAAAGGCACACATAAATTGGCTGCCTCATGATGATCAGAACACAAACTTCTTACAATCATATGTCTGGTCCATATGACATTACAACAAGATCTCGAGGCTAAAATACCAAGATGGACAGTGGATCTCGAATCTGACAAAGCTTCATGCCCATGTCCATTCCTTTTTCCTTAATCTTCTAACCACCTTATCTCCTGTATCAACTCTATGCACAAACTCATTTGTAGGAAACTTCTTTGGCATACTGGAGGCCACTCTTAGGTCACTGGAAGCCACCACATCCACTGAGGAAATTCAAGGAGTTATCTTTGCCATGGCTCCATTAAAAGTTCTAGGACCAGATGGGGTCACTACCAATTTCTTGCAACACTACCGGTCCCGTGTTGGACCCTCAGTGGTTCGAACGATTCAACAAGCCTTTCGTTCACCAAACATGGAACCATCGCTGGAAAACTCACATAAGCTACTATTACCGAAGACTAGATTCCATAGAATTGCGACGATCTCTGGCTGATATCCCTCAACAACATTGTGTTCAAGGCCATCTCCAAGAGCATCATCAAACACATCAAACTTCTCTTAAACAACTACATATCACCATGCTAGTCCAACTTCATACCAAGAAGCAAGATTACTAACAATGTCCTCTTAGTACCAGAGGTCCTCCACTCCATGCGGACCAAGAAGGGTACCAAGAAGTGGATGGCAATCAAGTTTTACCTCTCCAAACCATTCGATAGGATGAATTGGGCCTTTATTCAGAGTACCCTTTCCAGGGTAGGTCTGACGCATAACCTGATCAACCTGATCGTGTCCATCATTTAGTCATGTGAGACTTCTCTTCTCTGGGAAGGAACACCATTGGCACCCTTCAAGGAAATACTAGGAGTAGGTAAGGTGACTCCATGAGTCCTTAAATCTTTATTCTCTTACTAGAACAACTTAGCCAAATGATTCAATTGTCATCCTCCAATGGGGATTGGAAGCATGTTGTACTCTCCAGGGGAGGCACACCTCTTATGCATGTCTACTTTATCGATGACATCATCCTCTTGGCGGAAGCAATGTCTGCACAAGCCACGAACATCAAGAAGATCCTTCAGACCTTCTCCTTAGCCTCTGGCCAGGTGGTCCACTACCAAATCAAGGTGCTTCTTCTCTGCCAATGCCTCATAATTAGACAAGCAAAGCATCAACAGGAAGCTAGGCTTCTAAACCATAGATGACCTCGATAGATATCTTGGCATCCCGATTCTGCATAGACAGACCAATAAATATACCCACTCTAGAATCCTGGACTCGTTCCAAGGGAGGATGAACAGTTGGACTGTCTGGCATCTCTCCATTGTCGGAAGGATCACATTAGCTAAAGCCACACTACAATCAATTCCCATATACATGATGCAATATGCCTTGATCTCATCGGCCCTTTGTGAAGACATCAATCTCCATATACATTGTTTCATATGAAAGGGCCTTGCCCCTCAGAACAAAATGTCCTTACTTTCTTGGAAGAATTTTTCAATGAATAAGGATCGTGATGGCCTGGGTATCAAAGATGCCAGAGATCAAAATGAGGTGTTAATTTTGAAGAACATCTGGGAGTTCTTGAATGATATAGATAAGTTATGGGTGAAGATACTGAAGGGAAAATACCAGAATAGAAGTGCCACCTCCACGTCCCCCTAATCAGTGGCCTGGAGATTTATCACCTCCAACCTGTCAAAGATCAAAGACTCTTGTTCAAGTCTATTGGTAATGGCAGAGACAACAATGCTTGGCATGTTTAGTGGTTAGCTGGGAATGATATTCACTCCTTAGCACTTGACCACCATATCCCTAATGAAATCGTTGACTTGCAAGTATCCTCCATGTTCTTAAATAATGGTGCCTGGGATTGGGGCTTCATCCAATCATAGCTACCTCAATGTACAAGTGACATCCTGAAGATGAGACCACCACCTGACCCTGACACATGTCCAGATGTATTCATCTGACCACACGAGACAAGTGGAAATCTCACTACAAGATCACCCTATCACTGGATATGGCGTGAAAAAAAACATTCCACCCCAGGTGATTGGGTATCAATTTGGAAGAAACCTAACCCAGAGAGGATTATTTATTCCTTTGGATCCTCCAACGTTGTGCACTACTAACCAACATGGAGAAACATCACTGACACCTTGACATTACCAGAACCTACCCCAGATGCAACTTAATGGATGAAACTATCTTGCATTGCCTCAGGGATTGCCCCAGAAGTGCCACAATGTAGCACACTACAATTCATGTCTCGGACTTCTTCCAGGATGATGAAGACCATTGGATCACAAGATCATCAAAGGGGCGCACACCAACATCCACCCAATCTCGCTAGCAGTCCTGACTTGGCACCTCAGGACACTCCATAAAAAGGAGGTTCACGGAGGCAAACAGCACCCCTCCTAGTTGCCCTTCATTTTGACACTATGCGCTCAGAGATGATAATGGAGCACCCAAGCTTGCCCCATCCCACATCGCCACATAAACAAAGCACCTTCAAGTGGTCGGGTACACCTATGTCTCCCAAGTTTATCATATTCACAGATGCATCTCACTCACTATCCTCCATGATATCAAGCTATGGTTGTATTGCATTAAGTCCTATAGGAGAGCTTCTATTAGGGGAGGGCCATCCAACGAAGTCCGACTCAGGGGTGGAGACATAGATCATCATGATCCTTCAAGTTGCATCCTAATCTCAAGTCCATGTGCTCATCATTCAACATTGACGTGCCAAACACTGACATCCAATAACTGTACCCAGGTGATATTACACTCCTACCATCACCATAGGAAGAAACTAACCATCAATAATCCCTCGATCAACATTCTCCACAGCCCCCGGGAATTCATCATCACAGCTGATATAATTGCCAAATTTTTCATTAAGAACAACTCTAGTGTCACTTTTACCTCTTGGCCACCATGGCTGTCTCGTAACAGCACCATAGACATGTCGTTTATTCCTATACCGCATTCAAATGAATAATAGATAAAAGGTTGTTTTTTTAAAAGAAGATGTAAACTTGGCCAAAAAGCAAACTAAAATGTGAGGAGTGTAATTTTGTCATTAGGTTTTCATTTTGGGAACATTTACTAGTTTTTTAATATTTTGGAATTTAAGTTATATTCACTCTCCTAAATAAAACTCAGATAAATAAGTTTATTCAATTGATATGGAAACTTACACATATACTAATTTTGGTGTGTTGAATTCAGATTTGGGATGCATTTCTACTTTTGAAGTGAGTAAACATGTTATTTAATATTTTGGATCGAACTCATATTTTATATTCTAAATAAAATTAGGGTAGTCATTCTTTTTCAAATAATGTAAAACTTGACACCCAATCTAGTTTGGGTCTAAGGAACACGGTTTTTACCATTATATTTCATTTTTGTGATTTACTTTTGTGAATTATATCACCATTATGGTTTAGAAAAATGATCTACATATTTTTTTGACAAATTTTCAATTAGAGTCCCTCTAATTTCACAAAGCCACTAAAACGTTATATATTGTTTTGCACAAAATTAAACATTTTACACATTTAACATATTTAATCCATTAATTTCATATTTACATTAATAATAGAATGTTATTAATATTTATGGACATGGAATGTGACGTCCCCAGATTTTCTAAAACTTAATCTGATGTGTGACGTCCAAATTGAAACCTCACCTCAGTGAGAATCCTAATTTAAACACCACACACTAGGCTAAGAAGAAGAAACTTAGAGGAAGTTAGAAGGAAACACAATAGCACATGCACATGAACAATAATAAAACCATACAACACATGTTCACCATTTAACATATAATTATATAATGAATTGTTACAACATTTGATATTACATATTGAATAACAAACTTCTACATATACATGTACTACCACTAAGAAACATGATCTTAAGACAGTAGGTGCACATGTACATCAGCTCTCCATACAACTCACACTATCAGGATCTTTAAGAACACATGTCCACAACCTAAACAAAAGATTACATGTGGTACACGTCAGCACAATATTCAAGAATATTGTAGTGAGTACAACTACGTGTCTTTTATATACCTCTCATTATATCTTGGCAATAAGATAAAACTAATACTTGGCAGCAATAAACAAATATAACAAGAGTCCAGTACTTGAGAAAAAGTTGTTTAAAAAAAGTGAACAAATATCTTTCAGGCATATTTTTCATCATACCATCCATGCATTTACCACCAAGGGAATCATGCATCATCTTGGCCCTTATGAGCCCAAGATGGGAGGCCTCATGATCAACTACCAAAGAGTTTGAGATCATTATAGATGGGATCTACTACCAAAGAGTTTGAGATCAAGTGATCTACTACCAAAGAGTTTGAGCTCACTTTCCAGCACTATACTATTATATGATGGATCAGATATCTTATGTTTCATGTGTTGATAGCCATAAGTATGGAAAATCAAGAAAGCTATCATACAAGAATAATCATTTCATCCAATACCATATGCCAAGTATTTTACTACACATATAACACAAGAATATTGTATAATAAGCCAAGTAAGAGGTAATGGTGTACCTTGAAAGGAGATAACCTAACCATATTCTTGATGTCAACTATATCCCCGGTCAATCCCTAATTAAGACAAGATCACATATCACCATCAGGTTCTCATCATCTCAACCCTATTTTTGTCCATTTTAGGGTTTACCTAATCTCTTTAGTATATTTCCAAATTACTTGCATTCTTGTCTTAGGATTATCTTACTCATCTTATATTAAAGATTATAGATCAATAATCAGATTATTTGATTACATATGATTATGTGCACAAATTAACCCTAGGTTACATGCATTAACCTATATTAGGGTTTTAAACCATGTATGAAGGATCATCTTCATATAACATAGATTTCATTAATAGAACTGATCTCATATTTTCATATTAACTTCTAGTTACTGATATAAAGGTGTTATGTGAATTCAATCATTTATTGAGCATGTAAGTATTTATTGCATTTAATTTAGGGTTATTAGCCCTAATTAGCCATATGCATCAAATTACATGATTTTGTGTTATAACAAGACCATATCTGACATCATATGCATTATAAACATAATTATCGATTTACTAACATTTAATCATAATTTAATGACATTGTTTGATATTTATAATCCATGTAACAAGTATATAACATATCCCATGATATTACTGACATTTAAGCTTCAAAAGACTGATATGATGGTTCCATGTTATTATATAGATTTTTCTAAACATTTCAGTATGTTACATGTATTTTTTTGATAAGTGTGCTAATTATTGTAAGTTATATAAGATCTAGACATTTACCAAATTAATACCTTTTTTTGGCCAATTACGCACCGCCACGTGGCCTGATTTGCCCACCTGGGTAGGGACCCACCTGAGCCTGACCCGGCGGGGATCACTATTGTACTGGGCAGTCTGATTGGAAAAATTGATCGACTCACTACTGCTGGACCCATTTTCTCTTCTCAACTTTTCTCTACTCAGATCGTGTTCTTGTGGACTTGCCCCTCTCATCTGGTTCATGTGGGTGTCGCCGCATGGCAGATCTCCAATGTGTACTCAGTAGAGGCGCATGGATCCTCTTCAGCTACTACGGATGCAAACAACTTCGTACGTGATTATGTAGTTCCACCAACTTCTCTGGGTCACTGTGGGTGTCTCCTCCTTGTGGTCTGGCAAACTCACCGACGCCTGCTGCTACAATGGCAGGTAGAAAGGGGAAGGGGCTTCCTTGGTTTGAAGCTTGTATCTATATCTTTGACGAGCTTCTATAGACATTTAAAGACATGAAGTGTCCACTGGATTGGGTTGTAAATCCTTGGGTCAGCGTCTCCAACTCTGCTCTTCTTCTCAGGCAAAAAGTCCTTTTGCCACCATGGAAACCACCAAGAAGGTCACTGGAAACCACAATCCTTCTCTAATAGCCTTCCTTGTCATTTCCCCTCACTTCATCTTCTTCGGATTGCCCCTCTACCCATCTTCTCCACCTCTGACCACCACCTGTAGGCTACGATGGAGAGACACTGGGGAGTTGGCTTCCGTTCTCCCTACTGGAGTGGTCGCACAACTCATTTTAGGGGTCTCCACACTCCTCTACTCGAGTCAAGAGCAACTGACCACTTCATTTCCTCATTCGGGCCATGACCACAACATGGGTGAGGCTAAGTCTTCCTGCTCACTATAACCCCATGATCTCCAGTCTGACCGGAGGTAGGCTATGAGGATCTGACCAACCAAAGTGCATCAAACAACTACCAAGGAACTCACCCAAAGCAGTATTCGGGGCTCACTTGAGTTGAACGCCTCAGCCACCTGATTAGTCATGAATGGCCCGAATTTAGCTGTGCAATCTTCTCTCAAACAATGGGGTGTCTGACACCAGATTACACTCAACTTGGGTATATAAATCCTCAAATATACATATTATTGTGCAACATTCAAACCTACATAACTTCTTCTAGGAATACCCAATTTCCACCAAATTTTAAACATAGCTTCCTCACCACTCAAGCTACCTTGTACATGTATTTTGTGTCAAAACTAAACTTTTTGATCATTCAATTAAATTCCTCAAAAGAAATTAAAAAGAGGGATCTTAATCATGATATGAACATCAATCCCAATCCAAACCGTACCAAGGAACTTGTAACACTTAAGATAACTCAACATGGAATAAGTTCACTTATGTCTTTGAACATTTAGGGATTCCAAACGTCCACTCCATCAAATCCTACACACCTTAAAAGAAATTCCATCCTCAAAATTAAGCCAAAAACCACTTTGTCACATCATATACATCTTAAAAGAAATTTTGTCCTTGAAATTAAGCCATACCCATACTTTAAGGAAAACCAAGGGTCTTCATTCACGTATAGGCCACAACTTCATGTGCAACATTCCCATGAACAAGGTCTCTATAACAAGGTCCACATCTTTCTAGGAGGTATTATGATCATCTAGGGTGAACCACCCCTTAAAAAAGGTTTATAAACTCATGTTATGTCATGACATATTTCATATGTTAGGCTTGCATCCTTATCTTTACCCATGCATTAGGGTTTCCACATCATATTACCATGTTCTAAATGAGTTAACTAAAGTTAACCCACTTTAACCATCTAGATCATATCAAGGTGTCATAATCATTATGTAGTGCTAGCTGTCAAACTATATATTTCATCTTTATTAAGCATTAATATTAACACCTCATGTAACATGTTTAATTCATATGATCATATTTTATTGGTCATAATAAATTGCAACAGTTACTAGTGATTTCATCACAAGATTAACCAAAAAAATCACATTATCATCATTCTCTATGCATTTGGTTAACCATTTATACGTTGATATCTATTGAACCATCACTATATTTCTATCATATCATGTGTATATGTTACGTCTTGAGATTAGATCACATCCTTACATATATTAAATTGGGGTTGTGCTAAACAAACCTATGTGAGTGGCTTGTTAAACATATATCAAAACTTCATCTAGTCCAACTGAGGTCCTCCTGACCCATATAATGAGGGTAGTGTCATGTCCAATCTCTCTGAATTCACTCAATTTCATGAGTATCTCATATGCACATAATTTATCTTTCCTCTCTTAGTCTATGTTCTCGGATTACCTCATTGGCACTAGTTGATGAACTTCATAAGCTCTAGCCACATAAGCAGAAACTGAAACATACTATGGCATTCACTTCATAGGTATCTACTCATGAAACATGCTATATCTCAAACTCTCTTATTTACACCACTAGATTCCTATGTGGGAAACCACCAACTCAAGCATGAGGCTTCACAGAAACTAAAACATAGTTACCTCCTCTAGGGTCTTGGGACTCTCTCTCCGTCACCCAGATGGCAGGTACTCATATTTCCTTATTCACATATGCACATATAGCCAGCTTCTCTCTGATTCTAGGGTTTGATCTTCCCAAGGACATCTAGGGTTCAACAAGACTATAGGAATCATACATGAAGTGAATAAACTCAATCACTCAGGAGTAATTTGGTTTAAGACATATCATAATGCATATTCTTAGAATTCTCATATCTTGGAGCTTAGGTTCTCTAACCTTCTCCCTTTGGGGTCTCACTCTCTCTGGAATTAATCCTAAAATTGGTCCTAACACTAGAGGTCCTCCTTCGTAAAAGATCTTGAGGCTCATGCTAATTCTCATCCTTATCTTAGCCTAACTTAACTTATCTTATCTTATCTCGTAAAATCCTATGTACTTATATCATTAGGCTTATCTTAAATCCTGAACACTGAACTTAAGTCCTTGAAGACAAACATTGATCATCATAACCATCTTATGTCATCTATATAATACTTACATCATATCATCAAAGCTTATATCATCTATTCCATCTATCATATATTCCAACAAGGCTCTAGACATCTAATCTAGAACTACTCTCTCTTCTAGACTGATGCCATTCACTTTCACTTAGGTTACATGACCACCACCTACTCATACATGTGTGGGGACACATTTTTGTAATACATATATATAATAAAATATTATATAGTTTTTCTCTGATAAAACATGCATTAGAGAAAACTATCAAGGTTCGATCTCATTGGAATAAAAAAACCAAATCATGAAAATGAGTGCCCCACACAAAGTAGAGAGTACAGTGTCATGAAAACTAGTAAAAAAGGTGAGAACATGGTGTAGACTAGTGTAGATACTCTAGAAAATGAGAGTTATATGTCTAGGGTTTCTCTTCCCTTGATGTACGTCATTTCCAAATAATGCAACGCCCCATACCGCTGCACTATAAGGAAAGAATGACATCTAAGGACTTGCTATACAACAAGTACCAGTCTAGACCTAGTTCTTAGACATCTAGGTGCTAACCTAGAGGTTAAGTCAGATCTAGTCTCTAAAGACGACTAATCTAACCCTAAAGATTTTTAAGTTCAAGGTTTTCTAGTTTTTAGTTGCATAGTGAGAAAATGTTAGGCTTTGCTATTGTTCATGCTCTGATACCACCTGTGATGTCCCCAGATTTTCTAAAACTAAATCTGATGTGTGATGTCCAAATTGAAACCTCACCTCAGTGTGAATCCCAATTTGAACACCACACACTAGGCTAATAAGAAGAAAATCAGAGGAAGTCAGAAGGAAACACAGTAGCATATGCACACAAACAATAATAAAACCATACAACACATGTTCACCATTTAACATATAAATATATAATGAATTGTTACAACATTTGATATTACATATTGAACAAAAAACTTCTACATATACATGTACTACCACTAAGAAACATGATCTTAAGATAACAGGTCCACTTGTACATCAGCTCGCCATACAACTCACAGTATCAGGATCTTCAAGAACACATGTCCACAACCTAAACAAAAGATTACATGTTGTATACGTCAGCATAATATTCAAGAATATTGTACTGAGTATGCCTACGTGTCTTTTATATACCTCTCATCATATCTTGGCAATAAGATAAACTAATACTTGGCAATAATAAAAAAATATAACAAGAGTCTCGTACTTGAGAAAACGTTGATTAACAAAAGTGAACAAATATCTTTTAGGCATATTTTCCATCATACTATCCATGCATTTACCACCAAGGGAATCATGCATCATCTTGGCCCTTATGAGCCCAAGATGGGAGGCCTCATGATCTACTACCAAAGAGTTTGAGATCATTATAGCTGGGATGTACTACCAAAGATTTTGAGATCAAGTGATATACTACAAAATAGTTTGAGCTCACTTTCCAGCAGTATACTATTATATGATGGATCATATATCTTATGTTTCATGTGTTCATAGCAATAAGTATGGAAAATCAAGCAAGCTATCATACAAGAACAATCATTTCATCCAATACCATATGCCAAGTATTTTACTACACGTATAACACAAGCATATTGTATAATAAGACAAGTAAGAGGTAATGGCGTACCTTGAAAAGAGATAACCTAACCACATTCTTGATGTAAACTATATCCTCAATCAAACCTAATTAAGACAAGATCACATATCACCATTAGGTTCTCATCATCTCAACCCTAGTTTTGTCCATTTTAGGGTTTACCTAATCTCTTTAGTATATTTCCAAATTACTTGCATTCTTGTCTTAGGATTGTCTTACTCATCTTATATTCTAGATTATAGATCAATAATTAAATTATTTGATTACATATGATTATGTGAGCATATTAACCCTAGGTTACATGCATTAACATATATTAGGGTTTTAAACCATGTATTAAGGATCATCTTCATATAACATGGATTTTGTATATAGAACTGATCTCAGATTTTTATATTAGCTTCTAGTTACTGATATAAGGGTGTTTTGTGAATTCTATCATTTATTGAGCATGCAAGTATTTATTGCATTTTATTTAGGGTTATTAGCCCTAATTAGCCATGTGGACGAAATTACATGATTTCATGTCATAACATGACCATATCTGATATCATATGCATTATAAACATAATTATGAATTTACTAACATTTTATCATAATTTTATGACATTGTTTGATATTTATAATCCATGAAACAAGTATATAACCTACCACATTATATTACCAACATTCAAACTTCAACAGACTAATATGATGCTTCCGTGTTGTTATACACAATTTTATGAACATTTCGGTATATTACATGTGTTTTTCTGATAACCATGCTAATTACTGTCAATTATACAAGATCTAGACATTTATTGAATTATTACCTTTTTCTGGCCATTCATGTGCCACCACGTGGCCTGACTTGCCCACCTGGGCAAGGACCCACCCGAGCCTGAGCCGAATGGGATCACTATTGAACTGGGTGGTCTGATTGAAAAAATTGATCGACTCACTGTTGCTGGACCCATTTTTCTCTTCTCATCTTTTCTCTACTCATATCACGTTCTCGCAGACTCGCCCCTCTCCTCTGGTTCATGTGGGCGCTACCGCATGGCAAATCTCCAATGTGTACTCAACAGAGGTGCATGGATCCTCTTCAACTACTAAGGATGCAAACAGCTTCGTACGTGATTCCGTAGCGTCACCGTCTTCTCTGGGTCACTGTGGGTGTCTCCTCCTTGTGATCTGGCAAACTCGTCAGTGCCAGCTGCTACAATGGCAGGTAGAAAGGGGAAAGGGGCTTCCTTTGTCTAAAGCTTGTATCTACAGCTTCGATGAGATTCTATAGACGTTTAAAGACCTGATGCGACCACTGGATTGGGTTGTAAAGCCTTGGGTCAGTGTCTCCAGCTCTGTGCTTCTTCTTAGGCAAAAAGTCCTTTGGCCACCCTAGAAACCACCACAAAGATCATTGGTAACACCATGATCCTTTTCCCCTAGTCTTCCTTTTCATTTCCCCTCACTTCATCTTCTTCTGATCGCCCCTCTACCCCCTCTTCTCTACCTCCAACAACCACCTACAGGCTGCAATGGAGAGACACTGGGGAGTTGGATTTCGTTCTCCCTACTGGAGCGGTCACACAGCTCGTTCTAGGGGTCTCTGCACTCCTCTACTTGAGTCAAGAGAAACTGACCACTTCATTTCCTCATTCGAGCCACGACCACAACATGGGTCAAGGCTAAGGCTTCCCGCTGGTTGTAACCCCACGATCTCCATTCTGACTAGAGATAGGGGATGAGGATCTAACCATCCAAAGTACATCCAAAGACTACCAAGGAACTCGCCCAAAGCAGGATCTGGGGCTCACTTGATTTGAAGGCCTCAACCGCCCGATTAGTCATGAATGGCCAGGATTCATCTTTGCAATCTACTCTCAAACAATGGGGTGTGTGACACCAGATTACACTCAACTTAGGTCTATAAATCCTCAAATATACACATTATTGTACAACATTCAAACCTGCATAACTTCTTCTACAAATACCCAATCACCACCAAATTTTAAAAATAGATTCCTCACCACTCAAGCTACCTTGTACTCGGATTTGGTGTCAAAACTCAACTTTTTGATCATCCAATTAAATTCCTCAAAATACATTAAAAAGAGGGATCTTAATCATGATATGAACATCAATCCTCATCCAAACCTTGCCAAAGCACTTGTAATGCTTAAGATAACTCAACATGGAATAAGTTTAATTATGTCATTGAACATTTAGGGATTCCAAAAGTCCACTCCATCACATCCTACACACCTTAAAAGATATTTCATCCTCTAAATTAAGCCAAAAACAACTTTGTCACATCATACACATCTTAAAAGAAATTTTGTCCTCGAAATTAAGCCATACCCATACTCCAAGGAAAAACCAATGGTCTTCATTCATGTATAGGCCACCACTTCATGTGAAATGTTCCCATGAACAAGGTCTCTATAATAAGGTCCACATCGTTCTAGGAGGTATTATGATCATCTAGGGAGAACCACCCCTTCAAAAAGGTTTATAAACTCATGTTATGTCATGAAATATTTCATATGTTAGGGTTGCATCCTTATATTTACCCATGCATTAGGGTTTCCACATCATATTACCATGTTCTAAAGTAGTTAACTAAAGTTAACCCACTTTAACCATCTAGATCATATCAATGTGTCATAATCATTATGTTGTGCTACCAGTCAAACTATATATTTCATCTTTATTAAGCACTAAGATTAACACCTCATGTAACATGTTTCATTCATATGATCTTATTTTATTGTTCATAATAAATTGCAACATTTACTAGTGATTTCATCACAAGATTAACCAAAAAAATCACATTATCATCATTATCTATGCATATGGTTATCCATTTATACATTGATATCTATTATACCATCTCTAGATTTCTATCATATCATGTATATATGTTACGTCTTGAGATTAGATCACATCCTTACATATATTAAATCGTTTTTGTGCTAAACAAACTTATGTGAGTGGCTTGTTAAACATATATCAAAACTTCATCTAGTCCAACTGAGGTCTGCCTGACTCATATCATGATGGTAGTGTCATGCCCAATCTCTCTGATTTCACTCAATTCCAGGAGTATCTCATATGCACATAATTTATCTTTCCTCTCTTAGTCTAGGGGTTCTCAGATTACCTCATTGGCACTAGTTGATCAACTTGACAAGCTCTAGCCGCATAAGCACAAACTGAAATGTACTATGACATTCTCTCCATAGGTTTCTGCTCATGAAACATGCCATATCTCAAACTCTCTTATATACACCACTAGATTGCTATGTGGGAAACCACCAACCTGAGCATGAGGCTTCACAGAAACTAAAACATAGTTACCTCCTCCAGGGTCTTGGGACTCTCTCTCCCTCACCTAGATGGAAGGTACTCATATTTCCTTATTCACATATGCACATATAGACAACCTCTCTATGATTCTAGGGTTTGTTCTTCCCAAGGATATCTAGGGTTCAACAAGACTATAGGAATCATACACGAAGTGACTCAACGCAATCACTCAGGAGAAATTTGGTTTAGGACATATTATAATACATATTCTTAGAATTCTCATATCTTGGAGCTTAGGTTCTCTAACCTTCTCCCTCTGGGGTCTCACTCTCTCTAGAGTTAACCCTAAAATTGGTCCTAACACTAGAGGTCCCTCTTCATAAAAGATCTTGAGGCTCATGCTAATTCACATCCCTATCTTAGCCTAACTTAACTTATCTTATCTTATCTCATAAAAGCCTATGTACTTGTATCATTAGGCTTATCTTAAATCCTCAACACTGAACTTAAGTCCTTGAAGACAAACATTAATCATCATAACCATCTTATGTCATCTATATAAGACTTACATCATATCATCAAAGCTTATATCATCTATTCCATCTATCATATATTCCTACAAGGCTCTAGACATCTAATCTAGAACTACTCTCCTTTTTAGATTGATATCATTCACTTTCACTTAGGTTACATGACCACCTCCTACTTGTGCATGTGTGGGGACACATTTTTGTAATACATATATATAATAAAATATTATATAGTTTTTCTCTGATAAAACATGCTTCAGAGAAAACTATCAAGGTTCAATCTGATTGGATTAAAAAACCAAATCCAGAAAATGAGTGCCCCACACAAAGTAGAGAGTACTGTGTCATGAAAACTAGTGAAAAAGGTGAGAACATGGTGTAGACTAGTGTATGTTCTCTAGACAATGAGCGCCATATGTCTAGGGTTTCTCTTCCTTTGATGTATGTCATTTCCAAATAATGCAACGCCCCATACCTGCACTATAAGGAAAGAACGACATCTAAGGACTTGCTATACAACAAGCACCAGTCTAGACCTATTTCTCAGACATCTAGGTGCTAACCTAGTGTCTAGGTCAGATCTAGTCTCTAAAGATGACTAATCTAACCCTAAATATTTTTAAGTTCAAGGTTTTCTAGTTTTGACTTGCATAGTGATGAAATGTCAGGCTTTGCTATTGTTCATGCTCTGATACAACCTGTGACGTCCCCAGATTTTATGAAACTTAATCGGATGTGTGATGTCCAAATTGAAACCTCACCTCAGTGAGAATCCCAATTTAAACACCACACACTAGGCTAAGAAGAAGAAAATTAGAGGAAGTCAAAAGGAAACACAGTAGCACATGAACATGAACAATAATAAAACCATACAACACATGTTCACCATTTAACATATAACTATATAATGAATTGTTACAACATTTGATATTACATATTGAACAGCAAACTTCTGCATATACATGTACTACCACTAAGAAATAGGATCTTAAGACAATAGGTCCACTTGTACATCTGCTCGCCATACTACTCACACTAGCATGATCTTCAAGAACACATGTCCACAACCTAAACAAAAGATTGCATGTGGTACAACATCAACACAATATTCAAGAATATTCTACTAAGTACACCTACGTGTCTTTTATATACCTCTCATCATATGTTGGCAATAAGATAAAACTAATACATGGCAGCAATAAGCAAATATAACAAGAGTCGAGTACTTGAGAAAAAGTTGGTTAACAAAAGTGAACAAATATCATTTAGGCATATTTTTCATCATACTATCCGTGCATTTACCTCCAAGGAAATCATGCATCATCTTGGCCCTTATGAGCCCAAGATGGGAGGCCTCATGATCTACTACCAAAGAGTTTGAGATCATTATAGCTGGGATCTACTACCAAAGAGTTTGAGATCAAGTGATCTACTACCAAAGAGTTTGAGCTCACTTTCCAGCACTATACTATTATATGATGGATAAGATATCTTATGTTTCATGTGTTCATAGCCATAAGTATGGAAAACCAAGCAAGCTATCATACAAGAACAATCATTTCATCCAATACCATATGCCAAGTATTTTACTACATGTATAACACAAGAATATTGTATAATAAGCCAAGTAAGAGGTAATGGTGTACCTTGAAAAGAGATAACCTAACCACATTCCTGATGTCAACTATATCCTCAGTGAAACCCTGACTAAGACAAGATCACATATCACCATCAGGTTCTCATCATCTCAACCCTAGTTTTGTCCATTTTAGGGTTTACCTAATCTCTTTAGTATATTTCCAAATTACTTCAATTCTTGTCTTAGGATTATCTTACTCATCTTATATTCCAGATTATAGATCAATAATCAGATTATTTGATTACATATGATTATGTGCACATATTAACCCTAGGTTACATGCATTAACCTATATTAGGGTTTTAAACTGTGTATTAAGGATGATCTACATATAACATGGATTTCGTGTATAAAATCGATCTCCTATTTTCATATTAGCTTCTAGTTACTTATACAAGGGTGTTCTGTGAATTCCATCATTTATTGAGCATGTAAGTATTTATTGCATTTTATTTAGGGTTATTAGCCTTAATTAGACATGTGGAGCAAATTACATGATTTTGTGTCATAACATGACCATATCTGACATCATATGCATTATAAACATAATTATGGATTAACTAACATTTTATCATAATTTTATGACATTGTTTGATATTTATAATCCATGAAACAAGTATATAAACTCTCACATGATATTACTTATATTTAAGCTTCAATAGATTAATATTATGGTTCCATGTTGTTATATACATTTTTCTAAACATTTCGGTATATTACATGTATTTTTTTGATAAGCGTGCTAATTACTGTAAATTATATAATATTTAAACCTTTACTGAATTATTACCTTTTACTAGACAATCATGCACCGCCACATGTCCTGACTTGCCCACCTAGGTAGGGACCCACCCGAGCCTGAGCCGGATGGGATCACTATTGAACTAGGCGGTCTGATTGGAAAAACTGATTGGCTCACTACTGCTGGACCCAATTTTCTCTTCTCATCTTTTCTTCGCTCAGATAGCATTCTCATGCACTCGCCCCTCTCCTCCAGTTCGTGTGGGCACCACCACATGGCAGATCTTCAATGTGTACTCAGAAGAGGTGCATGGATCCTCTTTTGCTACTAAGGATGCAAACAACTTCGTATGTGATTATATAGCATAGTAGGCTTCTCTGGGTCACCGTGGGTGTCTCCTCTTCATGGTCTAGCAAACTCGCCAGCACCAGCTACTACAACAACAGGTAGAAAGGGGAAAGGGGCTTCCTTGGTATGAAGCTTCTATCTGCAGCTTCGACAAGCTTCTACAGACGTTCAAAGACCTAAAGGGACCACTGGAATGGGTTGTAAAGCCTTGGGTTAGCGTCTCCAGCTCTGTGCTTCTTCTCTGGAAAAAAGCCCTTTGGCAGCCCTAGAAACCACCATGAAGGTTACTGGAAACACCATGATCCTTCTCCCCTAGCCTTCCTCATCATTTCCCCTCACTTCATCTTCTTATAATCGCCCCTCTGCCCCCTCTACTCCACCTCCGACCACCACTTGCATGCTACGATGGAGATATAATGGGGAGTTGGCTTCTGTTCTCCCTACTAGAGTGGTCACACAACTCATTTTAGGGGTCTCTGCACTCCTCTACTCGAGTCAAGGGAAACTGACCACTTCATTTCCTCATTCGGGCCATGACCACAACGTGGGGTGAGTCTAAGGCTTCCCTCTTACTGTAACCCCACAATCTTCAGTCTGATCGGAGGTAGGGGATGAGGATCTAACCATCTAAAGTACATCCAATGACTACCAAGGAACTCACCCAAAGTAGGATCTGGGCCTCACTTGAGTTGAAGGCCTCCACCACCCGATTAGTCATGAATGGCCAAGATTCAGATATGCAATCTTCTCTCAAACAATGGGGTGTGTGACACTAGATTACACTCAACTTAGGTCTATAAATCCTCAAATATACAAATTATTGTACAACATTCAAACCTACATAACTTCTTCTGGGAATACCCAATCGCCACCAAATTTTAAACATAACTTACTCATCACTCAAGATACCTTGTACACAGATTTGGTGTCAAAACTCAACTTTTTGATCATCCAATTAAATTCCTCAAAAGACATTAAAAAGAGGGATCTTAATCATGATATGAACATCAATCCCCAACCAAACCTTACCAAAGCACTTGTAACACTTAAGATAACTCACCATGGAATAAGTTCACTTATGTCTTTGAACATTTAGGGATTCCAAAAGTCCATTGCATCACATCCTACACACCTTAAAAGATATTTCGTCCTCGAAATTAAGCCAAAAACCACTTTGTCACATGGAATTAACAATTGGTACTCCAAAGCATATTATACATTTTTATTTAGCCATTATGTGAGTATGAGTTATCGAAGGAAATACGAGTAACATATTAGCACATTTTAAAGTTATAATGTAAATGTGTAAGGTTGTTTAATTTTATCATTGTTTGGTAAAATCTAGGAAACCAATCTTACAATATTTCTAGTTATGGAATAGGGTAAGATTCTAAGTTTTGGTTCGTTACAATCTTTCTCTATATTTTTTTTTTGAATTTTCCCAGAACATTATTAAAAATTACTACAAAGATGAAGAAACCAAATTTCAACCAATCGAGACACCCTACAACCCATCCATCTGTGAAGTACCATGTGGTGGATCGAATCAATCTACGCCCCCAACAAATGTGGCGCATTATGGTGATCCACCACATGTTCCACAAGAAGTTGTCTAGAACCCTACACCTAATATCCACCTATAAATATCCCCATATCATTCGTATGTTAGCCCCCTTTTAAACCTCCTAAACCAAGAGGGTTAAACTACCTATTTGTTTTAATTTTCCTTATTCATGACTAAAGGATTCTTCCTCTTACACCTCATGGCCTATTAGCATATGTAGATATGACAATCTACTATAACTGCTACACCTACAATGTTACATCACTATAACTACTATACCTTCTCTGTTACATTATGATAACCCCTACATCTTCTCTGGTATATTTCTATAACAATTGTGTGTCTCTATTATTCAATTCTTCTAAAAAATAGATCTCATTATTAGCCTACATTTGCTAATCACCCTTCTAAGTCCTACATGTTAGTCCTAATCTCCTATGATGGATCTCCTCCATGTGAGGTTTCAAGGTGATTAGGAACCCAATATACCTAAAAACTAGGAATTTTAGGGAAATTATGGGAAGGACACAAACATCTCCAGCCCTAAAAGCCTACCCATAAAAATATTAATTTTTATTTTTCCTTTCACCGTCTTGAATGTTTGTTTCTTTACAACCACCTAAAAGTGGTTTTACATCGATTTACTGGGTGAGATGGGGGTGTAAATCCTTACAGACTCGTAACAAGATCGCTAAATATAATGTTTGGATTTATTTTATTCCTATTATTTTGTATCCATCCAACTTGGTTGAAAAGTAAGCTTTATATCATGGCTTCAACGATTTATCATGTTTTTCCTCATTTTTTGTAATAGATGTGGTGGAAACTTTGGACACCTATCTTTTAATTTCCACATGATCTATAAACAATGTTTCACAACCCAAAAGATAAGGATTTCTTCATATATATCTATCTTTGTTTTTCTTTGGAGTGGGTGTGATAGATTTGAAACTCAGTTGGGGATGCCAAGACAATCTAATTCAAATTCCATCTACCGTGTTATAGGGATTTATCATCTTCAAAATAATCCATTTTTATTTTAATTCTCCTAGTTTACTTTTTTCTTTCTCTTAAGCTTTCTGATTTTGGTCAATTTGGGAGTAGGGTGGCACATCCTTCTAATTTTCTAGCCCTTGTCTTGCAGATCGAGGTGATTTGTCAGCTGTAGGTCTCCTCTCTATCTTTGTGTAAGTTCTAGAAGTTTGTGTATTTCATTTTTTTTCTTATCCCTATCCATGCCCCCTGTCAATTTAGGGTTTCAACCACACTTCCCATCTAGGGTTTCATGTTTGCTTCCATTGTGTTTTGTTTATTGAAAAAAAAGAGAAAAGAATAAAACAAAATGAAGAAATGGAGGATAAAAATAAAGGATGAACAGAAGATCTAGATTGGATACAAGATGTGATCTTTTCAGAGACATACTGGTATTGTTTCTCTATCTGGATATAATTAACTTTGGTGCTTTATGGACTTGCTCTAGAATAATGCTAAAACCCATAACTCACACTCTATACTTCCATAAACTTGTGTCGTGGAACATGTTCCAACTTCATGTTGGATCCCTAGAATTGATTTTTTATGTCACTAAAGGTACCATCACAACATTAAAATGGACGTACAAAGGCCTTGAAAGCATCCCACTCTCCTAGCACCATGACTTATTACTATTGTTGTAGTAATGAGGTTAATTGGAAGCAATACCATTACAAGCTAAACCTGGGTTACCCCTCAATGAGTGCCATCTACGCATAGTGAATATAAGGACCCACCTCTAGTAAGTAGGAATTTCTGAGTGAGGATGTAATGTCGATTTAAACTCATGTGATAAAAGAGGAGGGTCATTTACTTCCTTTACATATATCCTATTTTGGATTGACAAGAATGTTTGAAATTGTTGCTAACCCTTTTCATGTGTGAATTCAAAAAATAATTTTAAGTATTAAAAATCTCAAATCAAATAATCTTTTTTAAAGGTTTAAAAATCTCAAGAAGAATAATATTTTTAAATATTAACAATCTCAAACTGAACAAATTTTTTAAAGATTTGCGATCTCAAACCAAATTTTTTTTTAAAAGATTAAAAATCTCAAACCAAACAATATTTATAAAAATTAACAATCTCAAGTCAGAAAATCTTTTAAAGATTAACAATCTCAAATCAAAAAATCTTTAAAAAGATTAACAAACTTTTCAAACATTACAATCTTTTCAAAGAATACAATGTTTTCAAAAACCAACAATCTTTCTAAAAGATTAATAACCAAATAACCTTGTCAAAAGGTTTTTCAAAGTCATGGGACATTTCGAAGAATGATAATCTTTCAAAAATTGAATCTAAGATGCTAAACAATCTCAGAAAAGAATAAACACCTTTTTTTTCTTCAAAAAGGATCCTAATCTATGACCCAAAACTAGACCACAACCCATAATCAACCCTATAATCAGTATAGAGAGGATGAGATCAGGTTCTCTCTTTACCAACCACATGTTGCTTCGGAAGGACAACAAATCCCAAGAAAAGCCCCTCAAACTAGGAGGAAATAAGGTTTCCTGATGCTACCAAGGGTTTCAGTTTAGAAACCATGTTGGACGGCGAGGCCCTAGGGAAGAAAAGGGATTGATTGAGCACAACCACTGGCCTAGTAAGGGTTACACTAATGTTGATCGAACACTTGAATCCACATATTCCATCCTCCTTCAAATGATTCTTTGGAGCACTTCCTGAATCAGTATTGTGGCAACCATATTTGCTTTTTCTGACTTCCATGGCATTGACAACTACATCTCCCATAAAAAGTGAGTAAACTCCTCAATCTCGCCAAAGATCAGGGTAGGTATCATCACCTAAACACAAAAATGAGATTATTTTAGGTGTCTTTTAGTATGTTGAGAATGCAAAAAGAAAACATCCTTTCTATAAAACTTCTTGGGGAAAAAGGCATGCATGTTGCATTACTAGACGAATATAATGCATGTGGTGGGACTTGTCCCCAAACACAAAATCTTCTCATATAAAGTTACACCCTACTTTTTGAATCCCACTAATGAGAATTTTAGGGCATGAATGGAAGGTGAAAACTCCATACTTCACCTAGTCTCACAACGATCTACCCAGATGGCTAGGAATAGCAGTGCAGACTGCCAATCCGATGGCAACAACAAGGAAGATGACACCCACAACAAGCAAGATAAACTTATTGGAAGTGAAAAGCACAAAGAGGCCATCGTGATACTAGAGTACCTATCTCTCAGGACAGTTCTCAGCAATACACGTTGGAGTGTCCCACTAATGTACCTTTTACATCCCCACCAAGCTCAAGATACATATGGGAGTGGTAGTATCCATGATTCTTTGCATATGGAGATACATACACCAATACGTTAATGTTACTTTTCCCTTACGATGTGTGGAGTTTCCACCCATCTCAACCAAAACCATTCCATCCATGGCACTACTAGGGTCCACCATTCTTTAACACTACATAAATCCTAGTAACTTAAAGGAAATGGCATTCGTCATGAGTTCTAAGGGAGAAACCAAAGGGAAAAAGAAACAGGGGGAACCTCAGCCACAAAAGAAGATCCTAAAGAGGACAAAATGTCTAGAATTGTAGTGATGTTTCAAGAAAAACACATATATTGTCGAGGACACATCCCCATCCTACACTCTCTATTTCCACCACTCCAATTATGGTACAACCCACATACAAGAGGAGGGTAGGGAATCCCACCACCCCTATATATGGCACCACCAACAAAAATCAGATCGCCAATGATACTAGTGGTAGCCACATTCCAAGAAGATGTTGCTCCAGATCCTATTTCTGTAGACCTCCTACTTCTTGAGATCATATAAAAGATAAAATAATTAGAAGGGGGGAAGATAGTAGGAAATTGTTCATCGAAATTTTTCACTTCCCATACAACAAAGCTTCCTGAAAAATTGAACATGCCTAAGCTCCAAGAGTACTCTAGAAAAGGGGACCCCATGGCTCACACCATGGCATACTTCTTTGACATGGTAGAGGTTCATGATGATGACAAATTGTTAATCCGTTGCTTTCCATTGACTCTAATAGGTTCTGCATTGACATGGTACAACAAACATGATATGAAAACCATCACCACCTAGGACAAAATGGCCCAAAGGTTCATGGAATCTAGACCATGTCCCGACCAAGGAGGATATGAAGGCACTACAAAAGCTTCTTTGAGTACATAGGATGATAAAGGGAGTAGGCTATCTAGCTAGAGTTTCATCCAATAGATAAAAAGGCACTAGACATGGCAATCATAGTTGTCACACTAGCTTTCATGATACTTTTATCTTTATAGAGGTATAATTCTTCCTAGAACTCATATATACAAGAGTAAAGATTTAATTTTCCATCAAAAAGGGGATCTATCGAAACATAGGCCTCACTTTCCAGTCACTATCCACCTCTACAACACCAAATGAAGAGCCTAAGTGGACCAAGGCAAAATCTATAGATGCAATGGCAGGGGTACTACTTCTCCCCATGTGAAATTGTAGGCGACAACATCCAACCGTCTAGATTTTTCTGGTTCAAACATCAACTACTCAGACAAACCATGCCTTGGCACACCAACAATAGTAGATCCACATGGTGGCACCCAACTATCAGCCTTATTACATGCCCCTTTTGTTGTTTTCAAACAACTACTATGGGTACTCACCATAACCTTTTCAACTGCCTATGCAACAATCAATAACAAACACTCCTCCAAAATCAAGTAACCCAACACCTCAAGTAGATCCAATAACTATATGGAAAAGAGTTGTGCATATAATCTATCCAAGAATTGCATAAGATGTAATTGGAAAATGTTGCCTACCTTATGATTGATTATGTACACTAGCATTGGCCGGGTAATAATTGATTATTTTGGATCTTATCTCATTAGAAGTTTGTTCACTGTAACCTTCCAAATTGATAACTGAGGGTTGTCAATTTGATCAAAATAATGCGAGTGATAGCTAATTAAAGACCTAATTAAAGCGGAGATGGAGGCCGAGTGGTGAGTTCCAGATCGTGGCAGAGGAACCTGAGGGATTCGTCATCAAGCTCCCGACTGATATAGTGAGAGAGAGAGAATTTTGAATGAAGCTCCCTAGATTCTTGATGGCACCCTCGTCATCATGCATCCCTGGGAACCCGTACTACTACAGAAATGGCTTATAATGTCACTTTTAAAGGCTTCAGTTGTATAAATACACTGACACCTAAAACCTAAAGCGTCGGTTTAATACAAAAATGACATCTATCTGTGAAGGGCAACCAGACACGGGTACCGCTTTTATTCAGTGTCAGTTCCCTATTAATAAATTGACGCCTAAAATTAACCACCAAATCCAAAATTTAAAGTGAAAAAAATTACCTCCAAAATTTAACATATGGCGTCGGTTATTAACTATTAAACCGATGATGAAAGGTTATTCGCGAGACAGAAATTGGGCACATTTTGGTCGTCGGTTTTACTACAACAACTGACACTTATGGATTTTCCCGTGTTGTTCCCGTGAAATTTTTCATGCCCTTTGAGCGTTGGTTTTCAAAAGAAACCAACGACTATGGTCATTAATCGAGAACAATTTTTTTAATCGTCATATGTAGATAGACGTCAGTTTTTTTGTAGTAAAAACCAACGAATAGCATGGAGAATAGGTGTTGGTGTGTTTGTAGAACTGACACCTTTAGTTTTATGTGTCGGTTTTACTTAAGAAATGACACCTATTGTTAACTTAATAGCACCTGTGTGAGCCCGACTCTTCCCCTTTCTCTGTTTCATTCAATCTTGCACAGGGTTTGGTCTGGAGAATTTCACCTCTGGTTGCCACCTCCGTCATCGTTCCTTGCTCCTCTGATGACCGCCTCTTCCGCCGTTCATTGCTCTGGGCCCCCAACCGTCGTCGTTCCGCCGCCGCCATTCCTTGCCCTCTGCCCCCAGTTCGCTGCTCCGGCGGCCTGCTCTCCTACTCCAAATCCGATGCCACTCTCCTGCTCCAGCTCCAACCGCCTGCTTTCCTGCTCTGGCGGCCTTCTCTCCTGCCCCAGCTCGCTACTCCACCACTCTCCTACTCGACAGGTAGCCCTCTTCTTCTTCCTCCATGCCCCTCTTCTTCTTCCTTCTCCCTCATTACCAACATCCAGCACGACCGTGGCTGTGTTGGCCGACCACGACCGTGCTAGGAAGCACGGCCATGGTCGGCCAACACAACCACAGTCATGCTTGTTGTTGGTAAGGAGGGAGAAGGAAGAAAAGAGGGTATTTTGTTCATTTATTTTTTTATCTATTGCTTTATATTTGTTTATATACTGATTATATTTATTTATATAATGCTTTGAGTTTATATATTTAGATGTTGCTATTGTAAATGAACCTAGGATATGAACAAATCTTTTGCTTGCATATATTTGTGCTTCTAATCCTAATGCTTGACCTAATTTAGTAAATTTTGATGCATGTTGAAATAAGATTTAAACTTGTCCATTCTAGCATCCTAATTTGATTTGATTAAACCCTAACATTGATGAAACCCTAACATCAATTGTGTTGAAACCCTAACATGTACATATCTATCATTGTGTTTGTTGGCCTAGAAACCCATCCAAGATTTACTAATTAGGAGTAAATCTTGGATAGTCCCCGGTTTGGGACTATTCTTGAACACCTAATCTCACTTAGGATGTAAGTGTATAATGTGTATTGGATTTTCGAGAAAATTTCGATAGCATTTCCCCGTTTGTTCTCTATGTACATATGTACTTCGAGAATAGCGGGGAAATGCTACCGAAATTTTCTTGAAAACCCAATACACATTATACACTTACTAGTAAGATTAGGTGTTCAAGAATGGGATAGGTGGTAAACATTTATTATATATAAGAATGACATCACATGTATTTGTTGGCCTAGAAACCCATCCAAGATTTACTAATTAGGAGTAAATCTTGGATAGTCCCCGATTTGGGACTGTTCTTGAACACCTAATCTCACTTAGGATGTAAGTGTATAATGTGTATTGGATTTTCGAGAAAATTTCGATAGCATTTCCCCGTTTGTTCTCTATGTACATATGTACTTAGAGAATAGCGGGAAAATGCTGTCGAAATTTTCTTGAAAACCCAATACACATTATACACTTACTAGTGAGATTAGGTGTTCAAGGATGGGATAGGTTGTACACATTTATTATATATAAGAATGACATCACATGTATTTGTTAACCCTAGACCCTAATCTTGTTGTAATATATACTTTTTTTCTCTTTGATCATAGAATGGATAGATCATGGATGTCCATTCGTAATCGCTGCACCCCAGAGTTTATTTCTGGTCTTGACCAGTTTATTAGATTTGCCGAGGAACATAGGAAACAACCTGGAGATAGGTTCTACTATCCATGTAGGCATTGCGGTAACAATTTGAAAGTCAGCATTGGTGACGAAATCAAAAGTCATGTCATGTGCAACGGGATTATACAAGGCTATACAGAATGGCACTGGCATGGAGAGATTTCAAACCCAAATCAGTGGATGTTGATAGCAGTTCTTGTGTGGAAGAAGAAATTGCCTCCGATGACGTAGATGTGAATGAACCAGTTCCAGTAGACATCGTTGATGCGATGCTGGATAGTTGTGGGGTAAAGCACACCGATCCACCTCCCATTTTTAGAAACATTGTGCATGATGCTGAGATATCGTTATACACATGTTGTACTAAGTTTACGAAGCTTAGGGCTGTGTTGAGATTGTATAAGGTGAAAGCTAACAATAGATGGAGCGACAAAAGCTTCACGTCATTGTTGTCTTTGTTGAAAGAAATGCTTCCTGAAGGAAATGAGCTGCCAATCTCAACATACCTGGTAAAGAAATTGTTGTGCCCAATGGGAATGGATGCCAAGAAGATACATGCATGCCCAAATGATTGTGTATTATTTCAAAAGGACTATGTGGATTTGAAAGATTGTCCAAAATGTGGTGCGTCATGGTATAAATTGACGACTTCGGGTGAGTCCAAAACGGGTTCTCCTGCCACAGTGATGTGTTATCTACCTATAATATCATGGTTTCAATGCTTGTTTGCCAATCCGATAGATGCGAAGAATTTGAGATGGCATGCAGATGTTAAGAAAAATAATGATGGGATCCTTCGACATGCGTCTGATTCCCCACAGTGGAAGAAGATTGATCTATTGTACCCTAAATTTGGTGAAGAAGTCAGGAATCTAAGACTTGGGCTTTGTACATATGGGATGAATCTGTATGGGACATTGAGAAACCAACATCGCACTTGGACAGTCATGCTTGTTATATACAATCTTCCTCCCTGGCGGTGTATGAAAAATAAGTACGTAATGTTGTCGTTGTTGATATCGGGCCCTAAACAACCTGGAAATGATATCGATGTTTATCTTGAACCTGTGATTGATGACTTAAAGAAACTCTGGGGTGAATGTGTGATGACCTATGATGTTTCATGAAGAGAGACATTTCATTTGCATGCTATGTTGTTTTGCACTATTAATGACTTTCCAGCATATGGGAATTTGTCTGGATATAGTGTCAAAGGAGCTAAAGTGTGTCCTATATGTGAAGAGAACACTGATTCAACAAGACTAAAACATGGTAGTAAGACTTTATATCTCCACCATCAAAGGTTTCTTACAAAATTCCATCTGTATCGTAGGAAGCGCAAAGCATTCAATGGATGATTGAGGAACAGAGTGCACCTAAACCTATACCAGGGGAGATTGTTTATGAAAGAGTAAAATACTTTGTTAATGAATTTGGTAAGAGATCACAATGTACTATGGCCACATGGAGTGACAAATCTTTATTCAATAAGAAGTCAATATTTTGGGATCTTCCTTATTGGAGTTCTTTGATAGTCAGGCATTGTATTGATGCCATGCACATTGAGAAAAATGTCTGTGATAGTGTCATTGGTACTTTGTTGAATATACCAGGTAAGATTAAAGATGGGATAAAATCCAGACTAGACCTATGTGAAATGGGAATAAGGTCAGAATTAGCAGAATTTTATGAAATGGGAAATCGGAGAACATACTTAGCTCCCGCTTGTTACACATTGTCTAGAATGGAGAAGAAAGCTTTTTTGTGAATGTTTGGTAAATGTTAAGATGCCACAGGGTTACTCATCCAACATCCGTAGATTGGTATCAATGAAAGATCTGAAATTGATAGGTCTTAAATCTCATGATTGTCACACTCTAATGCAACAAATATTGCCTATGGCAATTTGATCTATATTGCCAAAGCATGTAAGGTTTGCAATCACCAGACTTTGTCTCTTTTTCAAAAGTCTGTGCAGCAAAGTTATTGACCCTGATACTCTCGATAATTTGCAAAGAGAAGTGGTTGTTACCCTATGTCATCTTGAGATGTATTTTCCTCCGTCGTTCTTTGATATCATGGTACATCTTGTTGTCCACTTGACTAGGGAAGTGAAAATGTTGGGACCAGTTTTCTTGCGCTAGATGTATCCCTTTGAACGATACATGAGTGTTTTTAAAAGTGATGTTCAAAACTGTTATCGGCTGAAGGGAGTATTATTGAGGGTTATGTGGTGAGAGAGGTTATGGATTTTTGCAATGACTTTCTCAGTGGTAATGACACTCCTGGTAATGACAAGAATATTGAGGAGCAATTTGGCAAAGGAATTTTGGGATCATGGGTGAAAGTAATCAGGCGTGACCAGTTGGAACAAGGTCACTTGTATATTTTACACAACATGGACGAAGTGAGTGTTTATATAGAGGAACATACCAATTTCATCAAGAGACAATATCCTCGAGCCAATACATTGTGGCTTGCTAGAGAGCATAACAAGACATTTTTTAAGTGGTTTGAAGGTAAAGTCTTACATCAACTATCTCAAACACCAGATGATATTACTAAAACTATCAAAATGCCTCGCCTTTAAACCGAAATTGAATGTTATGTCTTATGAAGGGTATGACATTAATGGATTCACATATTACACAAAGCGCCAAGATGATAAGAGTGTCATCCAAAACAATGGGGTCACCCTTCAAGCGTCGACTATGGTTTTTGCAAGTACAAAGGATAAGAGTCCACGTGAAGTGAAAATGTCATATTACGGTGTCATTGAAGACATATGGGAGTTTGACTACATAGATTTTAGAATTCTACTCTTCAAATGTAATTGGCTTGATAACACCAAAGGAGTTATAGTGGATGAATTGGGTTTCACTTTAGTGAACTTTGAAAAGATTGGTGAAAATGATGAATCATTCATATTGGCATCACAAGCGAAACAAGTATTTTATACCGATGATCCTGCAAATGATAAATGGTCGGTTGTTCTTCATGGTAAAAGACAGTTCATTGAAGATCCCATAGATGAAGAAGAGTACTATGATAAGTATGATGACTCCAATCCATTTCAGTTGGGTTGCCAACACCAAAAAATATTGAAGATAATGATTACTTGTATGTGCGTGGAGATCACAATGAAGGATTGTTAATTGATAAAAAATCACAATATTAGAGGCATGTTTATATTTTTTATATGTTTTATTTTTCTGAATGTGAACTTTACAATGTGAATTACTTATACAATGTGAATTACTTTACAATGGAATGTGAGCTTTACAATGTGAATTACTTTACAATGTGAACTTTACAATGTGAATTACTTTACAATGTGAGCTTTACAATGTGAATGTGAACTTTTAGATGGATGAGCATTCTCCTGATGACCGTGTTGATGATTACTGTGAGGGTGAGGACATCAATGTGCCGCTTCACAATGTAAGTTTTAAAAATGTATCATATATTTATATCTATATGTCCATTTATAGTTATATCATGTAAGTGTGTTTATTTTGTTAAATTTTAGGTTGATGATGCACATGTACCCTCTGAAACACTTGAGGCACTTGATGAGCAGCACCAAAAAGTTGACAAGAGAAGGGGCATCACTATGATGAAGAAGTTAATAGAACAAAGGGGCAATGGACCCAAACTTGTTGTGGATTTTGATAATGCAAGAAATGCAATTGGAGTGAATCACAATTCATTTGTTTCATATCTTGGGTATGTTACTCATATCCATTGTGGTTGTAAGATAGATTCTTGGCATAAAGTTTCTAAGGGGAAGAAAGACGTAATATGGAAGGATTTATGCGTTAGTTATTATTAATTTGCAATTCTATTTTGTAGATTACTAATTTTTTGTATACTAGTTAATATCAATTCTATTTTGCAGAGTATATTTGAATTGGATGAAAAGTTGCATCGTAAATGCATGATGCAACGTTGTGGGAGAGTCCTAAGGAACTATAGGACAAATCTCACCCAAGAATACATAAAAGAAGGTGACAAGAGGAAGAAGACAACCACTGAATAGTGGAACTTCCTAGACCAAGAAGAATGGGACGTGTTTGTTGCTTCAAGACAAACTGATGAATTCAAGGTATTAGGCGTCACTCCCAATTTAATTATTATATGATGTATTCACCTATTCAAGATTAAAATTTAGTGTTACTAACCAAATCATTAATGTCCATACTAACTAGGCCCTCAGTGAGGCGCAAAAAGCAAGGCGTGCACTGAATGTGCATGACCGCACAATGGGTCCAAAGGGGTATGCAGGCATTCGCCAAAGACTACAGGCTGAGTCTATTGCTCAGTCTGCTGCTACTCAGGAGTCCTCTACTATAGGTACCACACCTCTACCTCACCATGATGTCTGGATAGCTGGGAGGCAAAATAAGAAGGAAGAAATAAGGAAGCCCACAACTGCTGAGGCGGCTGCAAAAATTGTAAAATACAACTCTTAGAGCAATCGTTCGAATATTGATTATTTGTGGTGTTTACTTAATTACAAATTTTTGTTTTGGCGATTAGCGGGAGCTGCACGAGCTGAGGAAACAAGGCAAGTTCATCCCTGAGGGAACAAGGGATGAATTGACAATTGCTCTGGGTAACCCAGAGCATCCTGGACGTGTTAGGGTTGCAGGCGTTGGTGTGGGCATCAAAGCATTCTTTGGGCCATCCCAATGCAAACATGTCCCAAAAGCGGGACTTTCATAAGAAGAGTTAACCTATTCTTTCTTTATAATGTTACTGTAAAAGAGAATTTGATAATCATAAGCTAACATTTCTTTTATCCATGTATAGGTAGATAAGATAGTTGATAGGAAACTCGAAGAAGCAATGAGCAAGTGGCAGGCATCTCTGACTGCCACTCAGTAGAAATGTCACGCCCCGATCTCACACTAACCACAACCCACGAGATTAGGGCACGACAGATGGGATTTACACACAAGCCAACCACTCATCATATATAAAACATTTAAAGTCATTAAAAGGATAACCAGATTTATGTTGTAACTAAAACTAAACAAACTACAGAAGCATTCCTATTAAACTGACAAGAGATATAACAAAGTTTACAACATGTAACATTGTTTAACAGAAAGTAAACATAACAGGTAATTTACATCTTTATACACATTCGCCATACATACTCTCTCTCACCCACACCATGTCCCAAGGATCGAGGGGAAAGGACTAAGAGACCTCTAACTAGACTAACTACAAACCTTCCATAGACTAGGCGTTAGGATGAAACGATCCTTCCGATTCCTGTTGCTGATGCTGACCTGAAAATGTTTGAGTAGAGGGATGAGCCTACTCGCTCAGTGAATAGCATTTCACTTAGCTATCACTAAACAACTCATCAGATATATAAATTTGAAATAAAGCATAAGTACAGTACTAAACCGGGCATTTCTAATGACATAGCAGATTAACAGATAACAATCTCATTTCAATGCAACATCAGATATTTTAACAATTAAACAGTTATAGGGAAAAGGCACAGAAGTTCAAATCCATTAACATATAAAACTTTCCGTGATCCTATATGATTACATATTTATCATTTTTATGCCCTAAACATATGCAGTGTACTCTGCATATAAAGATATGTAGCGAACTACGATCCCACCGTACAAGACTTAGCGACACACCCGGGAAATGCTAAGTCTGACTGCCAGCCCTGGTCTGGTGCAAGACTCTCAGGCTCATAAGGCCTCAGGCTCACAAGGCCTCACTACACTCTCATAAGAGTGAACTCTAGACTCCTCCTCAAACCTGAGCACACAGGCGGAGAGTCTTACCGGGTTACCACCGTGACACAAGCACGGATTAATGTTGAATAACCACTATTTACTCCAGTGCCACCGTGACACACACACGGATTATTGTTGAACACTGCCTCTCTCTATCCTCGTGCCTGTGACTCCGCACAGTTATTGTTGCAACACGAGTTTCACCCCCCTGGTGCAGACCTCTCAAAGGGGTGCTACGGTGTTAGGGCACCTAAGTCTATTAACTGATTAACATATAACTAATTAAACAGGAAAAACACATTTCATACTTATTTCACATTCACAACATCTCTTAAAAACTCATATATATATATCTGTCATCTTTTAACATGACTCAATGCCACTTATTCAAATTCATTGCTAAACAACCATCTTTATTCAGCATATGCATTGCAACTGTAAAACAGGAAATTCCATCTTTTTCATCAATCATATTACGTATATCAAGTTCCATTAAATCTATAATAAACTATTGTATGTGCTAAACTGTTTAGAAGTTATACCAACTGATACTAAAGCAATTAAGCACTTAAATTGAGTTAAATAATGATTTCTGAATGAACTGCCACTCACAACTCTGAAACTCGGCCGATTGGTCAGAAACTCGGCTGATTGCTTCACAACTCGGCCGATCCACTTGAAACTCGACCGATCAACTTGCTGTTTGATTTCCGGTAAAAGAAACTCGGCCGAATCACATACAACTCGGCCGATCAGTTTGCTGTTCCATTGCCTATTAAGGAAACTCGGCCGAATCAAATACAACTCGGCCGAATCGCGTACAGACTGAAAACTAAAATGAACCTACTGGTGTCGATTTCACTCGAATCGACGGGCAAAACTACTGATTTGCGCTGCAAATCGCCCGCAACTGGTGCACACCACCAAGAACTGGTTGGAGGGAGAAAGAAGGACGAGCTAGGGCTGCTCTTCGCGCCCTATTCTCCTGGCCACCTCTGAGCTAACGCAGCTCCTGCTGCTACGTAGCTCCTGCTACTAGCTGGATCAATCCAGCGGAGAAGATGGAAGGAGGGGAGAAGAAGGAGGGTCGCAGCTGCTGGCCGGAGCAAAACCAGGGCTCCAATCGCCCTTCCCCTCTCCGCTCTCTCTCTCACGCGAAGGAGGAAGGGAAAGAAAGATTGAGTATGTCGCTCGTTTCAGCCGCTTAGGCGGTTTACGGAAGAAATGAACGAAGAAGAGAAGGGATAAGGGAAAGAAAAGGCAAGGGGCCAAAATGCAATTTCGCCCATAGGTTTCAGAAATTACAAACTGGTCCCTCAAAGCTAAAAAACATACAACTTTTGACTCGAACGGCGGATTCGAACGATTTCTCTGGCAACGCCTCAAGCGTAAGATCCTACACGTTATAAGGGCTAGGATTTACACTACGCACATCTCATATCCGTTTTAAACGTTATTAACAAAAAAACCAGCTTACAACTTAGCAAAGCAGCTAAAACACATGTTTAGCAGCATACTTACAGGGTAAGCTCAACACGGGTCATAACAATCTCCCTCCCTTATAAGAATTTCGTCCCGAAATTCCTAAAAGAGAAAAGGAAACTTGCTACACATCTCAGACTCAAGCTCCCACGTAGCTTCTTCAAGGTTATGATTCCTCCACAGAACCTTCACTAAGGGTATCTCACGGTTCTTAAGCTTCTTGATACGGTGATCAATTATCTGCATTAGTCCTTCCACATAGGACACATCTGTCTTAAGCTGCACCGGTTCTGGATCTAAAATCTTTTCTGTACCGGGATGACACTTCTTCAGCATGGACACATGAAACACATCATAAAGATTTGCCAACTCAGACGGCAAATCCAACCTGTAAGCTACAGGTCCAATCCTTTCAACAATAGGATATGGGCCCATATATCTAGGGGTCAACTTACCCCTCTTGCCAAACCTTAGCACTCCCTTCCACAGTGAAACCTTCAGATAAACCTCGTCACCAACCTCAAACTCAAGAGGTCGACGTCGTCTCTCTGCATAACTTTTCTGCCTGTCCTGAGCAGCTTTCAACTGTTCCCTAATTACAGATATCTTCTCTGTAGTTATATCAACTATCTCAGGTCCAAGAATTTCTTTCTCACCAATCTCGTACCAACAAACTGGCAATCTACACTTCCTACCATATAGAGCTTCATATGGGGCCATTCCAAGACTAGAATGGTAGCTGTTATTATATGCAAACTCCATCAAGCTTAAGTGTTCTTCCCAGTTACCTCTGAACTACAGAACGCATGCTCTCAGCATGTCTTCAAGAGTCTGAATGGTTCTCTCAGACTGACCATCTGTCTGTGGGTGAAACGTTGTACTAAACCTCAGCTTTGTGCCCAACGCACGATGTAACTGATTCTAGAATCTGGATGTAAACTTTGGATCTCTGTCAGAAATAATGGAAACTGGAATTCCATGCAATCTGATTACCTCATCCACATAAATCTTGGCCAACTTTGGAACATTAAAGGTTGACTTGACAGGAAGAAAGTGAGCAGACTTAGTTAGTCTATCCACAATCACCCAAATCGAGTCTGAACCCCTAGGCGTCCTGGGTAACCCTACCACAAAATCCATCATGATGTGTTCCCATTTCCATTCTGGTATAGGAAGCGACTGCAAGGTACCAACAGGTTTCTGATGCTCAGCTTTAACCTGCTGACACACTCCGCATCTAGCCATGTACTCAGCCACATCTTTCTTCATACCAGACCACCAGTACAACTCCTTGAGGTTCCTGTACATCTTTGTGTTACCTGGATGCATAGCATACATAGAAGCATGCGCTTCTTCAAGAATTTGCTCTTTCAGCTCACTGTTCCCAGTTACACACAACCTATCATGAAGATACAACACACCATCGTCAGAAAACCTGAATTTTGTTCTCTTACCTTCTGACATATCCTGCATAACTTGCCATAAATCGTCATCACTCTGCTGCAATTCCTTGATCTGATTATAGAAAGTAGGTTTGACCTGCATCTGAGCAATCAACCCACTATGTCCAGTCACATCCAAGTCTAAGTTCAACTTTCGCATATCTACAAGCAAGTCTCTCTTGAAACATGCCATAGAAAATGCATCTGTTGTTTAACTTGACTTTCTACTCAAGGCATCTGCCACAACATTCGCTTTACCAGGATGGTAATCGATTGTCACATCATAGTCTTTGATCAGCTCAAGCCATATGCGCTGTCTCAAATTCAAATCCTTCTGAGTGAAGATATACTTCAGGCTCTTATGATCCGTAAACATCTGACATGTCTCACCATACAGATAGTGACGCCATGTCTTAAGAGCATGAACTATAGCAGCCAATTCCAGATCATGAGTAGGGTAATTCTCTTCATTCTTCTTAAGCTGTCTAGATGCGTAAGCCACAACTTTGCCTTCTTGCATCAGTACACAGCCCAAGCCTCTCCTGGAAGCATCGCAGAACACTGTATAACCCTTTTCTGCTTCTGGCAAAACCAACACTGGTGCTGAAGTCAACTTCCTCTTCAAGATCTGAAAACTTTTCTCACAGTTATCAGACCAAACAAACGGTGCATCCTTCCTCATCAAGCGTGTCAAGGGTGATGCTAGCACACTGAAGTTGTGTATAAACCTTCTGTAATAGCCTGCTAATCCCAAGAAACTTCTAATCTCAGTAGGAGTCTTAGGCCGTTCCCACTGAAGCACAGAATCAACTTTCTTAGGATCAACACTAACTCCATCTCTCGAGATTATATGTCCAAGAAATGCTACCTCAGCCAACCAGAACTCACACTTGCTAAACTTAGCATACAACTGATATTGCCTCAGCAACTGCAACGCTAATCTCAGGTGTTGCTCATGTTGTACATCATCTCTGGAGTAGATCAGAATATCATCTATAAAGACTACAATAAACTGATCTAGGAACGGTTTGAAAATCCGATTCATCATATCCATAAAGGCTGCTGGCGCATTGGTCAGCCCAAACGACATGACCAAAAACTCATAATGTCCATACCTGGTTCTGAAAGCTGTCTTGGGAATATCAGATCTGAGCTGATGATATCCAGATCTCAAATCTATTTTAGAGAAGATCGTCGCTCCACGCAACTGATCAAACAGATCGTCTATCCTCGACAATGGATACTTGTTCTTAATAGTGATCTTGTTCAATTGCCTGTAATCTATACAGAGACGCATGGTACCATCCTTTTTCTTAACAAACAGGACTGGAGCACCCCACGGTGAAGAACTGGGTTTAATGAAACCCTTATCCAGCAACTCCTGCAACTGCACCTTGAGTTCCTTCAACTCTTCAGGTGCCATTCTATAGGCTGGCAGTGCTACTGGATGACTACCTGGATATACCTGAATCTCAAAATCAATGTCTCTGACAGGAGGTAAGCCTGGTAACTCTTCTGGAAAAACATCAGAAAACTCACGAACCACAGGCACATCATAAACACTGGCGGTGCTCTTTTCTGCTCTGGTGTCAACCACATGAGCAAGGAACGCTTCACATCCTTTCTGTAACATCTTATCAGCTACAGCAGCTGATACTATGCACGTAGGCAGAACTTTCCTGTCTCCAGTGAAGACACAAGAAAATTCACCTTGTTGAAAGGTAGCTTCCTTCTTCCAACAATCGAGTTGCACTCGATATGTCTCAAGACAATCCATACCCAGGATGACTTGAAAAGTATTGACATCCAGGGGTATGAGATTAGCAGCAAAGGTATAACCTCTAAAAGATAACAAGCATCCGGGACAGAACTCAGTCAAAACTGTTGGTCCACCTAGTGGAACCCTCAACACTAACTCATCTACCAACTCTTGAGTTAACAGATTAAGTTTACCAACTAAATAACGTCGTATGAAAGAGTGAGTAGCACCCGAATCTATCAAAACTAAAACGGGTATACTATTAAACAAAAGCATCTCTCCTGTAACAACTTGTGAAAAGATTATACCTTCCTGAGGTGTCAAAGAGAAGAAACCTACTGAAGCTCTCCCTCTGCCATGTTGTCCTCTCTTACCACTCCTGCCACTAGTCACTCCACCACCTCTAGAACCAGAAGCCACAGAAGAACTCGGAACATCAGGGTGTTGAGGCTGGAAAGCTTGTGATGCTGCTTGTTGAAGTTGAGGACATTCCCTTTTGAGGTGTCCTATTTGTCCACAGACATAACAACTTGGACCCCAACACTGTCCAGTATGTGGTCTTCCACATTTGTTACATGGTGGTATCTCTTGTCTCTGGGGACCTGTCACTGACATTGACGATCTAGAAGACTGTCCACTAGCGGCACTGCCCCATCTTCCTGGGTTGTATCCCCCTCTGCCTCTAGATGTAGTGACATCCTCAGATCTCTGTCTGCTGAAATAGCTAAAGCCACGCCCAAGTTTAGAAAAGAAACCTCTACCTCCACCTCTATATCCACTATTGGACTGTCCTCTACTGAAATCTGCAGATCTCTTCTTAGACTCAGGCACCTTGTCAGCATTCATAGATTCTTCAACCTGTCTCACAGCCTCAACAAACTCGCCAAAGTTCTCTCTGTTCCTTCTACTAGTAGCAGAAACTGTATGCCGAATCTCTGGCCTCAGCCCTTCTTGAAACCTTCTGCATCTTTCTATGTTGCCGGGAACAAGTTGCGGGTAGAAGTTCACTAACTGGGTGAAAAGCGCTTCATACTCAGTAACTGACATGTTCCCCTACTTAATGTTCTGTAACTTCCTGATTTTCTCATTAATAAAAGTGGGTGGATAGAATTTAAGATGAAACTCTTCAGAGAAGTCCTGCCAAGAAAGCTCTATACCTCTCCTCTTTTCCTCCACACCACGCCACCATAACTCTGCATCGCCTGTCAAAAGATAGACTGCATGATTAATCTTTTTCTCTTCTGAAAGCTCCATCAGGTGAAAGACCTTCTCTATCTATCTAAACCATTCATCAGCCTCTGTTGGATCTGTAGTACCACTGAATTATGTACCACCAAGCTTCTTTACAAGCTCATACGATCTCATCAGATCCTTACTACTGGTAGAAGAAGAATCTCACCTATCAGCCTTGTACCTCTCTCTGGTCTCCAGAAACATCCTGTACATCCGGGATGCTTCATCAACATGATCACCTCCACCTGGACCCATGTCCAGTGGATTAGGGCCAACACGGCTCTCGGCCTGATCATCACGATCAAAGCCTCTTCCTGCCATCTGCAATGATATAACAGAATATTTCCTATTAGAAAACTACAGATAGAAGAAAGACACCTAAACCTTAATCCTATTGGTCTCTTATCGTCCCCTGACTTGGACTCTGAGTAACTATGTACTCAACCTAGGCTCTGATACCAAAAATTGTCACGCCCCGATCTCACACTAACCACAACCCACGAGATTAGGGCGCGACAGATGGGATTTACACACAAGCCAACCACTCATTATATATAAAACATTTAAAGTCATTAAAAGTATAACCATATTTATGCTGTAACTAAAACTAAACAAACTACAGAAGCATTCCTATTAAACTGACGAGATATAACAGAGTTTACAACATGTAACATTGTTTAACAGAAAGTAAACATAACAGGTAATTTACATCTTTATACACATTCGCCATACATACTCTCTCTCACCCACACCATGTCCCAAGGATCGAGGGGAAAGGACTAAGAGACCTCTAACTAGACTAACTACAAACCTTCTATAGACTAGGCGTTAGGATGAAACGATCCTTCCGATTCCTGTTGCTGATGCTGACCTAAAAATGTTTGAGTAGAGGGATGAGCCTACTCGCTCAGTGAATAGCATTTCACTTAGCTATCACTAAACAACTCATCAGATATATAAATTTGAAATAAAGCATAAGTACAGTACTAAATAGGGCATTTCTAATGACATAGAAGATTAACAGATAACAATCTCATTTCAATGCAACATCAGATATTTTAACAATTAAACAATTATAGGGAAAAGGCATAGAAGTTCAAATCCATTAACATGTAAAACTTTCCGTGATCCTATATGATTACATATTTATCATTTTTATGCCCTAAACATATGCAGTGTACTCTGCATATAAAGATTTGTAGCGAACTACGATCCCACCGTACAAGACTTAGCGACACACCCGGGAAATGCTAAGTCTGACTGCCAGCCCTGGTCTGCTACAGGACTCTCAGGCTCACAAGGCCTCAGGCTCACAAGGCCTCACTACACTCTCAAAAGAGTGAACTCTAGACTCCTCCTCAAACCTGAGCACATAGGCGGAGAGTCTTACCGGGTTACCACCGTGACACAAGCACGGATTAATGTTGAATAACCCCTATTTACTCCAGTGCCACCGTGACACACGCACGGATTATTGTTGAACACTGCCTCTCTCTATCCTCGTGCCTGTGACTCCGCACAGTTATTGTTGCAACACGAGTTTCACCCCCCTAGTGCAGACCTCTCAAAGGGGTTCTACGGTGTTAGGGCACCTAAGTCTATTAACTGATTAACATATAACCAATTAAATAGGAAAAACACATTTCATACTTATTTCACATTCTGAACATCTCTTAAAAACTCATATATATATCATCTGTCATCTTTTAACATGACTCAATGCCACTTATTCAAATTCATTACTAAACAACCATCTTTATTCAACATATGCATTGCAACTGTAAAACAGGAAATTCCATCTTTTTCATCAATCATATTATGTATCTCAAGTTCCATTAAATCTATAATAAACTATTGTATGTGCTAAACTATTTAGAAGTTATACCAACTGATACTAAAGCAATTAAGCACTTAAATTGAGTTAAATAATGATTTCTGAATGAACTGCCACTCACAGCTCTGAAACTCGGCCGATTGGTCAGAAACTCAGCCGATTGCTTCACAACTCGGCCGATCCACTTGAAACTCGACCGATCAACTTGCTGTTTGATTTCCTGTAAAAGAAACTCGGCCGAATCACATACAACTCGGCCGATCAGTTTGCTGTTCGATTGCCTATTAAGGAAACTCGGCCAAGTCAAATACAACTCGGCCGAATCGCGTACAGACTGAAAACTAAAACGAACCAGATGGTGTCGATTTCACTCGAATCGACGGGCAAAACTACCGATTTGCACTGCAAATCGCGCGCAACTGGTGCACACCACCAAGAACTGGTTGGAGGGAGAAAGAAGGACGAGCTAGGGCTGCTCTTCGCGCCCTATTCTCCTGGCCACCTCTGAGCTAACACAGCTCCTGCTGCTACGTAGCTCCTGCTTTTAGCTGGATCAATCCAGCGGAGAAGATGGAAGGAGGGGAGAAGAAGGAGGGCCGCAGCTGCTGGCCGGAGAAAAACCAGGGCTCCAATCGCCCTTCCCCTCTCCGCTCTCTCTCTCTCTCTCTCACACGAAGGAGGAAGGGAAAGAAAGATTGAGTATGTCGCTTGTTTCAGCCGCTTAGGCGGTTTATAGAAGAAAAGAACGAAGAAGAGAAGGGATAAGGGAAACAAAAGGCAAGGGGCCGAAATGCAATTTTGCCCATAGGTTTCAGAAATTACAAACTGGTCCCTCAAAGCTCCAAAAACATACAACTTTTGACTCGAAGGTCGGATTCGAACGATTTCTCTGGAAACGCCTCAAGCGCAAGATCCTACACGTTATAAGGGCTAGGATTTACACTACGCACATCTCATATCCATTTTAAACGTTATTAACAAAAAAAGCAGCTTACAACTTAGCAAAGCAGCTAAAACACATGTTTAGCAGCATACTTACAGGGTAAGCTCAACACGGGTCGTAACAAGAAAGTACCTATGGCGTCCCGCTCTACTCCTACTGTAGAGGTTTGGAGTAATCCTGTAGACCCACCACCTAGCACATCTATTGTAAATATTTTTATGACATAGTAACTAGTCTTATCAAGATGATATGTATATATGTATATAACATTCTTTACACAAAAATTTATTGGGGTTGAAGCCATGTCGTCTAAAAAGTAAAGAATTTGTCATTGCAGAGGCGTCGGCTTACCCATCCCTACCAGGGGAAATGTTTCATGGGTCTCCATTACCAGCTGGTTGGGTTTGTGTGAGCCCGATATGTATATTCCCTAATTGGATGGATCTTCCATTGCCATATGCCCACCCAGATTGTGAAATGCTTGGTGAGGTAGAAGGTGGAGTGATATTGTGGCCAAAAGCGGATGTCCTCTATACTGAAACTGTATGGTAAATTTACATTAAGTTAAATTGTTAGTGTGTGTATATGATGTCAATTGATTTGAAATTATATATATATATATATATATATATATATATATAAGTTAAAAAGAAGACACCCAGAGCATCTAGGCCTCCGCCTCCACCTCCTACATTACCAAGTTGGGTTCCACAGGACCTACCTATCCCATTAAGTCCTAATTGTAGAGGTATGGCAATATGGTTAGGCGAACATGATATAAATTTCCCTATAACTATTTCTATAGATGTGGATGTTGCAGGTCAATCATACGAAAGCAAACTATTTGTACAAGATATTTTGGAGTTGTTTCAATATGATTGGCTGAATACATCTGTGATAGAGTTATGGATATGGTGAGATCTTCTTTATACATCCATATACCTTGTGTAGGATCTGGTGATCTGGTTTGTTATTTATTAATGCATATGTAATACATGTTTTGCAGCTACTTAGACAAGATATGTGCAGATTTTTCATTCGAACATGTAGGATTTTTTATTCCATCTTTGATTAGTCTAGTAGCTAACGACCCTTTGTCAGTTCAACAATACTTCTATGATGCTTTTACAAATTTTTCTCAAAATAACAAGACGGTGATAATAGCTCCATTCAATGTGGAGTAAGTTTACTTTGCTTATAATTTGGACTTAAGAAAATTACATTTTTATTGTGGATTTTGAGTTATTAATTTTTAACTTTTTTACCTCTAGTGGTATGCATTGGGAGTTACTAGTTATTGTCCCCGAGACGTTCACTGTCTATTATCTAGATCCTAAGGGGACTAAATTGAATTCAAAATATGGACACAAAATGAAAATGGCATTATTCTAGTGAGAAATATTTCATTTTCATATCTGTTAACATATATTATTACATTACTATTTAATTATGCAATGTATTGTGTTACATTAACATGTAGGGGTTTAGATGAGTTCAAAAAGGATGGAGGAAAGGTCCCCAGGAAAAAGAACCAGCCAATAATTTGGAAAAATGTGGAAGTAAGTTCTCGACTGCAATGTATATATTATTTATGTGAACAATGCTTAATTAGTTGTATTTTTTAATATTTTGTATGTTTCATTTTATAGTGTGCTACACAAGACAACGGATGGGCATGTGCATACTATGTGATGTGATTTATGCACTTGATTATCAAATAAGCCACAGTGGTCATCGATACCATTCCTGAGGTATTATATATAGTCTCATTAGATAATATGAAATATATACATCTTATTTATATATTATTAATTATATATAAACATCATTCTCTTTGCAGGTGTTTAAAACTGACCACACTACAGGAAAGGCCTTACTAGATGTACATGCTCCCTATACGATGAAAGAACTAAATGATGTAAGAGAAGAATGGGCAACAACCATACAAGTAGTGGGGGTTTTAACATATAATTAGGATGTTGATAGCGAATAATGACTAAAGAATGATATTTTGTAAATGAATTTCTGAATTATAATATGTGTGAATGTTTCTACATGTCTGAATGTTTCTACATGTGTCTGAATGTTTATACATGTGTGAATGTGAAAATGAATGAAACTGTTGGTTGCTATATGAATGTTTCTACATGTGTGAATGTGAAAATGAATGGAACTGCAAATTGCTACATGAATGTTTCTACATGTGTGAAAATCAAATGGAACTACAGGTTGCTAAATGTGTGAAAATTAATGTTGTTAATTTTGTAGGTTTGTGGCATGTTGTTGGATGATATCAATGGATGTCATAAAACCTACAGATCATAACTGAACTGTAGGTTTCTCATCCTACGACCAGCCATAGTAGGCCTACAGACTGATAAGAAAAAAAACATGAAATAGGCGCCGGTTATTTGTTTAAAACCGACAACAAATGATTACATCGTCAGATAAATAATTATAACTGACACCTAATGCATGTGATGTGGCATCAGTTATCAATAATAAACCGACGCTGATGGTTCTGGCGTCAGTTTCCCTACTAGTAAAAGATGTCAATTTCCTTAATGAGGCCAGACACCACGGTCGTGGCAGGGGACCAGACACCACGGCCATGATGGCCACCTCGGTCGTGGCAGCAGGCCAGACAACATGGCCGTGCTGGCCAGCATGGCCGTGGCAGTAGGCCAGACAACACGGCCGTGCTGGCCAGCACGACCGTGGCAGCGGGTGAGATGGCATCAGTTATTACTAATAAATCGACGTTCATAGTGCCCCAGATGGCACCCTTTCTGTGGCGTGAAGGTTTAGGGCGTCGGTTTCAAAGCTAATAACCGACGCCTATACCCCCCTACTGGCACGTTTTCGGTGGCGCGCGAAGGGTTGTGGCATCGGTTTGAGAACTGAGGCCTAACTGTTGGCCTTTTAGTGGTGCCCACATAGGTTTCACATTAAAACCGACACTAAAGGCCTTAAATAATTGACACTAAAGGCTATTTATGTACTAGTGTCGGTGAGCCTCTTCAGTCCCTTTCATTCATGAAGCTTCCAATGTGGACCAAGATTGCCAATCCAGGTGTTCCCTAGACGATGGACCGACAAGAAGGAACAGATAGCCTCCTTGGGCACCGTGTTGACTTCGACGAGACGGCGTTGTCAGCAAAATGTCTCAAAGATGTTGTGGTGTGTGTGGAGATTGAGTCCAGCGTTGGTTTTCCCAAGGAAGTCTTGATCGAGGTAGATGAGATTCCTAAGAAACTTGGCGTTGAATTCATCTCCAAACCTCTTCTATGCTCCAAGTGCAAGTGCTTTGGACATAGGTTCACGTCATGTTCCCGGGTGCCTAGGTGGAAGATGCTTGGTAGAGACCTAGAAATCCGCTCAGGGAAACCAGGAGGCATCCAACCTATTAGACACAATGTTGCCAAGAGTCATCCTGGCAGAACCATCGATATACCAGAGAATCCAAGCAAGAGTCAGATACCAATTGAAGAGCCGAATATGCATTGCGATCCGGTCTGCCCCCCAGTAGTTAGATTATATTTAGAATGGGATCTCACCCTCTCTCATCTAAATCAAACTCCACAAAGTAATAAGATTCTTCAGGTATTAGGAATCTCATTTGAATATCGCAAGGCTTGTGAACCCACAACAGATGATGAGTCCACGAGTTCATATGAACCGGACCCAGAGTTCCTTGAGTTCGAACTCAGTGAAAGCCCGAAGCTAAGAAAGAAAAAGAAGAAGATAACGAGGGTCAAAAATGATGAGATGCCATGGATCGATGATTATGTCTAACCCTCTAATGTTTTCCCTACAATAGTTCTTAGTCTGATGCAGCTAGTTGCGTTGAGGTGTCTTATTTTGTTTTGGCTGATTGTAAGTTACTTGAGGGCAGAACCGCTTTCAACCCCGAGGGCTATGTTTGGTTGTTGCTCTTTTTCTACTACAATTTCAGCAGTGGTCTTATTGTCAGTTGGTTGGAAGGCAGTGGATGGCTGATTATTTCCCAAAAGCTGGGAGTTGGACCTCTATCTTCATGCAAGATTTAGTCTACCAAAGCCAGGACATATGTCTTCCTTGCGACTGGGTTCTTACCATTCCTTACGGAAAGACCAAGTATTAATGTGACGTGCTTGGAATGAGAGTGTCATGGGTAACCCACTTTTTGTGGTGGCTGACAAGCTAAAGAAGGTCAAGATGGCCCTGAAGACTTGGTCTAAAAATTTGGTTGATCTCCCGAACCTCATAAGAATTGCTAAGGAGAGGTATGACAAGGATGCTACGAGTCTGAGAATGAATCCCTATGACTAGAGGTGTATGGAGGCAGAGGATTAATCCATCAAGAGATTGTTACAACTTGAGAAAGCACATGAAATATCAGGATGGCGGAGAATTCGAGCATGGGATATTGAAGACCTGGAATCTCTCTCCAGAATAGCTATCAAATGGTGATCTTAGGGGCTCTAAATCAGCTGCAAAGAAGGCACATTTTCTGTGATCGGTTTATTGTTAGTGTTTTTTTCTTGTGGTTGCATCTAGAGTTTTTTAGGATGGTTGTTTTGTGTTTGTCCCTAGTAGGACGTTATGGCCCCTAAATCTTCTTTGCTCCTAGATTTAGTTAGTATGATGTAATCCCTACGTGTTTTTGCACTTATAAATAGGTTTTTCTTTTAGGGGTTTGTCCACTGTACATAAGCCCAATGTTTTTGGTTTAATATAGCAATAGGATTTTTAGCCGAAAAAAAAAAGTTGAGTTTTTGACAAAATTGCAAATTCTTTTGTAGAATCAAATGGAAACACACAACAACAACTTTACTCTGTGATTAGTCCTTAAGAAGGACAAGTTAAATGGGAATAACTTCCATGACTAGTTCAGGACACTGAAAATTGTTCTCACACAGGAGCGCAAGCTCTATGTCCTAGAGACACCAGAGCTAAATGAACCTCTTCCAACTGCACATATGGCTAACGGGGGTGGTTATAAGAAGCATACTGAAGATGTTGTAGATGTAAAGTGTCTGATGTTATTCTCCATCAACTATAAGTTACAAATACAACATGATAACATGGATTTTATTGAGATAGTCACACATCTTAAGAACATGTTCCAAGATCAATAAAGACAAGAGAGATATGATGTCTCTAAGGCATTGTTCAAATGTAACATGACATAAAGAGATCCAGTAGGTCCTCATGTTCTCAAGCTCATTGGGTATGTGGAGAATCTTTCCATATTGGGATTCCCCTTGGGTCAAGAGTTAGACACTGACGTAATTGTATAGTCTCTGCCAGAATCATACAGTCAATTTGTCATGAACTACTACATGAATGACTTTGACAAGTTGTTGACAGAGTTACTTGGCATCTTGAGAACAGATGAGGCACAAATGAAGAAAGATGAGCCAAAGTATGTGATGATGTTTAGAAAGAAAAAAGGAAGTTCTAAAGGCAAAGGCAAAGCTAAGGAGACTTCTAAAGCTAGCCAGAAGCCCAAGTCTTCAACTCTCAAGGAAAATGGAGAGGTAAAACATGGAGGCAACTGTCACCACTATCAGCAGCCTGGACATTGGAAAAGGAATTGCCATCTCTTCCTAGAGGAATTAAAGAATAAGAAGGAAGGGGTAGAGACCTCTACTTCATGTATAAATGTTATAATATACATTTGATTACTTCTTCATCTTGGTTGTGATATCGGATGTAGATTTGACATATGTTGATGTACAAGATATAATTAGAAGTAAAGCCTTTATGAAAGGGCAAGGATGGATTGTGATGAAGAAAGAGTTGATGCAACTTCAATCTACATTTAGAATTTGTCTTAGTTGGGTATGTAATCCAGTTAGTTGAACTGCTATTTCATTATGCTAATAATAGAAACATTTTACTTTATGCATCTTGTATGACAAGGATGATAATGAATTAAATGGTTCTATTTCAAAGATGTGATCTTGTATGGAAATGCCCCAAACATCTAGTGATCTTTATATGAAAGGATCTAAAGATGATTTTTTAAAATGTAAATACCTAAAGGATTACAATTGATAAGTCGAACAATCTATAGCATTGTCATCTATAGCACATATATAAGAAATGAATTACAAGAATACATATTGATGTTTATCTAGACTCTTTTGGTTATTGAACCAATAAGAGACATGCAAGTCTGATTTATGAGAAACATGAAAAACCAAATCTCACTAAAAAGTATGAAGAAACTATGATATTATGGAATGTTGAAATACTTTACATCAATAGTTTGAGCACCTTCTAGAAGGACCGTGATAGTGTATCACAAGTCAAATCCCCCTGAAACATGATGATGTATCAGAAAGAAGGAATTACATCCTAATGAATCATGATGTCATTATCATTTAATCTAATCTTCTAATCTCCTCATAGATACATGCTTTACACTAAAACCATATACCATCTAACATGGTTTAAAAGACATCATATGAGATATGGTATGGGAATGTCCCAATATGTTTTAAGGATTGAAACTTATATAAAGTAAGTAGTTTCTTGAAAAGTTTATCCACAAATCATAATTGTTGAATACTACCTTTAATCATAATCTGACAACAAAATGTTTGTTAGTAGGATAACCGAGTTCTAAAAGAATCAGTGGGAGTAAAACTAGAAATAGAAAGGTTTGAGGTCACCAAGGAGGTACAATGGGACAAAGAGACTCATAAATTGTTGTGGAATCTCAATTTCCTCATATAACATAGAACCTCATAGTTCTAGTAGAACACATCTGAGATTGAAATATTGTGAATTCGATAACTCAGATAGGTTGGTCGTAAGATGATGGGCCAACAAATAAACTAGAAGCTATTGAGAACCTAAGTATGAGAAGTGTCTTAAGGCCATTACGGAGTCCATGTACACTAACAAGGTATGATATTGCTAGTACCACCTAAAGGGGTCAAACCCATAGGGTTCAACTGGGTTTTCAAGATGAAGACCAGCACAAATAACCTAGAAGGAGAGATTGGTTGTGTGACGCCTCATGCCACAAACCACAAGATAACTAAAAAATAACCATAGAAATAAACTTAAACAAGCAGATTACTAGAAAAAAAATGGAAATTAAAGCCATTTTCATTCAAATTCAAACAGAAAAAACCTTCACATATGAGTCCTTTCATATCACAAGGTACTTACCATGTATGCCATCAACCTGTTACTAGAAAACCTATCCCAAACATATATATACATATCCACATATGTCCATACATGAAAAGGTCACAAAAGCCAAAACATGTATCAAAACACACCCAAAAACCATCCCAAAGACCTGAGTGTACATGGATGACTCTAGGACTCTAACACAAAAGGACTACCAACAACACTTCCTACCTTGTCAGCTACTTCCCTTATTGTTGTTGCTCATCCTATGTTGCACGATCTCTACCTCCTCGTACACGTTCACCTAAAAAGATGTGTGAAACCCACGGGGTGAGATTCCAAATCTCAGTGGTATATATAACTCTCCACCAACACTATTATTAGCACAGGTAAGATGATTAAAGAACATCAGCAAAACTACAACCATAATAAGTAGGTAATAATCTCTAATAGAATAAGCAATTGTCATTATATTATGAAACACCTTATCATCATAAATGGGATATGGACTCATCTCATAGGTGTTGAGGATGGCGGGAGTGGTTTTGAAAAGGGGGAAGGCGACTTGCGAGGCGACGATGGAGGCGATCTAGGGGGGTGATGGCGACGACCTTCCAATCAATTCCCGATGTCATCGCATGTCAAGTCCACCACAGAATGTGTTGGAGCAGGAGGGGATGCTTCAGGAGAGACGACATTGAAGGGATTCCAGGATGGAGGGAAGGGAGTTCCGGCTTCGCCACCTCCAGGTTTCCCTAAGGCACATCAACGGCCGGCTCTGATGCAGTCAAATCAGAGATCGTTGTTGTCTCGAGTCGGACCAGAGGTGGGGAATGTGAGATTTGCGGCCTCGGCAAAGTCATGGAGGGAACTATTTGTTGATCAAGTGTAGAAAGAATACACGGCCCTCCATTTTTTTCAACCTGAGGTCGTGGAGGGAGAATTGAGGTACAAGAGGGAGAAAACTGTGGAGATCGCAAAGAAATGGAGCAATTCTGCTGTGGGTTATGTAGTAGGGTTAAAGCCTCATTGGCCTACGCTTGTCTGATACTTTGAGACGGTGTGGAAACCAAAGGGATCATTCGAGGTAATCCCTAGGAATAGATGTTTCCTCATCGTAAAATTTAAGAATGCATAGGATCTTAAAATGACAGTTGAGGGTGGTCCATGGTATGTTGGCGGAAAACCATTGTTGTTGAAGAAGTGGGAAATAGGCAAACCTCTTGAAAAACTGAAATTGAAGGAGATTCCGGTGTGGATTCATTTCCCCAATCTTCCTTTGGAATTTTGGGACCAGGAGATGCTCAGTGTCTTGGGGAGCTTCATTGGGAAACTTTTATGTGCATATTATGCCACAAAATCTATGTCCAGGATAGATTATGTGTGAATACAAGTATTGAAATTTTCCGACTACTGCTATCCGAAGGAAATAGTTCTATGGAGTGATGAGGGTCATAAGGATGAGATTCAAGTCTTTTATGAATGGCTGCCTGAGCTATGTTCTAAATGCAGTTGTTTTGGCCATGATTCTGGAAGTTGTGCTCCAGTTGAGATGAGGAAAGTGTGGAAACCAGTGGGGTATGATAGGATGATGGAGAAGGAGACAGGGGTGTCTGGCAAGAAGGGTGGTTCTGTGACAAGTATCCATAAGTATATTTCAGTTGGTGAGGGTTCAGGGGAGGTGCCTCCATGCAACAAATCTGATAATTCTTCAACTTTGCCCTCTGATATACGAAGTATCGAAGACAATGATTTACCTCTTACTCCAGTTGGTGTTGTTCAAGTATCATCTACCAGTGAAGTAGGTCAAGGTAGGTATGGGAGTGCTCAGAAGAAGATGGAAACTGAGGCTGCTAATAGCAGCCAGACCGAGGCTATGGGAAAAAACTCTAGGGTTGTCCAAAGGAATGGTGCTTTCTCTACGCCATAGTATGAGGTACCTGATATGTCAAGAAGTATAGTTGATAGTAAACTTAATATGAAGAAGCAGATAATGGATAGTGAGGGGTTTTGTTCTATTGTTGGGAAACGTTGCATTCCAGTTAAGAAGCTGAATAAGAGCTTAGCTACAGCTAAAAAAATTGTGGAGGAAGTTTCTACTAATATGTTTGAAATATTGGATGAAGCTACAGAGGTTTTCTTTGGATCGACTGAGGCTAGCAGGGAACTAGCCAAGGATTGGTCTAATGGTTGAGAACCCCTTGGCATTTTTTCTTGGAATGTCCGCGGTCTCAATAGAAATGGACACCAGGAAAAAATTAGAGAGGCCATTTGTAAATATGATCTGCCTGTAAATATTCTTTTGGAAACTAAAGTTAGACAAAAAAAGTTAATAAAGTTGTGAATAGAATATGGAGTGATAAGATGTGGTGCTTTAATCACAACTCTCATCCTATGGGAAGGATTCTTATCCTATGGGATTGTAGTGTGGTGAAGATTGTCAAGATCTGTGAATCGGATCAATTAATTCATTGTATGGTTGAATATAAAGAGTTTTCTTTCTTTCTTACTGCGGTATATGGTCAGAATGATGAGAAACGAAGATGTGAACTTTGGGATCATATTATCAACCTTCAGTCTAATATTACTGAGCCTTGGATTCTCATTGGGGATTTTAATGCCATTCGTTTCACTCATGAGAGGAAGGGTAGAGGATTCTACTCTGTCAAAGCTATGGAAAAGTTTAATAACGTCTTTGCTAATTCTGAACTAGTTGAGATGGATCTAAAGGGTGCGTTCTTCACCTGGGATAATAGGAGGAAAGGTGATCAATTTGTGATGTCTAAAATTGACAGGGTGATCCATAATGCTGATTTCATGAATGTGTTCAAGGACTCTTGGGGGGATATTAACAATACTATCCACATCGATCATCGTCAGCTGGTTGTCAGAATGGGTAGTGAGGTGAAGAAGAAGAAGGGGTATTTTAAATTCCTTAATGCTTGGTCCAGCCATCCTGATTTTTTGAAGATTGTGGAGGAAGCCTGGAGCATGGAGGTCAATGGTAATCCTATGTTTAGAGTTACTAGAAAACTTAAGAATGTTAAAGAAAAGCTTATAAGGTGGAATAAGGAGAATTTTTGTAATATTGAAGATTCTGTTAAGATTCTGGAGGTAGAAGCTACTGAAGCTTTATCTACTGCTAATAAGTTTCCTAAAGATGTAAAGCTTAGGGAATGTGCTATAGAAAAAGGCAAAGCTGCTGGAGAAGCTGTAGATAGAGAAGAATCCTATGCAAAATAGTTGTCAAGGGTGAACTGGCTGAAGCTTGGTGATAAGAACACATCCTTCTTCTATAAATCTATCAAATCTAGAGCTGCTAGAAACTGTATTAGATGTTTGAATGTTGAAGGAGGCAAAATGTATGATGAAGGGAAAATCACTGAACACATTCATAACTATTATAATGATATGTTCAATAAGAATTCTTAGGTTGATTATGTGGACTGGGATTGGGAATGGACCATGCCTTCCTTATCTGATGAACATTTCAATTTGATCAAAGCTGGGGTCACTAAAGATGAGGTGGAGAGGGTTATTAATGAAGTTGATGGAGACAAAGCTCCAGGGGCGGATGGGTTTAATGGACATTTCTTCAAAGCTGTTTGGCACATAATTGGTAAAGATGTCACTAAAGCTGTTCTCAACTTCTTCAGCAGTAATAAGATGCATAGAGAGATTAATAAAGCTTATATCACTCTTATTCCTAAAGTACAAGATGCTGAGAATATCAGTGATTGGAGGCCGATTGCCCTGTGTAATTTTCTCTATAAAATCATCTCTAAGATTCTATCTAATAGGCTGCAAAGTATTCTACCTTCCATCATAAGTCCTAACCAAATTGCATTCATTAGGGGCAGGAAGATTGCTGAGGCCCTCTTACTTGCGAATGAATTGATAAGTGACTTCAACATGAGTAGTGGAAGTGACAAAATGTGCATAAAGGAAGATCTTACAAAGGCGTATGATTCTGTGAAATGGCCCTTTCTTTTTAGTGTTGGAAAATATGAAGTTTCCTTACTGTTTTATTGACTGGATAAAGACTATTCTGAGTACTATGAGCCTTCATGTACTGGTAAATGGTACACCTTTTGAAGCCATTATTCCCTCTAATGGTATTCGTCAGGGCGATCCTTTAGCTCCTTCTTTGTTTGTTCTTGCTATGCAAGGCTTTAGTGCTATGATGGAGAATTTTGTTAGAAGGAAGCAACTGGATCCTCTTAGCATCGACAATATTTCTGTTTCTCACACTCTTTTTGATGATGATGTGATGATTTTTTCTAGAGTCAATCCTATTAATGCTAAAGCTATTAAAGGTCTTCTCGATCATTTTGGGAGAATCTCTGGTTTGGAAATGAATCTCAAGAAGAGAAATGTGTTTTGCAGTAAGAATGTGGAAAGTGATGCTATTACTGATATTCTAAAAATTAGTAAAGGTATGTTTCCCATGAGATATCTTGGGCTTCCACTTTTCTGTGGTAAACTTAAAAAATCTTTCTTTCTACCCTTGATTGATAAGATGAAAAAGAAACTTGATAACTGGAAGATGAAAACTCTGTCGTTTGGTGGAAGAATGGAGTTAATTACTTCTACCTTGAATGCCCTACATCTGTATTGGTCAGCCACATTTCCTCTGCCTGCTAGTATCATGAAGGAGATCAATAGCATCTGTAAGAACTTTTTATGGGATGGGTGTTCTACTGATAAGAAGATTCATTATGTTAAGTGGGAACAAGTCTGTAAACCAAAAAAAGAGGGTGGTTTAGGGATAAGTAGAGTTGAGGAGTCAAATAAAGCTGCCATGATTGTCAATGCGTGGAATGTGGCATCTAAAAAGGACTCACTTTGGGTAATATGACTTGATGGTAGATACTTAAAAAAGGATTCTTTCTGGTCCAGTAAACCCAATATGAATAGCTCTTGGATGTGGAAGCATCTATGCAGTCTAAGAAGTAGGATTCTGCCATGTATTAAAATCTTTATTGGTGATGGGTTGAGCATAAGGGTCTAGAAAGACCCCTGGTTTCCCGGAAATAAGTTTCTTAGTGATTGTATTGATTCCAAAAACATTCTAAAAATTGGTGGTGATGCCAATGGGCTGCTGAATAAGTTCATCAAGGAGAGAAAATGGGCTATTCCAGACAGAAGGTGTTTCAAAGAGTTTAAAAAGTGTGTTGAAGATGTTGATATTACAATTGTGGATGAAGATTCAATCAGAATTCAAGGTAAATCTACTCTGAAGATTAGAGAAGCTAGGCATCTGCTGTGAGGCGATAAAAATCATATTGACTGGGCAAACTGGATCTGGAGATTTGATCATCCAAAGAGTTTCATTCTGAATGCTTGGAGAATTTTTCTGGGCAAGTTACCTACGTTGGACTATCTATAAAAGTTGGGTTTTTAGATGGCGCCAAGATGCATTCTGTGTGAAAATCAAGTTGAGGACGTGAAACACCTGTTCTTTAGTTGTGGTTTTGCTGCAGCTCTGTGGAGTGGAGGTTTGAGATGTGGTCTTATTACTCAAGTGCCAGTTCAGCCAGTTGATTGTTTGAATGCAAAGTTAAAAAGACAACAGTTGTTCTGTTTGGCGACTCTCTTTTACATCTAGAAAGAGAGAAATTCAAGGATCTTCAGAGGTTCCTTCAATGGAAGATGTAAATGTTGGAGCAGCATTATTGATGTAATTGCTATGTACAGTTAGTATGTATAGTTGTTGTATAGGTTTTTTTGTTGTTCACCTATACAGAAACTTTGGGGTTTTGTTAATAAAGAGAAAGGTGCTTACCAAGCAAAAAAAACAGAATATGAGGAACATGTATATTCCTTAATAGCAATATTGTATAAAGAAAGAAAGACCTCATCCAATATTTTTGTATTTGAACCTAAGCAAGTATGCTATAAGGCTGATTTCATGTTTTATTATGCCCTGATTATTTGAATCATACCACCCGAATCCAACCAACCACATCTAAGTCAAAATTGTTGCCATACAAAGTCCATGGAAGAGACAGAATCCACGAACTCACCTTCTTACTTAGTACTAGTAAACCTATAGTGACATCATTAGTCAAACTACTACCAGTGACATATAGTTCAGCTGCACAAATCTAGCCTAACTTGGTATAGGTCACTGCGCTAGTGAAACTGAGCTACAACCCACAGCAACACTCTTACCAAGGTATGGCCTGCAATCAATCATGTATAACATGTCACTGAGCTATGACTCGAAGCCACACTCTTATACGGGTATGGCCCGTAGACAATCTTTTATCACATATCACTGAGAGACCAGCTCATTCACGGGTGTCTCATATATCCTGGATGTAAGGGGATATTCATCCTCACCCCCACATTTTAAAAATATATGCTCCGAGTTAAACTCGTTTCACCATTTAGCAAGTGCTGACATTGAATGGATCTATGGCATAGGGCAAAACTACATGATTAGGTTCCACTTGATTAGTTAGGTCATTTAAGTATCTTTTAGCATCAATCAAGTTACAATGTATAAAATGATAACAAAATCTACAAATATAAGGACATAGTACTCTCCTAGAGGATAAAACAATAGGGCTAAACTTGTCACACTATCACCACATGATGCTTGTACTGTTTCCATTTGCAACATTATCAACAAAGCCACATGCCATGATAAAAACAATCCCTCAACTCTATCAATAGGAAACATCCTTTCATGTCAAAACAATAACATTATTAGGTTATAAGGCCCAACCACCATATTCTTATATCACATGTATAATCAACATGCCTCACAAGGCATATTCAATCATGTCTCACATCATAGCCATCACAATACACACTAGCTATGATAATCAATTCCACAACACTTGCATGGTAAGAAGATCATAATCAAGAGAGATAATCACATATCATCAGAACCATCCATGGTAAGGATATAAGCAACACTTGTTCACTTTTAGGGTTTAGGGTTTCCACTTTTTGCCAATAGGGTCCACAAGGTTAGGGTCAACCAACCACCCTAGAACCACCACCCTCCACCATCATGGAGTGTGTTAGGATTAAGAAACATCATTAGAGAAGATTGGAGATCATAAAAAACAACAAGGCACATATCTATACATGATTAATATTAGATGTTCATATATGTTTTGTTACCACCTACCATCATCACATGTGAACCACTTAGGCACATAGGTCACGGACACCCTCCATAGTATTTCGCGACTGTGGCATACACCATTGGTACCTCGACCTTCACTCCCTCATCATGTCATGACCACCTCCTACATGCCGTGCCTGCAACAGTAGAGTTAGGGTTTCTCTTCACCCCTTCAACCATGTGTCACGACCAAGCTCCTCAACCATGCTTATGTCACGATCGTGATGCCTCAACACCACTATGTCGTAACCGCGGAGTCCCCTAGTCATGACCACCAGTCCACGAGCTATCTACACCAATATAAGGCAAGAAACTAAGAGTTTCAGGGTTGCTGAGGTCTAAGGTCTCAACCCAACATGACTAGGTCAAACATCACCACAAGAAAGGGATATCTCGACCAAAGCCAACTAGGTCACAGACATCTCAATGGTCTATGTCACGACTGCAATGCCCATATCCATGTCTCGACCACCAAACCTACTATGTCACAACCATACCAAGGGTAAACAGCTAGGTCACCAAAACAAGCCCAAAACTAAGCAAGAACCATGATCATCATGAAAGGAGACTCAAGCAAGTTGATCCCCACAAACCCTAAGGCAAAGGTCCAAGAAAATGCATGTCTAAAGGAAGAGAAATCGTATCCAAGATGACTGAAACCAAAACTAACCTCTCACTTAATTCTAGGTGTATAAACACCAAGCATGGGGACCTGATCAAGGGTCAAACGTGGGGAATAAACTCCATATCATCATCTCTACTAAAAACTAATACAAGAAGATTAGGGTTAAGATTCATATGCTAACATGATGTAGGAACATCTTAAAGATGGAGAAAAACAACACAACACAAGAAGAAGTACAATAATAGAGAAGGTCCAAAGGAACACCAAAGATAGAAGATAAAACACTCACCAGAGTTAGAGATGACCAAGGATCACAACAAGCACCACATGCAAGGGATGAACCACCTCCAAGGCACCAAGAACACTCCTACTTGCTCCACTAAGATCCAAGGACGAGCACAAGAGAAGGGAGGAAGAAGATGATTGAAAAGAACCACTTTCATGGAGAGAAGAGGGTTCATATAGCAAAGGAGGAGGGAGGTAAGACAAAGGTTGAGGTGTCAACAAGGTAGAGCTCCAAAGAAACACTTGCCCACTAAAAGAACCAACATGCAACCACATGAAACCACATAAGGTCAAGATGGAAGAGATGGTGATACTACCTAGGTGGGATCTCAACCACCTAAGAAACCAACCCTATGCCATGATTGCAACACACCTAGGGTTCCAAGGCCATGACACACCACAACATCACCACAAGATCGCGACACCAAGACCACCCCATGAAGTCTAGGTTGAAACACACCTCCCGAACCCCTAATTCGGCCCAATACAACATTGTCCATGACCAACACACCAAGGGGGAAGTGTTACAACCACGACACCCTACAACAGGCCATAGGTCATGACCCAGGTCAAGGCAAAACAACAAGATCTCAAGGCTAAGGCACAAAAACCCTAGAAAACCCTAATCTCCACTAAGGGTGATACTACTCCACCAAGAGCCAAACAAGGTTCCCCAAAGCACCAAACTCTCCCTCATGAAGGTAAGAGAGAGGAGGAACACTCTGGAGGTGACAAATTGAACATCAACCCCCTATATCGGGTAAATTGCAATTTGTAGCAAAACTATCATAGAAAGCACAAACATCAACCAAACAAGCTCAAACTGGAGACTTAACCTATCCAAAAGTTCTAATCACATCTCAAAATATTAGAACAAGGTTATAAGCACATGATTAAGCCAAAGCAAATAGGGTTACTCCAAAACTCAGGTCAGGGTACTTACAAGCCATAAACCCCTAACAAGGATTTCTCCCCCAAAATCCAAAGAGAAAAGAGAGGGGTACTTCCTCTTCATCTTTTCCTTGAGATCCAATGTGGCTTCCTCAACACCACAATGATGACATAGAACCTTCAAAAGAACTATGTCCTTCTTCACTCTTATGTCAAGGATCAATAGTAGACCTTCCACATAGGACATATCCTCATCAAGCTCCACCTCCATAGGCTGCAACACTAACTCTATATCTAGATGGCACTTCCTCAACATATTTACATGAAACACTGTATGCAACCTGTACAACTTAGGTGGAAGCTCCAACCTATAGGCCACCTTCCCAACATGTGTCACCACTGAGTAAGGTCCCATAAACCTGGGAGCCAACTTACCCTTCTTCCCAAACCTCAGAACACCTTTTAAAGGAGAGATCTTGAGGTACACTCTATCTTCCACTTGGAACTCCAAGGGTCTATGAAGGTTATCTGCATATGACTTATGTATGTCTTTTGATGCCTTCAACTGTTGTTGAATCACTTTGATCTTTTCTTCCATTTTATGTACAAGCTCAGGACCAAGAAGTTGGTATTCTCTTGTCGGATACCAACACAATGAAGACTTGCAATGTCTCCCATACAAGGCCTCATATGGTGCCATGTTTATGCTACTCTGATTATTGTTGTTGTAGGTGAACTCTATCAAACTAAGGTGTATGTCCCAACTACCCAAAAACTGAAGAACACAAGCTCTCAACAGATCCTCCAAGGCCTGAATGGTCCTCTCAGACTAACCATTTGTTTGTGGGTGAAAGGCGGTGTTTAACCTCAATTGTGTACCCAAAGTTGTGTGCAGTCACTCCCAGAAGTGACGTGTGAATTGAGGACCTCTATCAGACATAATAGTTGTTGGAATACCATGCCAACGTACTATCTCATCAACATAAATTTGGGCAAGCTTCTCAACTATATATGCCATCTTCACATGAAGAAAATGCACTGACCTGGTCAACTTGTCAATGATCACCCAGATGGAATCATGACATTTGGCTTTCCTAGGCAGTCCAACCACAAAGTCCATGGTCACATGATCCCATTTCCACCGAGGTATAGGAACTGGTTGCAACGTCCCTGGAGGCTTTTGATGCTCGGATTTGATCTCCTGACACACAATGCATCTCGCAAAAAACTCAACCACGTCCTTCTTCAAGACAGGCCACCAATACATATCCTTCAGATTATGATACATATTGGTGCTACCTGGGTGCATGGCATACATGAATGAGTGAGCCCCTTCTAGAACCATCTTTATTAGGTCATCATCATTGGGAACCACTACTCTACCATTATAACAAATTGTCCCATCATCTGACTCATAGGAGCCATCACACTTCTCCCTACTAATATTTGATCTAATCTTTTATGTCACAGTATCAACCTAGTGTACCTCTCTGATTAGCTATCTCAGCGTGGGCTTCACCTGCATCTGTGCTAACAATCTTGCTAGCAAAGAAACTTCCAGCTTAACATTCATCTATTGTAGGGAGATCAACATGTCTCGCTTATGGCACACCAAATAACTCAATTGGACTCCACCCATAGGTGAAGACAAAGACTTTCTACTCAACACATCTGCCACAACATTCACCTTTCCTGGATGATAATCAATCATGCAGTCATAATCCTTGATTAACTCCATCCAACGTCGTTGCCTCATGTTCAGCTCCTATTGTGAAAAGATGTACTTCATGTTCTTGTGATCTATTAATATCTAACACTTCTCACCATAAAGGTAGTGCCTTTAGATCTTGAAAGCATGGACTATAGTAGCTAACTCTAGATCATGGGTTGGGTAATTTTCCTCATGTTTCTTAAGTTGTCGGGAAGCAAAAGAAACCATTTTCTCATCCTACATCAGCACACAACCCAAACCATTCTTGGACACATCACTGAAGACTATGTATCCTTTTCCTTGCTCATGATAGATCAAATAGGTGCACTTGTCAACTTCTCCTTCAATGTCTGAAAAGCACATTGGCATTTGTCATTCTAGTTGAACGGCACATCCTTCCAGGTCAACTTTTTTAGGGGCAAAGTGATAGCGCTGAAGTCCTTAATGAACCTCTTGTAATTTCCTACCAAGCTTAGAAAGCTACACACTTCTATCGACATCTTTGGATGTTCCCACTCTGTCACTGACTCAACCTTCTTAGGATCTATAAAAACTTCCTCGATAGATATAACATGCCCCAGGAAAGCTACTTCTTTTGAACATAACTCACATTTGCTAAACTTGGCATAAAGTTGATGTTGCCTCAGCACAGTAAATGTATGACAAAGATGTTGTTCATGCTACTGGTTGTCACGACTGTATATTAAGATGTCATCTATGAAGACAACCAAAAACTAGTCAAGAAATGGTCGAAACACTCTATTCATCAAGTCCATGAATGATGTTGGTGCATTGGTCAGCCCAAACAGCATAACCCTAAACTCGTAGTGACAATACCTCGTCTTAAAAGACGACTTAGATATGATGTCACCCTTGATCCCCAACTGGTGATATCATGACTTCACGTCTATTTTCAAAAACACTATCGCGCCACATAACTGAACAAACAGGTCATCTATCCTTGGCAAGGATACTTGTTCTTTATTATCACCTTGTTCAACTATCTGTAGTCTATGCACATCTTCATAGACCCCTCCTTCTTCTTTACAAATAGCACTGGAGCACCCCATGGTGATGTACTCGGCCTGATGAAACATTTGTCAAGCATCTCTTACAACTATCTCTTCAACTTTGCCATTTCTGTTGGAACCATCCTATACTGTATTTGAGCTATCGGTTGTGTGTCAGGGACCAGATTGATGTCAAGTCAAAATCTTGGGGTTGGGGAACACCTGGAAACTCCTCAGGAAACACGTACTCAAACTCTCTAACAATTGGAACCTCTTGAATACTAGGACTCCTCGCCTCAATATCCAAAACATGTGCCAAGAATGCCTCAAAACCCTATCTCAACAGCTTTCCCGCCACCATCTCCGATACCAGACATGTCGGAAGAATCTTCCTATCTCCTTGGAAGATCCACATCTTATCACCATCTACAACCGTCACCTTCTTGGAACTACAATCCAAGACTACCATATACTTCTTTAAGGTGTCCATTCTAAGGATTACATCGAACTCATGCATGTCAAGTGGTATGAGATCCACTTGAATGTGGTGCCCAAAAAAGGAAAGGGCATAGGAAGGATACACCTCCTACAACACTACAAAACCAACTAATAGGGTTTCTAACAACAAGCTATACCTCTTACAATAACAGCTAAAAGACAACTGTCAAGCACTTCACGAGTGATAAAAGAGTGTGTTGCACCCGGATCAACCAAAATAGATACAATGCAAGAAGAAGACAAATCAGAATGAAATAACTCCATCTGACTTGTCAGTATTCATAGGTTGACTTCTACCTCCGACTGACTCAAAGCATAGAATCTATATGTTGCATGTTGTCACCCCTGTCCTCTACTTCCATGAGTAGACAATCTAGCTTGCAACGCTTGGCCACATCCTCGTCCTCCTGCACCGTTGTTCTACTATCTCTGTGAGCCCTATTGGATCCACATCGGTTGTTGGGTCACCTCGTCATCCCTCACTAAACATTCCCGCTTCAGATGTCCTATCTTCCCACACTTGTAGCAAACTTGAGTCTCAAATTGTGGCCTAGATGACCCCATCACCGATACTGACATTGTGTTGTGAGCTCTAGTAGGTGGAAAGCTATGTCCTCTACCTCTACTCGATGACCATTGTGTTGGAGCACTGAACCTTTATGACGCTAGCAGTACAGAAAACCTCTGCTTCTTAAATCCTCCAGACGACTGCCACTAGAACTGTGCAGACCTCTTCTTGGCACTCATCTCATGTTTCTCTACCACAGATCGCTCTATTCTCCAAATAGACTCCACAAATGTGGCAAACCTTTCTCAGTTCTCAAAGGCAGCCACTGGGGTCGATACCTCAGCGTTCAACCCCTTCTCAAAATGGTGAATCTGCTCATCCTATATATCATCCATGTGAGGACAGAACCAAAGAAGCTCCATAAACTTGGCCTCATACTCATTGATAGACATAGGTCCCTATCAGATCTTCTCAAACTAACTAATCTACTCATCCAGATAGGTTCATTGAAAGTATCAACTAACAAACTCACATCAAAACTCCTCCCAACCTACAGCCACTCTGGGTCTCTTCTCCTCTTCTATGGCCCACCAACGACCAACACTCCCCTTCAAAAGGTACACCGCATGCTTAATGTTGTCTATTTATGGGATGTTGAGGATCTTGAAGGCTTTCTCAAGCTTAGTAAGCCATATATCAGAATCTGTCAGATCAGCCATCCCAGCATACCCCACCATCCCAACATGGCAAAGTTGCTCAAAGGTCTTCCCAGTACCCAAAGATTCCACATTGGGAATTAGTGCCCTAGGCTGTGGTGTAGACTTTCTGCCTGCCATATGTGTCATTGTAGCTACAAACTGCCCAAAAAGAGACTAAAAGGTAGGGTTTTCAATCATGGCTAGGTCAAATTGGGGACCCTCAGGAGCCCAATCTTCCCGTACTTGGTTCCTTACACCACCACCTGGTGTAGCAACACTGCTCTCAGCAGCGCACTCTTCATGTTCTCCATACATCTTTAAGATTTTCTACTTCTTTTGCATAAGCAAAAATCACTATAAGACATACTGGAGGACACAAGAATAGACACAAACCCAAGTCCTATGTCCCTATAGACTCAGCAAACCTAAAGGTATAATACCAATCTTTAACTTGTGATGCATCATGCCAAAAACCATGAGATAACTCAAAACTAACCGCGGAAACAAACAGATTACCGGAAAGCAATAAAAATCCAAACAGAAAAAGCCTTTACATATGAGTCCTTTCATATCATGAGGTACTTACCATGTATGCCATCAGCCTGTTATAAGAAAACCTATCCCAAACACACACACACACAAATATATATATATATATATATGGCTAAAAGAATTTTCTACCCGATACATGTAGCTTACATGTACCGATCTTCATTTATGATGATTGTAAAATCCTACTGAATAATACAACCTTATAGAGGTAAAACATACCCTTTAGATAAGATGCGGATAAAAAATCACCACAATTTTATACTCATAGATCATCCAACGAAAGAAAATGTGTATTTTCTAATGAACTGTAAGTTATAGAAATTGTAGAAATTGTTGAATGATATGTTACTATATCTCATGATCTATTTGAGATATGGTTATGATTTTTTAAACACATCTAATATATATAGTGTTGAATCAATCCATATGGTTGGATTTTATCAGCATAATCCACATGTGCTATTTTTATGGTTGGTACACATAAACTACATGTACCGGCCAGTACACACTTCCTAACCTCTCTCTCTCTCTATCTCTCTCTCTCTATATATATATATATGCCCAAAGAAACCCAAGCAACGAGCCCAACCCTTCCTCTCAAAACTAGAGGAAGCAGTGAGAGAGAGAAACACCTCTCAAGGTGACAAACTTGCTCATAAACCCTATACTTGGGTTATTTGCAAGTAGCACCTCCTACACTCAACAAAGCACAAACAAACCCTAATCACCACTAAAGGTGATTAGCAAGAAACTAAACAGCATGGTTAGGGAAAGCAAATAGGATAAGCCCAAAATGGGGGTCAGGGTCCTTACAAGGAGCTGCATAGATACCATCCAAGACCGGAGGTGAAGACCTTGCAAGCCGTGAGGTAACGTTGTCAAGCAAGCCTCGGGACAAGGTATGCCTCTACAAATCATCCTTCCTATTGTATAGACGTTGACACATTTCCTTTGTTATGGACCTTGTGTCGGCCATGGTTGTGTCGGCCATGGTTGTGTCGGCCATGGGTGTGTCACCCATGAGGCTGTATCGGGCAAGGAGTGGGTGTATTAGCCATGGACCACTTTTGACTCCTAGCTTCATTTGTGTCACCACTCTAGTGGACACTTGGTGCATGATGCTTGCATGTGGCAATTGCCTTGGACATGTGTATGGGGCAAGATGTGAGGATGGTGTTGCCCATGGACAAGTGTCCCTAGGTGAGCGACACATTGCCTTGTTTTACCTTGGTTTCTCCTCCATCCTCTTCTATATATGTGTTCCCTTCCTCTTGCTAAGGATCCCTTTAGTTCCTTAGTCTTCCCCACTTCCTTGGTGTACAACACCTGTCCTTTACAAGCTTAGTGGCTGATCCTCCTCCTGCTCCTTGGAGTCTTCTTCTTGCTCTTGTGGTGGCCGAACCCTAGAGTGCCTTATTCTTCTTCTTGTGGTGGTGCTTGATCTTGGAATCTTGGTGCTAGGAGCTTGGAACTTGCTTAAGGCGGGTTACATTACTCCTAACCCTAACCATACTACCTTCTTTTATGTTGCACATTTTCATATGATCATGATCGACCATGTATGTTGCTAGATATGTTTCTTGCTTAGTTTGCACCCTTAGTCTTGTGGATATAGTGATCTTGTTATTATGGTTGATGTTTTGTACCCTTGTACCTAGTTGGCCAAACCATGGTTTAGGGTTTCCTTGCTGAGCAACACTCTTTTCTCTCCTTGGTCCAGAGAAGTGAGTTTGAGTTCTAGTAATGTGGGCAATACCCCTCTCTCGATTAGTTTGAGAGGTGAGCTTATATTCTAGTTGCTTGAGCAACACCCTCCTCTCACCATGGATTAGAGAGGTGAGCTTTTTGGATAGATGGTGACCTATGTTGAGGTGGATCCTTGTAGTTTCCCAATTTATGATAGAGGTTGTGCAAAACCCCTCTCTCTTGTTTGTTGAGAGGTGGGCCAACCTTCTTGATCAATTAGGGTTTGGTGCCCTTGTTCTTGAGGTTGAACATGATCTTGTGGGGTTGTGCCTTGCACGATATGACCTAGGAGTTGTGCTGCCCGATAACGTTATTTGTAGTTGTACCTTGGGCGACACACCTTGTTGAGATAGTTGGATTGGTGCCCGTTATGCTTTGACCGATATAGAATCTTGACCCTAGCTTGGGTGATAGAGTTTCTTTGGGTGACATGAGTTGTCTACCCTTGTGGCATAATATGTTCTTGAGGTGGAATCCTTAGTAGATATGCTTGTTGGGGCGTTAGGTTGATCCTTGTATCCTTTGGCTGATATCCCTTGTGGAGATGATGGATGGGCGATACACCCTTGATGAGATGTTGCCCGATAACCTCAATAGGGTTAAGTCTTGGATGATACACCATGTACAGAGGATGCTCGTTACACCCCCTTGTCTTGAGATGATCTTGGGCATTATGTGATGTTAGCTTAATGCCTGACATGCTAACCCTTGTTGTTGGTCGTTATGATGCTTCATGGCCATGCACGACACCATTCTTGGGCGTCATGGGTACCCTGGACAATAGGGTTAACCCTTGGATGATGTTGAGATGGTTGCACGATAGGGGCATCTTGGGCGACACCCCTTTGGTTGATATGGCTCATGATGAAGGTTAGTCGATAGTGAAACCTAACCCTAACCCTAGCTTGGGGAACGTTAGACCCTTGGTCGATAGCCAGGGTAGTGCTGCACCTTATACCTTGGTGGTGGCTGCCCGACACCACCTCTAGCGAGGGTAGAAGGCTTTTGACCTAGTAGTCCTTCATCGTGAGATCCCATCCTTGTTGATAATGAACAATAGAAGTTAGTTTGCAAACATATACTATGTTGAGTGTTTAAAGATGATGCGAAGATGCTTGCTCCTATTTAAAAGGTAAAAAGCATGGATAGATGCCCATGATTTGATAGTAATAATATAACTGAAACAGTATATGCTTCATACGATTGTGATCATGACATGTGAATCTGCAAACCCTAATAACACGATAAACATAAGAGCTATGTCTGGTGATTTTAAGTTATCTCTTGTGATGTGCATACTAACCGTGCAAGTATATCAGATGAATTCATAGCCAGGTATGAGCTATGAGGTATATGTGTTTGAATAACACTACATTGTGATGATCACTCTTATTGATGAGATAACATGCATCACCAGTATGATGTGATAGGTCTAAGGACCTGATAATGGTTAAATGCCTAGCCGGGGTGTTATCCTCTGATGATGAGATCAGGGATTATTATCCCTAGTGATGATGTAAGATGATGAGAATGCCTTAAGAGGCAGTGGTTTCCTGTGATATGGGATTAAGATCCCGGGATAATGTGATGGTGGTAGTAATAATGTAACTTAATGTTATGTATGTGCTACAACCTGGTTGCCTCAACAATCCACTTAAAATATACTAACTCATTACAGTGGAACATATTATGTTGTTTTCCCTGGCCATAGATCCATCATCGTCAGTAGTTGGTGATGGTGAAATAGGTTCTCCTGTGGGTTAACCTGGAAGTGCATATTATTGAATATGTGTTGTTTCTCCTAGCCTAAAATGAGGAGGTTTGAGTGCAACTTTGGTTGTAGACTCAAGAGCGTGATGAGAGTGCACGTAGCTCCATATGTTGGAACATGATGAATAGACCCATGACTCAGGATGTGTGATGAGAGAGCATGAATGTGTTCATGGCTCAGAGCACGGTGATCATGCCTGTGGCTCAGTTTCACTAGCACCGATACTTGTACCAAGGTGGGCTAGGAAGAGGGTAGCCTGACCCTGTGGCTAAGGCCACTTAAGCATGAGACTACGGTCTTGTTTGTTTTGCACTCATGCACTAACCACGAGGTGGCGAGGTCATGAAGTCCAGATCTTCCATCGACCTTTTATGGCACCGGCTTGGGTTTTGCAACCGAAGGTTGGATTTGAGCGGTACAACTCACTTCCTCAGGGCATAATAATACGTAATTCAGTCAAATAATGTTTATTACTTAAGGAAAAATACAAAACATTGTTTGAGGCCTTGTTTATATAGATTATCTAGTTGAACTATGCAGTTGTGCGTACGATTCTTATATCTTGTGATAAGTTCTTATAAATCTTATCTTGTCAATCATGTTCCATAAAGAAATAGTTGGTTATATGCCTCCCGTATATCTTAGTAAGCTTGATGGTAATAACAATCTTGCTCAATATGGTGATCCTATTATACGCTTTATCAATTATCTCCTGTTGTTGCTTTAACCTTTCTGAGGTTTTATGGTTTCGGCGGGGAGTTATGTTTCTCGCTGGGATTGTGTGTCTCACCCCGTTGGTTTACAACCTTTTTAGGTGATCGCGCTAGATGTGGTGGTGGTCGTAAGGTTGCAGTCGAGCAGCAAGAAGAGCAGTAGAAGGCAAGAGATGGATATGTTGCTATTTTGGTTGTTTTGTAGTAGAGTCCTAGAGTCATCCATGTACTCTCAGGTCCTCGGAGATGTTTTGACGTTGTTTTTTGATGTGTAGCTGATGAAGCTTTGTATATCCTGCTACTGGCTGGATGTGGCCCGTTGTGTATGTATGAATAGGTGATGAACTCATGTGTTGACAAGATAGTTGATCTTATAATATGTGGACACGTATCAAGACTTGTAAATGTTTATATAACATGTCTTCTTGCAGGATGAGGATATGGATGTAATAGTTTCTTGGTTTATCTGCTTTCTAAAATCAGTTTTAATTAACCCGTGTTTTTGGTAATAGGTCGTTTATGGTGTTTTCCACACGGTTTCGCGTGGCATCTCGTTGTCTGTGTGATAGTGGGATGTGTTACCACAAGCTTGGTATCAGAGCCCTAGGTTTGCTGAGCCTATAGGGGTCTAGGACTTGGTTGTGTTTGTTCTTATGAGTTTTCCATATTTCCTTACAATAATCTTCTGCCCTTAGTGGAAGAAAAAGTCAAGATATCTGGAAACCATGAAGAACATGTTGCCGAGAGCTACGATGATGCATCAGTTGATGGAGCTAGAGGGAAGGAACATGAAGATCGGGTGCCTGAGGTTCCCCAACTTGACCCAACCATTCTCAAAAACCCTGCCTACCAATAGCTTATGGGATAGATGATAGCTACGATGAATCTCATGGTAGATAGATTGCCAGTGCCTCCACCGAGAGAACATGCTCCCCATGGTGAAACATCAGGTATTGGGAAAACCTTTGGGCGTCTTTGCCGAGTTAGAGCTTCAGATTATGCTGGGACGGCTGATCCACTTGATGCAGATCTGTGGCTAATAGGTCTTGAGAAGGCCTTTCGGATCCTTGACATCCCCGAAGTAGACAAAGTCAAGCACGCTGTCTACCTTCTCAAGGGTAGTGCTGGCCACTGGTGGGCCATCGAGGAGGAAAAGCGACCTGGTGAGGTGATTGGTTGGGAGGTTTTCTAACAAGAGTTCGTCAGCAGATACTTTCTGAAGATGTATTTGGATGAGAAGATCAACCAGTTTGAGTGTCTACTCCAAGGAATGATGAGCATCACCGAGTATGAAGCCAAGTTCATGGAACTGTTATGGTTTTGTCCTCACATGGCAGCGACAGATGATGAGCAGATCAGATGTTTTGAGAAAGGCCTGAGTATTGAGCTGACAACACCTGCTACTGCATTGGAGAATTGAGAGCGGTTTGCAATGTTTGTGGAGTCTGTCTGAAGGATTGAACGGTCAGTCAAGGAGAAGAGAGAGTCCATGTCTAAGAAGAGGCCTACTCAGTTCCAGAGACAGAGGTTTGTTGGCTTCAAGAAGCCAAGGTTTTCAGCACCTTCTGGGTTAAGAGGTTCCAGTGCACCATCGCAGTGGTCTCCGAGTAAGGGAAGAGGATATGGTTCTTCACCATCAAAGGCACATAGTACAACTTCTATAGCAGTGACATGGCCATCTAGGCCACAACAACGAGACCAGTCATGCTATCTTTGTGGTCAGATCGGGCATTGGAGGTCAAACAGTCCAAGGAAAGATGTTGAAGTGACACAGCAACTGAGGCAGAATCAACAAGGGTCAGACAGACAACAACCCAATAGTAGCAGAGGGCGAGGTCGCAGTCAAGCATCACAAGCGGGATCATCTACTCAAGGAAGCAGAGGACGTAGATAGAAAGCAACGGCTCGATTCTACGCTATGAGATAGCCAGAGGCGATAGTTAAACTGCGAGTGGTGGCAGGTTAGATGGATTTATTTCATTTTGATTTGTCTTCTTCTTGCTTTATATCTGTTTTGGTTGACCCGGGTGCTACGCACTCTTTTATCGCCCATAGTATGCTTGAAAACTGTCTTTTACCTATTAGTTGTAAGAAAGATAGCTTGTTGTTAAAAACCCCTCTTGACGGTTCGTCGATGCTTTAGGAAGTGTGTCCATCATGTGTTCTCTCTTTTTCGGGACACAAGATACAAGTGGATCTTATACCACTTGATATGCATGGATTCGATGTGATCCTTGGGATAGATACCTTAGAGAAGTATAAGGTTGTGTTGGACTGTGGTTCTAAGCAAGCAGTGTTTGATGACGGTAGGAAAAAGTGGATCTTCCAAGGAGATAGGAAGATTCTCCCGACGTGTCTAGTGTCAGCGATGGTGGCAAAAAAGTTGTTTCAGCAAGGATGTAAGGAATTCTTAGCTCACGTTGTGGATACTAAGGTGAAGGGTCCTAGCCTTGAGGAGGTGATGGTTTTCTGAGAGTTTGCAGATGTGTTTCCTGATGAGTTCCCTGGTGTTCCCCCACCTCAAGAGATTGATTTCAAGATCAGTCTGGTTCCAAGAACACAACCAGTTGCACAGACACCATATAGGATGGCTCCAGTAGAGATGGCAGAACTCAAGAAGCAGTTGTAGGAGTTGTTGGAGAAAGGTTTCATCCGATTGAGCACATCGCCTTGGATTGCTCCTGTATTGTTTGTTAAGAAGAAGGACGGATCGATGCGGCTATGCATAGACTACCGGCAGTTGAACAAAGTCACGATCAAGAACAAGTACCCGTTGCCGAGGATAGATGATTTGTTTGACCAATTACGTGGTGCTATAGTGTTTTCAAAGATCGATCTACGGTCTGGATATCATCAGTTGAGGATTAAGGCGGATGACATACCAAAGTCAGCTTTTAGGATGAGGTATGGTCACTTTGAGTTTGTGGTTATTCTGTTTGGGCTAACCAATATGCCTATTGCTTTCATGGATCTGATGAACAGGGTGTTCCATTCGTATCTAGATCAGTTTGTTGTAGTCTTTATATATGACATCTTGGTCTACAGTCAGGACAGTCAAAAGCATGAACACCATCTTCGACAAGCATTGACTCTCCTTTGCCAGCATCAGTTGTATGCCAAGTTTAGTAAGTGTGAGTTCTGGTTGAAAGAAGTAACTTTCTTGGGTCATGTGATATCTGTAGAAGGAGTCAAAGTGGACCCCAAGAAGGTGGGGTCAGTTTCAGAATGGGAGCAGCAAAAGACGCTGACTGAAGTTTGTACTTTCCTGGGATTAGCAGGATACTACTGGAGGTTTATAAAATACTTCAGTGTGATCGTGTTGCCGATGATAAAGTTGACTAGGAAGGATGTACCTTTTGTTTGGGATGATCATTGTCAGCAAGCTTTCCACAGTTTGAAGGAGAAGCTGACTAGTGCTCCAGTGTTAGTACTGCCAGAGCCTGGGAAGGGCTATGTTGTTTTCTGCGATGCTTCCAAGAAGGGCTTAGGATGCGTGCTGATGCAGGAAGACCATGTGGTTTCTTTTTCTTTGCGACAGCTTAAGAAACATGAGGAGAACTATCTGACTCATGATTTGGAGTTGGTAGAGGTGCTTCATGTATTAAGGATTTGGATACACTATCTTTATGGGGAAGTGTGTCAAATCTTTACAGATCATAAGAATCTGAAGTACATCTTCTCGCAGAATGAGCTGAACATGTGACAACATCGTTGGATGGAGCTAATCAATGATTATGACTGCACCATTGTGTATCACCCTGGTAAGGCGAACGTGGTAGCTGACGCGCTTAGCCGAAAGTCTTCTTCTCTTCCTATGAAGAAGGCACAGTTGGGTTCCTTGGTATGCCATAGACGGGATATATTTGTCTCCTTGCGGCAGATGGATGTGTAGATGGAAGTTTCCTTGTTAGCAGGACTTTTGGCACAGATGCAAGTAAAGCCCACGCTGAGACAACAAATCAAAGACGCACAGCGAACGGATGGTATAGTGTAGTTGATCAGGTCAGAGCTCGGCAGAAAAATGTGTGATGGGTTCCATGAGTCCGAGGATGGACTAGTTTGCTATCATGATAGGATGGTGGTCCCCAATGTTGATAATCTAAGGAAGCTAGTGATCGAGGAAGCACACACATCGATGTATGCTATGCATCTAGGAGTCACCAAGATGTATCACAATCTAAAGGACATTTATTGGTGGTCTGGATTGAAGAGAGATGTATCTGAGTTTGTGGCTAGGTGTCCGGTATGCTAGCAAGTCAAGGTTGAGCATCAGAAGCCGGAAAGTACATTGCAACCCCTGCCAATACCGTAGTGGAAATGGGATCATATAACCATGGATTTCGTGGTTGGTCTTCCAAGGATAGCTAAGAATCATTATTCCATTTGGGTGATAGTGGACAGATTGACGAAGTCTGCCCATTTCATACCTATGAAGATGACGTATACAGCCGAGAAGCTTGCTCAGATATATGTATATGAGATAGTACGCTTGCACAGCATACCAGCAACGATAGTTTCCTACAGAGGTCCTCAGTTCACGAGTCATTTCTGGGAACAGTTTCACAAAGCGTTGGGAACACAGTTGAGGCTTTCCACCCACATATAGATGGACAGTCTAAAAGGACTATTCAGACTTTGGAGGATCTTCTCCGGCCTTGTGTTTTGCAGTTCCTAGGCAGTTGGGACATACATCTCAGTTTGATAGAGTTCGCCTAAATAATAGTTACCAACGGAGCATTGACATGGCTCCTTATGAGGCCTTATATGGAAGGAAGTACAGATCTCCTTTATGTTGGTATGAGTCTGAGGAGTATCAGCTTTTGGGTCTTGAGTTAGTAAAGCAGACAACAGAAAAGATCAAAGTGATACAACAACAATTGAAAGTGGCACAGGACAGGCAGAAGTCTTATGCAGACAATCGCCGATGACCTTTAGAGTTCCAAGTGCGAGACAAAGTGTATCTCAAGGTCTCACCTTGGAAAGGCGTGCTAAGGTTTGGTCGGAAAGGTAAGCTAGCACCCAGGTATTTGGGGCCATACCCGGTCATAGCACGTATTGGCAAGGTAGCTTACAAGTTAGAGTTGCCGCCATAGTTGCACAGGTTACATCCGGTGTTCCATGTCAGCATGCTGAAGAAAATTCATCCAGATACAGGGACAGTGATACAACCAGTTGAGGTTGAGCTTGATGAAGATGTGACCTATGAAGAAGGTCTAGTGATGATCCTTGACAAAAGAGTGAAGAAGCTGAAGAGGAAGGACCTGGTTCTGGTGAAGGTTCTTCGGCATCATCGTGACATTGAGGAAGCCACGTTGGAGCTTGAGGAAGAGATGAGGAGGAAGTATCCCTCGCTTTTCTCTACGGATTTTGGGGATGAAATCCCTTTGTAGAGGTTTATGGCTTGTAAGGACCCTGACCCCCATTTTGGTCTTATCCTATTTGCTTTGCCTAACCCTGGTGTTTAGTTTCTTGCTAATCACTATTAGTGGTGATTAGGGATTTTTTGTACTTTGTTGAGTGTAGGAGGTGCTACTTGCAAATAACCCAAGTCTAGGGTTGATGAGCAAGTTTGTCACCTTGAGAGGTGTTTCTCTCTCTCTTTGCTTCCTCTAGTGTTGAGAGGAATGGTTGGGCTCGTTGCTTGGGTTGCGTTGGGCTTGGCTGAGCCTTGTTGGGCCTTGTTATGCCTTACTTGAGCCTTGATTTGCCTTGTTGACCTTGTTTCGGCCATGGGTGTATTGCCCATGAGGCTGTATCACGCAAGGATTGGGTGTATCAGCCATGGACCACCTTTGACTCCTAGCTTTGTTTTTGTCACCACTCTAGTGGACACTTGGTGCATGATGCTTGCATGTGGAAATTGCCTTGCACATGTGTATGGGGCAAGATGTGAGGGTGGCGTTGCCCATGGACAAGTGTCCCTAGGTGGGCGACACATTACCTTGTTTTACCTTGGTTTCTCCTCCATTCTCTTCTATATATGTGTTATCTTCCTCTTGCTAAGGATCCCTTTAGTTCCTTAGTCTTCCCCCCTTCCTTGGTGCATCCCACCTCTCCTTTGCAAGCTTAGTGGATGATCCTCCTCCTTCTCCTTGGAGTCATCTTCTTCCTCTAGTTGTGGCTGAACCCTAGAGTGCCTTGTTCTTCTTCTTTTAGTGGTGCCTGAGCTTGGAAGCTTGGTGCTAGGAGCTTGGAGCTTGCTTAAGGTGGGTTACATAACTCCTAACCCTAACCATACTACGTTCTTTTACGTTGCACATTTTCATATGATCATGATCGGCCATGTATGTTTCTAGATATGTTTCTTTTTTAGTTTGCACCCTTAGTCTTGTGGATATAGTGATCTTGTTGTTGTGGTTGATGTTTTGTACCCTTGTACCTAGTTGGATGAACCATGGTTTAGGGTTTCCTTGTTGAGCAACACTCTTTTCTCTCCTTGGTCCAGAGAAGTGAGTTTGAGTTCTTATAATGTGGACAATACCTCTCTCTCGATTAGGTTGAGAGGTGATCTTATATTCTAGTTGCTTGAGCAACACCCTCCTCTCACCATGGATTAGAGAGGTGAGCATTTTGGATAGATGGTGACCTATGTTGAGGTGGATCCTTGTGGTTGCCCAATTTGTGATAGAGGTTGTGTAAAACCCCTCTCTCTTGGTTGTGGATAGGTGAGCCAACCTTCTTGATCAATTAGGGTTTGGTACCCTTGTGCTTGAGGATGAAGATGATCTTGTGGGGTTGTGCCTTGCACGATATGACCTAGGAGTTGTTCTTCCCGATAGCCTTGTTTGGAGTTGTACCTTGCGCGACACACCTTGTTGAGATAGTTTGCTTGGTGCCTGTTATGCTTTGACCGATATAGAGTCTTGACCCTAGCTTGGGTGATAGAGTTGCTTTGGGCGACATGAGTTGTCTACCCTTATGGCATGATATGTTCTTGAGGTGGAATCCTTGTTAGATATGCTTGTTTGGGTGTTAGGTTGATCCTTGTATCCTTTGGTTGATATCCCTTGTGGAGATGATGGATGGGCGATACCCCTTGATGAGATGTTGCCTGATACCCTCATTAGGGTGAAGTCTTGGATGATACACCATGTACAGAGGATGTTCGTTACACCCCCTTGTCTTGATATGATCTTGGCTGTTATGTGATGTTAGCTTAGTTCTCGACATGCTAACCCTTTTTGTTGGTCGTTATGATGCTTCATAGCCATGCACGACACCATTCTTGGGCGTCATGGGTACCCTGGATGATAGGGTTAACCCTTGGATGATGTTGAGATGGTTGCACGATAGGGGCATCTTGGGAGACACCCCTTTGGTCGATATGGCTCATGATGAAGGTTAGTCGATAGTGAAACCTAACCCTAACCCTAGCTTGGGGAACGTTAGACCCTTGGCCGATAGCCAGGGCAGTGATGCATGTTATACCTTGGTGATGGCTTCCCGACACCACCTGTAGTGAGGGTAGCAGGCTTTCAACCTAGTAGTCCTTCATCATGAGATCGCATCCTTGTTGATAATGAACAATAGAAGTTAGTTTGCAATCATATACTATGTTGAGTGTTTAAAGATGATGCCAAGATGCTTGCTCCTATTTAAAAGGTAAAAAGCATGGATGGATGCCCATGATTTGATAGCAATAATATAACTGAAACAATATATGCTTCATACTTTTGTGATCATAACATGTGCATCTACAAACCCTAATAACATGATAAACATAAGAGCTATGTCTGGTGATTTTAAGTTATCTCTTTTGATGTGTATACTAACCGTGCAGGTATATCAGATGAATTCATAGCCAGGTAAGAGCTATGAGGTATATGTGTTTGAATAACACTACATTGTGATGATCACTCTTGTTGATGAGATAACATGCATCACCAGTATGATGTGATAGGTCTGAGGACCTGATAAAGGCTAAGTGCCTAGCTGAGGTGTTATCCTCTGATGATGAGATCAGGGATTGTTAGCCCTAGTGATGATGTAAGATGATTAGAATGCCTTAAGAGGAAGTGGTTTCCTATGATATGGGATTGATATCCCGGGATAATGTGATGGTGGTAGTAATAATGTAACTTAATTTTATGTATGTGCTACAACTTGGCTGCCTCAACAATCCACTTAAAATATACTAACTAATTACAGTGGAACATATTATGTAGTTTTCCATGGCCATAGATCCATCATCATCAGTAGTTTGTGATGGTGAAATAGGTTCCCCTGTGGGTTAACCTGGAAGTGCATATTATTGAATATGTGTGGTTTCTCCTAGCCAAAAATGAGGAGTTTTGAGTGCAACTTTAGTTGTAGACTCCAGAGCGCGGTTTCAGGCCCATAGCTCAATATGTTGGAGCATGTTGAACAGGCCTATGACTCAGGATGTGTGATGAGGGAGCATGAATGTGTTCATGGCTCGGAGCATGGTGATCATGCTTGTGGCTCAGTTTCACTAGCGCTGATACCTGTACCAAGGTGGGCTAGGCAGAGGGTAGCCTGACCCTGTGGCTGAGGCCACTTAAGCATGAGACTGTGGTCCTTCTTGTTTTACACTTGTGCACTGACCACGAGGTGGGGAGGTCATGAAGTCCGGATCTTCCATCGACCTTTTATGGCACCAGATTGGGTTTCACAACCGAAGGTTAGATTTGAGCGGTACAGCTCACTTCCTCAGGGCATAATAATATGCAATTCAGCCGAATAGTGTTTATTGCTTAAGGAAATATACAGAACATTGTTTGAGGCCTTTTTTATATAGCTCATCTAGTTGAACTATGCAGATGTGCGTACGATCCTTATATCTTGTGGTAAGTTCTTATAAAGCTTATCTTGTCAATCATGTTCCATTAAGAAATAATTGGTTATATGCCTCCCGAATATCTTGGTAATCTTGATGGTAATAACAATCTTACTCAATATGCTTCTCTTGTTATATGCTTTATCAGTTATCTGTTGTTGATGTTGGTATGTATGCCCTGAGAGCCAATCATGGGATGATTGGTGGGATACATCAAGATTCATTTGATAAACATCAAAGGAAAGCTTCCAATTCTTTCTGGTTCAGTCATATGAGATAGTGATAGAACAGATTGAATGTCTAAAGAATGACAATACTCAATGACGTATGCTTTCAGGTTGAGGACCAGAACGATGAGATCATACAGATGCTAAGAGTTTGTACATTCTTGTTATGTCCCTAGTCAGATTTCATTGTGGAAGGTAGATAGACAGCAATGACACACAAGACTAGATTGTGGTGTTGGTTGATGATAGAATCTCATTAGTCATGATATAGAGATATCAAACCAAACACATAGGTACTTGTTAGAGAACAAGTGTACCGGATAGACCCACCGTGAGTTTGACACATGGAACCATGACATGGTAGTCACAGTCAGTACTCACAGTGATGGTGGTGAGTGTGATTCTTTGACCTGAAATCACTACACTCAACACATGTCATTGGGCACACTTTGACATCATCAAACGTAGTCCTAAAACATGGGTTGTTATAAAGGTGATAATTGGGTGGCTTTGACACATGGGGATTTTGAGGGGTGAGTGATAGATATGGGATTTGTCCCTCCTGAGGGAGTTTGATATCCAAGTCCACTTGATGAGTAGGATTGAGATAGGCGTGCCCACGCATGTGTGAATCAGTATGTAATATTGATGTCGTACGTATCTCGTTCAATCTACTCTGAGATCAAGAAAGTGAATGAACGTTGACAGGATGACTGTTCCATGCCTCGAGTTCATTCGGGATATCAGTGACAAAGGAATTATACATTCACTGTAACACCATTCACGGATTGTAGGATTGAAAGTTGTTCTCCAACTTTCTACTTTCACTTGGGCAGCACTGATGTGTGACTAGGCACCACTCTTTGCTTGTGAAGTCATAAGTGTTATGGACTTTCACTGCCAACGTGAAATGGACCTGCAGGGTCACACATATAGGATTTAACCTGGAAGAGGAGTTTTGTCCACAAACAATGTTTAGATTGATTACTAAAGGATTTTAGTAGTTCAATTAAACACTCAATTGATTGATAGCTCAAAATCATAGTGTTCAAGGTGTTGGACAGATTGATTAGAGTATCGGATTGATTGAAATCGCAAATGACTGATTCTGCACAATCTGCACTCGCAACCGATCGGCTCATGAGATGAACTGATCGGCTGAGCTTAGTGAACCGGTCGGCTCAAGTGTTGAGTCGATCGGCTCATGGTCAGGGTGAAATGATTGCTTCAAGTATTGAAATGATCGATTCAACTGGTGCAACCGAGCAACTTGGGAAAGTAGGATTGGTGAGGATTTTCCTTTCGTTTCACTTGCCCAATTTGATTGGGAAATAGGATTGGTATTCGATACCAATTAGAAACAAAAGAAGGAAAGTCAATCGGGAACTGGTCAGGACCACGAACCGACCAGTTCAGAAGTGAACCGATCGGCTCATGGGTCCCAACTGATCGGTTGAGTGTCAACCGATTGGCTCAGATCCCCAACCGACCGTTTTAGAAATGAAACGATTGGTTCAGGTTGCGAGTTGGTTGTTTTTTGGAAAAATCTCGAACCCTTCTACTCCTGCTTTTAGTCCCGCATTGCCTGGGATGGAGAACCATGTCCCATGACTCTCCTATATATATAGGGGTATTGGGGGCTTCTCAAAGGACAACTCAGTGCAAACTAGTTGCTCTGCAAAGTTGTCGTTCTCTCTGGTTTTGGTAACCGAGAGAGAGCCCGAGCAAGTGCTCCCCGAAAAGGGAGGCACAACAAAGGAAAGACAACTGCAGTTGCGACTGGTGGCAGGAGAGTGTGTTGGCGACTAGTACGCTGACAGGAGAGTGCGACTCCTTCCAATTCCTTGTGGGACAAGGAGATTGGAGTTCCAGGTGGTCCGTGTGGACTACTTTGAAGGAGGGAGGTTTCTGCCACTCAGGAGGACTACTGTCAATCCCGACAGTCCCGGTGAGACCAGGAGTCGTCAGTCCCAGTGCGACTAGGAGATGCACAGACACCGTATAAGACAGGAGGTGAAGACCATGTCAGGCGTGACGTATTGTCGTCGAGCAAGCCTCGAGACAAGGTATGATTCCACAAACCATCCCTTTCCTATTGTATAGACGTTGACGTGTTTCCTTGTTTTGGGTTTGGGGAGGAAATTTTTTTTGTTTCCGCTGCCTTCTCTACCTCCCCTAAAACCCAACAGTAGTATCAGAGCCACATCAACTTCTCTATACTTTGGGAATATCGATATGATCGATTTTGGTTTGTCGCCTTTATTTATTGCATATGATGCGAATAAAATTGGCTTTATGCATGTCCAATACTAAATCCACAAATCCCAATTTACATATATGATATGTATTATTAATGCACTCGATATGTGTCACCCTTAAACGAGTTTTGTGGTGGATGTATAGTGTGGTTATGGCCAATAAACCCTATCTATGTATGGTTGTATGTGGTTGCTTGCATCTCGATCTGCGCACTGATCTTCCTTCTCCTATTCCTCATGTAACTCGAAATAATTCGAGATTTCTTTCCTACCTTTGCTCCCCTCGAATGTAACTCGAGGTTTCTCTTTTTAAAATGTAATATAGGATAGAATTTTATTTCCTGATATGTCAAAGAATGGCAGACATCTAGACGACAGCTGAGACGATCGGTTCAAGGCATGAATCGATCGGTTGATGTTCCAGACGATCGGTTCAAGGAGTGAGCCGATCGGTTGATGACTGGTTCGAGGAGCGAGACGAGCGGGTGGCGGCCATGATGAGATGCACTATGACCAGGTGAACCGATCGGTTGGAGGAGCCAACCGATCGGCTGGTGGCACCCAGCCGACCAGTCTGATGGTGAGTCGATCATTCATGTGATGAGTTGATCAAACCCAGAAAGGCAAAGCCCAGAGTTCATCTTGTACAGGTTGCATGTGATTTAGACCTAGATGACCGTGATTCCTCTTGGCTGAAGGAATCACATTAGGATGGCCATAATCATTGCTTTTATCGTTTTGCATGTTTTCTATGGGATATAGCATGTATATGATATGTACTATGTATTGTGGTGATTGGATATGTATAAGTATATGAAACCAAATCCCTCATTACATATTAAGTTTTTGATGCCTTCCAAATGCGACACACATGAAAAGCTTGATCGACCAAGTGTGGGCACGCCCAAGCATGGTGCACCGTCTATCTCGTGGAAGCGTAAAGGATGAATGTGTGGGTCTGCCCAAGCAGGGTGCATATTCATCGTGTTTGCTTTGGGTTGGTCTTAACAAGGTGACCTAGATATGATCTAGCACCTTGAGGCATGGAGATGATCATGGCAAGGAGTTGCATATGACATCTTATCAAGAGTTGCATATGATGCAATTGGCAAGAGTTGCCTACCTGAGAGATCTATGTTGTGGGTGACAGCCCTAGCTGGTCCATGACTTAGAGGATTTTAGGATCTTGCCCACTAGAAGGTTGTACGCTGCAATCTTCTGAATTGATGGTGAGGGCTATCAATTTGAAGTAAAATAGTGGGAGCGATAATTAATTAAAGGCCTAATTATATCGTCAACTTTTCAAATCAATCAAATAAGTCAAAAATGAGTTTTTGGACTAAAATTGCATATTTTCCTTTTGTAGTACAAATGGCAACAAACAAAAATCAATTTTCTTTGTGATCGGTCCTTGAAAAGGACAAGCTAAATGGGACAAACTTCCACGACTGGTATAGGACATTGAGAATTGTTCTCACTCAAGAGTGAAAGCTCTATGTCCTGGATACTCCAATTCCAGAGGAATCGGCTCCTAATGCACCAAAGACAGAAAGGGATGCTTACAAGAAGCATTCTGATGATGCCATTGATGCAAAGTGCTTGATGTTGTGCTCTATGAACCACGAGTTGCAGAGACAACATGAGAACATGGGTGTCATTGAGATGATTTAGCATCTCAGGAACATGTATGAAGGTCAGGCACGACAAGAGAGATACAATGTCTCAAGGGCACTGTTCAAGTGCGTCATGACAGAAGGAGATCCAGTTGGTCCTCACACACTCAAGATGATTAGGTATGTGGAGAACCTACAAAGACTGGGATTTCCACTGAGCTAAGAGTTGGCTACTGACGTGATACTGCAATCGTTTCCAGAATCCTATAGTCAGTTTGTGATGAACTACAACATGAACAACTTTTATAGGCCATTGTTAGAGTTGTTGGGCATGTTGAGGACAGTCGAGATACAGATGAAGAAGGACAAGCCTAAGTCTGTGATGGTGATCATGAGCAAGAAAGGCAAGTCCAAGCGCAAGGGCAAGGGCAAATCTAAGAAAGGTTCTGATGCTAGCCAGGAGCCCAAGTCTTCTTCAGCTCTCAAGGCCAAGGGAGGCGTGACCAAGAAAGGAAATTGCCACCATTGTCAAAAGCCAAGACATTGGAAAAGGAATTTTCCTCTCTATCTGGAAGAACAAAAGAAGGAAGCGACTGATGTCTCCACTTAAAGGTGTCATGAAAGTAAACTTGTAATACTTTTGAGGTATATGATACCAAGATGTATAGTGTAAAGCACTCATAATTGGGGCAAGTGTTGCCACCATAGATAGGAGTACTTTAATTTATTTTCAGCCTAAAAGGCATGTAATATAGTTATGAACTACTATTTCATATTTTCCAGTAGATAGAAACACTTTATTTTTGCATATTGTATGACAATGATGACAATCAATAAAGTTGATGTTTCAATCTTTTAAAGATATGATCTTTGTGGCAATGCCTTGTTTATCTTGTGGTATTTGATATGCATAAGATAAAATGATACCTAAATTTATTGATAACTCAAACAATCAAATTAGCATCAATCATAAGAAATTCATTTCTAGTTTCCATGTGATGGATAAATCTAGACTCTTTTGGTTAGAGAACCAGTAAGAGACTTGAATATCTTGGACATGATTAATCAATCTTCACTATTGGTAGTAGGAGAATGATTATCCTATTAGGTATGATACATATGATGTATTTACATACCTATTGGAGCAAATGCTAATACTTCAAATGGTGTTTAGAGAAATACCAATATGAATATCTTGAAGTGTTCAAGATTATCATAAACGAAGTACAAATTGGGTAAAGTGTTAATTCTTGATGAGATCAATGAATGAAATACTTGGACCAAATGTTTGAGATACTTTTGAGTGATTATGATAGTGTATCATAGTGAACTCATGATTAAGGCATGGTGATGTCTAAATCAAGAAGGAATCATACTCTAAAGAGTTAGAGAATGATTATCAAATAACTAAATTTTTCTTAATAAAAGAATACCCCACACTAATAAAGGACATTGAGAATCACAAGGAGTTTTGAGTTCTTATATCCTTGACAGATACACCTCAATTATCTATGTGATGAGTTGTTCATGTGATGAGTCAACTATCTAGATGAATATGAGGAACCGAATTTTGAGTTATGGTTTATGACCATTACATCCTAAATGACATCCATATGAACCATAAGGTATGACATTGATGGTAGCACTCATTGGATGAAATCCATAAGTGCAAATGAGTCTTAAGTGTTAAGACACATGGATAACATTTGAGTAGGATGATGCTTGTTGATTGCAACTTAATGACTACGACATTTGGCATATGGATACTAAAACCGCATTCCTATGAGGAATAAAACAAGGATGTGTACGTGACACAACCTATAAGGTTTATGAATCCACTAATGAAAATGAAGTCTATAAGTTACAATGGACTAATAAATGTGATTGATTGAGTACAAGCAACTCAAAATTGGATCTTTACTTTGATGATATAGTCAAAGGGTTTGATTGATATATCAAAGATAAAGAAGGGATCTGTGATTTAGTGGGAGCGTGTTCACATTCCACATGTTGATGTGAAATGAAAATGTTCTAGAATGGAAATCCAAAAGTGGAAATTATCTTTAAGGAAGATTGAAATGTTTCCTATGTGATAGGAATAGAGATCTATAGAGATAGTTCTTGAAAACCTCTTGACCTGAAAAGAGAAAGCATACATTGGCAATTTGTACTGAAGGGTTCAGTATGCACAGATTCAGTGGGAGAAAACTTGTCCATGTTACATGGAGTTAGTATCCCAAGGCCAAGTGTCCGATTCTTATGAAGAATGGGAACACTATGAATAGATATGGATCTATCATGTATGTAATCATCCCATTATCTTGCATGTATGGACACAGCAAGAATAAAAAGCATTCATCATCTTGTATGTAGGACATGACAATATGATGCGCTCATCCTGCTAACTCATATGTAAGACATGACGAGTGGATGATTGTATGCTTCCAGTAAGAGTTACTGGAATACCATGAGAACTTGATAAGTGCTTGGGAAGTACTAGTTCTATGGAGATAAGGAAGAGTTCAATGTAAAAGGTTACATTGATGCAAACTTCCAAAAGGACAGAAAATTAATCGCAAAATATATATAGGATATATAAAAGTGAAAGTTTGTTGATAATTGGAAGTGTTCCAATGAAACCATTTAAAAGGAAATGTCGAGTATCCATGTGTTAGAGAACAACAGTGGATACTATATGGATCTGGAAGTTCATGAGATGAACTTATAGATATTCCAGTCATTGATAACAAGTATGGAATCCTTGATCATGCAATGTGGCTAAAGGTTAGTAAAGGAATACTAGATCACATATTACGGCAACTCCATCTCATACGTGTGACGTACAACGAAGAGATGTGAGACATGCAATTTATACTGACTTTGGCAAGGTGTTTCCATTACTCACTATGATCGCACTAGAGTAGAGTAACATGTGGGACATGTTTAAAGATCACTATGAATATGATTCAAGGGTGATTGGCTCGCAGTGCAAGTGGGAGTCTGTTGGTATGTATGCCCTGAGAGCCAATCATGGGATGATTGGTGGGATACATCAAGATTGATTTGATAAACATCAAAGGTAAGCTTCCAATTCTTTCTGGTTCAGTCATATGAGATAGTGATAGAACAGATTGAATGTCTAAAGAATGACAATACTGAATGACGTATGCTTTCAGGTTGAGGACCTGAACGATGAGATCATATGGATGCTAAGAGTTTGTACATTCTTGTTATGTCCCTAGTCAGATGTCGTTGTGGAAGGTAGATAGACAACAATGACACATAAGACTAGATTGTGGTGTTGGTTGATGACAGAATCTCATTAGTCATGATATAGAGATATCAAACCAAACACATAGGTACTTGTTAGAGAACAAGTGTACCGGACAGACCAACCGTGAGTTTGACACATGGAACCATGACACCGTAGTCATAATCAGTACTCACAGTGATGGTGGTGAGTGTGATTCTTTGACCTGAAATCACTACACTCAACACATGTCATTGGGCACACTTTGACATCATCAAACGCAGTCCTGAAACATGGGTTGTTATAAAGGTGATGATTGGGTGGCTTTGACACATGGGGCTTTTGAGGGGTGAGTGATAGATATGGGATTTGTCCCTCCTGAGGGAGTTTGATATCCAAGGCCACTTGATGAGTAGGATTGAGATAGGCGTGCACACACATGTGTGAATCAGTATGTGGTATTGATGTCATACATATCTCATTCAATCTACTCTGAGATCAAGAAAGTGAATGAATGTTGACAGGATGACTGTTCCATGCCTCAAGTTCATTCGGGATATCAGTGACAAAGGAATTATACATTCACTGTAACACCATTCACGGATTGTAGGATTAAAAGTTGTTCTCCAACTTTCTACTTTCACTTGGGTAGCACTGATGTGTGACTAAGCACCACTCTTTGCTTGTGAAGTCATAAGTGTTATGGACTTTCACTGCCAACGTGAAATGGACCTGCAGGGTCACACACATAGGATTTAACCTGGAAGGGGAGTTTTGTCCACAAACAATGTTTAGATTGATTACTAAAGGAGTTTAGTAGTTCAATTAAACACTCAATTGATTGATAGCTCAAAATCATAGTGTTCAAGGTGTTGGACAGATTGATTAGAGTATCGGATTGATTGAAATCGCAATTGACTGATGCTGCACAATCTGCACTCCCAACTGATCGGCTCATGAGATGAACCGATCGGCTGAGCTTAGTGAACCGGTCAGCTCAAGTGTTGAGTCGATTGGCTCATGGTCAGGGTGAAATGATTGCTTCAAGTATTGAAACAATCGATTCAACTAGTGCAACCGAGCAACTTGGGAAAGTAGAATTGGTGAGAATTTTCCTTTCATTTCACTTGCCCAATTTGATTGGGAAATAGGATTGGTATTCGATACCAATTAGAAACAAAAGAAGGAAAGTCAATTGAGAACTGGTCAGGACCATGAACTGACCGGTTCAGAAGTGAACTGATCGGCTCATGGGTCCCAACCGATCGGTTGAGTGTCAACTGACCGACTCAGATCCCCAACCGACCGTTTTAGAAATGAAATGATCAGTTCAGGTTGTGAGTTGGTTGTTTTTGTGGAAAAATCTCAAACCCTTCTACTCCTGCTTTTAGTCCCGCATTGCCTGGGATGGAGAACCCTGTCCCATGACTCTCCTATATATATAGGGGTATTGGGGGCTTTTCAAAGGAAAACTCAGTGCAAACCAGTTGCTCTGCAAAGTTGTCATTCTCTCTGGTTTTGGTAACTGAGAGAGAGCCCAAGCAAGTGCTACCTGAAAAGGGAGGCACAGTAAGGGAAAGACAACTGCAGTTGCGACTGGTGGCAGGAGAGTGTGTTGGCGACTAGTACACTGACAGGAGGGTGTGAGCAAGGAGTGTTCTTGGTGCCTTAGAGATGGTTCATCCCTTGCATGTGGTTTTGTGTTCCTTCATATCTTCAATCCTATCCTATCCTTTGAGGTTTTGCACTATGTTCTTGAGCTATCCTTTGACCTTGGTGTTTCTCCTTTCTTAAGGTGCTTTTATGGATGAGAGTGGAGCTTTTGGAGTTTCTTCAACCCTTGGATCATATGCTAGGAACTCTTGATCTTGGTGCTTGGAGCTTTGGTGGTGATATTATTAAGGTGGGTTATATAACACTAAACCTTCTCTATTATTGCACTTCTTGTTATGTTGTTGTTTTCCCTCTTTAAGATGTTCCTACATCATGCTAGCATATGAAGCTTAACCCTAATCTTCTTATATCAATTTTGAGTAGAGATGATGATATGGAGTTTCTTCCCCATGTTTTACATTTGATATAGTCCCCATGCTTGGTGTTTGTACATCTACAAGTAAGTGAGATGTTAGTTTTGTTTTTGGTCATCTTGGATATGATTTGTCTACCTTTAGACATGCTTTTCTTGGACCTTTGCCTTAGGGTTTGTGGACATCAGCTTGCTTGAGTCTCCTTTCATGATGATCATGGTTCTTTCTTAGTTTTGGGATTTTTTTTGTGACCTAGGTGTTTACCCTTGGTATGGCCGTGACCTAGGAGGTTTGGTGGTCGATACATGGGTATGGGCATTGCGGTCATGACATAGCCCATTGATATGGTCGTGACCTAGTTGGATTTGGTCGAGATGTCCCTTTCTTGTGTTGATGTTTGACCTAGTGACGTTGGGTTGAGACCTTGGATCTTAGAAGCCCTGAAACTCTTAGTTTATTACCTTAGCTTGGTGGAGACAACCCTTGGAGTGGTGGTCATAACTAGGGGAAGCCGCGATCACAACATGGTGGTGTTGAGGCATCACGGTCGTGACATCGGGGTGGTTAGGAGCTTGGTCACGACACATGGTTGAAGGGGTGAAGAGAAATCCTAACCCTAATGGTGTGGGAGCAACATGTAGGAGGTGGTCGTGACATGGTGAGGTACCCATGGTGTATGCCATGGACATGACATACTATGGAGGGTGGCTGTAACATCCCTGACCTGGGTTATGAGCTAACCCTAGGTGTTTTGCCTAAATATGTAATTAAATCTTTGTGATTAACTCTGAGCATGTAATTAAGCTTCTCAGAAATGTATATTTCAGTTTTTGCTCCTTTTTATATAAAGTTGTAGCACTGTTTTGTAATACAGGGACCTATGTGCAATTTACCCATTTAGAAGGGTTAACCTGCAATTTGCACATGATGAGGTGTTCCTCTGATGTTGAGACATCATGAGAAACATTTTGGTAAAGTTTGAGGGATTTCCCAAGCTTGAGCACCAAGGTGCAGCTGTGGAAGCAATCCCGGTACTTGAAACCCTAATTTGGGGTAAAATGCAATTTACCCAAATAATGGGAAGCAATTTGTAAAGAATGTTATCTAAAGTATCTTGTTAGACTCTTGCCATCATTTAGAGAAGAAATGATGAGGAATTCACCTCAATTGAGTTATCAAGTTAAGAAATAGGCTCTGTGATTGAATAATCAGGGTATATGTGCAATATCCCTTTAAGTATGAACTTTATTATTAGATTGTCCTTCCTTGCCTTCTTTTCTATAACTTAAGATAAGGTTTGTCCTTAGAATAAAGAGGAAGGGACGAGCAAGTAATGAAGGAAGGACTTAGTTGGAATTAAGGGAAACTTATGAGCTAATGTTGAAAATCCTACCCCAAGTATATAAGCCCTCCTTTCCTTAGTTGCAAGGGAACTTAACCTTCGTTCCCTTACTGTTTCATTTCACCAAAGACGACCAAGGACTGCCTTGGAGCTAAGGAGGACGAACAAGGGGTGCAAGGTAGGTTTAAACCCCTCTTCTTGCCTAATTCCATGGTTAGAATTCGAATTCAAGGTCATCTTCATGGCTAATTCTCGAAACCCTATCTTTCTAGCCGTCTCTTTTCATCCTTCCTTGGAGTTTTCACCTTGGCCAACCTGTGGGAACTCAAGGACGCCATTAGAGCTTGGAGCTTGAAAGCTTGGAGCTCAAGAAACAAGCTTTAGGCGGGTTTTATAACTCTAAACCTATGCTTTACTATGTTCATCTTTATATGCGAGTTAATGATAGCTCCTAGTATTTCCCTACTTTTCCCTGCTATTTTGCAAACAAACCCGTGGGATATCTGTACTGTTCTTGAGCTAGATGATGAAGGCGTGTTTTCCAAGAAAAACACACCGCTTTTCTTTTCCCTAAACGGTCCTAACAGTTTGCTCTCACGACCTCAAGACCGTGAGAGAGCCTCGCGGTCTCGAGACCGTGAGAGGGCTCGCGGTCTCAAGACCGATTGGCCCTGTTGACCGAGCGTGGACCATATAAGAAACTTGTTCCTAATTATATAGGCTAAATACCCTCAAAATTTGGGAGACTAACTCCAAAGGAATCGGGAGATATGACCTTTTTAAGTCACAACTTTAAATGAATTAATTGCTGATTTTCAAACGGTCTGAAATTGCCTTTTTGGGAAAACGGTCTCAAGACCGTGAAAGGTCGTTGACTAAGCGTTGACCCCATGAGATTACTGTTCAAAATTATGTTAATTAACAACTCACCAAGTTTGATGGTCTAATTCCAAACGGGCTAAGAGTTGAAGGGTGAATACTAGGGCTAACCCTAGATAAAATCAGTACTGAAATTATGGTGATCTAATTAGGGTTGTTAGGGTTGATTGACCTAAACGGTCTCAAGACCATGTGGGGTCCACCCACATGACCTCAAGACCGTGAGGACAATCACCCAAGACCATTTGAAGGTCTAGGGTTGAGTAATTTGAACAATTGAACACCAATTGCAAATAAGTTATCAATTTAATCAAAATTCTGATTTTGTGACCAATCAGGGTTCAACCTCTATCAAATCACCTTAGATTTTTATGAAATCTTGGGCAAACGATCTCAAGACCATGTGGGGTCCACCCACATGACCTCAAGACCGTTTGAGCCAAGTTTGGGCCCAATTGGAGCTCAATTGAAGGGTTCAACCTTGTGTTGATACACATTGTTGAGTGTTGATGGGTGAACATTGATAGACCTTAATTGAATCGATTTCAATCCTAATTGGTCAACAATTGAGGGTCAAATGAATGACCATTTGGTTAAGCATAATCTTAATTAACTCAATCCATAGGTGGTCAACAGTTATTGGACCTTTTGAAGGCTTCAACATCGGTTGACATCATCGTTTGATTTGTTGAACCTTTGTTGAAGGACCTTGCGGTTGAGACCGTGAGGGGGCTCACGACCTCAAGACCGTGAGGTGGCTCACGACCTCAAGACCGTGAGGTAGCTCACGACCTCAAGACCGTGAGGTAGCTCACGACCTCAAGACCGTGAGGTAGCTCACGACCTCAAGACCGTGAGGTGGCTCACGACCTCAAGACCGTGAGGTGGCTCACGACCTCAAGACCGTGAGGTGGCTCACGACCTCAAGACCGTGAGGTGGCTCACGACCTCAAGACCGTGAGGTGGCTCACGACCTCAAGACCGTGAGGTGGCTCACGACCTCAAGACCGTGAGGTAGCTCACGACCTCAAGACCGTGAGGTGGCTCACGACCTCAAGACCGTGAGGTGGCTCACGACCTCAAGACCGTGAGGTGGCTCACGACCTCATGATCGTGAGGGGGCTCACGATCTCAAGCCCATGAGGAGGCTCACGGTCTTGGAGCTAGAAAGGGGCTCATGGACTTGAAAGGTCAAAGTGAGCAATCGGTCAACACTTTCAACCGAATTCAATCATGTGATGGTTCAATGTTGCTCAAATCAAACACTAATGATAATCTAAGATAGTAAGGAGTTATTTGATTAAGGTTTTTGACTATGATGATAATCAATGGGGTGAATTACCAAGATACCCCTGAAGGGTCAATTGAGTTATACTTTACTCAATTCAAACCCTAATTACATGAGAATGATGTTTTTAGTTATAATGACTCTATCTAACCTGATCTAGTCTAATGTTATCATCAACCATTAGTATGATGAAAGAGAGAGTACTCTAGAGAGAGAAAGTACCCTAGAGAGAGAAAGTAACTCTAATCACTTAATGGTGATGTTTTTGGCTATGATAGCCTATGATGACTCAACCCAACCTGTTTTAGAGTGATGTTGATATCACCTAACCTTATGATGAGAGAGAAAGTACTTCTAGAGAGAGAAAGTACTTCTAGAGAGAGAAAGTACCTCTTTTAAATGGAAACTCAATTGAAGCATCCCCAATACACAGAAATGAGCATAATTAGGGTATGATCCACCTGTGTGAGATCATAGAAACCCTAATTATGATAAATGATGAACCTTTAACTAATCCAAGAAGCATCAATGAAGGTGTTACTCATACATGATGATGTTATGAGTTTAATTCACCTGTAATGTGAATAAGTAAACCCTAATTCAAGGGTGATGACATGTAATATGAATAGTAAACCCTAATTCAAGGGTAATGGCATGCTTTTGAGCAATAAACTCTATTTGATTTAAATTAAAGATTTAACTCTTATGACAAGAGTAGGAAGTACATTCCTTATTGTTATATTACCTTTATCAGATGTATTAATCATGCAGGTTCTGATATGAAGGTAATTATATCCAGGTATGGATGTTGATGTTATATTCATTGAAGGCATGTTGTAGCCTTATGAATAAGTAATGTAATCTGATGCCTTGCTAGTGGCATCCTATGCTGATAATGGGCTATGAGAGCCATGAATACCATCAAGGTCATGCTTTAGAGATGACTTGTGATGAGGATAATGAGAAATGATGATTGATATGAGTTAGGCCTGTTACATTTAGTATTCTTCTTTTATAGCTGCTATGCTACTGTTATTGTTTGAAGAACAATGTATGCTGTTAAAGAATACTGAATGTACCTAACTAATCAAGTATAATGTAGAGCCCTGATCATAGATCCATCATTGTCAGAAATTAAGTGATGGTGAAACAGGTTTTCCATAGGGAACTCCTGGAGCACATACTTTTGAGTATGTGGGGTACATGGATGTGTAGAACCTTACATCCTAGTGTAGGAAAGTGATGTAGATGTGGAATCCATCCATCCTTCACTATAGTTCCATACCGTATCAGTGGTAGGTAAACATGAAACCTCCTGATGACGAAGAAAGCACAGATATCCGTATCAGTGGTAGGTAAATATGAAACCTCCTGATGACGAAGAGAGTACAGAACGCCACTGTGACTCTAGAATAGCGAAGGACCAGTTTACCCTGGTGAGCTATAGTAGTAGAGACACAAGATGTCCTACAAGTGATCCTCTTACTGACTGAGGAAGATGAAGGTCATGAGAATCCGGCTCTCTTAATGACCTATGTATGATACTGATGCGGCTTCTCAGCGATCAGTTGGAGTATGAGTGGTAAGCCTCATCTCCACAGGGCATAATGTTGTTTGTAAAACATAATCAACCATGTAGTATAACTTGTTAGAGATGACTCCAAGTTAGTTGATTGATGTTACATTGCAATAATGTTGATATTCTCCATATCTCCTAATTTGTAGAGATCTTGTTATATCTGCAACTGTTATAGAATGCTTTGAAGGCTTTACTGTTTAAAATAATCTTTGATGTTATAATAAAGCTTCTGGCGAAGAGTTATAACTCTCGCTGGGACAATTATGTATAATTGTCTCACCCCGTAGACTTCAACTTTTTAGGTGGACGTCGGAGACGAAGAAACCAGCCTACAAGTGATCAATCTCAGCAGCAGCACCAGGGGCAGCAGTAATCTCAGGTGGAGATTTGTCCTGCCATGTGGTGTAGTTAGAGTCAGTCCTATGTGTCCTCTGTACTCTCAGGTCTTGGAGTCTTATGTTATGTGATCTTGAGATTTTGTATCTTGAATGTATATAATTACTCAAGAAGTAATTATCCTGAGATGTAAACAGTTATCTCTCTTTATGAAAGGAGTTTTTATGGATACAAGTTCTTATCTCGAAAAGTTTTAATTTTCCGTGATTTTTGTCTTCCGCTGATTACCGATTCGCTTCCGCTAAGTTTTAATCGTGTTTATGTCATGGTTTGGAGATCAGAGCCCACAATTAGTGGTATCAGAGCTCCAGGTTCAGTTGAGTCTACAGAGGCATAGGACTTAGGATGTCGAGTCTACCTTTAGTACTCCTTCCTTATCTAATAGAATCTTCTGCTCCTCAGGAGAAGAAGATACATAAGAATGTCAGAACATCGTGATGAGCACGTGGCAGAGAGTAGTGCTAGTGCACCTCGAGGCGGTGCAAGAGTTCCGAGAATAGAACAACCTGCACCTGAGTCGCCAAGAGAGCCACCCCAGTTCGACCCAGCTGACATGAGTGATCCAGCTGTACAGACGATGTTCGGGCAGTTCATGACTGCCATGACACATATAACCGATAGGATGCCCATTCCTGCACCTAGGGCACCTGTCCAGCCTGAAGTACAAGGTATTGGTAAGACATTCGAACGACTTCGTCGTGTCGGAGCTACCGAGTACTTCGGAACTGCCGACCCAGCAGATGCTGACTTATGGTTGATAGAGTTGGAGAAGGCTTTCAGGATTCTTATGATTCTGGAAGCTGAGAAGGTTAGACATGCTGTCTATCTTCTCAAAGGCAGTGCTGGTCACTGGTGGAACATGGAAGAGCAGAAGAGACCTGGAGTAGAGTTCTCATGGGAAGAGTTTCGTCGGGAATTTATCAATAGATATTTTCCAAAGACCTTCCTAGATGAGAAGATTTCTCAGTTTGAGAAACTAAGGCAGGGTATGATGAACATTAGCGAGTATGAAGCTAAGTTCATGGAGCTGTTGCGGTTTTGTCCGCATATGGCTGCTACAGATGAGGAAAGAATCAGAAGATTTGAAATGGGTTTGAATTCCGATATGTCAACCCCTGTGTCTGCCTTAGAAAACAGAGAGAGATTCTCTACCTTCGTTGAGTCAGTCCGAAGGATAGAGAGATCTGTGGTTGAGAAAAGACAAACCCATAAAAGATATCCACAGTTCCAGGGTTCTTCATCTAGGGATTCCAAGAAACCTAGATTCTCTGCACCTAACCCTCCACCACCCAGATCGAGTTTTCAAACTCAATGGACACCAAGTAGAGGTAGAGGACGGAGTCAACCGCTTCAAGGGACACACAGTTCTGCATCAGTGTCAGTTACTGGACCACCCAGACCACAACAACAGGAGAAGAGTTGCTACAACTGTGGTAAGGTGGGACACTTGATGAAGGATTGTCGTTCTAGGCCTGTCGGTGTGACACAACAACCTCCGAGACAGAATCAACAGGGATCTCAGAATAGACAACATCAAGGAGCAGCTCGAGGACGTGGACAAGCGTCTCAAGCTGGATCATCAGCACCACCTCAACACCAGGCGACTGCGAGGTTCTATGCTATGAACCCACCTGAGGCAGTTGTCAATCCACGGGTAGTGGCAGGTCAGATGAAACTTTTATATTCTGATATGTCTATATCCTGTAATATATCTGTTCTGATTGATCCGGGTGCTATGCACTCTTTCATCACTCGTGAAGTGATTCGTAACTGCAATATGACTGTTAGTCATAGAGCAGATAGTTTGTTGTTAGAGACTCCGTTGAGTGGGTCTGCCGTTTTGCAGGAGGTATGTTCTCCCTGCATCCTTTTCTTTTCTGACCATCGCATTCAAGTGGACCTTATACCACTTGATATGCAGGGGTTTGATATAATCCTTGGGATGGATACCTTAGAAAGGTATAGAGTTGTCTTGGATTGTGAGTCCAAGTTGGCTGTGTTTGCTGATGAAAGCAACACATGGATCTTTCAAGGTGAAAGAAAGATTTTGCCCACCTGTCTTGTGTCAGCTATGGTTGCTGATAAGCTGTTGAGGCAAGGATGTTATGCATTCTTAGCCCATGTGGTAGATGTTACCAAGGAAAGTTCCAACCCTGCTGAAGTTCCCATAGTCAGGGAATTCGAGGATGTGTTTCCTGAAGAACTTCCTGGTATACCACCACCTCGGGAGATTGACTTTGAAATCAATCTGATTCCAGATACGAAACCCATAGCTCAAACTCCGTATAGAATGGCTCCTGCCGAGATGGCAGAACTCAAGAAACAGCTTCAAGAGTTACTTGAGAGAGGTTTTATCCGACCGAGTACTTCACCTTGGGGTGCTCCGGTCTTGTTTGTTAAAAAGAAAGATGGGTCAATGCGGTTATGCATCGACTATAGACAACTCAATAAAGTGACAATAAAGAATAGGTATCCTCTGCCGAGGATTGATGATCTCTTTGACCAGTTGCGTGGTGCAACAGTCTTTTCAAAGATAGACTTGAGGTCTGGATATCACCAACTTCGTATTAAGGATAGTGACATATCCAAGTCTGCCTTTAGGACAAGATATGGTCACTATGAGTTCACAGTTATGTCGTTTGGACTAACCAATGCACCAGCTGCATTTATGGAACTCATGAATAGAGTTTTTCGACCTTTCCTTGATCAGTGTGTTGTCGTCTTCATAGATGACATACTGATTTATAGTAAAGATGCTCAGCAGCATGAGCAGCATCTTCGCCAAGCTTTGACCTTGCTAAGAGAACATAAGTTGTATGCTAAGTTTAGCAAGTGTGAGTTCTGGCTGCCGGAGGTATCTTTTCTTGGACATATAATATCCGCCTCGGGAATTCGTGTTGACCCTACAAAGGTAGAATCTGTTCTACAATGGGAACAACCGAAAACACCGACGGAGATTCGAAGTTTCTTGGGGTTAGCTGGCTATTATCGAAGGTTCATTAAGAACTTTAGTTCCATAGCTTTACCCTTGACCAAGTTAACCCGGAAGGATGTTCCTTTTTCTTGGAGTGATAAGTGTCAACAATCTTTCCAGTTACTGAAGGAGAGGTTGACAAGTGCACCTGTATTAGTGCTACCTGAACAAGGAAAAGGTTATATAGTTTTCTGTGACGCTTCCAAGAATGGACTAGGATGTGTGTTGATGCAGGATAAACAAGTGATTTCTTTTGCTTCCCGACAGCTTAAGAAACACGAGGAGAATTATCCAACACACGATCTGGAGTTAGCAGCTGTGGTTCATGCTTTGAAGATCTAGAGACATTATCTCTACGGAGAGACATTCCAGATTTTCACAGACCACAAAAACCTTAAGTATATCTTCTCTCAGCATGAGCTCAACATGAGGCAACGTCGCTGGATGGAGTTAATCAAGGACTACGACTGTACAATTGATTACCATCCAGGTAAGGCCAATGTTGTTGCAGATGCCTTGAGTAGGAAATCAGCAACATCAACCATGAATAGAGCACAACTAAACTCTTTAGTATGCTCTAGAAGAGATATGCTTATCTCTTTAAGGCAAGACAATGTACAGTTGAAGGTATCATTGCTAGCCGGTTTGTTAGCTGAGATGCATATTAAACCTACCCTAAGAGAGCAGATTAAAGAAGCACAGCTAGATGATGCTGCAGTTCAACATATAAGATCTGAGTATGGAAATGAGAAGCAAGATGGGTTTCATGACTCAAAAGATCAAGTAGCTTGTTATAATGGAAAAATGATAGTGCCGGATGTGGACAACTTAAGGAAGTTAGTCCTGGAAGAAGCCCATTCTTCCATGTATGCTATGCATCCAGGGAGCACCAAGATGTATCGGAATTTGAAGGATCTATATTGGTGGCCTGGGATGAAGAAGGACGTTGCAGAGTTTGTTCTGAGGTGCCCTGTGTGTCAGCAAGTTAAAGCTGAACACCAGAAGCCTGCAGGGACAATGCAACCTTTACCCATATCACAGTGGAAGTGGGACCATGTGACCATGGACTTTGTTGTTGGCCTACCCAGGACAAGCAAAGGACATGATTCCATTTGGGTAATTGTTGATAGGTTGACTAAGACAGCACATTTCTTACCTGTTAAAACAACTTATTCTGCTGAAAGGTTATCAGAGTTATATGTGCAAGAGATAGTGCGTTTGCACGGAGTTCCTGTCACAATAGTTTCGGACAGAGGTCCTCAATTTACAAGTCGTTTTTGGGAACAGTTGCACAGTGCCTTAGGCACTAAGCTGAGGTTTAGTACGGCCTTTCATCCACAGACTGATGGACAGTCAGAAAGGACCATACAAACCTTAGAAGACCTGTTGCGAGCATGTGTTCTCCAGTTCACCGGAAGTTGGGATCTACACCTAAGCTTGATAGAGTTTGCCTATAACAATAGCTATCAGCATAGTATTGATATGGCACCTTATGAAGCCTTATATGGTAGACGTTGTAGATCACCCTTGTGTTGGTTTGAGACTGGTGAGCACCAGTTGTTAGGTCCTGACCTGGTGCAGCAAACCACGGAAAAGATTAAAGTAATACAACATAAGATTAAGACTGCTCAAGATAGGCAGAAATCTTATGCTGACAAACGTCGTAGACCTTTAGAGTTCCAGATTGGAGACAAAGTGTATCTTAAGGTCTCACCTTGGAAAGGGGTCCTTCGTTTTGGAAGGAAGGGGAAGTTAGCTCCTAGATATATGGGGCCTTATCCAATCATTGAACGGATTGGAAAGGTAGCATATAAACTAGAGCTGCCCCCAGAGTTACAAAGGTTACATCCTGTGTTTCACATTTCTATGTTGAAGAAATGTCACCCAGACACCGAGTCAGTTCTACAACCTATGGAAGTAGAATTGAATGATGACATATCCTATGAAGAGGGACCAGTGTCAATCCTTGATAAACGAATTAAAAAGTTAAAGAAGAAAGATATAAGTCTTGTGAAAGTCCTCTGGAATCATCGTGGTATTGAAGAAGCCACTTGGGAGTTAGAGGATGAGATGAGAAGGAAGTATCCTACCCTTTTCTCGTAATATGTTTTATCGATTTCGGGGACGAAATCCTTGTAAGGGGTGGATAATTTGTAACATCCCTGACCTGGGTTATGAGCTAACCCTAGGTGTTTTGCCTAAATATGTAATTAAATCTTTGTGATTAACTCTGAGCATGTAATTAAGCTTCTCAGAAATGTATATTTCAGTTTTTGCTCCTTTTTATATAAAGTTGTAGCACTGTTTTGTAATACAGGGACCTATGTGCAATTTACCCATTTAGAAGGGTTAACCTGCAATTTGCACATGATGAGGTGTTCCTCTGATGTTGAGACATCATGAGAAACATTTTGGTAAAGTTTGAGGGATTTCCCAAGCTTGAGCACCAAGGTGCAGCTGTGGAAGCAATCCCGGTACTTGAAACCCTAATTTGGGGTAAAATGCAATTTACCCAAATAATGGGAAGCAATTTGTAAAGAATGTTATCTAAAGTATCTTGTTAGACTCTTGCCATCATTTAGAGAAGAAATGATGAGGAATTCACCTCAATTGAGTTATCAAGTTAAGAAATAGGCTCTGTGATTGAATAATCAGGGTATATGTGCAATATCCCTTTAAGTATGAACTTTATTATTAGATTGTCCTTCCTTGCCTTCTTTTCTATAACTTAAGATAAGGTTTGTCCTTAGAATAAAGAGGAAGGGACGAGCAAGTAATGAAGGAAGGACTTAGTTGGAATTAAGGGAAACTTATGAGCTAATGTTGAAAATCCTACCCCAAGTATATAAGCCCTCCTTTCCTTAGTTGCAAGGGAACTTAACCTTCGTTCCCTTACTGTTTCATTTCACCAAAGACGACCAAGGACTGCCTTGGAGCTAAGGAGGACGAACAAGGGGTGCAAGGTAGGTTTAAACCCCTCTTCTTGCCTAATTCCATGGTTAGAATTCGAATTCAAGGTCATCTTCATGGCTAATTCTCGAAACCCTATCTTTCTAGCCGTCTCTTTTCATCCTTCCTTGGAGTTTTCACCTTGGCCAACCTGTGGGAACTCAAGGACGCCATTAGAGCTTGGAGCTTGAAAGCTTGGAGCTCAAGAAACAAGCTTTAGGCGGGTTTTATAACTCTAAACCTATGCTTTACTATGTTCATCTTTATATGCGAGTTAATGATAGCTCCTAGTATTTCCCTACTTTTCCCTGCTATTTTGCAAACAAACCCGTGGGATATCTGTACTGTTCTTGAGCTAGATGATGAAGGCGTGTTTTCCAAGAAAAACCCACCGCTTTTCTTTTCCCTAAACGGTCCTAACAGTTTGCTCTCACGACCTCAAGACCGTGAGAGAGCCTCGCGGTCTCGAGACCGTGAGAGGGCTCGCGGTCTCAAGACCGATTGGCCCTGTTGACCGAGCGTGGACCATATAAGAAACTTGTTCCTAATTATATAGGCTAAATACCCTCAAAATTTGGGAGACTAACTCCAAAGGAATCGGGAGATATGACCTTTTTAAGTCACAACTTTAAATGAATTAATTGCTGATTTTCAAACGGTCTGAAATTGCCTTTTTGGGCAAACGGTCTCAAGACCGTGAAAGGTCGTTGACTAAGCGTTGACCCCATGAGATTACTGTTCAAAATTATGTTAATTAACAACTCACCAAGTTTGATGGTCTAATTCCAAACGGGCTAAGAGTTGAAGGGTGAATACTAGGGCTAACCCTAGATAAAATCAGTACTGAAATTATGGTGATCTAATTAGGGTTGTTAGGGTTGATTGACCTAAACGGTCTCAAGACCATGTGGGGTCCACCCACATGACCTCAAGACCGTGAGGACAATCACCCAAGACCATTTGAAGGTCTAGGGTTGAGTAATTTGACCAATTGAACACCAATTGCAAATAAGTTATCAATTTAATCAAAATTCTGATTTTGTGACCAATCAGGGTTCAACCTCTATCAAATCACCTTAGATTTTTATGAAATCTTGGGCAAACGATCTCAAGACCATGTGGGGTCCACCCACATGACCTCAAGACCGTTTGAGCCAAGTTTGGGCCCAATTGGAGCTCAATTGAAGGGTTCAACCTTGTGTTGATACACATTGTTGAGTGTTGATGGGTGAACATTGATAGACCTTAATTGAATCGATTTCAATCCTAATTGGTCAACAATTGAGGGTCAAATGAATGACCATTTGGTTAAGCATAATCTTAATTAACTCAATCCATAGGTGGTCAACAGTTATTGGACCTTTTGAAGGCTTCAACATCGGTTGACATCATCGTTTGATTTGTTGAACCTTTGTTGAAGGACCTTGCGGTTGAGACCGTGAGGGGGCTCACGACCTCAAGACCGTGAGGTGGCTCACGACCTCAAGACCGTGAGGTAGCTCACGACCTCAAGACCGTGAGGTAGCTCACGACCTCAAGACCGTGAGGTAGCTCACGACCTCAAGACCGTGAGGTGGCTCACGACCTCAAGACCGTGAGGTGGCTCACGACCTCAAGACCGTGAGGTGGCTCACGACCTCAAGACCGTGAGGTGGCTCACGACCTCAAGACCGTGAGGTGGCTCACGACCTCAAGACCGTGAGGTGGCTCACGACCTCAAGACCGTGAGGTAGCTCACGACCTCAAGACCATGAGGTGGCTCACGACCTCAAGACCGTGAGGTGGCTCACGACCTCAAGACCGTGAGGTGGCTCACGACCTCATGATCGTGAGGGGGCTCACGATCTCAAGCCCATGAGGAGGCTCACGGTCTTGGAGCTAGAAAGGGGCTCATGGACTTGAAAGGTCAAAGTGAGCAATCGGTCAACACTTTCAACCGAATTCAATCATGTGATGGTTCAATGTTGCTCAAATCAAACACTAATGATAATCTAAGATAGTAAGGAGTTATTTGATTAAGGTTTTTGACTATGATGATAATCAATGGGGTGAATTACCAAGATACCCCTGAAGGGTCAATTGAGTTATACTTTACTCAATTCAAACCCTAATTACATGAGAATGATGTTTTTAGTTATAATGACTCTATCTAACCTGATCTAGTCTAATGTTATCATCAACCATTAGTATGATGAAAGAGAGAGTACTCTAGAGAGAGAAAGTACCCTAGAGAGAGAAAGTAACTCTAATCACTTAATGGTGATGTTTTTGGCTATGATAGCCTATGATGACTCAACCCAACCTGTTTTAGAGTGATGTTGATATCACCTAACCTTATGATGAGAGAGAAAGTACTTCTAGAGAGAGAAAGTACTTCTAGAGAGAGAAAGTACCTCTTTTAAATGGAAACTCAATTGAAGCATCCCCAATACACAGAAATGAGCATAATTAGGGTATGATCCACCTGTGTGAGATCATAGAAACCCTAATTATGATAAATGATGAACCTTTAACTAATCCAAGAAGCATCAATGAAGGTGTTACTCATACATGATGATGTTATGAGTTTAATTCACCTGTAATGTGAATAAGTAAACCCTAATTCAAGGGTGATGACATGTAATATGAATAGTAAACCCTAATTCAAGGGTAATGGCATGCTTTTGAGCAATAAACTCTATTTGATTTAAATTAAAGATTTAACTCTTATGACAAGAGTAGGAAGTACATTCCTTATTGTTATATTACCTTTATCAGATGTATTAATCATGCAGGTTCTGATATGAAGGTAATTATATCCAGGTATGGATGTTGATGTTATATTCATTGAAGGCATGTTGTAGCCTTATGAATAAGTAATGTAATCTGATGCCTTGCTAGTGGCATCCTATGCTGATAATGGGCTATGAGAGCCATGAATACCATCAAGGTCATGCTTTAGAGATGACTTGTGATGAGGATAATGAGAAATGATGATTGATATGAGTTAGGCCTGTTACATTTAGTATTCTTCTTTTATAGCTGCTATGCTACTGTTATTGTTTGAAGAACAATGTATGCTGTTAAAGAATACTGAATGTACCTAACTAATCAAGTATAATGTAGAGCCCTGATCATAGATCCATCATTGTCAGAAATTAAGTGATGGTGAAACAGGTTTTCCATAGGGAACTCCTGGAGCACATACTTTTGAGTATGTGGGGTACATGGATGTGTAGAACCTTACATCCTAGTGTAGGAAAGTGATGTAGATGTGGAATCCATCCATCCTTCACTATAGTTCCATACCGTATCAGTGGTAGGTAAACATGAAACCTCCTGATGACGAAGAAAGCACAGATATCCGTATCAGTGGTAGGTAAATATGAAACCTCCTGATGACGAAGAGAGTACAGAACGCCACTGTGACTCTAGAATAGCGAAGGACCAGTTTACCCTGGTGAGCTATAGTAGTAGAGACACAAGATGTCCTACAAGTGATCCTCTTACTGACTGAGGAAGATGAAGGTCATGAGAATCCGGCTCTCTTAATGACCTATGTATGATACTGATGCGGCTTCTCAGCGATCAGTTGGAGTATGAGTGGTAAGCCTCATCTCCACAGGGCATAATGTTGTTTGTAAAACATAATCAACCATGTAGTATAACTTGTTAGAGATGACTCCAAGTTAGTTGATTGATGTTACATTGCAATAATGTTGATATTCTCCATATCTCCTAATTTGTAGAGATCTTGTTATATCTGCAACTGTTATAGAATGCTTTGAAGGCTTTACTGTTTAAAATAATCTTTGATGTTATAATAAAGCTTCTGGCGAAGAGTTATAACTCTCGCTGGGACAATTATGTATAATTGTCTCACCCCGTAGACTTCAACTTTTTAGGTGGACGTCGGAGACGAAGAAACCAGCCTACAAGTGATCAATCTCAGCAGCAGCACCAGGGGCAGCAGTAATCTCAGGTGGAGATTTGTCCTGCCATGTGGTGTAGTTAGAGTCAGTCCTATGTGTCCTCTGTACTCTCAGGTCTTGGAGTCTTGTGTTATGTGATCTTGAGATTTTGTATCTTGAATGTATATAATTACTCAAGAAGTAATTATCCTGAGATGTAAACAGTTATCTCTCTTTATGAAAGGAGTTTTTATGGATACAAGTTCTTATCTCGAAAAGTTTTAATTTTCCGTGATTTTTGTCTTCCGCTGATTACCGATTCGCTTCCGCTAAGTTTTAATCGTGTTTATGTCATGGTTTGGAGATCAGAGCCCACAGTGGCCACGACCTATGTGCCTAAGTGGTTAACATGTGATGATGGTAGGTGGTTACGAAACATATATGAACATCTAATGTTAATCATGTATGCATATGTGCCATGTTGTTTTGTATGATCTCCAATATTTTTTAATGATGTTGCTTAATCCTGACACACTCCATGATGGTGGAGGTGGTGGTTCTAGGGTGGTTGGTTGACCCTGACCTTGTAGACTATAATCAGCAAAAAGTGGATACCCTAAACCCTAATAGTGAACAAAACTTGCTTATATCCTTACCATGGATGGTTCTGATGATATGTGATTATCTCTCTTGATTATGATCTTATAACCATGTAGGTTTTTTGGAATTGATTATCATAACTAGTGTGTGATGTGATGGCTATGATGTGAGATAATATTGAATATGCCCTTGTGAGGCATGATGATTATACATGTGATACATGAATATGGAGGTTGGCCCTTATGACCTAACAATGGTTATTGCTCTTACATGAAATGATGTTTCCAATGATAGAGTTGAGGGATTGACATCCCATGGCATGTGACTTTGTTGATGATGTTGTGAATGGAAACAATACAAGCATCATGTAGTGATAGTGTGAAAAGTTCACACCCTATACATTTTATCTACTGGGAGAGTACTATGCCCTTATCTTTGTAGAATTTGTTATGATTTTATACGTTGTAACTTGATTTATGCTAAAAGATACTTAAATGACCTAACTAATCAAGTGGAACCTAATCATGTAGTTTTTCCCTATGTCATAGATCCATTTAGTGTCAGCACTTGTAGAATGGTGAAACGGGTTTAACTTGGAGTGCATATTTTTTTATATGCGGGGGGGGGGGGGGGAGGATGAATATCCCCTTACTGTTGGTATGTATTCCCTGAGAGATAATCATGGGATGATTGGTGGGATACATTAAGATGGATTTTATAAAGATCAAAGGCAAGCTTCAAATTCTTTCTGATTCAGTCATATGTGATAATGATAGAACAAATTGAATGTCTAGAGAATGACAGTACTCAATGGCATATGCTTTCAAGTTAAGGAACTAAACGATGAGATCATACAGATGCTAAGAGTTTGTACATTCTTATTATGTCCCTAGTCGGATGTCATTGTGGAAGGTAGATAGACAACAATGACACACAAGACTAGATTGTGGTGTTGGTTGATGACGGAATCTCATTAGTCATGATATGGAGATATCAAACCAAACACATAGGTACTTGTTAGAGAACAAGTTTACCAAACAGACCCACCGTGAGTTTGACACATGGAACCATGACATGGTAGTCACAGTCAGTTCTCACAGTGATGGTGGTCACTGTGATTCTTTGACCTAAAATCACTACACTCAACACATGTTGTTAGGTACACTTTGACATCATCAAACGTAGTCATGAAACATGGGTTGTTATATAAGTGATGATTGGGTGGCTTTGACACATGGGGCTTTTGAGGGGCGAGTGATAGATATGGGAATTGTCCCTCCGGAGGGAGTTTGATATCCATGGCCACTTGATGAGTAGGATTGAGATAGGTGTGTGCACGCATGTGTGAATCGGTATATGATATTGATGTCATACACATCTCCTCCAATCTACTTTGAGATCAAGAAAATGAATGAACGTTGAAAGGATGACTGTTCCATGCCTTGAGTTCATTTGGGATATCAGTGAAAAAGGAATTATACATTCACTGTAACACAATTCATGGATTGTAGGATTGAAAGTTGTTCTCCAACTTTCTATTTCACTTGTGTAGCATTGATGTGTGAATAGGCACCGCTCTTTGCTTGTGAAGTTATAAGTGTTATGGACTTTCACTGCCAACGTGAAATGGACCTGAAGGGTCACACACATAGGATTTAACCTTGAAGAGGAGTTTATCCATAAATGATGTTTAGATTGATTACTACAGGAGTTTAGTAGTTCAATTAAACACTCAATTAATTGATAGCTCAAAATCATAGTATTCAAGGTGTTGGATCGATTGATTAGAGTATCAGATTGATTGAAACTGTGATTGACTGATTTTGCACAGTCTGCTACCCCAACCGATCGGCTCATGTGATGAACCGATCGGCTCAGGTTGGTGAACCGATAAACTCATGTGATGAATCGATCGGCTCAAGACAGGATGAGATGACCGGTTCAAGGGTTGAACTGATCGGCTCAACTGGTCTAACCGAGATCGTTTGTAAAGCAAGAAGACTATTTTGCAAATACAATTTGTTTCACTTGTACAAATTCAATTTGGACAAGGATTGATATTTGATTAATCAAAAACAAATATGAAAGTCAATTTGAGTTGGACCAGGACCACGAACTGATCGGCTCAGGGGTCCCAACCAATCAGTTGAGGTGTCAAACGATCGACTCAACTCCCCAACCGACCGTTTCATGCTTGAAACAATCGGTTCAGGTGACGTAGTTGGTTGTTTTTGTGGAAAATCTCGAACCCTTCTAATCCTACTTTAATCCCACATTTCTTGGGATAGAGAGCCCTATCCCATGACCCTCCTTTATATAGGGGTAGTGGGGGCTTCTCAGAAAAATAACTCAGTACACCAATTGCTCTGCAAAGTTGTCGTTCTCTCTGGTTTTGGTAACCGAGAGAGAGCCCGAGCAAGTGCTACCTGATAAGGGAGGCACAGTAAGGGAAAGACAACTATAGAAAGAGACTGGTGGTAGGAGAGTGTGTCGGTGACTAGTAAGCCGAAAGGAGGGTGCGACTCCTTCTAATTCCTTGTGGGACAAGGAGATCGGAGTTCCAGGTCGTCCATGTGGACTACTTCATAGGCGGGAGACTTCTGCCGCTCGGAGGATAGCTATCAATCCTGACAGTCCCGGTGAGACCAGGAGGTGCCAGTCCCAGTGAGACCAGGAGCTGCATAGACACCGTCCAAGACCAGAGGTGAAGACCGCACAAGCCACGAGGTAACATCTCTGAGCAAGCCACGGGACAAGGTACGCCTTTACAAACCATCCTTCCTATTGTATAGACATTGACGCATTTCCTTTGTTCTGGGTTTGGGAGAAGAAAATTTTTGTTTCCGCTGCCTTCTCTATCTCCCCTAAAACCCAACAGTGGTATCAGAGCCACGTCAACTGCTCTATACATTAGGATTATCGATATGATCGATTTTGGTTTTTCACCTTTATTTATTGCATACGATGCAAATAAAATTGGCTTTGTACATGTCTAATCCTAAATCCACAAATCCCAATATACATATATGATATGTAATATGAATGCACTCGATACATGTCGCCCTTAAACGTGTTTTGTGGTGGATGTATAGCGTGGTTATGGCCAATAAACCCTATGTATGTGTGCTTGGTTGTATGTAGTTTCTTGCATCTCAGTCTGTACACCGATTCCCTATCTCCTATTCCTAATGTAACTCGAGATAACTCGAGATTTCTTTCCTACCTTTGCTCCCCCCCGAATGTAACTCAGGATTTTCCAATTCAAATGTAAATAGGATAGAATTTTATATCATGTTATGTCAAAGAACGGCGGACACCTAACGACGACTGATATGATTAGTTCAAGGTGTGAACCGATCGATTGGCGATCCAGACGACCGGTGCGAGGAGCGAGATGATCGGGTGGCGGCTATGAGGAGATGCACAACGACCAGGAAAATCGATCGGTTGGAGGAGCCAACCGATCGGCTAGTGGCACCTAGACGATCGGCCTGATGGCGAGCTGATCAATCATGGAGATGAGTTGATCAAACCTAGAACGGAAAAGTAGAGAGTTCATCTTGTACATGTTGCATGTGATGTAGACCTAGATGACCGTGATTCCTCTTGGCTCGAGGAATCACATTAGGATGGCCATAATCATCGCTTTTATCGATCCACATGTTTTCTGTGGGATATAGCATGTATATGATACATACTATATATTGTGGTGATTGGATATGTATATGTACCTATAAAACCAAATCCCTCATTAAATATTAAAGTTTTAGATGCCTTCCAAATGTGACACAGATGAAAAACTTGATCGGCCAAGTGTGGGCACGCCCTTGCATGGTGCACCGTCTATCTCATGGAAGCGTGAAGGATGGATATGTGGGTCTGCCCTAGTAGGGTGCATATTCATCGTGTTGGCTTTGGGTCAGACTTAACAAGGTGACCTAGATAGGATCTAGCACCTTGAGGCATGGAGATGATCATGGCAAGGAGTTGCATATGACATCTTTCAAGAGTTGCATATGATGCAATTGGCAAAAGTTGCCTACCTGGAAGATCTAAGTTGTGGGTGACATCCCTAGCTGGTCCATGACTCAGAGGATTTCAGGATCTTGACCCACTAGAAGATTGTACACTGCAATCTTCCAAATTGATGGTGAGGGCTATCAATTTGAACCAAAATAGTGGGAGCGATAATTAATTAAAATCCTAATTATATCATCAACTTTTCAAATCAATCAAATAAGTCAAAATTGAGTTTTGGACTAAATTGCATATATTTCCTTTTGTAGTAAAAATGACAACAAACAATAATCACTTTTCATTGCAATCGGTCCTTGAGAAGGACAAGCTCAATGGGACTAGCTTCCACGACTGGTTTAGGACATTGAGAATTGTTCTCACTCAAGAGAAAAAGCTCTATGTCCTAGATACTCCAGTTCTAGAGGAACCTGCTCCTACCACACCAAAGGCAGAAAGGGATGCTTATAAGAAGCATTTTGATGATGCCATTGATGCAAAGTGCTTGATGTTGTGCTCTATGAACCACGAGTTGCAGAGACAACATGAGAACATGGGTGTCATTGAGATGATTCAATAGCTCAAGAACATGTATGAAGATCAAGCACGACAAGATAGATATGATGTCTCAAGGGCAATGTTCAAGTGTGTCATGACAAAAGGAGATCTAGTTGGTCCTCACACACTCAAGATGATTGGGTATGTGGAGAACCTGACGAGACTGGGATTTACCCTGAGCCAAGAGTTGGCTACTAACGTGATACTGCAATCGTTTCCAGAATTGTATAGTCAGTTTGTGATGAACTACAACATGAACAACTTTGACAAGCCATTGACTGAGTTGTTGGGCATGTTGAGGACAACCGAGACACAGATGAAGAAGGACAAGCCTAAGTTTGTGATGATGATCAGTGACAAGAAAGGCAAGTCCAAGCGCAAGGGCAAGGGCAAAGGTAAGAAAGGTTCTGATGCTAGCCAGCAACCCAAGTCGTCTTCGACTCTCAAGGCCAAGGGAGGCATGACCAAGAGAGTAAATTGCCACCATTGTCAAAATCCAGGACATTGGAAAAGAAATTCTCCACTCTATCTGGAAGAACTAAAGAAGAAGGAGGCAACATACGTCTCCACCTGAAGGTGTCATGAAATAAAATTGTAACATTTTTGAGGTATATGATACCAAGATATAAAATGTAAAGCACTCAATAAATGGGGCAAGTGTTGCCACCATAGATAAGAGTACTTTAGTTTATTTTCATCCTTAAAGGCATGTAATAGAGTTATGAACTTCTATTTCATATTTGCCAATGGATAGAAACACATTATTTTGCATATTTTATGACAATGATAGCAATTAATAAAGTTGATGTTTCAATCTTTGTGGCAATGCCTTGTTTATCTTGTAGTACTTGGTTTGCATAAGATAAAATGATACCTAAAAGTTATTGATAACTCAAATAATCAAATTAGCATAAATCATGATAAATTCATTTCTAGTTTCCATATGATGGATAAGACTAGACTCTTTTGGTTAAAGAACCAATAAGAGACATGAATCTCTTACACATGATTAATCAATCTTCACTAGTGGTAGTAGGAGAATGATTATCCTATTAGGTATAATACATGTGATGTATTTACATACCTATTGGACTTAATGCTAATACTTCAAATGGTGTTTAGAGAAATACCAATATGAATATCTTGAAGTGTTCAAGAATATCATAGATGAAGTACGAAATTAGTGAAGTGATAATTCTTGATGAGATCAATGAATGAAATACTTAGACCAAATATTTGAGATCCTTATGAGTGATTATGATAGTGTATCATATTAAACTCATGATTAAGGCATGGTGATGTCTAAATCAACAAGGAGTCATACTCTAAGGAGTTAGAGAATGATTATCAAATAACTAATTTATTCTTAAATAAAGAATACCCCACACTAATAAAGGACATTAAGAATCACAAGGAGTTGTGAGTTCTTATATCCTTGACAGATACACCTCGATTATCTATATGATGAGTTGGTCATGTGATGAGTCAACTATCTAGATGAATATGAGGAACCTGATTTTGAGTTATGGTTCATGACCATTACATCCTAAATGATTTCCATGTAAACCATAAGGTATGACCTTAATGGTAGCACCCATTGGGATGAAATCCATAAGTGTGAATGAGTCTTAAGTGTTAAGATACATGGATAACATTTTGAGAAGGATGGTTCTTGTTTATTGCAACTTAATGACTAAAATATTTGGCATATGGATACTAAAATTGCATTCTTATGAGGAATAAAATGAGGATGTGTACGTGACACAACCTATAAGGTTTATGAATCCATTAATGCAAATGAAGTCCATAAGTTACAATGGATTAATCAATGTGATTGATTAAGTACAAGCAACTCAGAGTTGGATCTTTACTTTGATAATATAGTCAAAGGGTTTGACTGATATGACAAAGATAAAGAGAGATCTGTGATTTAGTGGCAGTGTATTCACATTCCACATGTTGATGTGAAATGGAAATGTTCTAGAATGGAAATACAAAGTGGAAATTATCTTTAAGGAAGATAGAGACATTTCCAATGAGATAGGAGTAGAGATCTATAGAGATAGTTCTCGAAAACCTCTTGACCTGAAAAGAGAGAGCATACATTGACAATCTATACTGAAGAGTTTAGTATGCATAGATTCAGTGGGAGAAAATGTGTCCATGTTACATGGAGTTGGTATCCCAAGGCCAAGTGTCCAATTCTTATGAAGAATGGGAATATTAAGAATAGATATGGATCTATCATGTATGTAATCATCCCATTACCTTGCATGTATGGACATGGAAAGAACAAAATGCATTCATCATCTTGTATGTAGGACATGACAATATGATATGCTCATCCTGATAACTCGTATGTGGGACATGACGAGTGGATGTCTGTCTTGTTCCAGTAAGGGTTACTGGAATGCCATAAGAACTTGATAAGTACTAGTTCTATTGAAATAAGGAAGAGTTCACTGTAAAGAGTTACACTGATGCGAACTTCTGAAAAGGACATACAATTAATTGCAATATATATGAGATATATAAAAGTGAATGTTTGTTGATAAATGGAAACGTTCCAATAAAGTTGTTTAAAAGGAAAAGCCGAGTATCTGTGTGTTAGAGAACATTAGTGGATACTATATGGATCTGTAAGTTCATGAGATGAACTTATAACTATTTCGGTCATGTTCAGATGGATTCGACTTGTGATACATTATCACAGTCCTTTCTTTGAAGGTACTCAAGGTATCAATGTAAAATTTGATCTCATCAAAGTTTCATAATACCTTCATCAAAGTCATACTTCATTTATATTCACCTTAAACATTTCAAGAGATTTCCATTTTACTGAGTACATATCATCATATTACCAGTAAATGCGTATGAGTTATAAGTTATTATCTATAGCATTCATTCCATGAGATCTTCATGCATCACATGTATGAGGTATAATGGAAGGTTTATCCTCCACTACATCTAGTGAAGGATGTCATGTCACATTGTGCGTAAAGAAGGCTTTACATGTTTCATTAGGTTTAATAATCAAGGGAATCTAGATTAACATCAATATGTATTCTAGACATCCATTTCTTATATGTAAGTCCAAGGTGACTATTGCTAATGATAGTCTTGAGTTATCAATTATAATCCTTTAGTATTAACATTATAAACATTCATCTCAAAGTATTTTGTAAAAATATCATTAGATGTTTGGGTTCTGCCATGTAAGATCATATCTTTAGGAACAGAAAACTTAATATCTCACTTTAGTGATTTGTCATCCTTGTCATGCAAAATGCTATAAAGTAAATGTTTCCATTTGATGTCATAATAAAATAGCAGTTATACTAACTCTATTACATACCCATTGGGCTAAGATAAATTTAAATGTAGATGAAAACTTCTGCAACTCTTACTCCACCTTATCCATTTTTGTCCTTCCATGAAGGCTTTTACTTCTTGTATGCACATCAAGTATGTCAGATATTTGTTTGGTATCACATACCAAAATGAAGTAGTAATAAAATTATCTTATAACGTTTATACCTGAAGTGGAGGTCTCAATGTTGTCCTTCTTCTTCTTTAATTCCTCTAACCAGAGCTGGCAATTTCTTTTCCAATGTCCAAGCTGGTGACAATGGTGACAATCGCCTCTTATTTTCTTCACTCCTCCTTTTGCTTTGAGATCTGAAGACTTGAGTTTTTGGCTAGCTTTAGAACTCTTCTTAGAATTTCTTTTCCATTTAGACTTCCCCTTTGTCCTAATGATCATCCCCACATACTTGGGCTTGTCTGTCTTCATTTGTGTCTCAGTTGTTCTCAACATGTCCAACAACTCTGTCAATGGCTTGTCAAAGTCGTTCATGTTGTAGTTCATGACAAATTGACTATATGACTCTGACAGAGACTGTAGAATCACGTCACTGGGAAACTCTTAATGTAAGGGAATCTTAGTCTAGCTAGGTTCTCCACATACCCAATGATCTTGAGTATGTGAGGACCTACTGGGTCTCCTTCTACCATGTTGCATTTGAATAGTGCATTGGAGACATCATATCGCCCTTGTCCTACCTGATCTTAGAACATGTTCTTGAGATGTGTGACCATCTCAATCACATCCATGTTCTCATGCTTCCTCTGCAACTCATGGTTCATGGAGCATAGTATCAGACACTTGACATCCATTGTGTATTTAGTATGAAAGTATGCTTCTTATAAGCATCCATGTCAGCCCTTGGTGCATTTTTAGGTGGTTCATCTGGTTTTAGTGTTTCTAGGACATAGAGCTTGCACTCCTATGTGATAATGATTCTCAATGTCCTGAACTAGTCGTGCAAGTTGTTCCCAGTTAGCTTGTCCTTCTAAAGGACCGATCATAGAGAAAAGTGATCGTTGTTTGTTGCCATTTAATTCTATAAAAGAATTTACAATTTTGTCAAAAAGTCATTTTTTATTTGATTTTATTAATATGGGTAATAATAATTAGTTCTTTAATTTATTATTTTTCTCATTATTTTGTTCAAATTAAAAACCCCCAAGTATAAATTTGGAAAACTATAGCAAATAGTTTTCTAATGAGTCAAGATCCATATTTCATCAAATTATGAGTCGGTTTTGGCTGATCGCCCACAACTTGAATATTTAGGTAGGAAATCATGCCAATTGCATCACATGTGACTCTTGGATAGATGATATGCCAAACTCCTTTCCATAATCATCTGTATGATTCTGGGGTTAGACTCTCTAAGAATCAATAGTCAAGCCTTACCCAATAGCCAATACAATAATAATACACCCCTCTTTAGTGGAACCTACATTACTACCATCACACTTCCATGAGGTAGATAATGCACCACGCTTTAGTGTAACCTACGCTTAGTCGAAGAAGCTTTTAATGTGTATTTCTATTGGAAAGCATCTTTGACTTTCTATGTTTGATTTGAGGGATTATATATATACATATTATATATATGCATATATATATATAGTATCCAATCACGACATATATAGTATGTATCATATCCATGCTATATCCTACAATGTAAACATGTAATATAAAACAAAAAGTGATGGTTATGGCCATGTCTACTTGTAATTCCTTAGAGCCACAAGGAATTACTACCACCTAGGTCAATCATCACATCACATGTATGAATCTACTATTGGTGTAGATCTATGCTTGGCAGTATGGGTAGATTGGTTCAACCCTTGAACGGGTCGTCTCGCCTCTTGGCCGGTTGGTTGATCCTCTAAGATGGTCGTCTGGCCTCCTATCAAACTGATGTTTGGAATCCTTCCAAATAGTTGGTTGGGTCCACCAGGCGCTCGTCTGGCTCCATCAGTCTGTCCTCCATGATCTTCCAGACGGTCGACTCATCTCACGAACTGGTTGTCTCATCTGACGATGATCATCTTCTTTGTCGTTGCAAGAAAAGAAACTATCCTGTTGCTATTAAAATATTACATTATAAAGATAAACATCAAGTTACATCTGAGGGGAGAAAATGTAGGAAAGAATTAACTTTACGTTTAGAAGAGGGAGGTAGAGGTTCGATATGTAGACTGAGATAAATAGGAATAAAATCAAACCATCCAACAACACATAGATATTAGGTATTGTCCATAACCACACTACACATCCACCATCAAAACCGCTTTTAGAACGACACGTGTAAATTACATATATGTATATATATATGTATATATGTATATATATGTATCTATATATATATATATATATATATATATATACATATATATATATATATACAAAGATATATATATATATATACACACACACACATAGAGATATATATATATATATAGAGAGAGAGAGAGAGTCAGGCTAGAATACACTCAAGTGTGTTTAGAGCAAAATACACTCAAGTAGTTTTTCATGTGCAATATCTTTTTCAAAAATCTAATCCATTAATCTTCTTAAACATCTTGTGAATAGCTCATATGCAAAATTTGAGCACATTTAGACATTTATAGGTCATGTTATAAAGACCGCAAAAATTATGCATTTCAAATTAGTTTCACACGTCGATTTAGTTTCCCTTGGATGAGTGACTTACACTCATCCAAATGGGCTCAAAATTTGTATGTAGCCTATTTATAGTATGACGGTGAAGATCAATGGTTTAGATTTTGAAAAAAATAGTCTTGATATACACATACACTTGAGTGTATTTGTGCGATCTGTACACTCGAGTATATTCTAGCCTAACTCTCTCTCTCTCTCTCTCTCTCTCTCTCTCTATATATATATATATATAGGGCCCATCTTTATTGCCCGCACAGGTAGCTACCTGCCCACCCTTCCAACCACCTTTTTTCAAAAGAAAAAATTGCAATTGCAGAGGACCATTTTGTCAAGCTCCCCAAAAAATTTCATCCAAAAATAATATCATTTATCCCACCAAAATAAAAAAAACCCGTCCTTATATATATCTGTTGTATATTTTGTATAGAGTTACTCTTTTATTCCTGTAGTTACTTTCTTATCACCATAGTTACTTTTTTGACAGCGGAGTTACTTTTTTTTACCAGGAGAGTTACTTTTTTGGCTGCCGGGTAGAAAAAATCTAGGCTACCCACGCGGGCAATGAATGAACGCCCATATATATATAAATATATATAAATAAATATATATATATATATGGTTGGGATTATGTGGTCTTTGATCAGATATGCATATGAGATAGTTTAAATATTCACATTGTATGCAACAAATAAATGACTAAACCAAAAAATCCGATCATATCGATTATCCTAAAACATAGTAAATTGACGTGGCTCTAATACCAATGTTGGGAAATACGGGAACAGAGTATAAAAATGAAAAAAAAATGATCTATCTAATAGCATGATCATGCCAACTACTATGAATAGGAAGGATGGTTAAATAATTTATACCTGGTCCTGGAGAAAGTTTAGCAACAAAAACTCACTTCAATGCAACTATCTCCTAGTTGTTCTTGGATGGTGGATGTGTGTAGCTCCTCGTCTTCACCACAGACAACAAACAAGACAATGCCTGCAATGACTCATGTGGTCTCGCCACAGTCTGCAGGCTGACTTTGCTCTCCTAACAGCAGCCAAAGGACTCCTCCCTCTAGAGTAGTCTGCACAGACCAACTAGAACTCATGTCATTCAACTAGAACAAATAGGAAGGAGTTATCCCTCCCATTGGCATACTAGTCACCAACTTGCTCTCCCACAACAATGAATCTCAGTTATTCTCTCTCATTGCTATCCCTCCCTTATTGGGTAGGAATTTCTTGGGTTCTCTCAGTTACCACAACTACAGGGGACAACAATTTTTTGTGAAATTGATTCTTAGTTGTATTGTGTTCTGGGAATCCCCCAATACCCCTCTAGTTATAGGCAGGGTTAGGGCCATGGTTCCCAGTCTGTTCGGGATCTGTGTGGGAGTGAAAGGGACCAGGAGATCTTAAATTTACACAACCTATGAACCACAAAATGGTCATCTGCTACTACAACACAGTCATATTGTTCTGCCAAACGGCATCTGGCAGTTTCCCAATCGCATATGAAATTGGCAATTCTATTCCCATTAATGTTAGGCATTAATTTCTTACACTACAAATATTACTTGGTCATGTAATGTGGCTAAAGGTTAGAAAAAGGAATACTAGATCCCATATTATGACAACTCCATCTCATACGTGTGACGTACAACAAAGAGATGAGAGACATGCAGTTAATACCGACTTTAGCAAAGTGTTTCCATAACTCACTATGTCAACAGTAGAGTACAGTAACATGTGGGACATGTTTGAAGATCACTATGAATATGATTCAAGGGTGATTGGCTCACAGTGCAAGTGGGAGTCTGTTGGTATGTATGCCCTGAGAGCCAATCATGGGATGATTTGTGGGATACATTAAGATTTATTTGATAAAGATCAAAGGCAAGCTTCCAATTCTTTCTGATTCAGTCATATGAGATAATGATAGAACAGATTGCATGTCTAGAGAATGACAGTACTCAATGACGTATGCTTTCAGGTTAAGGACCCGAACGATGAGATCATACAGATGCTAAGAGTTTGTACATTCTTATTATGTCCCTAGTCGGATGTCATTGTGGAATGTAGATAGACAACAATGACACACAAGACTAGATTGTGGTGTTGCTTGATGACATAATCTCATTATTCATGATATGGAGATATCAAACCAAACACATAGGTACTTGTTAGAGAACAAGTTTACCGGACAGACCCACTGTGAGTTTGACACATGGAACCATGACATGGTAGTCACAGTCAGTTCTCACAGTGATGGTGGTGAGTGTGATTCTTTGACCTGAAATCACTACACTCAACACATGTTCTTGGGTACACTTTGACATCATCAAACACAGTCCTGAAACATGGGTTGTTATAAAGGTGATGATTGGGTGGCTTTGACACATGGGGCTTTTGAGGGGTGAGTGATAGATATGGGATTTGTCCCTCCTGAGGGAGTTTGATATCCATGGCCACTTGATGAGTAGGATTGAGATAGGCGTGCGCACGCATGTGTTAATCAGTATATGATATTGATGTTATACACATCTCCTCCAATCTACTATGAGATCAAGAAAGTGAATGAACATTGAAAGGATGATTGTTCTATGCCTTGAGTTCATTTAGGATATTAGTGACAAAGGAATTATACATTCACTGTAAGACCATTCACAGATTGTAGGATTAAAAGTTGGTCTCCAACTTTCTATTTCACTTGGGTAGCACTGATGTGTGACTAGGAACCACTCTTTGCTTGTGAAGTCATAAGTGTTATGGACTTTCACTACCAACGTGAAATGGACCTGCAGGGTCACACACATAGGATTTAACCTGGAAGAGGAGTTTATCCACAAATGATGTTTATATTGATTACTAAAGGAGTTTAGTAGTTCAATTAAGCACTCAATTAATTGATAGCTCAAAATCATAGTATTCAAGGTGTTGGATCGATTGATTAGAGTATCAGATTGATTGAAACTACGATTGACTGATTTTGCACAGTCTGTTGCCCCAACCGATCGGCTCATGTGATGAACTGATCGGCTCAGGTTGGTGAACCGACTGACTCATGTGATGAATTGATCGGCTCAAGACAGGCTGAGACTACCAGTTGAAGGGTTGAACTGATCGGCTCAACTGGTCTAACCGAGATGGTTTGGAAAGCAAGAAGACTATTTTGCAAATACAATTTGTTTCACTTGTACAAATTCGATTTCGACAAGGATTGATATTTGATTAATCAGAAACAAATATGAAAGTCAATTTGAGTTGGACCAGGACCACGAATCAATGGACTCAGAAGTGAACCGATCGGCTCATGGGTCCCAACCGATCGGTTGAGGTGTCTAACGATCGACTCAACTCCCCAACTGACTGTTTCATGCTTGAAACGATTGGTTCAGGTGACGCAGTTGGTTGTTTTTGTGGAAAATCTCAAACCCTTCTACTCCTGCTTTAATCCCGCATTGCCTGGGATATAGAACCCTATCCCATGACCCTCCTATATATAGGGGTAGTGGGGGATTCTTAGAAAAACAACTTAGTGAATCAGTTGATCTGCAAAGTTGTTGTTCTCTCTGGTTTTGGTAACCGAGAGAGAGCATGAGCGAGTGCTACTCGATAAGGGAGGCACAGTAAGGGAAAGACAACTATAGAAAGCGACTGGTGGCAGGAGAGTGTATCGGGGACTAGTACACCGATAGGTGCGTGCAACTCCTTCCGATTCCTTGTGGGACAAGGAGATCGGAGTTCTAGGTGGTCCGTGTGGACTACTTCAGAGGCGGGAGACTTCTACCGCTCGAAGGACAATTGTCAATCCTGACAGTCCTGGTTAGACCAGGAGGTGCCAGTCCCGGTGAGACCAGGATGTGGTGACACATCCCGCTATCACACAGACAACGAGATGCCATGTGAAAATGTGCGGAAAACACCATAAGCTACCTATTACCAAAAACACGAGTTAATTAAAACCGATTTCGGAAAGTAGATAAACTAAGAAACTATTATATCTAGATCCTCATCCTTCAAGAAGACAGGTTATATAAACATTTACAAGTCTTGATACGTGTCCACAACTTATAAGATCAGTTGTCCTGTCAACACATGAGTTCATCACCTGTTCATACATACACAACGGGCCACATCCGGCCAACAGTATGATATACAAAGCTTCATCAGCTACACATCGAAAAACAACATCAAAACATCTCCGAGGACCTGAGAGTACAGGGATGACTCTAGGACTCTACTACAAAACAACCAAAATAGTAGTGTATCCATCTCTTGCCTTCTACTGCTCTTCTTGCTGCTCGGCCGCAACCTCACGACCACCACCACGTCTAGCGTGATCACCTAAAAAGGTTGTAAATCAACGGGGTGAGACACACAGTCCCAACAAGAAACATAAATCCCCACCGAAACCATAAAACCTCATAAAGGTTAAAGCAAAAACTGTTGGGTTTTAGGGGATGCAGAGAAGGCAGCGGAAAAAAAAAATTTCCTCCCCAAACCCAGAACAAGGAAACGCGTCAACGTCTATACAATAGGAAAGGGATGGTTTGTGGAATCATACCTTGTCCCGAGGCTTGCTCGGAGACAATACCTCGCGCCTTGTGCAGTCTTCACCTCCTGTCTTGGACGGTGTCTGTGCAGCTCCTGGTCGCACCGGGACTGACAACTCCTGGTCTCACCGGGACTGTCGGGATTGACAGTAGTCCTCCTGAGCGGTAGAAACCTCCCGCCTCTGAAGTAGTCCACACGGACCACCTAGAACTCCAATCTCCTTGTCCCACAAGGAATTGGATACCAAGTTCCAAGGATGAGAACAATATAAGGGAGGAAGAAGATGACCCAAAAGAACCACTTTCATGGAGAGAAGAGGGTTCATATAGAAAAGGATGAGGAGGTAAGACAAAGGATGAGGTGTTAACAAGGTAGAGCTCCAAAGAAACACTTGGCCACTAAAAGGACCAACATGCAATCACATGAAACCACATAAGGTCCGCATGAAACAGATGGTGATACTCCCTAGGTGGGATCTCGACCACCTAAGAAACTAATCCCATGTTGTGACCACGACGCACCTAGGGTTCCAAGGTCGTGACACACCACAACATCACCATAAGATTGTGATACCAAAACCACCCCATGAAGCCTAGGTCGAAACTCACCTCTCCAACCCCTACCTCGACCTAAGACAACCTTGTTCATGACCACCACACCAATGGGGAAGTTTTTCAACCACAACACCCCATAACAAGCCATAGGTCGCGACCTAGTTCAAGGCAAAACAACAAGGTCACAAGGCTAAGGCACACAAATCCTAGAAAACCCTAATCTCCACTAAGGGTGATACTACTCAACCAAGAGCCAAAAACGTCTCCCTCAAGCACCACACTCTCCCTCATGAAACCAAGAGAGATAAGGAACACTCTATAGGTGGACAATTTCACATCAACCCCCTAAATTGAGTAAATTACAATTTGCACCAAAACTAGCACAAAAAGCACAAACATCAACCAAACAAGCTCAAACTGGAGACTTAACCTCTCCATAAGTTATAATAACATCTCAAAAGATTAGAGCAAGGTTCTAAGAACATGATTAAGCCAAAGAAAATAGGGTTACCCCTAAACTCAGGTCAGGGTCCTTACATGTTGCAAAGGTTTTCAAAAGGTTCAAATTGTTGAACATAATGAAATCCACTTTTCTAATTGTCATGTTTGTTATTAAAGTTTACCTAAACTATAATATTTTTCATATGAATCTTAAAACCACATTACTTAAAAGGAATATGTGAGAGGATGTGTATGTTACACACCATAAAAGTTTTATAACTTCATGAATGAAAATAAAGTCTATAAGCTACAAAGTTCAAATTAGAGATTGAAACATGCATCTTAAAGTTGGGATCTTTTGACTTGACAAGGTAGTCAAAGAGTTTGACTTGAATAAGGATAAAATATGTAATATGTGATTATAAATAATTTAGTGGAAGCATATATGAATATTCCACATATTAATGGGAATAACATCTCAATACTATAAATATTGATACCTAGCATGAAAAACACCTTCAACAATGAAGGATTAGGTGAAACATCCTATGTCATAGGAATTGAGATATATAAAGATAGTTTTGGAAAGTTTCATAACCTAAGTATGAGCGCATACAATAGCAAGATGTTGAAAGAGTTCAACATGAAGGATTTAGGGAGAGATAATCTAACCATGATTCATGGGGTTAGTCTCTCAACAACCCTATGTTCCAATTCTTATGAAAAATGGAAACACAAGAGTGAGATGACATATGCACCACCAATTGGATCTATCATGTATACTACATAATGTACTCATCCCATTGTCTTGTACGTGTTGGACATGACAAGATGATATTAGTCAGATTCCAATGAACGTCACTAGAATGCCATTAAAGGAAATATGTTAGTACTTGAGAAGAACTAAGGATTAGTTGCTAGATTATGACAACAAGGAAGAGTTGGGTGTAAAGGGTTACACTGATGCAAGTTTCCAGAATGACAGAAAGTCATAATATATAATGTGTTCAATTTTAAGAAAAGAGTTTTAGGTTGGAAAGGTTCAAACTACATACTATTATTTCAATTCTACAATAGAAGACGAGCATACTGGTGTTATGAACACATGCTATATGGATCTAGAAGTTCATACAAATCAACTTAAAGATGTTCCAACCATTGATCACGCAACAGACATACTATGAAAATATTGGAGCTACTTGTTAGGAAAGGAATACCATATAGCATATTACAACAATTCCATCTCACATGAAATTTCATACAATGAGGAGATGTGAAACATTCAATATACCGAGTAAAGGTAATATGTTACTAACTCGTTGGATTAGCACTTGAGTAGTAGAAACATGATGGAAATGTTAGATCACTAAGAATATCATTCATGGGTGATTGTCTCTAAGTGCAAATGGGAGTCTATTGGTATGTATTCCTAGAGAGTCAATCCTATGATGATTGTGATGGAATATTATGTAAAGGATTTGATTAATTATAAAGGTAAACTTCTGATGCATTATATTTCACTTAGTTATGAAATAATGAGGAAACATAATAGATGTCGAAAGAATGATATTACTCGATGACGTATGTCTTCAAGTGTGTGACTTGAAAAATGAGATCATACACATGTAAAGTGTATGTACATTCTTGTTATGTCCCTAGTCGGATGTTACTATTGAAGGCTGATATACAACAATACCACTTAAGACTAGAGTGTGTTTTGGTTGATGATAGAATCTCATCAAAGCCAAGTGTGATATCAAACTAAGAACATAGATACTTGTTGTAGAATAGTGTATCGGATAGACCCACCTTGAGAGTGATAGATGGAAACCGTAAATGGTGGTCATATTCATCTCTCATTGTGAAGGTGGTGATTGTGGTTCTTAGACCTGAAATAACTACACTCATCACATGTCGTTTGGTGTAATTTGACATCATCCACCATAACCTTGAATAAGGGTTGCCATAAAGATGATGATTGGGTGTACTGTGACACATGGGGTGATTGTAAGTGATGTAGGTGGGATTGTCCCTCCTACTAGAGTTTGATATCATGGCCACTTGATAAGTGAGACTGAGAAAAGGATGGACATGCACATCTGAATCAATATATGATATTGAGGTCATACATATCTCATACAATCTGCTCTAGTTCAAGGAATATGGATTGAACATTGAGAGGAAGATGATTCCATTGCTCGAGTTCATTCTAGATATCAGAGACAAAGGAATTATACAATCATTGTAACACCTAACATAGATTGTAGGTTGAATATGTTCTCCAACTTTCCATTCACTTGGGTAGAAATGATGTGTGACTAGGCACCGCTCTTTGCTTGTGATGTCATAAACTAGTTATGCACATTCACTGCCAATGTAACTTGGAACCTATAGGGTCACACCCATAGGATACACCTAGAAGAGGAGATTAATTATGAATAACATTTAAATTGATTACTAAAGTGTTTAGGTATTCAATGTAAGAAACAAATTAACTAATTGGACTCCTAACTGACATTTTCATGTGTTGAAATGGTTGTTTGAAGTATCAGGTTGATTAGAAATTGCATTGGTTGAATTTTTCCTGAATGAGGGTGTGAAATGACTGGTTCACGTAGTGAACTGATCAGTTCGTGTTTGTGAAATGACCATTTTACAAAGCAAAATGTTCATATGATGGTTCAATTCTAGGAATAAAGGATTAATGTTGATACCATTTTGTGCATTGATTGGATTGGAATTGTCAATATAATTACGATTGGGAAATATGACGAAATGATCAGTTCACTGGGTGAACCGATTGGCTTGCATGCCAACTGATTGGTTCACTCATGAACAGACCATTTCACTTGTCATAGGTTGCAATTTTTTTGTGAAATTTTGGTCCCTTCCACTCCCAGACAGACTGGGAACCCTGACCCTAACCCCCTATAAATAGAGGGGAATTAGGGTAATCTCAGACACAACTCAATTTCCTTTGAAAAATGTTTGTCTACTCAGGTTGTAGTAACTGAGAGAACCCGAGCAAGTCCTACCCGCTAAAGGGAGGATAGTAAGGGAGAACAATTGTGGGAGAGCAAGTTGGTGACTAGTACACCAACAAGAGGGACAACTCCTTCTTGTTTGTTCTAGTAGAACAACATGAGTTCTAGGTGGTCTGTATGGACTTCTCTAGAGGCATGGATACTTTTCCCTCTAGGAGGACAACATCAACATGTTGTCCATGGTGAAGACTAGGAACTACTACAGACATTGTCCGAGTGCAACCAGAACAAATCTACAAAACTACAATGAGGGATTAGTCATTGGACCTTCTCCAGGACAAATTATCATCTCATTAAACCAACCTTCCCATTGCATAGTTTTTTATGTGATCTGTTGGGTATGGGGAATATGGAAAGAATTTTTTTATTGTTTACGCCTATCTGATGCCATATTTCCCTACACGTATATCATTGCACTCAAGGTATCAACCTCAATACATCAAGTATATATATATATATATATATATATATATAGAGAGAGAGAGAGAGAGAGAGAGTCATGCTAGAATACACTTGAGTGTATAGATCTTACACTACACTCAAGTGGTGATTACATATGTAGACAATTTATCTGACAAAACCAAACCATTGATATTCATTTTTATAACAAATATATGCTACGTGAAAATTTTGAGCTCATTTGGATTTTTCTAAGTCACTCTTTTATGGTCAACAAAATTGACGGACAAAACTAATTTGAATTGTATCATTTTTTTCCTTTAGATGCATGACCTATAGTGTCCAAATGAGCTCAGATTTTGTATGTAGTGTGTTCATATGATACTTAAGAAGATCAATAGTTTAGATTTTCAAAATAAATGTTGTATGATGGAAAATGACTTGAGTGTATTTGATCTCCGCTACACTCGAGTGTATTCCAACTTGACACTCTCTCTCTATCTCTCTCTCTCTCTCTCACACACACACACACACACACACACACACACACATATATATATATATATATATATATATATATGTGTGTGTGTGTGTGTGTGTGTGTGTGTGTGTGTGTGTGTGTGTGTGTGTGTGTATATATATATATATAGAGAGAGAGAGAGTCAGGCTAGAATACACTCAAGTGTATCTGGAGCAGAATACACTCAAGTAGTTTTCCATGATGTAATATTTTTTTTAAATCTAATCTGTTGATCTTCTTAAACATCATGTGAATAGATCATATATAAAATTTGAGCCCATTTGGACATTTATAGATCATGTTATGAAGACCACAAAAATTATGCATTTCAAATTAGTTTTGTGCGTCAATTTTGTTGCCCTTGGATGAGTGACTTACACTCATCCAAATGGGATAAAAATTTGTATGTAGTCTAGTTATACTATGACAGTGAAGATCAATGGTTTACATTTTGCAAAACAATAGTCTTGATATGCAAACACATTTGCGTGTATTTGTATGATCTGTACACTCAATTGTATTCTAGCCTAACTCTCTCTCTCTCTCTCTCTCTCTATATATATATATATATATATATATATATATATATATAGAGAGAGAGAGAGAGAGATGGGCTCATCTTTAATACCATGTGGGTAGCTACCCGCACACCCTTCCTGTCACTTAAAAAAAACATTTTTGCAATTGTAGAGGAGCATTTATCTAGCTCCCCAAAAAATTGCATCCAAAAATAATATCATTTCCCCCACCAAAATCGAAAAATACGTCTATATATTTATTGGCCGTATATTTTCTACACAGTTACTTTTTTAGTCATATAGTTACTCTTTTATCAATACATCTACTCTTTTGATCTTAGAGTTACTTTTGTGTACCATATACTTACACTTTTGGATGTGCAGGTAGCAAAAAATCAGGCTACCTGCGCGGGTAACGAATAAATCTCCTATATATATATATATATATATATATATATATATATATATATATATATATATATATATATATATATATATATATACATATATATATATATATATGAATGTATATTAGGAAAGGGAGCCTATCCCTAAGGGTTAGGAAATTTCCTATACATGTTCCTTATTTGGTGTGTTTCCCAAGACTTTTTCCATGATCCAACTGTATGGATTTAAAGCATACCAGGTAGATATGTTGTGTATCAAAATCATTCAAATTAGATATGTGTAGAATCTTCACCTTGAAGTTTTACACTTAATTAAATGAATGGTAACAATGGAAATCAGCTGAAATCAGCATATATTTTGCTATATATTTTGCATTTATATCTCAAATGTTTTCATTTATATCTCATAAAGTAAAAATGGGATCAGCCTAAAATGTTAATACCATCTAATCCAAACTATATATTGTGCATCCATAAAGTTGGATTAGATTAATTATCACTTTGACCATGCTAAATAGACACCGGTATAGGGAGTTTCCTATACATGACAGTACAGGCCCCAATCCTCTCTCTCTCTCTCTCTCTCTCTCTCTATATATATATATATATATATATATATATATATATATATATATATATATATATATATATATGTGTGTGTGTGTGTGTGTGTGTGTGTGTGTGTGTGTGTTTGTGTGTGTACATATTCCATATCCAAGTTATATATTATAATGTCACAGTTGATCACATACTTATTCAATCCTTTTAGATCATACAAAAAAGTGAGATGAAAGACATAGCTAATCATATAAGGAAGATAATTATTCCATTATGAACCTTTTATCATGAAAGGACTATCTTCCTTCATTGAAACTTGCATGTATTACAAAACCTTTAAGATACTTTTTGTCTAATCTACTAATTACCCACAAGATGCATATCATGTATATTCATATAATAATGTTTTTTATTTCATAATTATCTTTATCTTTATTCATTAATAAATTATGTTTGCACAACTTCAAGACATATAGAAAGTTCATAAAGTAACCAAGGGTACTCATTAGGGCATAGTGTACCACAACTAGCCATGTAAGGCTAATTTGACCATATTAGGTCATACTAAGGACAAAACCTCAAAGTAATATCAAAACTACCTGATATTTTGGATTCCACCTCATTTAATTGTGGCACACCACCATACCAAGTTTTCACTTAAAACTCTAAGGTATGTTAGAGTTGCATCAAATAGAACATTGTACATAAAAATGACCACCATTATGTGTAGATGATCTACCTTGAGATTATATGTCTAACACAACAAATATTTTAGAATCATAACAGATATATAAAGAACCCAAGACTAGTCTATATGCACTCCCAATTAGTAATAATAACATATATATTGATTTCCCCAACATATGGCACCAAGGAACCACAAAGATAACATTTTTAGTAACGTTTCACATGTATTTTGAAACTAAACAAAAAGATGTTTAAATAGACATGAGATTAACATCAAGGGTCACTCTTAGTATATTAGGAAGAACAAGAGTTTTCTAATTTCACTTTCACTTATCTAGAACAGTTCTCAAGGAACCATCTTTTAGCAGATTAGGGGATCATAGAACATGATTAGGGCATATTAGAGAACCAATGTACAAATTCTAGAAATTTAGACCTTGAACCAATAAGAAGGCAGGTCCATATCATCAACTATTACTATTAAGAGATACCAGAAAGGTTGAAAAATTCAAAACCACATTATGTAATAGCAAAACATATCGTATAGATTCAACCTTTAGGCATCCAAAATAAAGTTTAGAGCAAGTTTAGGGATTCACATGCACAAATAGGCAAAGTAGTTAGGAAAAGTAGTATCACTCTCCTCTCATGGTGATCAGCATGAGGTACATTCAAGAGAGCCATGACTTATCATGAGGTCCACTTAAGAGATCCACAAAAAAGATTCCAGATCGTAGATAAACTATCCAATAGCTACAAAACACAATCTCTAAGCAAGATCTAGTTTCCCTTAGACCAAAGAGATGAAAAGGGAATGTCCTTTAGCTAGGTAGGATAGGTTCCACAATGTGAGACCATGGGGGCTCAGTTGAAGGAAAAAATATGAGGTGAAGAACAATAAGAAAAGAGATTCTAAAAGATGGATCATACATGGTTTGGGTTGGAAACAAAGTTCTCAAGCTTGTAAATACCTTGAAAAAGCTTGACTATAACATGTATCCACATGCATCAATATGCAAGCCTCCACCCATGGACATCACTTTCCTTGAAACTCTCTATCAACCATGGCTCCCTCCACATTCCAAAAACACTTTAGGAGTGTCATATGATCCTCAAGGTTGATGGGGAGGGGATTTATATACTAGAATGGTGCAAATGTCAAAATAATTCATGACTAGTGTCTAGAATTACTATCAGTCAATGTAGGAATTTTGCTGCTCAAAATAGCCCTTTAATTGACCCTCTTGGAAATCTCATCTATTTGGGCATCATTCTCATTGGTCTATATAATATTTTCATTGATCCCTTCCATAGTTTAGAAAGTCCATTGGTTTGAGTACATAGAAGCTTGATTGATTGATAGCTCAGAAACATCATTGGTTGTTAAGCATGCCTTCTCATTGGTATCCATGTCTAGTTCTTCTATCAGTTCTCAATCCTAGAGATCTTATCAATTTGCACAAACAAAGTTCTCATAGATCAATGAAGGTTTATCTTTCAACGATTTTCAAGCTCCAAATCTTCCATCGGCCACTGACCTACTAATTCTGTTGGTTTGCACACACATAGGAGATTCATTGATTCAAATTTTTAGGCTTATCATCAGTTGTTGAATACATGAATATCATCTGTTGGGAGGTCTAGGAATCTTATTAGTTGAGAGTTCCATTGGTCATCCTCAACAACTAAGCTAGCTAGTATTAGGGTTAGAAAACCAAGAATGAAAACCCATAAAAAATAAGTTAAAATTTCATCAAATTGTGTATGACTATATAGGAAAGTATTCAATTAGAAAATATATACTAATTTTACAACTAGGTTCTTTATTAGGGTGAAGTTGCATATTAGTCCACAATTCTACATGGAAGTGTATTTCAAGGCAAACAAGGTACAATTGAAGTCAGATTAGAGTCAACTTTTTAAAAATTTATTTCAAGGATCAAACAATATGAGTATGAAGAAATACACAAGTCTAAATAGTTTTCACATGATTTGCAATTAGGTCCTCATACTATGTTGAATTTACAATTAAGCTTGCAACTTGCAAGAAACATGACTTTAGGGCAAACAAAGAAGAAAATAAATTAGAGATATCTCTTAATCAATTGGCATCAAAACTTAATCCAGAAAATCATACTATTAATAAAGAAAGATTAAATGAAACTGACGTTAATCTTGGGTCATGGTCTCACATAGGGGTGAGAAGAATTTGATTAATACTCAATTAACCAAATGGTAATTCTAAATGGTTTGTTTTTTGGACAATTTTGTCAATTCAATTAATATGGTTAATTGTTTTTTATAATTGGTTAAATGGTTAATTTGTTGGTTAAAAGTATTTTCTATTTGGTTAACCAAACTAACTGAATAGCCATAGTTTATTAAAAAATAAATATCCTACACATATATATACATGTATAATCATACTTTTTTCTTCAAAAAACCTCAATATTTATATACTAATCAAGTTATCATCAATTATATAGTGATATTTTAATGCGCAATACTACTATAATATAACAATTGTTCAAAATTTTATGAGTATTTTCATACCATACTATTACAAGAGTGTTTTCTGGTTAAACAAATCAACTGACCGAATCGACCATTAACCGATTAACCATAATCAAATTCACCAACACTATTTTGGTTAGATGAATGGTTAAAATCTCAAACCACAAATTAACACAACCAAGTCAAATTAACCATAAGTGACCTAATTAACTGAATGCTCACCCCTAGTATTACACAACCCTTCAAATTAACTAGTTTAAGTGATTGATCAGAGTGACTCTACACTAGTTCTTTAATGTCTAGAACCTTTTTTGACATGTATGTGCAAACCATTCATATGATTTTTAATGGACATAGTTGTGTTATATGAATACAAGAGATGTCATTTAAAAATGTGGAATTTCAATGTCTAAGGTCAAGAATGCTTTAAAAAGGATGAAAATGAGAAAGGCGTCAAGCTTGATGGTATTCTCATTGTTGTATGGACGAGTATGGGGAATGAAGGAGATTCTTCATTCAAGAATTTCTTTAATAATATATGAATACGAATAAGATGTCAGATAAATGGAAAAATAGTACTACAATCCCATTTACAAGAATAGATAAATTGTTCAACAATGCTCGAACTACATAGGTATCAAATTGATGGTTCAAAATATGAAGCTTTGGGAGAGGATTATTGATCAAAGGCTAAGATCTATAACATAGATACCAAAAGACAAACTTGGTTTCATGTCTTGAAGATAAAAAAAACATAAAGGAGGTATTTGGAGAAGTATAGATAAAGAAAAGGAAACCTTCATATGCTTTTTATGATTTGAAAAAGTCTTATGATCGAGTGCCCATGGAAGTGTTAGTGGATGGTTTTGGAAAAAGGGTGTGCCAATCCAATACATAACTTAATCAAGGATGTGTATGATAGCTCAACTACAAGAGTGAAGGCTCGTGGGGAGTGACGTCAACCTTTCATATTATGGTTGGGGTACATTGAGGATAAAGTCTAAACCAATTTCTATTTTGGCTTATTATGGATGAGTTGACAAACCATGTTTAGGGTGATATTCCTTGGTGCATGTATTTTGTCAATAGTATTGTGTTGATTGATGAAATTAAATATGGATTGAATGATAAAGTTGAACTTTGGAGAAATGTGTTGGAATCAAATGGATTGATGATTAGTAGCAGAAAAACTAAGTATATGCATTGCAATTTCAACCAATCTAGAATTGTGAATGATGGGGCTACATAGTGGATGTATAAAAATGTGATAAAGTTCATAAGTTGGGTTCTATTGTTCAAATAAATGGGGATGTTCAAGATGGTGTTTTTCACATGATCATTACATAATGGTTGAAATGGAGAAGGCAACTGGAATATTATGTGATGGACTATCCCTGTCAGATTAAAAAGTGAGTTTTATATAAAAGTTGTACATACAGTCATGTTGTATGGGAGTGAAAGTTGGATGGTGAAGAAATAAGGTTTCAACAAGTTGAATGTGGCTGAAAAGTGTATGATGAGATCGATGTTTGCAAATATAAGAAAAAATCACTTGAGAAATACCATATTAGGAACAAAATGAGGGTGGTAAGCATTTAGGACTAGTTGTGCAAGGGTTGAGCGAGATGGTATGGATATGTGCAACGTGATCGACTAACTCGCCTATACAAAGCAAAGTTGTTGAGTCAGGTGCAATTAAAATAAGAAGAGGCAAGCCAAAATTAACATGGGAAGAACTTACAAAGAGAGATTTGAAAATTTACATCTTGATCATAATATGACCTATAATATAGTTGATTGGAAAAGAAATATATGTGTAGTCAACACAACCATGGTGGTACTGAGACTCTAATGATGATGATGATGTATGTATGTATAGATATGTGTGTTATCATTTATACTTTTGAGCTTAACTTCAAGATATGCAACAACAAAAAATTGATTGTGCTGAAATTAATTCAATCTATAATCAATCAATAATAATACAACTATTATGAAAAGTAATTATCAAAGCTATAAAATGAGATTAGACCATAATCCTAAAATTAGAAAATAATTTAAAACAAAATTATATAATTTTTTGATAGGATTAGTTGTTACTTAATGCCTGGCATATGCAATGCAAGGAGAATGGAAAACAAAAATAAAGAAGGATGTTTTAAAATGTTGGTATTTAAGGCCCTCAAACAAAATAACCATATAATGAATAATTGGACCACACATATCTACATGGTGTATCACCTTCTTGAGAAGCTCATCACTAAGAATTATGAAGTTAAGCATGCTTGGATTGGAGTAGCACTAGAATGAGTGATAGATTGAGAAGCTTTTCTAAGTGGTGTGTGAGTGAGGACTAAGTGCATAGACAAAGTCAGTTTAGTCTGCGAGGCTAGTCATCCTATCTAAAATTGTAATGCCTTGCATGTGGATCATGACATTACAAGTTTCATCAAAGGGAGAGAGGGAGAGGGTCATAAAGGGTTGACATAAGTCATGTGCGATGATAGGGAAGATGGAAGAAAATTACATGTTGGGGGAGGGCAAGATTAGGCAGAAAGTGCCCATTCTTCGAAGAACAATAAGAGCCTCACTAATCATATACCTTATCGGTCGTATTCCTTCTAGAACCTTAGAGAAACTTCATAAAAGTTAGTGTAGCTTTGTTTAGCCAATTTTAGTTCCTTGCTTGCATGTAGCTGTTTTGAAACATATCAAAGCATGCTCATATGTTAACATGGAAATGTAAAAAAGAATATACGAAAATAGAAGAGATAGCAAGTAGCTAGACTACCATCCCTTGAGCCCATCTACGGGCAAGCTAAAGCTAAGCATCGAAGTCAACTCCACAACACTATGACTTTCCCCCCTAAAAGACCCTCGTCCCATGAGGACCCTTGTAAAGATGTTGAGAATATGTTTGGTTTTGTTAGATTTTGTCGCATTAAATTATATTGTAGAACTCATTGTGTAAGTTTTTTGTTGGTTTGTAGATTGGAAAATTGGAGCTAACTGGAAGATTTCATACACAATATAAATACCACATCTTGGTCTGCATAATCTTCGTGTTTGATGCCAAAATTTTTAATTCAGCTATTTGATGGGGCAACAAACTAACAAATCCTTTTTCCACTCTAAGAAACCAAATATACAGTTGTGTTTCACGGAATTTGGAGTTGTATTATTTGATTGATGTGGCATGAACATATTACACGATTTTCATAGATCTCACTAATTGAACATGCTCCAAGATGATGATGTGGATTAGGACTTAGAAACCCATCACGTAATCCATAGAATAATGAAATGTACAAGAAACAATAAAGTTGAGGACCTTGACCAATTTAACCTCACCTCCGTCTTTTAGAAAAGAAAATAATACAAGACCCTTGTCACACACCTACTTTTACATATAGAAACACAAAAATTGTGCGGTATCTGATAACCGTCTATATAGTAAGTGCACAAGATAATAGGAAGTTGTACACAAGAAACTAATTGTTATAAAATGTTAAAAGCTGTTATTATACTATTAGTTATTATCGGAGTATAATTTCTATACTACACATTTATATAAAAACAGTACATAAAGCATGCACAGATAATATACAAATGATCACATAATAGTACAGAAATAATTAAACCATGGCGCAATGTTGTCAGGCCGTTATTGGTTTGTTTTACAACAATAAATCTGTTTTTTACGATACATATGTAAAACATTAGTACACAAAATATCAGGTAATGTAATTAAAAAAACTTGACGTTAATGAATATTTCTTATAAACGAAGCTTTATATAGCTATTAAATATGTTTATTTTCAAGTTAATTTCAAGGTCTTTGTCCGGCAACCTCTTCCAAAACTTCCAGTTTGGTCAGTCGATTTCTAGTCCCATGAAGTTGATTAAAGGGGCTGTCGAGGTGACAAATCATTCAGATTTAATCATGTGGATATTTTGATTTACTTTGTTGTCGTACATTTTGGATTTTGTGTGATTATAACCTCCTAATATAGTTACAATGGTGAATAGTACTTATTATACAATCAATCCAACCCAATTTCTTGTACGGTCCACCACAGCCATTACCACAGCATTGGTAAAGTATAAACAAATAAAAAAAACAATACAAATACTCAAGATATATGTGTATTGTCGTACTTCAATGTAGTAGAAAACCTAGTGGTTTAGAGAACAGGAAACATATATCTCTGTCTCTGAGCTGAAAGGCCGTGCGCTCATTTACTTCACTCGTAGCATGAAACTATGGGAATATAATAAACTGACTATCCTAAGTTTTTCTTTAGTATGTATATACCAACTCCATATATTGCGGGCAACTGACTATAACTGATTGACTGTTTATCAGTAAATTGATGATATATATTCCACTGTTTTTGGTTTCCAGCTCCAGGTTTCCTTCATCCTACTCCGGGCCTTCAACATTTGCCGTCACTCTCGAACCTAGCTTTTTCCTTCTGCACCAATATAAAAAGGAGGAATATATGTGGGACAACCATCGTTATTAATATATAAGAAGCAGTAAATGGGAAGTAGTAACAGTGCACATGGATTCTACAAGAACGATATACAAAAAAAAGACTAATCATATCCAACGGACCACATAAATCAGTTCGTCAATCAGAATAAAAGCGGATTACAAGCAAGTGTACAAATCGATGGTAATTGCATCCTGGTAACAGATGTATATAGCCTTGCCAAGGATAGCTAATACCGGGATCTGCACGGGGCAGTGCGTCTTTGGATAAGTCGAACTGAGGCTTTGATCACCCCTAATCAGGACCTGGGCGGAATGTGGCCGTGGTTTTCCGTATCTATGACACTAACATTTAAGATCTGAAACAATTATTACTTCTTTTTTTAATAAACATGAGTCAAAGATTGATTTTTTCTTTCAAATTCCTCCAAACTGTAGCCGTGAGTGACATCCAAAAAAATTAAGAAATTTGAAAAAATATAACAAAAGAGCATGTAGTGCTAATTATGTAGGGGCTCATGTGAGCGTTTACTTGCAGGTTATGCAACCAGGCGGAACGTGCCGTGTGATGGAGTGGCAAACGCTCACTGTGTTATCTGGAAATTTCAGCCATCTCCAGTAAAAGAGCCATCCGTCCAGGTAATCTAGTTCATTTCTCGTTGACCTGGTATATCCAATGGTAGGTAGAAGCATCATACATACAACACACGGGACGGGTATAGATCCCTACCATGCAAAATCATTGCCCGCAAAGACTAAACAGCTACCTAATTGAATCCTTGTGAGAGTATCCAGAATTCCAGGGGATGATTGATCTAGAAATTAAGCTACGAAAGAAATTTAAAAACAAGACAAAACATACTTAGCGGGAGTTCATGGTCTCTTGGCTGGACTCCCATTCACATGGGCGGCTTAGTTGAGGTACAACCGAAGCAATGAAGTGGAACATGAAGATCGTAGAATCGGGACATCCGACCATAACCCGTGTGCCAGCATATAAACAATTCAAAGAATAATAATGGAAGCGGTTGCGTGGGTTAAAGACTCGTCAAATCAGATGGACAACCTAAATGTACAAGGAATAGGTTACATGCACCGCTTGTCGCCCTTAAATCTCGCCGTCGGCATGTTGAGAGTGAGTATTAAGAAACAGGGTGTACAGGTATGTATATATACATATAAATACGTAATGCACATATACACTAAGTTCATGGATGGAACCAAGTGTAATTCTTCCATTATTTCTTGAAATTACATAGTAATCTCTATGTGTAAATTACACTTTTACTTTTTAAAATCATATACTATACAAAAATACTCATTTACACGATATAATGATATTATTTCAAAAAATTATTACTTTTTAAATTTATAAATGGATTACCGTGTATGTAAATTACGCTTCGATTTTTTTTTAAAATTACACTATAAGAAGAAGTCCATAAAGAAAGCTAAATCTAATTTTTTATGTGTGTAAGTTGGATGCAATATCCGAAAGTGCAGAGACAGTTTGATGAAATATCTGCTTAGTTTCTAAAATTATAAATTAATCATTCATCATTTTTATGTCTAACTATACTATATTTGAAACTATGTGAAGAAAGTTGGATAATCTTTATTTGACAAGTTGATTTTTCTTTATTTTGATATGACGAATCGTGCATATGCCTAGTATCATACGCATGTGACATTATGAAAAAACGATCCAAGTTATTAAAATCTAAGTCATGCTAGATTTTCTTCAAGCATCACATGAGTTGTAGAGCTATCGAGAGTCAAGCTTACTATTGTTTTTGTTTTGACAGAAACATGCATGCGACCGAAACAAGTCATGTCAGCAATGGTAACAAAAGATAACTGTCTAGCAGGATACTGATAACAGGATTGGACGTGGTCTGGTCCGTTTAACTGTATGCCCCAGCTCCCTGTATTGCAGATTGTGGCCATTGACACAGGCCAATTGTGCCAAACTTCATACAGTGGCCCAACATTGAACCACAAGTCGACTCGTTGTTACTCGGCTCGGGATGTTTGAGTATGGTGGGTCAAGATGTAAACAGGCCTAGACTAGCAGACTGTCTCTAGTTACCAAAGAAGCAAACATCGTTGCTGGCCCGCCTTCAACTCAAGTGCGATGCAACCAATTAAAGTATGCAGACATACCATCGTCTAGACTTTGCCTAAACCATATTCAAACACTTATACTATACAAAAATCCATTAATCTAATAAAAGAAGCCCTGAGGGTTCAACTATTGTTCATATGAACCAATTGAGAGTTCTGCCTTTTCAAAAAAAGAAAAAATCTGCACAGCAAGGGTTTACTTTAATCCTAGCATTTAACGAAATCTTTAGCTTCATTTGCCTCCTATAGATGTACGAGTAAAGACACATGCATACATGAATTTGCGTCCTCTGTGTGTGAAGGTGTGGGTGGGATACAGTTGTTTCAACTTTTAAGTTTTAAAAAAAGGGTTTTCACTTTTGACTAAAGGGTCTGTATTTGTACTTCTATCTGCCAGGTTATGGCCGGCATACTGCATTGCATTCAAAACCATTTACACCACCCATACTATCACCCAAACTTCTACAGTAAAAGGAGCCAAAGACCAAGAGATGTTTTCAGTCATGACTCATGGCTGGCACATTTGTTAGTATTGGATTCAAACATATTGTCTGCATCATAAGTTTACACATTGGGATGCATCTTCTTATCTATATTTATGTGATATATATATTTCCTTTTACCTATACTTTTCCCATGATTGCAGATCTCTTAAAAACAGTGTGGGTAGAGGACTAGAAGTTACCAAAACATTTCCGTTGTTCCACTGTCAATATAAGAAGAAAAGAGAGAGGACGGTCGACCAGTTTTCAAGTACAAAAGTGAAAAGACCAGCACATATATATGCACGAAAATCATTGACATGATGCAGTACCTTAAATGCAAGCTTGAGGTGATCGAGCTCCTTGTCAAGATCGTTGACGGCTTGGTTGTAGGCCTGCATCGGTGAGGACTGGCTAGTCGTCTGAACCTGCATTGCGATGAGGAGATCAGGGGAGAACGAGATCAGCACTGCATTAAATACAACGCGTGCAGTGCATAGAGTCATACATACCCTGAGTAAAACCTTATACTCCAGCGGGTGGGGGAGCTTGTAACCGGCGAACTGGACATTAGGGTCCCGATGCAGCTGCCTGAAACCCAGATGTATCAATAAAAAAAAAGACATAGATCTGGTTTAGTGAAGAGAAGAAGAAAAACAGTATTATCGACCACCCTGAAACCGAAACAAAAGCCGATAAGAGAAAAAGCGAAGAAAGGTAGGGGAAAGCGTTCGAGGTCACTGTTACATTCGCAGGATGTTTCCGATGGTGTGGTCCTCCCGCTCGATGGTGAAGGCAGCGGCGTTGATGATCTTCGTGTCCCTCTCGTACGAAACCCTGAGGCAAGGGAAGGTGTTAGGACGGCGGAAGAGAAATTTACAAACCGCACAGATATGTAGAGCAGATGATGATGGCGATGACGATGATGGTGATGTAGGTCTGGAGAAGGAAAGCAACAGGAAACTCGACGACTAGGAGGGTTTGGAAGATCGATCTATTCCAACACGCACTTCTTCTTGTCCTCGGGGACGACGAAGCGCTCGTAGCGGTCCGGCGCGTTCATGGTGACTGCTGCTGCGCTAGGGCCGGCGGAAGTGGCGAAGAGCGATGTGGATAAACAGTCGGATCTCCGTCCGCGTTTCGGTCTCCCCTCGCCTGTCTCAGTCTCCGCGATTCGAGCAGTGCAGTTGGACGCCGAATGAAGCAGCAGCAGCAGAGGCCTAGGGGGAGAGGGAAACCGGAGGATAAAAAGCGGCACCAGGGTCGCTGGAAAGCAAGGGCCCACCCGACCTCGTACCGGCTCTGCTGCGGATATTCGAGTGAAGACAAACTAATAACTGCTCCTTGGGGGTGGCACTTTCATATAAACGGGAATATATGAGATCAGATGCATTAATGCTACTACATGAAGTGAGAAATTCTTTTTATCCACGCCAGAATAATGCTACTATTTATATTACTACAAATCGTTCCATTATAAAATGCATTTGATTAAGTCTGTTGGTGTAAGATCCACAAATTTGATAATATTAGATTAAGATATTATGAATAGCTTAAGCATTACTTATGTAATTAATAGACTAATAAATGGGATGGATCAATTGGAAGGTCTTGGATTGAGTCATGGGCCTTGAAATCCGTTTTAAGCCCCATCGGGCTATTTATTTAGCAAATAGGCCCGTTGGTAGATAAAATAAAGGAAATGAAATTCCGTGCATAATAAGGTGATCGTCAATCTTGGGAGTTGATAAATAAACTCATTATGAGATAATTAGCAAGATTCTAGAAGATTCTAAGAGGATACATGACTTAGATAATTAGAGGAGTGATTATCTAGTCTTTCAATAGATTCTTTGGATTCTGGTATCAAATAAAGATAAAATGACCTAATACTTGAAACCATGCGAGAATATGTTTAGATTAAGAGGAATCCAAGTTTTGAGATAATTATGTGAATATATGTGACCTAGGTGTCTAAATCAAGTAAATACTTGAAGAGCAAGAAAAAGGTACTTATCGCACTCCTATTAAGACCAAACTTTGCCTAAACCTAGATAAAAGTGAAATAGAGGTAATCATAAAATGTATGCTTAATTGGATAATTTAGCGGCTAATAGAATTTTCAGAATATTTGTAAGTTTTTTAAATAAAGTGGAGGATTATCATGATAATATGATTTAAATGATGTTGTCACCCTAAGGTTTGGAGGATCTTGGACCTTTGGCACGTGACAGGGGATGAGAGCACGCATCATAGTTGTTGATCGGAGATCAAACGACTGGTGGGTCATCCTCTCCCTCCAGCCAAAGTCCCACGGTAACCAGGCTCTCCCCTCTCCTGTTCTTCATCCCTACGCAACTAAAACCACTGAGAAAAGTCAAGAGGATGAAACAAACACAACAAACCATGGGAATGACATTGTCGCTAAGAGACGTGATAATGATCTATACTCTAGTAGGCTACATCTCTGCAACTTAGACTAGAGGATTCTAAACCCCTCTCGTCCATAAAAGGAAAACATAGGTTCTATCACATTCCCTAGACCAATTCTACCCTCCAATTCATCCTCTTTTTCTCTATCGATAACTCCCCCATCTTTGACCTCTTTCATTCGGTCGACCACTGGTCCTCACCACTCCAGCCATCACCCTCACCGGAGAAGGCCTGATTGAGTTGGTATGGTTGTGAAGATGGTTTCTAGTGCTTCAATGTCACCTCCCAGGCTTGGAGTGGAGGATTCAATATTAGAGTTGACTGCCCCCATGGCACAATACAACATAGAGTCATAAGGAGAGGAGGAAGATTCTCGAACACAAAAAGGCACCACCTACCCCTGAGTAACCGTGTTAAGGTAAGGGTTAGATCTATGCTTTCCATTCTTTTCCTACCTCATCCATGCGAGAACGGAGTGCCAGTGTGGCGTGCATCCATTGGCTAGATCCAGTCGCATGGATAATGTAAGTAATCGTAACTCTCGCCCATTTATTAAACCAAAAATACTATATGTGGAAAATTGACTCCCATATGTAATTAAAACGTGGGAAAACATAACATAGCTGGCATACTAAAGCATTTAAATAACCCAATTAACTGAGTTCATAAACAAGGTTCTAACATACAAATCCTGAGAGTAGGGAGTAAAAGTCCCAATATAAAAGTAGTAAATAAACAACTGGAAGAAAATTCCAAGATGAAAGGATCACCTAAGGTAGTGTCCCACCATTGAAAGATGTCCTATAAGTCTTCAAACACTCAAACTAGTCCTTGGATAACTAATCCTTATCAGTGGACGTCACGTCCCCATCCATGCACAAAAGAGGAAAACCTAGTAATTAGAGTAAGTGGCAAGAGATCTATGACAAGGATAAAAATATGAATGAAGAATTGAAAGATTTGTTGAAGAAGACTAAACATATTTTTAATCACTTATTTATCTTTGTGGACATCATTATACTATAAGTCCTCCTCTATTGACACTAAAGTGTCATCTATGGTGCAACACACCCTCTGTTAGCACGACCTGCCTTCTGTTGACACTGAAGTGTACTCTATGGTGTTGTGCACCCTCTGTTGACATTCATGCCCTGTATTACACACATAGTGTCCTCTAAAATCGTCCCGGGACTCTCTGATTAGGACTTATCATATAACATATAACTAATATTCTGGTGTCAATTTCTATATTACAGATATATGTGGTAATACCCAATTCTTTGATAGGCTACATCTTTGCGGCTTAGAATCATGAAGCATTTCAAACCCCTCTTGTCCATAAAAGGAGCACATAGGCTCTATCTCACTCCCTAAATCAAGTCTAAATGTTCAATCCATACTCTTTATATTTTTTGATAAATCTCCCATCTCTGACCTCCTTCCCTTCTGATCAACCACTGGTCCTCCCCACTTCAGCCATCACCCATCAGAGGAGAAGTTCTGATTGAGTTTGTATGGCCATGAGGACAGTTGCTAGTACTTCAATGTCACCAGAGAAGCCTACAATACAACAGTTAACAACACAGCTGACTGCCCCCATGGAACAACAACACATAGAGGTGTGGGGAGAGGAGGAAGATGACCAAGCAGAAAGGCACACCTACCCCAGAATCATCGTGTTAAGGTAAGGGTTAGCTTTGTACTTTCCATTCTTTTTCTACCTCATCCATGTGAGCGAAGTGCCACTGTGGCATGTATCCATTAGTTGGATCCATCCATGTCGATAATGTAGGTAATCCAATATTTTCTTACATGGCATCTAAGGATTGGTCAGAATAGAGTTAACTTGGAATTATTCTAGTAATTAACTGATAGGACATAATATATCAAAACTATATATATATGGATTTGATTAAAAAAGGAGTAGAAAATGAATAAAATAGTTTCACGCCCTAGATCCGATCCTAGTTCCAAAAGTATTGCAATGCATGGTTATAAGTTAATTAATGCATACAAACCTAGATTTCTTAATTGAATGCTAGACTTGATATATGTATACTATTGACTAATAATGTGAGGACACCTTTGGTCTAAGATCTAGGGATTTCCTTGCTATTCTCAATTATGATTCTAATCTCAAAGTCTAGTCAATGCATGTTTACAAGGATATGAATATGAGTAAACTCTATGTCACGGAACAGTTCTTACCCCAATCCCAATCCTACTGCCTAGACAGTAGTAAGAGGATTGAAGCGTCCGTCCCTAAGTGGCCCGATAGGATCTATCACACTGACATATACAATAAGAAATAAAAACTCAAAAACTAAAGATACAAAGAACACACTAACCCAATATGGAGATTTTTCCAATTTATCTTTATAATCAGAGTATGTAGAGTGCGGACGTGATCTTATTTAGTATTCCATTTGTATTGCCTAAAATCAAGAAAATCAAGACACAATCATGCAATTGCATGGTACACTATCAAAATCAAGTAAAATAGTTTATAAAAAATTAAGTATACTTGGTAGAACTTATATTTCAAAAGAATAACAAATGATTTCCAAAACAAATATTTGACAAAAGTTTGTTATTCAACGATTCAATTTTTATTACGAGTTTCCATTATGTTGTAATTCGAGAAGCATGCTTATATATTTTATATGACTCTTTACCCCAACGCGATAGGGAAGGTCACTAGGTTCCTTCTCACCATAGGAACATAGGAGGCCAATGTACAAGTCCCACCTACAAATGAGGGGGTTGTTGCACGCAATATCAACATTATCAACATTATCAATATCATCATCATTATCAATATACAGGCAGTCATAATGGGCATGCAATTTATGTTTTCATGTTTTTCAAAATATAGTATAGAATAATAGAAGACTAATCATATGGAATAATAGCTCATCCAAATAAGTAGCCAAGTATACAGTCAAGAGATACATAAAAGTATCTTCAATACAATCAAGGAGGAGTTATATAATAGCGTACCTTTCACCGAAGATTTTGATTATAATCAACAAGTAATAGGTAGACCCTTCGAGTTAGATCCTAAATCACAATGTTTGGATCAAGGGTCAGGATCATGATATTTGGAGATCATGTTTCAATATTCGAGATCAGGGTTACACTTTCCTAGTACCTTGGGGTTAGGTCATCCACTTATAATCAATATTTCAATATGTCCAACATTATATCAAGTGTACAATATATTTGAGTGTGAATGAATTACCTAGGTTTTCTAGGATAATATGTGTTAACCCTAATTTATGGTCATTATACAAGTCCTCATATCATTTCTTGATTATCATCATCATAACTAATATCATTGGTATTCAAGATTAGATCAAGTTTTGATTAATATTAAGAGTAAATCAGGGATCAACTATTAGGTCAATAGATCAAGATATGCCACAAGATTTAGATCAATCATATTATTAAGATGTCATCATCATATTCAAGATTAAATCAAGTCAACAAATATAAATCTAGATCATTAATGGGTCAATTATTATTTTAGAATCTCAACATGAACATTAGAGTCAAGAATTAGGGTTTTCAGTGTTAAGTCAAGATTAACAACAAATAGAGTCATTTAGATCAATTCCATAAGAAAATATCAGTGGTAATCGTTTGGAATCAGATTTCAAAAATATTTTTAAATGATTAATTGGATTTTTCTGATCAAGATTGATTGTTTACTCGAATTATTTGGAGCTAGGGATCAAAAGATATGATTTATGCAAGATTAGGCCATTTAATTGAATATCAAGTAGAGAGGAGAAGAAAAAATACCTTATATTGGAAAAAGGATGGTCGTCAGATGCACTAGTAATGGCTGAGATGGAGCCATGCTAGCTCGCTTGGTTTAGGATTCAGTTAAGGCCTTGATTGATCGGTTTGATCGTGGCTCACTGGTTCAATTGACCCGGTGGCTTTCTCTCTGGACCGGCCGATTTAGGCCTTCTCGTCCGTCACGCAGGATCCCACAAGAGCCACAAAAGCAGGGTGGCGGGCTCACCAGAGTGGGGGATGTTTGGAAATAGGAAAGGGCAAAGGAGGTGACTGAGGTGTCGGTAGAGCTTGTCTCAGCCCCACGAACCCGATGGGAGCTATATAAAGAGGAGAGGGGGCGAGCAACAGTATCGCCCAAGGCGGCCTTGTGGTGGCACCGTTTGCAGAAGCAGGTGAAGTCAGGGAAGATAAGGGGTGTTTGGGGACAAAACAGAGAGCAAAGGAGATTTATCGAGCAAGGTGAGGTATCTACGAATCATTGGGAGCCCTTTTATAGCGTTGGGGCTAGGATTTTAGGGTAGAGGACCTAGAGCAGCAGCCATGTCCACCGGGATGAGAATGGGAGGCAAGGGGGTCATTTTGGTGGCACAACAAGGCGAGAAACCTAGTCAAAGTAGTGTTTGTTCAATTTGAATTTGCGAGGAGGGGGTTTTGGCTCGCTCAGAACTTCAAATCGTAGTCAAGGGCACAAGATCTCTCAATCGGGTCCTCATTTACTCCTCCCACTGATTACGGAGGTAGAAGATGATCCCATAGCCACTAGATCTATCCCTGATCCGTGGGAAGGATATCCAAGGGTGGAGAGGTGCCCCCGATCCCTTACCACGGGATCTCTGACTTGGGCAAGTCAAGAAAAGAGCAAATAAAGGGGGAATAAATTGGTTTTCAACACATAAACTTCAAGAAGTCATAGTAAATCGTAGGAATGTCCAATTGTTCTCAAATTTGGACCACAACTTCAAAAAAATGTGAAGAACGTTTAGAAAAAAATTGGGAATAAAATGATGATGTTTGGTGGATCAATTCGATCCTTTGGAAAAAGTGATGATTGAATCTAATTTGAGGTGTGATAATGTGTATAAAAACTACATTGATCACTATATTTTGTATTTGAGTCTCAACATTGATTATGAAGACAAGAAAAAATTATATGAGACCATGCAATAATATAATGAGGTCAAAGGAGTAATTACTTTATCATTATGCTAAAATCCACTTTATCACACTGTAGAATTCATAATTATGATGTTAGGCATACTTGCTCTTGTGATATAACCTGAATATGTTGGATTGAATGAGAATCCAAGTCCTTAATACAAATTGGGTATTAATGATCATGATTAAGGTTCTGAGCCACCAATATAATAATTAAGGTTTAGAACCTAACATACTTTATCATTATGTTCTTGATTTGCATAATCAAATAAAGTTGCTATTATGATCTTGGGTCACATAATCAATTATAGTTGTTATTAATGACATGAAATTCTTAAATTGATAATTAGGGTTTCATCTAATGTCAATTTAGGTTTGTAAACCTTAAGAAACATGATAAGGTAATATTAGGTTTTTGAGCCTGACCCTGATAAACACTAACATAACCCTAGACCCATATCTGGGCCATGTTAGGTCTGATTAGAATGACTTGAATGCATGGTGACACTTTAGGGTTTAAACATATGTAGATTGAATGTGGTTGATTTATTAGATCAATATTTGCTTGATTATAACAATATGGTTCTTCAATAATGTACGCAGTTATTTATGCATACCCGCATTATCGACTTCTTGTGAGATTGTCAGATGATTTCTGAAGTTTGGATTCGATGAATAAACTGTTGGATGTTTAATTAGTTCAGTTCATTATAATGGAAAATAATGGCTAGCACATAAATTAAATTAGGATATTATGAACTGTGAGTTACACCCATCAAGGGGTAATACTCATAAGTTCGATGATGGAGAGTGATTACACCTACGAGGGCATACAAACACATGGGTTGGATTATGTAATGAAACACAAGTTTCCTATGTGCAAATATTTGGTTGTGAATATAACATATTGATATAATATTTGCACAAATTTTGTTTTCACCACATACACAATATAAGAATACACTGACTATGTATTTGTTTGTCGGTGTTTTAGACAAAATTTTCATCTATGATTGGAATATATGCATATCAAGAAGTTGGCACCAAAAAGAGCACATGCTAAAGATTGCTAGATGATTAGTTAGATATTCTAGTACTTCTTCTCATATATGTTAGTCTCTCATGTATATGCTAGTTTTATTAGAGAAATTCATGAAACTCCTTAGAGGAGTCTCATTATACATCATGTATCTATATTATTTCAAATTAATGGAGAATGATGACCATTGTTAATTCTTTGTTGACTATAATCTTGGAAAATTTAGTTATTGATCCTTATATTCAAGGTCTCATATAATTGAGGGATGCTCAGAATTAGGGGTTGTTATAGTTGGTCACTACTGATTCATTTTTAGTTTGCCTTTTGGAACCTTAAATTTAAATATGTTGGTGTATTTTGTTAAGGTATCACGATAAGTTTAAAAATGAATTACTAAGAAAATATTTAGAAAAATGTGATGATTATATACCCTAGAACTTGATTTAATTGCAAATAAGGTAAATATATTGAGATGTAGATATAATCACATATATATATTTGTTAACTATATTTTTATATACCCAACCTTTGGTAATCCATATACTAGATTAACTAAATAAACTATATTTTTAGACACCCACCAAATGGAAAACTAAATAGCTCAATCTACATAATTAATCAAATTCCTCAAACATGGTGTATTATACATTTAATTTATAATAAATAGTTTCCCACCATTACTCCATAAAATTAAATACCATATTCATTTTCAAGTTTCCTTTTTTTTAAACCATCAATTTATTATCGTTCTCTTGAAAATATTTTAGAGTCATATAATGAAGTTTGTAGAAATGGGTATTCCCTTAGAGCCTGATTGGTTTGTCATAAGTGGTCTAAAAATCTCTGAAACCAGATTTCATGTACAATTTTTTCATGATTAGCTTACAATTAGTCTATAATTAAACTTATGATGACTTTCTTAGAGTTACATAAGTATGAACAGAAACATAATTCATAAGTTCAACTATAAAATGAATGAAAGGAGCTTCACAATAACTAAAAAAAATCTCCCACTATAGTTTATTTGTATATACCTTCATAATTTACAAACTAAAATCATTTTTTATCAAAAATTACAATAGATAAAGCCATTTTGACAAAAGAAATGTAGCAAGATCTAATTTCGAAGTTGTACACAACCAATCACAAAGAAGTCATCACAACTAAAATACCAAATAGAGAACTAGAGTTTTTAGAAAATGGGTTTTGTTCGAAATTGGTGGACCCTTAGTGTGTAACAGGCAGACATTTTAGTGTAAGATCACGATCCAAGTTTACTTCTAAACATGCTCATTCGCCTATGATTATCTTACTATATGATAATTAGGTATGCTAATACATGTTTTAGTTCATGCATGTGGATAGTTTTAAAGAATAGATTATGTTTGAATAAAATATTTAAGTTACATAAACCATAAAGAAAATTGAATATGTGATAGACCCAAGATATGTAACCTTAAGTCAGGGTAGGGTTTTCATTAAAGAAGGATTTGGACCTTAATATAGGTGATGTGATTTTTGGGGTCTTGTTAGAGATTTTACAAAGATCTTTGTAAGTGTTCGTCTGATAGAACCCTTGGATTAGTTGCAGATGCTTATAATGGATAATTATATATTAGAACTTTGTATGCTAGAACAAGTAAGTCATTCTACCTTTGTCTAGAATGGTCCAACTCATCGACTTTGAGAGCCTACAATGGGTTGAACTGGTCAAAACCAAATCGGGGATATCAAAGTGGATACGTTCATATGGACTTTTTGAGATAAGTCAGATTGATTTGATATCTTTGAGGAGTGGCAATTGGTCAAAGAATAAAATTTAAATAGAAGTGGGAGATCAATTTGTATAAGTTCATATGACCTTTAAGATAAGTTAGACTGACTTGATATCTTTGATGAGTGGCAATTGGTCAAAGAATAAAAGAAATAGAAGTGGAGATTGAAGTGGTGAAGTTGATCTGACATCCAACAAATCAATTGACTTTCCAAAAAGTCTTAAAGTTCAAGAAAGGGTGTTTTGGTCATTGTATATGATGATATATTAGTGGGATTTTGTTAGGGGTTGTTCTAAGTTGTAAGAAAACAAGGATGATTTGGATAATATTAACGGTGGTGATTTGGGGGCAAAGAGGGCTTCCACCTCAACTCCTTCTTTCATGGAGCTCAAGATATGATTTAGAGGTGGATTCATGCTTTAATTGTTTACTTCTTGTTCCTTACTTCCTATTATTATTCTCTCCTTCATGTTCTACCTCCACCTTGATGAGATGAAGAATTTCCTCCCTTCTATGAAATCACATATCACCAAAAGTTCGTCTTCTTCCCTTCTATGGTCTTTTCTTTCTACTTAGGGTTGGAAGACAATATATGATTTTGTTATTGTTGATTTCTTGATATATTTTGTTTCTGGAGCTTGTACATGAGAAAGAATCATCAAAACCTAGGTGAGTGAACATTTGTACTTTATGATTAGTGTATCATATGGATGGGGAAGTGTGAATACATCTAGTAAATGGTTAATTGATGATTTATTGATGCTTATAATCATGTGATTCTCATTGTATGTTAAAAATGCAAAATTTTCTATAGAAGATTAGATTGTTAATCAATAAGATATCCCCTTTAGTGGACCCTATATGAATAAATAAGAATCAATAATATCATTCCTAAATGATATGCAATTCCTATGCCATTGTTATGTTTGATTGATGAGTGGGATGAAATTAAGTATATTACCTTTGACATTAATATCAAATTAGGAAAAAAATTAGTTTTAACTATTTCCCTAATAGATAATGATGTTCAAACTTGCCTACTTTGTACATATGAACTAAGATAAGTATTCATTTGTAAACCTTGATGATATTATCTAATATTATTTTTGTGAAAGTAAAGTGTATACAATTAAATGTGCCTTGTTGATTCATTATAATGAGTGTTTTGCATGCTCTTTGGATCTTTTTGCTCTAAATGACCATTGCACATAAGAAGAATCATAGGTGAGATGTAACTGTGAATAAATAATTGGAACTAGTGATAATATAATGAAGTTGAAATGTAGGGAAGAAATGGGTGTGATGTTTATATATATAAAGAATCATGATAAACCTATAATACTTGATATATGATATATTGAATGACTAATCACCTAAAATAACTGTCATGGTGCTAGGGTTTAGCAGAGGCAGAAGTGGTGGCCATGGCCCTGTCAACTGAAGCCGTCCCCCTGATCATAACTCTATTCTAATACCTTATGTTCATGAGCAAAGAGACAAAGATTCCATTCATCCAGAACATGCTTTGAACAAACCATCCTACATGGAAGTAGTCGAAAAGAAAATAGCTGATGAATTCACAAATTTGAGCATCCCTACAACAAGCACCCTAAAGTCATAGGACATCAAGGTTAATGTGAGCGGTGAAATCCCATCCTTTACAGTGAACCCTTTGGTGTTGGTGCCTCTGATGAGACCTTGGTGATTTTCTATGATAGTCAAAGCCATAGGTACTAACCTAGGCTATAAAGCTTTAGAGAATTGAATCCAAGTCCAGTGGCAACCAAAAAACCCATACATGATCATTGATCTTAAATACAGTTATTATGTTGTTCAATTAACTAGCAATGATGATTACATCTGGGTCATGTCCGAGGGTCCTTGGATAGTCTTTGGAAACTACCTTACAGTGTAGTTTTGATCCCCTAAGTTTAGACCATCTAGAGACTTACCAATAAAACTGGTTGTCTGGGCAAGGGTCCTGGACATACCTCTACACCTCTTTCAAATCATCCTTCTCTAAGGAATTGGAAACACTATCGGGAAGTTGATTAAAATTTATTCAACCACAATGAAAGGACACTGAGGGAAGTTTGCTACATTCACCATTGAGGTCGACACGACCAAACCACTCATCCCTGTAGTTCTCATCAAGGGGGAACATTTCTATTTGGAATATGAAAACATTCCATCCATATGTATGAAGTGTGGTTGGATTGGTCATGTTGAATAAAATTGCATGCATGCCACTCCAACGCCTGTTAAAGGCGGCCCTGCTACCCATCCCAACACATGTGCATATACCATGAGCATTCATGCAAAGAAACATGAAAAAAGAATAGTAAAGACCAAGGAAACTCTGTCCCAGGAAGCTTCCACTGAGAAACAATAGTCAGAACAAGAAACTAAGGATAAAATGATGTAAAAAAATTCCACACACTCATCGATGACCATGGATTTCAATCGGTTCTTAGAAGAAACCAACAAAAGAAAAAGAAAGACCAGGCGAGTACTTCTGGGACCGCTAATAGTGTCCCAAAGAACACCACTAGCACTCACTCAATAGGATTTAGGGACACAACAATTACTCTTATTGAAGACAAGACTTCTAAAGGTCATCACCAATCTTCAATAATGGAAAATGTGTTTAGCTCACTATAGGATATTTCTACCTTTTGTACTGGGAACTTCAGTCAGGGTGGTGTCCAATTGCTGAATTGATAGATTGTTTACCAACCCTTTCATCTAAGCCCTGATTGGATTTGGAAGAAGGGAAAGATAACTAATAACTAGGTAAGTAATGAAGGTGAATACATTGGTACTACAACCAAGAAAGCACTCGAATTGAATGAGGAAGGAGCATGGGTAATGGATTCCCAAGAGGATCTCAGCCACATAGATGACAACAATGTCATTAGTGTGTCCTAATCGGTTTACCACTTTCTTTTATTATTTCAATGAATCTCATATGTTAGAATAATCCAAGAAGCTAGATCCCATGATAAGTTTAATAATCTAAAATTTCTTAAGGCTTCTAATAACCTACATATCCTGGCAATCCTTGAACCCAGGTGTTGTGGAACCATTACTCTAGAAATAATCAAGAAATTATATTTCTCCTCTTCACAACATGTGGAAGCAATTGGATTTTTGGGAGGAATCTAGTTGTTATGGGAGGATCACCATTGCACAATCAAAGTTATACTGAATCATAGGCAATTAATTCACTTTGAAGTTAATCATATATGGTACTTAATCATGGTTTACGCCAACCCTTCTCCAATCATAAGAAATTTTTTATTACAACGTCTTCAAGCACTGGCTAGTAGTGTTGATGGTCCATGGGCTGCAATTGGGGATTTCAATACAATCCCGAGCACAACTGAGAAGCGAGGAGGCAAGACCTTCGATCACAAGTCATGTGCCAAGTTCAACAATATGCTGCTTGCCACATGCCTCACTGACGTACATGCGGATGGGCAGTTCTTCACCTTTAGGAGGCATGCACTGCATGAGTGCCTTGATATAGTAATCACTAATGAAAAGTGGTTGGAAGAGAACACTAATTCTAATGTCTCCATCCTACCACATTTATACTATGACCACAACCATGTCTATCTTGCGAGCAGGAAGAAGGAGTGACACCAATTTCATTCACACTTCAAAACAAAAGCCAATTTGAACCTGTAATCAGACTTTATTAAGCAGATCCACCAATGTTGGGACCAAAGCAAGCCCTTCTTTGATGCGCTACAAGCTTTCAAACCATGAATCAAAAAGTGGGATGCAACCTCCTTGAAGAAAATCCAGAAGAAGAAAGCCAAAATCCTGCATGAACTGAATATAGTGCAAGACACTACAACATTCATAGGGCATATTGATGTTGAACTGAAAGTCATTCAACTCCAAGAGCAGTTCCAAATCCTTACAGCTAACGGGGAAGATAATATTTTTCAAAAGGCTCACATAAATTGCTTGAAGTTGGGGGACTACAACTCCAAAATTTTCAACTCATATATATTAAGGCAAAACGTCATAGAATTAAAATTACCCATCTCAAAAATCAAGCGAGTGTTTGGATAACATTGTGTTTTGACATCCAACAGATGGTACTAAATTGTTTGTTCATTTACTAACTATTTCTAATGTCCGATATCCCTAGATCATTGCACAATACCCATGTACCTTCCACACTACTGAGCTATGCCTACTTCATAACATGGATAAAGCTCCCACTAGAGAGGAGATCTAGAAGGTGGTTTTCTCAATGGCACGTACTAAGGCCCCATGCTCTGATGGAGTGTATAATGAATTTCTTCAAAGAAATTGGACCCATGTGGATCCTTATATTACAAATATGGTGCTCAATATTTTTCAATTTGGGCAAATCAACAGCAGGCCGGTGAACTCCAACATATGGTTTTAATTCCAAAGGTAGAACTCCCTCAACAATAGTCACTTCTGACCTATCTCACTCATCAACTCCTATTTCAAGCTCATTTCTAAGATCCTTGTGGAGTGGCTCAAGCCTCTACTGAATGAATGGATTGCACCTATGCAATCCAGTTGTATTCCTAGCTAGAATATAGGTGATAATGTCCTTATTGTCTAGGAAGTTGTTCACTCGATGAAACACAAGACTGGTAAGACAAAATGTATGGGAATCAAAATTGACCTATCTAAGAAGCATATCGTGAATAAAGATTGGCACGCGTAAATTGTGTGTGCAAACGCAAGTATACGTATCAATGTAATATAGGCCTTGTGAGGCTCGAGTCGAACTCAGGGAAACGTGAATTTTAGTAGACTACTACTAATTGGTTGCGATCAACTAAACTGATTAAAAGAGTTTGAGAGTTGTTGTAAAATAAAAGAAAATAAAATAAAATAAAATAATCGATTAAGGGTTTAGTTTAATCAATTCAAATGGAGATCATTAGGATTGCAGTTTCACCGCGGGTTTTCATTGTATGAATTTCCATATAGCTAGTCAAGTTCATCTCTCAATCCGGGTAGTGGCCTGTAGTCAGAATTGTCCACTGTCGTGGTACAATTCACTACCTAAGTCTAGTTCAGTTCCACCATCGTAGTAACCTATACCCTAAACTAGGTGCATTAGAATCGACCTCTGGGTTTCCACCATTAACCGTACATCACCTTGTTCAAGGGATTTGTTAATTAATGTGAATTTCGTCTCTTTTCAACCGTTAATTCTTCTTTCAAAGTAATTAAAGGCATTAGATTATCATTATGGTGATTAAGCATAACAATATAATTGAGAAAACAAAAGCATACCACAGATTTAGGAGACAAATTATGAATTACTGTGATAAAAACGTCATACAATGCTTCCCCGGGCTACTCTCGGTCCTAAAGATTAAGGGGATTAGCCCCGCATGGTTGAAAATAGAAAATACATAGGAGTAGAGAATAAATACATGGGAAACATGGAGCAAAATCGTGAAACCCCTAATACAAAGGTGTTCCTGGAGATCCTCCTCGAGAAATGTGCGTTTTGCAGTCTTCCGTCAGTAAAATCGCCCGTCGGAGGTGCCCGGATCGCTCGGTTGACGGACTTCGTATCTTGTCTCCTCTCTCTCTCTCTCTCCTTCTTGGATGTTGTAAAACACGATATGAGATCCCCCTAGGGCTGGCCGTGCTCTTCTTAGGTCATAGGACCACTTTACGGCTCCGAAAAAGCTCAACTGTCAGATTAAAATGCTCTGTTTTAGTGCAGAAAATCGCCAAATCTCGACGTTGTCGATAGTATCGATCCCCAGGTCGATGGTATCGACCATGATACATGTTTTTCCTTCCAAGATCACATTTTGGGGTTGCTGTTACGACCCCCACCTCCCGATAACCCCCAATTAAGGGAGACCGAGAGGTCGAAGCCACACCCATAACTTCCGGATCAAAGGTTCGACAATTAACCAAGAATAATTATCAAATTTTAACATACTATACTGAAAAGCTGTAAGAAAATAAACTTTTGCATACCTTTTTGAAAACTTGGATCTCTAAACTTCTATCCACTTAAGGATCCTACTCTAACTAACCCTCCTTGTATTTTACTTCATGTATTTCACAATATGACGATTTACTGTTTGTCCTTTTGGCTTGTACCTAAAACGCTGACAAACAAAACGTCGGTCAGCCGAAGCTAGTATGTGGGGGAAACAATAATCATGTAAATATGTAATCATTCAATTAATCATTTAACAACTAAGATTACATTTTAGATATAACTCCGCGATCCAAGAGTACCCTATCCTCTATGTTGTCCTCATTAAACCCCTCATGATCCACCTATAAGTGAACCAATTTCTAGGGTTGAGTCACATGGCACTACTCGTAAGTAGCCCACTTCTTAACTCATGGCAGGCTAATGAGTCTCATGGCACTACACGTAGGTAGCCCAATTTCTAACTCACGGTAACCTAGACCTTGCTCTAGGATTACCCCTTTTTCAACCTTTTCAAAGCAACAGAGGTGGACCCTGATCTAGCCAGTTATATATGAACATTTATAGTGATAATCATAGTCACTTTATAGTTGCATGAAATAAATAAACATCCAATAGTTATTTTCAAGCAACCGATAAAACTTCCGGAAACATCGTGAAACTAGAGCGATTATTCATAAGCATAACCACATACCCGATTTGATGAGTCATGCAGATTATTCAACATATACTTCATGTATATACCATCAAACCAATCAACAGATCCAAGCAAGTAATTCAATCATCACATAATTCCTGAAAAGAACATGTACTATATTTATTACATACTTTATCAAGAATATACTTTATTGACTTGGATTCTCTTTCTAAGGTTTCTAATCTACATTAAGGTTTCATTAATATCCATTAGGGTTTCTTAGATCGATTTCTCAAACTTTATCCAATTTAGGTCAACAAACCCTAAAATACTCTTTTCCAATTATATGAACCTTAATTGCTCAACTATCCACTTTAATAGTCTTTTATACCCAAATTGACTTAGGATCATCACATCCCTATTTATTCATAGATTTGAACCATTAAAACAATTAAAAGACATATTCATCTAAATTAGGGTTTTCAAGCTCATTAGTGCATAATCATGCACGAAACCCTAAATTAAACCAATTATAAAAAGATCATCCTTTTAGATCCTATTTTCACTTTTATTAACAACAAGTTAATATCAACTTGAATTAACCAAAAAACATCATTAAGTCCATCTATCATCAAATCTAAGGGTTTTTCTTTAATTAAATCATTAAAGATGATAACTTTATGTCCTTTTTCAAATTTCAAGCACATAAAATCTAAATTAGACTAATCATGTGCAAATTTCTTCCTTTTTGAACATAATGTACTTTTTTACATTTAACAGGTTAACATCAACTCTAATGATCCATTAAACCCTATTAAACACTTTATTCATTTCAAAATAGGGTTTCTTAATCTTTAATTCATTAAAGATGATAATTTACACTATATTTCAAACTATGATCAGATTCAGGCTATAAAACTATTTTTAATGGGTTCCTTGCATTTTTCTGATCAAAATACATATATAATTTGTACTTATCCGAGCTACGGTTTATTAGATACGATTTTAGCAAGAAATCACTTACCAAGGCCAATCAGAGCGTGCCACGTCGCTCATTCTCCATGCAATGTTGCCGTTTTGGAAATAGAATCGAATTACGATTATGCCCTTGACTAAGTTGTGCGCACCTTTAGCCCGCGGAGGGCATTTTTTTCCAACTAGGACTTCATCTTCTTCCTTGTGTCTTCCCCGCCGCTGCTGCTAGGTCAGGGCCGAACGATGCCATCCTTCTCCTCCTCGGACTCCGTCGGCCATCAGGGATGGCCCTCCCATCTCCGGCGACCTCCTCCGTGCCCGCCCATGCTGCGGCCGGAGTCCCAGATGGTCGGGAGGTGCGGTGCTTGGGCCTGCAAGATGCAACCTTGCTGCAGCCCTCCGACGGTCGTGCACAGATGCAGGAGCAAAGAGATGTTGCCCGATCGTCCTCAGGTCGTCAAAGGTACCACATGCCTTCGTTAGGACGACACCATGGCCCTCGTGGCTGCTGGGTTATAGCTATACCCTAAAGGTTAGGGTTTCGGAGAAGAAGGTGAAGAAGAGATATTTTGTTGTATGGACTCCCTCTGGACTCGATCCTAGATCTTACCCCTTATATAGGGGAGGGTCAACAAAGCCATAGGTTGGCTTAACACGAGTCAAAGTGTCCATTTCTAAATAGGAAATCAATTCCTTCAATGAGAAGTATATTCTCTCTCTCTCCTTTTTCTTCCTTGATATTCCTTATCTCATGGATACTTAGAAAAACGAAAATCCTTTCTCTTATTATCATTATTCTTGCCCTTTTAATCCATTGGCACGAAATTCTATTTTCTTTTAATAGAAAATACTTCATTTTTATCAATATCACCAAATTCATTAATAATGTATCATATTATCTTTTATTTTGCAAATTTGGTATTTTCTCTTTCTTTCCTCTTTATTGGGACTCCTTGGATCCCAGGACATTTCATTATTTCGAAATTCCCTTTTTAAGGATAATTATTATCCTTCTAGATGCATCTATATGCATTATTTTTCATTATCATGTTTATTTCTCGTTAAATTATCTCTTTTTGAGAATTTCTCTTTATTTATCTTTTATTTTCCTCATTGGCATCCCTTTAAATATTAGCAACCACATGGATACGAAATTTCACCAAGGAAACTCATTTATGCCTCTTTCCACTCATTTTCCACATTTTACCATTATTTTCAATTTCTTTCTTAATAAAGAAATACTTAATTAATCTTTTCTTTTCTTATTGCACTCTTTATGCAACTTTGGACTCCTTGGAACCCAAGGAACCCAAGAGGCATGAAATCCCTCTTTGGATTTGCCTTCTAGAGGTTTCTACATATTTCTTTTCTCAAATATTCAATTATTCATTCACTAATTGAATTTTCTTTGTTATTTCCTTGTTATTGGGCCCAATAGCCAATAAAGCCCACAACACGTACATCAAGGCTATTGTAAACAAAATCCATGTCTTCAAAACAAATTATATCATTATTTGTTCAATTATCTTTAATATGAGAAATTACATTTCTCACAAATTGAACCCAAAAATTGGGGTTGTAACAGTTGCTTTCTGATAAAATGTCGATACTATCGACACCAAGGTCGATAGTATCGACTCTGGACAATGCAAAAGTGCTTGAAAAAGTGCCGAAACATGTGTATAAGTCCGGGGATTATATAAAATCATATAAATATGATAAAAGAAGTATAATTTGATGCAAAAAGAGTTTAAAGGACAACTATAGTGAATTATGCAAATATAATCAAGAAAATGACAAATACATGCATAAAACATATATAAAATAAGCCTATAAAAGTGACTCAAAACCCATGCATCAAACTCCCCTAAGCTTAAACCTTGCTCGTCCTCGAGCAACAAAACTTTGGATCTGGTTGAGATAAGTCAGCAATAGGACATAAATACATGAAATGAATCTACATCATCCCCACTTTCTTTCCACAAATCGGCCCTCATTGACCACTGAACACTCATTTCCATCCAGGTGACCAAAGACCTATGTAAAAGGTGTCTGTCCCCCAATCAGTGAAACACTATCAATTAAAGCAGTTCATATGATAAACTCATTTGGTCCATACTTGATGCATCTTGTGATCTCCTATCTACGTTGCTCATTTCCTAACTACCATCTAAATGGAAGCTAATCTTCTGATATTAATGATTGAGGAGAATATCATGGGTGGTCTACCGATTAGAGCAATGGGTGGATGGGATAGGTGGTTGTGGAAGAGATGGAAGCACATAACAGTCAATCATGCAATACAAAAATTAATGACCTATCATGATTCAAAATGCAAGTGAAAATGTCCTAATGCTATATTTTTGGTGGAATGATGCATGCACTATCATTCCGTCTCAAGGTGAGATGGAATATCTAAGAAAACTACACCATGTGATTATTCTTCTTAGTTCTCAGGTGAGAACATGTTCCTTTCTCCCTCTTCTTCTTTATTACTTCTCAATTCTTTTTTTTCTTCTCTTTTTTTCTTCTCTTTTTTTCAATTTTTCTTCAATTTTTTTCAAGCCCTTATTTTCATAGATGACAATGAATTATTTGTCGGGCTCACTTCTTGTTACATAAATTGTACATTTGAAGCATTCTATTTGGAGGGTATGGATCAAACTCACCACCTTTAATGTTTTCAGAGTAACATAAGATACATGGTGTACAATATGCTCAAAAGATGAAAATGCAACTACATAATGATAGTTATGCAATTAAATGACACACACCTAAGGATAATGTGCATGTATAACTACTCTATCTTTTTTTTTCATTTTCATGCAAAAAAAAAAGTGAAAATAGATATAATGGAAGACCTATCTACATGAGATGCAATCAAAAAGTGAAAGACAATAATGTGCTCCCATTTCTTATGGTGGAGTGTGAATGAAACTGCGGTGGATCAGATCACAAGACTAATTGACAGAACCTTCCAAAAATATCATATGTCCCTCTCTAAAGACCTGTGTACAGGGTAACTGAAGGATTTCTCTCTTAAACTTTAGTCTAAGGTCACGTTAGTGTTTGGTCGGTTTGGACTCAAACATCCTTGCCAATCACTTTTCCTTGGACAATAAAGATGGTCATTCATGTCCCCATGTCCTAAAGCTGACTCACCCAAGCACTTCCTCAGTTATGCAACTCAATTACTAACAAGAATAAGCTCAAAAAGTTCTCAAAATTCTCATTTTTTATGTGCACACAACCCAAGAGTAAAACTCCCAATTGAAACCATGCATTTATTGCTCCACATATTACACTAGATAGATGTGGATCCTACAAAAGCAGTAAACCTAGAAATAAAAACAAATAATATCTCAAAAGTAAAAGCAACATGAATAAGTAAGTAAAAACTAAGATAGAGGGTTGTTCCAACACCCCCCAAGCTTGAATATGACTATGACCTCATAGTCAATATTCTCACTTAAGAGGTGGAACAACGGTACCGTTCGCTTTGAAGTGTGGTGAATAAGGATGGTTAGATGCTCAAGTGGACCAAGTGATACTTGCTATATCCCTCCTTTTTGTAGCCCATTTTTCTGTCTTAGTGGTTCTAAGACGTGACTTGATTCATCCATCTTTCCTCTGCAAAAAACAGTTTGAAAAAATCTCATTTCGATACCTTTTACGACCTATTTTATGTAGCTGTCCTGCAGGTATCGATACCATCGACAAAGGTCGATGGTATCAACCCAGACTCAGCAATTTTGCTAAATCAACGCATCTAAAATCCTGGGAACTCAAAAGTGTCGATACTATCGACCCTAGGGTCGATGGTATCGACTTTACTGTCACCAATTTTTCTGTAAATCTTCAGGAATCTCGATACTATCGACCCTAGGGTCGATGGTATCAACTTTTCTTCAGCGTTTATTGATCCAAACTCGATACTATTGACATGGGTGTCGATAGTATCGACCTTAACATTCTGCACACTTCAAAACATGAGTTAGGGTACCATTTTTACAAAAATTATCAAAACCTAAGCAAAAACTAAGTACATAAACATAAAAGAACATAACCAAACATAAAAATGAATTAAAAGTTGGGTTGCCTCCCAACAAGTGCCCTTGTTTAATGTCCTAGGCTTGACATAAAGATACCTTTAACCTGGGTTGTCAAGAGATGTCTCCAATGAGTCATGTGGTAATTTGAATTTAACTCTATCATCACCAATCCCAAGTGTCAAGTAACCTCGCCCAATGCCAGCGATTACATCAGCCGTAGCTTGGAACGGCCTTCACAATAACATCTCACCTATTTCCAACTCATGCATGTCCATGACCACAAAGTCAACAAGGAAGATGAATTTGTCGACCTTGACTAGCACATCCTCGCATATACCTTGTGGCTTCACAATGGATCCATCCACCAACTCAATTATCATAGAAGTTTGTGTTGGCTTCTTCAATCCCAGCTTTTAAAAAGTGGAAAGTGGCATAAGATTAAAGCTTGCCCCTGAGTCACATTGTGCTTGTGGAAAATGCTGGCCACCTATGGAACATGGGATGTAGAAACATCCTGGATCTTTCCTCTTCCTTGGTAGCCGTCCTTGGATTATAGAACTCACTTTTTCATCAACAACACAAATGTCAGTGTCTTTTATCCGCCTTTTCTTGGTGATTATGCCCTTGATAAACCTTCCATATGCTGGAATCTGTTCTGTCATTTCCACTAATGGAATATTAATATGGAGCTTCCTAAACATCTCCAAGAATTTCTTGTAGTGCCTATGCTCTTTCTTCAGCCTCAGACTATCCGGGAAAGGCACGTTTGGTTCCTTCGCTCACTTGTGTGGTGGCACATATGGAACTTTAGGGGTCTCCTCCCCTAAGCTTGCTTCAACGCCACCTTCTAGGATAGGATTTGACACATCATCTGTGGATGGCATGACTTGTAGCTGCTCCCCTCTCTCAGTGATTGTAGCTTCACCATGACGCATGGCCTTCACCTGCTCCTCTTACCTAGGTGTGGGCGTGGCCGCGATGTGCTCTTGGCAGATTTTTCTGAATGGAAAACATCCGCCTGGTAGTCCATAATGACTACGAGGATACGGTATTCTTGGTGTAGCCTCCATATCAAAAATCATTTTGCTTTTGTCCTAGACCTCCACCACCGGGGGCTCTGCTTCAGAAATCACAGATATATATTTCACATGATGATGTACTTGAACAACATCTGCATTCCCAGCCTGTCTTTGTTGATTTGTATGATTCATGGCCGCCACTTCATTGCAAATTTGGGTCACAGTCGTCTCTAGTGCCCTCATTTGTGCTCCATGAATTTGCAATGTCTGCCCAAATTTATTCAAAATCTCGCCCTGAGACTATAACTGCTTGGCGAATGTACTCATCATCTATTGATTTTGTTTCACCACCTGGCTAAGCAATTCATTGTTCTTTTCCTCTAGTCTAGGCTATAACTTTTGAAAATTTTGTTCCTTCCTCCAATCATAATTGTTATTTCTATATCCCTGTTGATGCATATACTTTGCATATGCTTCATCATCATACCCATTGTCCTCTTTCTCTAGGAGCTTCTTTGCTATAAGATCCAACTTGTCATTAAGCACTTTGATAGCCCTTGCTTCATGTGTAATGCCAACCTGCTCGTGTGCATCTCTTTCACCCCAAGACTGCTTTTTGGACATGTTCCTTAGAATCTCCCAACACCTTGTGCCTGTGTTGTTAAAAAAGAAACTAGAACCTGCTGAGTCCAAATTGCTCCTATCATGTTCATTTAGGGTGAAGTAGAAAATTTTAGCTTGCTTCTCCTTGTCTAAGTCGTGATGTGGACACTTCCTCAGCATGATCTGGAAGCGCTCCCAAGTTTTAGAGTATGTTTCACCGGCTCACTAGATGAAGTTGTGTATCTTCCTCACTAGATCGTTTGTCTTTTCAGGCGAGAAGAACCTCTCAAAGAACACCTCAACCATGTGATCCCAAGATTCAATGTACTCATCATCCAGATTGTGCACCCATTCCCAAGCATTGCCCGCTAAAGAACTGGGAAAAAGTTTCAGGTAGAGTGTCTCTTGCAGGAACCTGTCAATCTTTATCATATCACAATTTTCCACGAACGTGCTGATGTGGGTCACCGGATCCTCATTTTTAAGTCCATGGAAAGTCTGCGATTTGACCAACTGAATAAGCCCTGGATCAATCTTGTAACTGGGTATGTTGATAGCTTGTTTCTTGATTGGCCCCTTCTATAAAGAAGAAGAAGCCTTAATCCTTTCCCAGATCGTCTGCTCCTCATTTTCTGCACCGTCACCCATTATTACTTTACTAGTACCTGAAATTTCAAATGGTAGTGTATGAACCGATACTAATAATTATAACAATGAATAAGATTTGCAATTCAGTTCAAAAGATGAAAAGAAAAAAAAAAGGAATTAAAAGTGGCCTAGTGTGGCCGCTCGCAGCACTCGTAGTGCTAAAATTCACCATTTCCCCGGCAACGGCGCCAAAAACTAGACACACGTAAACTGTGCGTGCAAATGCAAGTATACATATCAATGTAATATAGGCCTTGTGAGGCTCGAGTCGAACTCAGGGAAACATGAATTTTAGTAGACTACTACTAACTGGTTGCGATCAGCTAAACCGATTAAAAGAGTTTGAGAGTTGTTGTAAAATAAAAGAAAATAAAATAAAACAGAGCAATCGATTAAGGGTTTAGTTTAATCAATTCAAATGGAGATCTTTAGGATTGCAGTTTCACCGCATGTTTTCATTGTATGAATTTGCATATAGCTACTCAAGTTCATCTCTCAATCTGGGTAGTGGCCTGTAGTCAGAATTGTCCACTGTCGTGGTACAATTCACTACCTAAGTCTAGGTTGGTTCCACCATCGTAGTAACCTATACCCTAAACTAGGTGTATTAGAATCGACCTCTGGGTTTCCACCATTAACCGTACATCACCTTGTTCAAGGGATTTGTTAATTAATGTGAATTTCGTCTCTTTTCAACCGTTAATTCTTCTTTCAAAGTAATTAAAGGCATTATATTATCATTATGGTGATTAAGCATAACAATATAATTGAGAAAACGAAAGCATACCACAGATTTAGGAGACAAATTATGAATTACTATGATAAAAACGTCATATAATGCTTCCCCGAGCTACTCCCGATCCTAAAGATTAAGGGGATTAGCCCCGCATGGTTGACAATAGAAAATACATAGGAGTAGAGAAGAAAAATATGGGAAACATGGAGCAAACTCGTATAACCCCTGATACAAAGGTGTTCCTGGAGATCCTCCTTGAGAAACGTGCGTTTTGCAGTCTTCCGGCAGCAAAATCGCCCGTCAGAGGTGCCCGGATCGCTCGGATGACGACCTTCGTCTCTTGTCTCCTCTCTCTCTCTCCTTCTTGTATGTTGTGCAACACGATATGAGATCCCCCTAGGTCCGGCCGTGCTCTTCTTAGGTCATAGGACCACTTTACGGCTCCGAAAATGCACAACCGTCGGATTAAAATGCTCCGTTTTAATGCAGAAAATCGCCAGATCCTGACGCTGTCGATAGTATCGACCCCCAGGTCGATGGTATCGACCATGATACAGGTTTTTCCTTCCAAGATCGTGTTTTGGGGTTGCTTCTGATAAAATGTCGATACTATCGACACCAGGGTCGTTAGTATCGACTCTGGACAATGCAAAAGTGCCTAAAAAAGTGCTGAAACATGTGTATAAGTCCGGAGATTATATAAAATCATATAAATATGATAAAAGAAGTATAATTTGATGCCAAAAGAGTTTAAAGGCCAACTATAGTGAATTATGCAAATATAATCAAGAAAATGACAAATACATGCATAAAACAGATATAAAATAAGCCTATAAAAGTGACTCAAAACCCATGCATCAAAGATCAATACCATTTTGAACAAATGGTATGGATCTTTACTCATGATATGATTCTTAAAGTTGGCATGCCCACAAAAATTATTCAAATTGTCATGTAGAGCATCACACAGGGAGATACATCAATCCTTTGGGAATGAAAGCCTCTACCCCCTTTCAAAGATTCTCAAGGTGTTAGGCAAGGTGATCCTATTAGCCCCTATGTCTTTATCCTTTGCATGGAAAGACTCAATCATATAATTTAGATTGAGGCTAATCAAGGAAATTGTAGGGAAATCATTCTTTATAGAGTTGGCCTTTAGCTCACCCATGTATGCTTCTCTGACAATCTTATTTTGATGGAAGAAGCTAATATTTCCCAAGCAGCAATTCTAAAGAAAGTTACGAACCAATTTTTTATGGTCTCAAGCCAACAAATAGCTTATGAAAAGACCAAATGCTTCTTTTCTGCCAATGTCACAGCCAAGGATAAAAGAGACATCTCGAGAAAGATGGGCATTCCTCAAACGCCAGATGTTGGATGTCATCTGGGAGTTCCCATCCTTCATCATATAATCAATAAGTCCATAGATTCCCATATCTTGGACACGATCAAAGTGAGGATGAACAACTGGACAATTAGCCACCTATCCCTGGCTGGACGCATCACTTTGAAAAAGGCTACATTGCAGGCTATTCCTACTCACACTATGCATACAGTCTCACCATATCCTTATACTTGTGATGACATCAATAGGCATGTTAAAAACTTCACTACATCTAGCAAACATGATGATAAGAAGCTCTCCCTGCTATCCTAGTAGAAAGTTACCATTAGTAAAGACAGAGGTGGCCTGGGCATCAAGGATGTGAGGATTTCAATTAGGCATTGATGATGAAAAAAGTTTGGACCTTTATTACCAAACCTCACAAACCGTGGGTTTAGGTAATGTGAGATAAATATTATCATAAAGACAAGATCACTAATGGCCTCAACTCTGCTGCATGGGGACTCATTAAATGGATTATGCCAACCATGGTTTCTTAATCATACAAAGTCATAGGTGATGTCCTTTCTACCAAGACCTGGTTTGACAAATTGATGGGTAATCACAACTTGTTGGATCTTAATCCTACCTAGACATATCCATCTTCTTTGGAGGATCTCTAGGTCAGCTCCATGATCAAGGACAATCAGTGGGATTGGGATTTCATTTTCTCCTATTTGCCACTTGAAACTTGGCATTAGATCTCCTTAATGCCACCACTAGATAGTCAAACTGGTGACGATAAATGGACTTGGCCACATGAAGGGGATGGATCACTGTCGGCTCATTCTACCTATAGTTGGATTCGTTCACTTAAAGAAACCTCAACGCATGGGAATTGGAAAAGACTATGGATGAAAAATCTCCCTAAATGTGTGAAGATCTTTTTATTGTTGTTCATGCATGGAGCACTACTAACTAATATGGAAAAGCATCAAAGCCACATTGACTGTGATGGGGTTTGCCTCCAATGTGGAAATGTAGAGGAAAGTCTTCTACACTATCTATGGGATTGTTCTAGAGCAAATGAATTATGGAGAACTAAGAAAATACCTTGTGACTTTTTTGATCTAAATGAAGAATCTTGGAAAGAAGTTGTTATTGAAGAGAGAGATGAATCACACAATTTTTTTTGCTATTACTAGTTGGCACCTTTGGACAACTCATAATGAGTTTCTGCATGGTGGCAAGAAGTAGCCTTTGGATAGTCTTGTTTATTGCCCAAAGAACAAAGATGATTTTTTATCTCCCTATTGAACCTCACCGTAAGTATCCTCCAACAACCAATGAGCATCCAATGGGACACCACTCCATGTTTATCTATTGTGATGTTGCCTATGTTCAAGACATTCATAATGGAGCTATAGTAATCTATGTCAACTCTAACACATGCTTGTGTGTAATGGGTTTTGGCCCTCAAACTCAAGCTACGAGTGTCACTAAAGTAGAACTGATGTGAATCCAACAATCCCTGGTGATTTGTAAGAAGGAAGGATGGAAGAATGTCAGCGTCTTAACTGACTCTAATTGTAACGACCCCACCTTCCAGTAACCTCCAATTAAGGGAGACCCGAAGGTCAGAGCCGTTAATCAATTAACATGATCAAAGGTTCAACAAATAATCAAAGATAATTATGAAATTCTACTAACTAAACTGAAATTTGGTAGAAAAATAAAACTTTGTTTACCTTTTTAAAAACTTTGGAGATCTATCTATCAGTAGCTCGATTTATTCTATCTAATCCTCCTTGCACCTTATTTCTCAATTTCATGATGTGTCATTTTACTGTTTGTACTTTCAGGATTATGCCTAAAATGCCGACAAACAAAATGTCGGTCAGCAATTGCTGGTATGTGGAGGCAACCAAAATTTCACAATTAAGTCTAACAATTTAAATATTGCAATCAAGATACTTAGCAAGTCAATTTACATTTTCCATGTGACATTCCCCACTGCTTTTGCCCTAACCCTAGAATTGACTTAAGGCCACCTTCTCAATCCCGAGCTTGGTGCCTGGGAGTCACCTCTCATGGTGCTCCATAGTCATGCCTCATAGACCACCTTCTCATTCCTGAGCTTGGTGTCTAGGGTCACCTCTCATGGTGCCCATTGGTCTACCCTCCTGGGCCTGACCTTTATGGCATCTTCCATCAGGGTGGCATGTAGGTGCGGGAATACACATTTAAATTAAATTGTGATAGTCATAGTCACTTTATAATTGCAATATGAACATCCAAACAGTTTAGTTGCATTCAATGCGATTAAACATCCGGGAATCCGTCGGGAAACTAAAGCGGTTATTCATAATTATCCACATACCTATTAAGCAGACTTGAATGCAGAAATAACCAATCAATCAGGAATCAAGCAAGCACACACACACAATTATTCCTGAAAAGACATCCAATATCTCTATCATTAATCATGTCATCATGATCTATCACTCATAATTGTCTTCTAGGGTTATTACTCCTTTTTAGGGTTTTAACCATAATTAGGGTTTCACTTCCTTTACCTTACTTTTATCAAATATCCATTTAACCCTAATTATCATGTCTTATTTTCCATTAAGATCCTTAAGATCAGGTTTGGACCACGAAAACCCTAATTTATATCGTTTCTTTTCTTTTTCTCTAATTTAGGGTTTCTAAGCATCTTAATCATTATATTAGGTTTTAAACCCTAAACTTTGCAATTCTATTATCCAAAACAGGTTAAAAACCATCTTAATCATTAATCAAGTTAAACATGCTCGAATTAACCTAACTGCAAGATTAAATATATCTTTTATCAACAATTAGAGTTTCTACCACAAATTAATACATTTTCTATCCAAAATAGGCACTTCTGTAAAAACATGCAGATTTATGTGTCCAAATCATTTTTATTGTATTCCTTGTATTTTTCTGATCATTTTTCATGTATTAACTTTTCTCATCTGAGATTCCTATCTCAAGATACGATTTTTATAGGAAAAACCCTTTTTATGGTTTATTTGCTATTTTCAGAAAATTGAGTGTCATTCGATCTATAGTCCGGTGGACTAGGCGGCATCCTACGGCTCAGGGATCACGCGCCTTTCCTTTACAAACAAAAGGAACAAAATATGGGAGTACCCTTACCCTGACTGAAGGCACGGAGGGGTACTTTGGTCAAAAGCCACAGAACTCTATCTTCAACCTCGCGTCGAGGTACAACAACTCCGCGGTCAACTCAGACGTCGACTCCGAGCTCTCGACCCTCTTTGCTTGTGTCGAACGGCCAGGGAGCTCCACCTCCCTTCCTCAAAGTCGGCCACTAGTTCAATTCCACACCACGAGCATGCCAAGACCGCCTCCTTACTCGTCGGACTGCGGCGATGTATGCTACTAAAATAGGGGTGAAGGACAAGGTAGTCGGAGCAATTGAGGGAACAGGTTTGTTCCTCGCAGCAATCTGCAGCGATTGGGATAGACAAAATAGGTGTTGGTGCCCTCGCACACCCTCCCCTATATATAGGGTCGAGGCAAGCTTGCGTGATTTGGGCATTTCCCAAAACCTCGACCAATCCTAGTTGAACCGGGGACCTTCCCTTGCGGTTTCATCTCCCAAGTCCAAAGGGACTAAAAATAGCTTTGCACATCCACTAGATTGCAAGAAATCTGGGATGGAAAATCCTCCTATAACCAGCAGAGTCCCACTTCATGTGGAACTAGATGATGAGCGTCCATCGTTGGATTGAGATCCAACGGACCTCATTCCTCACGTTTAAACAAAGGAAATATCTATTTCTTTTAATTCAAAATTAATTCCCAAATTGAAGATAACTTGCAAAATTGATTTCTCCCAAACCATAATTCCTTTCTTTCTCAAATTTTAAGGGAAAGTTCCTTTTAATATTTCCTAGCTTTGTACGAAATTTGGGAAGCAAATTGCAATGGATGAGAAGGCTTCCTTCTCTCCCAAGTTATCTTATTAATTAATCCAAATTAAATTTTATTCCTTCTTCCTTTGTGATTATCTTGTTGTTTTGGGTCCCTTGGACCTCAAGAAATCATAAAGGCAGGAATTCCCATATTGGGGAATATTGGTTTGCCTTTATCTTCTTTTAGTTGTCAATTTCTCATATTTCTCTTTTATTAATCAATTTCTTTTCCTTTTTAATTCTCTCTTCTTTTCAATTGGGCTCAATGACCAACAAAGCCCACAATCAATCAAGCAAGGCCATTTCACACGAAATCCTTCACGAAACAAAGAAAGGGATTTCATTTATCCATTAAAAGAGAAATACACTACATTTTGAAGAAATTGAGGTTATAACATCTTCCCCTCCTTATAGGAATTTTTCCCTCAAAATTCAAACAATCAAACAAACAATTCAGGGTATGTTTTCTCCATGTCCGCCTTCAGCTCCCATGTGGCCTCATCCTCTCCATGGTGCTTCCAAAGAACCTTTACCATATCTATTTTCTTGCATCTGAGCTCTTTCACCTTGGTATCTAGAATCCGCACAGGTGACTCAGGATAAGTCAGCTTCCCTTGAAGCTCAATAGGTTCAATGCTCAACACATGGCTTGGATCTTGCACATATCGCTTCAGGTTAGACACGTGAAACACATCATGCATCATGCTATACTGAGGGGGTAATGACAAACGGTATGAAGCTTCACCAATCCATTCTAATACCTCAAACGGACCCACGTATCAGGGACTCAGCTTCCCTCTGTTCTTAGCTATAGCTCGGAGCGGTCGGATTTTCAAAAACACATGTTCTCCCATAGTGAAATGCACATCAGTCCGCTTTGCATCAGCATACAACTTCTTTCGATCCTAGGCTCTCTTCAGCCTTTGCTTGATCAAAGCCACAATATCAGCATACACTTGGAGCTCATCTGACCTCAACAGGGTCCTCTCATCCACATCATCCCAGTGAAGTGGGGACCGACACAGTCTTTCATACAAAGCTTCATACAGAGGCATCCCGATATTGTCTTGGTAGCTGTTGTTGTAGGCAAACTCTGCTAACGGTAGGTATTGCTCCCATGAGCCACCCCAATCGAGCACACAAGCTCTCAACAGATCTTCTAGCGTCTGGATTGTCCTTTCTGACTGACCATCTATTTGGGGGTGATAAGTGGTACTAAACTTTAACCTGGTACCAAGTTCCTCTTGAACTTGCTTCCATAACTTGGAAGTGAACTTTGGGTCTCTATCTGAAATAATTGATCCTGGAACACCATGCAATCTCACTATCTCTCTGATATACAGCTCAGCTAGGTCTGTCACCTTAGCAGTGGTCTTCAAGGCAAGGAAATGTGCTGACTTGGTAAGACGGTCTACCACGACTGTGACGTCCCCAGATTTTCTAAAACTTAATCTTATGTGTGTCGTCTAAATTGAAACCCTCACCTCAGCGAGAATCCCAATTTAAACACCACACACTAGGCTAAGAAGAAGAAAATCAGAGGAAGTCAGAAGGAAACAATCAGTAGCACATGCACATGAACAATAATAAAACCATACAACATATGTTCACCATTCAACATATAATTATAACATGAATTGTAACAACATTTGATATTACATATTGAACAGCAAACTTAAACATATACATGTACTACCACTAAACTACAGGATCTTAAGACAACAGGTCCACCTGTACCAGCTCGCCATACAACTCTCACTATCCTGGATCTTCAAGAGAATAACCACAACCTAAACAAAAGATTACATGCGGTACACATCAGCACAATATTTCAAGAATATTGTACTGAGTACGCCTACGTGTCTTTTATATACCTCTCATCATATCTTGGCAATAAGATAAAACTAATATACTTGGCAGTAACAGAAGAATATAAGAAAAGCGTATACTTGCACAAATATATTCATTAACAAAAGAGAACACACATTTCAAGCTTATTTTCCATTATATCTCAAGGCCTTTATGATCACTACCAAAGAGTTGGATCATATGTACACTGTGACCACTACCAAAGAGTTGGGTCCAAGCACACTACCAAAGAGTTGGTGCTTCCATATGTACAATGTGACCACTACCAAAGAGTTCGGTCACTTCCAAGCACACTACCAAAGAGTTGGTGCTTTCATATAATGGAACAGATATATTATGTTTGATGTGTTCATAGCAATACGTATGGAAATTCAAGAAACATATCATACAAGACAATCATTTCAATCAATACCATATGCCAAGTCTTTACTACCATATAACACAAGCATAATGTATAATAAGCCAAGTAAGAGGTAATGGCGTACCTTCCAAAGAGACATCCTAATCACATATTCCTCATGTCATCTATAACCTGGTCAAACCCTGGTTAAGACAAGATCATGTACTATCATCAGATTCCCATCATCATACATCTCATCTTAACCCTAATCGTGTTCATATTAGGGTTTGCTTATCTCATTATGATATCATCATGATTACTTGTATTCTTATCTTAGGTTTATCTTACTACTATCATATTCCAGATTATAATTCATCAACTGGATATACTCATGTATCACATTATTATGTGAACATATTTAACATTATGTCACTTTCCTTAACCATATCAGGGTGACATCACATGTATTAAGGGTTCTCTTCATATAACATGAAATTCGTGTATAAAACTGATCTCAAATTTACATATTATCTTCCTGTTACTGATATGAGGTTTTTCTGTAAATTTCATCATTTATTGAGCATGTGTGCATTTATTGCATTTTATTTAGGGTTAAAAGCCCTAATCAGCCATATGGAGTAAATTACATGATTTCGTGCATCATAATCATAATCACTGATATACACTGTATTATAAGCATGAATATTGATTTACTGACATATTCTCATAATTTTAGGCCAACATTTGATATTTATTATCCATCAATTAAGCATTTCAAAACTAACAAGATATCATTGATCTTCATGCATCAAAAGCCTGATATTTTGCTTTATTTGTGTTCTACTCATTTTTCTGAACATTTTGGTATATTGTTTGTAATTTTCTGATCAACATGCTATTTTCTACGAATTATATAAGATCTGGACTAAATCTAGGGGTTTACCTTTTTCGGCCAATGGAACTCCACCACGTATCCACCAAGGAGCGTGGGTTATTTGCCTGAGCCGGCTGGTTCGTGTGCCTGGACCCAGTCCATCTCATTGAGTGGGAGTCCAAACCGGTCTACTCCCCTTCTCTTTCTCACACCCTCACACGATGCAGACTCCGCGTCATCTTCTATTTCTCTGCAACCTGGCCACTGCCACTTGAGAACATCCATGCTTGGTCTGGAGCTAGGTTTGGTTCTTGACTGCCCTCTCCTTCTTGGCTCCACGTTGAACTTACCCTAGCAGGTGTCTCTGCGCGAGTCCTCCTCGCGAGTCTGTGGGAGCGCCGCCAAAGTCCCGAGTGGGACCCTAGTCTTCTGCCTTTCTTAGAAACGCCATTGTTGCCTCGCGCCCGTTTGCGTCACGTTGTGAAGCAAGTCAGCGTGAGGGAGGATCGATCTGCTGCTTCTCCTTCTCCAGATCGTACAACCATCTCTATTTCTCATAAGTATGGAGGATCCTTCACAGCAGCGCCATAAATGCTCTTCCTATGTCTACCATTGTTTCCGACCTCTGAACTCCTGTCGATAGATGAATCTCCTCTTCGAAGCCCACCCACGTGCGCCTTCTATTGGAAAACGATCACCATCGCCGCACTGGTCTACTCTAGTAAAAGTAGGCTCCTTTACTCTCTTCATCTTGGCCAGTACCATATGAAATGAGTCAGACTTGTCTTTTCTCTGCATCGGCATTGGATGGTTTTCGGTGGGAGATCAGCCATGATACCCTCCGACGAGCAGAAGGATTTTCTCTGCTCCGGGTGTGGGAATCATGCACTACTTGACCAGACACCATCTTTGGATGGATCTCCAGTGAGAGGCGACCTTAAATGCTTCTTATCCTTCCCTCTCATCTCACCTGTAAACTAGGTGGAGAAACAACCCAACAAAGGAAGTGGGACTCCCCCCCACTCTGGTTTTCCCCCGAATGAGGGGTCATCGCAGATCTCTCTACACATCAGATTTGTTTGGCTATTAAAAACTGCTCCTCATCCCACTATGGGCGTGCTTGGTATCGTGGGAGCGCATTACTCCGAGACTGGCCATAACTACCACAAAGAGGATGACTTCTTCAACCATTCTATTTCATCCAAGACTGTGTCAGGGTACTACTCACTAGGCTAAATCGTGGCTACATCACCCACAACCCTCCTGGTCCAAACATGACGCGAAGGATTTGTTAGGGGAGGGTTTCTTGACACAAGGTGTAATACAGACTTAGATTTTATAACTATCTACCTTGGTACAAAAGTAATACCTCAAATACGCATAAACTTAGAAAAACCTTGATCAAGTTGTCAATATCAATTGACATTCAACCATACCAAAGAACTTAGAACTCCCCAAAACAACTCATCATGCATGACTTCGGTTTTGTCATTGGACATTAAAGGATTCCAAAAGTCCACTCCATCACATCCTACACACCTTAAAAGATATTCCATCCTCGGAATTAAAGCAAAAACCACTTTGTCACATCATATACATCTTAAAAGAACTTTCATCCTTGAAAGTAAAGCATACTCATACCTCCAGGGAAAATCTTATCTTGCCGTCATCCACACGTAGGTAGAATTCTATGGGTAACATATCCGCAAAGGTTACCTAAAACCATGTATCCCAAGCACTATTAGGGGGGTTTACAACCATCTTGGGTGCACAAACACTCCATTCAAGTTTGAACTCAAGGTTTAGAAGCTTAGGTTATGTCGTGTCATATTTCATGTTATAGGATTTGCATCCTTATCTTTACGCACGCGTAAGGGTTCCCACATCGTATTACCATGTTCTAAAGGATTTAATTAAGATTAACTCATACATCAAGGCGTCATCAACATTATGTTGTGCTAATAATCAAACTGTATATTTCATCTTTATTATGCACTAAGATTAACACCTCATGTAACATGTTCTGTTCATATGATCTTATTTCATTGCTCAAAATAAATTACAACATTTAGTAGCAAATTCATCACAAGAGAGGGTTTACCTGCAAGTTGGTGATGCTTTTTGTTTGTTGTTTGGTCTTTTGTGGGTTCTTGTTTGGGCTTTACCTGCAAGTTATAAGTAGGAGATGTATTGTTTGGATGTTTTTACCCACAAGAGAGGGGTGGGATGAATAAAAGATCCCTCTGGCTTAATAAAAAAAAGTAGTGAATTCATCACAAGTTAACCAACAAAATCACATTGTCGTTATTCATGTATATGGTTAACCATTTATGCATAAAGATCTATTAAACCATCTCTAGGTTTCCATCTGATCATGTCTATATATCACGTCTTGAGATTGGATCACATCCTTACATATATTATATCATGGTTGTGCTGAACAACTAATGTGAGTGGCTCCTCAAACATATATCAAAACTTCATCTAGTCCCAAAGAGGTTCCTGTAACATCCCTGACCTGGGTTATGAGTTAACCCTAGGTGTTTTGCCTAAATATGTAATTAAATCCTTGTGATTAACTTTGGGCATGTAATTAAGTTTCTCAAAAACATATATTTCAGTTTTTGCTCCTTTTTATATAAAGTTGTAGCATTGTTTTGTTATACAGGGACCTATGTGCAATTTACCCAGTTAAAAAGGGTTAACTTGGAACTTGCACATGTTGAGATATTCCTCTGATATTGAGACATCATGAGAATCACTATGATGAAGTTTGAGGGATTTCCCAAGCTTGGGCACCAAGGTACAACTGTGAAAGCAATCCCTGTGCTTGAAAACCCTAAATTGGGGTAAAGTGCAATTTACCCAATTTGAGGGATGCAACTTGTAATTACACCATCAAAAGTATTTGTTAAGACTATTGTCATCATTTAGAGAAGAAATGATGAGGAGGTCACTTCAATTGAACAATCATATAATGAAAAACACCTTTGTGATTGAATAATCAAGGTGTATGTGCTATAGCCCTTTTATGAGTATGCTTTATTAATAGGTTGATCTTCTTTGCCCTCATTTTCTTGACCTTAGAAGAAAGTTGTCCTTAAAATTAAGAAGGAAGGACGAGCAAAGAAAGATAGAGGGACTTAGTTAAAAATATGAAGAACTTATGAGTTTATGTTAAAACCTCACCCCTAGTATATATACTCTCCACCTCTCTAAGCAAGGGAACTTTCCCTTCGTTTCCTTCACTGTTCTATTCACCCAAACCGACTAAAGAGGAGCTTTGGAGCTCAGGAGGACGACCAAGGAGGGCAAGGTAGGTTTGAATCCTCCCTTTTGCTTAAGTTCATGGTTAGAACTCGAATTCAAGGTCAAATTGGTGGCTAGCTCACATAGCTCTACCTTTCTAGCCATCTCTTCTCGACTTTCCCTGGAGGTTTCACCTTGGCCGACCTGTGGAAGCTCAAGGACGCCATTAAAAGCTTGGAGCTCGAAAGCTTGGAGCTCAAGGAGCAAGCTTTAGGCGGGTTTTATAACTCTAAACCCATGCTTTGTTATATACATCTTGTTTATGCTTTTAGATGATAGTTCTTCTTCTTCCCTACCTTCCTTTGCTACTTTGCAAGCAAATCCGTGCGAAATCCTTGCTGTTCTTGATCCAGGAGATGAAGACGTTATTTCCAAAGTTAATCCACTACTTTTCACTTTACTAAACGGTCTCCACCAAGTGCTCACACGGTTTGCAAAACCGTTTGGTGAGCAAACGGTCTCAAGACCGTGTAAGGGAAAACGGTCTTCAAGACCGTTTAGCCGCGTTGACCGAGCATGGACCGTATAAGAAATCTGTTCATAATTGTGTAGGCTAATCACCCACAAAATTTGAGAGGTTAACTCCAAAGGAATCGAGAGATGTAGCCTTTTTAAATCAACAAATCAATTGAATTTAGTTCGGCATTGCAATCTGTTGAAATCGCCCTTTTTGGGCAAACGGTCTCAAGACCGTGTAAGAATGTTGACCAAGTGTTGACCGTATGAGATTACTGTTCAAAATAATGTTGATTAACAACTCACCAAATTTTATGGACTAATTCCAAACGAGCTAAGAGTTGAAGGGTGATTACTAGGGCAAACCCTAATCAAATTCAGTACTGAAATCCCAATGATTTGATTAAGTGTTTTTGGGTTGATTAACCCAAACGGTCTCAAGACCGTTTGGGGATCAACCAAACGGTCTCAAGACCATGTGGGGAATCAACCAAGACCGTATGGAGGTCTGGGGTCAAGTATAGTTGACAAATTAAAGGTATAAAGATACCAAATTACATTGCAATTAAGTACTGATATGATAATCAACTCAATAGATCCAACCTTGAAGAATTTTCACTAATTTCCAAATGATGGATGGGCAAACGGTCTCAAGACCATTTGGAACTCATCCAAACGGTCTCAAGACCGTGTGGTGACAACCCAAGACCGTTTGGAGGTCTAGGGTTAAGATAATTTGATCTATTGAGGGCCCAATTGCAATAGGTTATTGAATTAATCAAAATACTGATTTGAGACTCAATCAAGGTTCAACCCCTATCAAATCACATTAGATTTTGATGAAATCTTGGGCAAACGGTCTCAAGACCGTTTGGAGTTCATCCACATGATCTCAAGACCGTTTGGGCCAAGTTTGGGCCCAATTGGAGCTCAATTGAAGGGTTCAACCTTGTGTTGATTCACATTGTTGAGTGTTGATGGTTGAACGTTGATGGACCTTAATTGAACCAAATTCAACCCTAATTGGATAACAATTGAGGGTCAATTGAATGACCAATTGGTTAAGCATAACCCCAATTAACTCAATCTATAAGTGGTTACCATGGCTTTGACCATTTGGAGGCTTCAACATTGATAATCATAAACGATTGAAATCTTTGAACCATGTTGGAGGTCCAAACGGTTTGAGACCAAGTGGACCAAACGGTCTCAAGACCGTTTGAGGCCTCATGGTCTCAAGACCATTTGAGACCTCACGGTCTCAAGACCATTTGAGGTCACACGGTCTCAAGACCGTGTGAGGCCTCACGGTCTCAATACCGTTTGGCCTCAAACGATCTCAAGATCGAGAGACATCAAACGGTCTCAAACCGTGTAAGCCCTCTCGGTCTTGAAATCAAACTTGATAAATGGTCTACACTCTCACATGGTTTGGGCACTCGACCTTGAAGGTCACACGGTCTTAGAGTCAACCCTAGCAAACGGTCAACTCATCCAAACGGTCTCAAACCGTTTGGAGGTTGAAGGTTGAAACCGTTTGAGATTTTCAAAGGTTGTTTTCACTTAATCACTTGAAGATGAAAATGGTTCAATGATGCTATAATCTAAACCCTAATGGTAACCTAGGACATTAGAGGACTAAGTAACTAATGAATTAACCCATGATGGTGATCAATGGGGTGAATTACCAAAATACCCTTGAGGGGTTCAATTGAGTAAAACCTTGTTCAGATCAAACCCTAATTACATGATAGTGGTGTTTTGGCTTATGTTAGCCCATGAGGACTTAACCCAACCTGATCTAGAGTGGTGTTATCACCATCTACTAGTATGAGGAGAGAGAAAGTACCTTAAGAGAGAGAAATTACCCTTTTTGGGTGGAAACTCAAGTAAAGAACCTTCAATACACATGAATGTGCATGATTAGGGTATGATCCACCTATGTGAGATCATGGAAACCCTAATTATGACTTATGATGAATCTTAAGATAATCTGAGAGCATCAATGAAGATGTTCCTCATACATGATGATGTTATGAGTTCAATTCACCATATGATGTGAATAGTAAACCCGAATTCAAGGGTAATGACATGTGATGTGAATAGTAAACCCTAATTCAAGGGTAAAGACATGTGATGTGAATAGTAAACCCTAATTCAAGGGTAATGACATGTGATGTGAATAGTAAACCCTAATCCAAAGGTGATGACATGTTATATGAGTATTAAACTCTATTTGATAAGAATCAAAGAACTTAGCTCTTATGACAAAAGTGGAAAGTATAATAATTGTTTTGAATTACCTTTATTAGTTGAATTAACCATGCAGGTTATGATATGGAGGTGATCATATCCAGGTATGGATGATGATACTACATTCATTAAAGGCATATTGATAGCTTTATGAATAAGTAAAGTATCTTGATGCCTGGTCAGTGGCATTCTGTGATAATAATGGGCTGTGAGATCCATGAATACCATCAAAGTCATGCTTTAGAGATGACTTGTGATGAGTATAATGAGAAATGATGATTGATGTGATTTAGGCTTGTTACATTTAGTATTCTCCTTTTATAGCTGTTATGCTACTGTTATTGTTTGAAGAACAATGTGTGATGTTAAATGAATACTGAATGTACCTAACTAATCAAGTATAATGTAGAGCCCTGATCATAGACCCATCATTGTCAGAGATCAAATGATGGTGAAACAGGTTTTCCTAAGGGAACTCCTGGATCACATACTATTGAGTATGTGGGGTATATGGATGTGTAGAACCTTACATCCTAGTGTAGGAAATTGATGTAGATATGTAATCCGTCAATCCTTCACTACAATCCCATACCGTATCAGTAGTAGGTAAACATGAAACCTCCTGATGACAAAAAAAACATAGATATCCGTATCAGTGGAGATAAACATGAAACCTCCTGATGACGAAGAGAGTACAGAACGCCACTGTAACTCTAGAATAGCAAAGGACCAGTTTACCCTGGTGAGCTATAATAGTAGAGACACAAGATGTCCTACAAGTGATCCTCTTACTGACTAAGGAAGGTGAAGGTCGTGAGAATCCGGCTCTCTTAATGACCTATGTATGATACTGATGTGACTTCTTAGCAATCAGTTGGAGTATGAGTGGTATGCCTCATCTCCACAGGGCATAATATTGTTTGTAAAACATAATCAACCGCATAGTATACATGTTAGAGATAACTACGAGTTAGTTGATTGATGATACAATGTAATAGTGCTTATATTCTTCATGTCTCATAAATGTTGAGCTCTTGTTTATAGCTGCAACTGCTATTGATTACTTTGAAAGCTTTACTGCTTAAGATATTCTTTGATGTTATAATAAAGCTTCTGGCGGAGAGTTATAACTCTCGTTGGGACAATTATGTAAAATTGTCTCACCCCGTAGACTTCAAATTTTTAGGTGGACGTCGGAGACGGAGGAACCGGTCTACAGGTGACCAGTCCCAGCAGTAGCAGCAGCAGCACCAGGAGCAGCAGTAAATCTCAGGTGGAGATTTAGCCTGCCATGTGGTGTGATTAGAGTCAGTCCTATGTGTCCTCTGTACTCTGAGGTCTTGGAGTCTTTTGTTATGAGTTCTTGAGATTTTGTGTCTTGTTGTATATAATTACTCAAGAAGTAATTATCATGAGATGTAAACAGTTTATCTCTTGTTATGAAAGAAACTTCTATGGATTCAAGATCTTGTTTCGAAAAAGTTTTAATTTCCCGTGATTTCTGTCTTCCGCTGTTAATCGAATCATTTTCGCTAAGTTTGAATCGTGTTTATATCGTGGTTTGGAGATCAGAGCCCACAGTTCCTCTAACCCATACCACGAGGGTAGTGTCATGCTCAGTCACTCTGAGCTAATTCAACTCTATGAGTATCTCATATGCATATACTTTATCTTTCCTCTCGGTCTAGGGTTCTCGGATTACCTCATTGGCACTAGCTAATAGCTTCATTAGCTCTAGCCACATAAGCACAAACCAAAACATGCTACAACATACTATTCATAGGTCTTCTACCCATGAAACATGCTTACCCAAAACTCTCTTATACATGCAACCACTAGATTCCTATGCGGGAAACCACCAACCCGAGCATGAGGCTTCACAGAAACTAACATAGCTACCTCATGCAGGGTCTTGGGCTCTCTCCCTCACCCAGATGGCAGGTTCTCATATTCATTTCCACTTTCACACATATATCGAGCCTCTCTCTCTATCTCTAGGGTTTGGTCCTCCCAAGGACATCTAGGGTTCAAGAAAACTATAGGAATCATGCATAAAGCAACTCATCTCAATCACTCAGGAGTAGTCTAGTTTAGGACATATCACATATCTCATAATTCTCATATCTTGGAGTTTAGGTTCTCTAACCTTCTCCCAATGGGTCTCACTCTCTCTGGAGTTAACCCCAAAACTGGTCCCAACACTAGAGGTCCTCCTTTGTAAAAGAGCTTGAGGCTCATGCTAACTCACATCCTTGTCTTAGCTAAACTTATCTTATCTCATAAAAGCCTATTTACTTGCATCATCAACACTTATCTTGCATCCTCAAAACTGAACTTAATTTCTCAAAGACAAACATATATCATCATAAACATCTTATGTCTTCTATATAAGACTTACATCATATCATCAAAACTTATATCATCTATTCCATCTATCATAATATACCAAACAAGGCTCTAGACATCTAATCTAGAACTACTCTCTCTTCTAGATTGATGTCATTCACTTTCACTTAGGTTGCATGACCACCTCCTACTCGTACATGTGTGGGGACACATTTTTGTAATACATATATATAATAAAATATTATATAGTTTTTCTCTGATAAAACATGCGTCAGAGAAAACTATCAAGGTTCGATCTGATTGGAATCAAAAACCAAATCCTGAAAATGAGTGTCCCACACATAGTAGAGAGTACAGTGTCATGAAAACTAGTGAAAGGGGTGAGAACAAGGGGTAGACTAGTGTAGCTACTCTAGACAATGAGCGTCATATGTCTAGGGTTTCTCTTCCCTTGATGCACGCCATTTCCAAATAATGCAACGTCCCATACTGCTGCACTATAAGGAAAGAACGACATCTAAGGACTTGTTATACCACAAGCACTAGTCTAGACCTAGTTCTCAGACATCTAGGTGCTAACCTAGAGGCTAGGTCAGATCTAGTCTCTAAAAGACGACTAATCCAACCCTAAGGATTATTAAGTTCAAGGTTTTCTTTAGTTTGAGTTGCATAATGAGCAAATTCCAGACTTTTATATTATTCATGCTCTGATACCACCTGTGACGTCCCCGGATTTTCTAAAACTTAATCTTATGTGTGTCGTCTAAATTGAAACCCTCACCTCAGCGAGAATCCCAATTTGGACGTCACACATCAGATTAAGTTTTAGAAAATCTGGGGACGTCACAACGACCCATATCGCATCATGACCCTTTTTGGTCTGGGGTAGCCCCACCACAAAATCCATGGTGATCTGCTCCCATTTCCACTATGGAATTTCTATCTACTATAAAAGTCCACCGGCTCATTGGTGTTCAGCCTTCACCATCTGGCACGTAAGACAACTGGCCACCCATGACGCAATGTCTTTCTTCATTCCTGGCCACCAGAAAAACCGTTGCAGGTCCTTGAACATCTTAGTAGTTCCTGGGTGTACTGTATATTTGGATCCATGGGCTTCTTGTAGAATACACTCCTTTATTGGTGAATCCACATGGACCCATATGCGATTCTCAAACCTGATTCCTCCATCTATTCCCACAGTTAGACGAGTCTGTGGCTTCATCATTAAACCTTTCATCTTGTCTAGCTCTCCACTGGTCAACTGTGCAGCTATGATCTCACCCAACAACTCAGATTGAATCTGGATATTAGCCAACCAAACTCGGTCCTCTAACGGTTGTGGAGTCCATTCCACAAGCTCCTCCAAACTCTTCCACTGACTGGACAAAATAGCTGCACACTTAATCTACTTCCGGCTCAATGCATCAGCCACGACATTCGTCTTACCAGGATGGTAGGTGATGGTGCAGTCGTAATCCTTCATGTACTCCATCCATCGTCGTTGTCGTAGGTTCAGATCTCTCTGTGTCAGTAGGTATTTCAAAATCTTATGGTCGGTGAAGGTCTCAAAGGTAGCACCGTACAGGTAATGCCGCCATATCTTCAAAGCATGGATGATAGCACCTAATTCTAGGTCATGTGTCAGGTAATTCACCTCATTTGGCTTGAGCTGTCGGGAAGCATATGCAACCACATGCCGATCTTGTTCCAACACACAACCAAGTCCCATCTTGGAAGCATCGATGAATATCATGAAACCCTCATTACCAGACGGTAGAGTCAACACAGGAGCGGTGGTCAGCTTCTCCTTCAATTCTTGGAAACGAGCTTCACATACGTCTGACCACATGAAATTCACATCCTTCCGGGTCAACATGGTCAGTGGTAAAGCAGTCTTGGAGAAATCCTTGATGAAGCGACGGTAGTATCCTTCCAACCCCAAGAAGCTGCGAATCTCATAGGGGTTCTTCGGTGCTGGCTAGTCTCGAACTGCCGATACTTTGGCTGGATCTACGACGATTGTTCCTCCTGAGATGATGTATCCAAGAAACATGACTCGGTCCAACCAAAACTCACATTTCGAGAACTTTCCAAAAAACTTATGCTTTCTCAGGATATCAAGGACTCTACCCAGGTGGTCACGGTGTTGGGCTAGGTCATCCAAGTACACCAAAATGTCATCTATGAACACTATCACAAAAGAGTCAAGGAAAAGTTGGAACACAATGTTCATGAGGTTCATGAAGACACTAGGTGCATTGGATAATCCAAACGGCATGACCACAAACTCATAGTGGCCATAACGGGTTATGAAAGCCGTTTTGGGTATATCCTCACTTCTCACTCTCACCTGGTGGTATCCTGATCTCAAATCGATCTTAGAAAAGACTCGAGCTCATTTGAGTTGGTCAAACAGGTCATCGATTCTAGGCAAAGGATACTTGTTCTTAATGGTTGCCTGATTGATCATCCAATAATCAATACACATATGAAGCGACCCATCCTTATTTTTCACAAAGAGAACTGGTGCTCCCCATGGTGATGTACTGGGTCAGATGAATCCTTTATCCAGCAACTCTTGCAATTGGGTTTTCAACTCAAGCAACTCTGCAAGGGCCATTCTATAGGGTGCTTTAGATATAGGGTTAGTCTCGGGAGCTAACTCAATCGAGAAGTCTATCTCCCTCTCAGGGGGAATTCCTGGTAGATCAGCCGGAAACACATCTGCATACTCCCGAACCACCTAAATTTCCTCTATGGATTGCCCCTTAACCTCAGGTGCGGTAATTATGGCTAGGTAGGCTCGACAACCCTTGGATAGCATCCGTTCATCTTTCAAAGTTGATATGTAAAGACTGGTTGTCGCATCTTTCCTTCCTCGAATGGTGAAGTGTGGATAGCCGGTCTTCCTAATGAGAATCTTCTTCTCTCTACAGTCAATCTGGGCCCTATAGGTGGAAATCCAGTCCATACTGATGATTACATCAAAATCATTCATATCGAGAAGGATGAAGTCAGTGGGAAGCTCATGGTTCAGATACTTAACTGGCAAAACTTGGGTTTTCAAAAGAGAGGTATAAATACGACCACTCGGGGTTGTAACATCCAAAACATAACCCAAATCCTTGATATCCAAACCAAGCATAGTTGCCAGATTTCTCGAAATAAAAGTATTTGTAGAACTAGAATCAAAGAGTGGTTTTACATTTTGTCCCATGACTTCCAGCAAGCCTACATAGTTATTCCATATCAGAAAGCTACTACATGGTCTACTGAACTAAAAGGAAAAACTCTATGGGTTATTACCCTCAATCAACTTATTAGCATTCGCCCGAGCTTCTTCATTGTCGATGGCGAACACTCTAGCTTGTCTCCTCTCTCTAGCTGGAGGTGCTCCGGCTGGTGCTCCTACTGGGGGTGCTGCAACTACTAGATGTGCTGCCACAGGATGTGACCCCAAAGGTCCTCTTGGGTCAAGTTGATGGCAGTTGGCGATGAAGTGTCCTTCTTGTTGACATCTGAAACACACCTTCTTCTCAAAGCGGCACTTCCCAGGATCTGCCCGTCCACAGGTGCGACACTGCTGGAAGCGACCACGGGGATTGCCTTTGTGCCCATGCTTGTTCTTGTTGTGGTTGCATCCTTGTCCCTTCTAGTGTTCATTCCTCTGCCCTTGAACTCCTTCAGTGAAACCCCTGAACCCTTTGGATTGGTTTTGTGTAGGCATCACCGTCCTTTCCATGTCCAAGGCGGTGTTGTAGGCTCCAGCAAAGGTCTTTGGCTTACTAGCCATCACATGAGGCTTGATGGCAGGGTGTAGACGTTCCACGAAGTGGTCCACCCTCCTCTCTTCATCCAACATGTGTCTGAAACGTTCCAGGAGGCGGAACCTATGACCAAAGTCCACAACTGAAGAGCTTCCTTGAACCATACGAGTGAACTCTCTTTCTTTCTCCTTCTTTGCTGAGATGGGGAGGAATCTGGCGGTGAAGATGGTCTTGAAGACAGTCCATGTCATCGGTTCCTCACTTAGGTCTCTTCCCGTGATATGGTTCTCCCACCATATCTTAGCTGCACCTTCCAAAAGGTGAGTAGCAAACAAAACCTTCTTATTCAGCTGCACCTCGAGCATACAGAACCCATTCTCGACTGCAAGCAGCCAAGCTTTAGCCTTGTCGACTACTTCCGACTTGTCTTCTCCCCAGAACTTCTCGACGTTCAGCTTGACGAAGTCCAGGATGGTGGCTCCAAGATGAGGATGAACAGGAAGTGGCTCGCCATTCTCGGCCCTAGCTATGTCCCTAAGGGCCAGGGCACTGATAGCTTCAGTCAGTTGCTTTTGTTGTTCCATCCAAACTGCATCTGTTGTGTGAACCACCATGGCTGGTCCTTGTCCACTGGGTTGGTCTTCTTCCATCCGGGCTTCCTCTTCGAACCCATGGTATTCCTCATATTCTGGTCCTTCCCCTTGCTCTTGGTTGACATCGGGCATTGGTTCAGGGTTGGGGGCCTCATGCACAACCTCTTCAGGCCTCTTTCTCTTCTTAGAGGTTTCTCCACCATGGTTCTTCTTCCTCTTCTCAGAGGATCCATTCTCCTCATGGGGTGAAAAAGGGATAGCCATGACTTTTGTACGAGCCATCTGAACAAGTAGACAAAAGACTTTTAGTCTATAATTTAACCCTTTATACTTATGTCAATGACATCTTAATTACATATCTTTTATTAAATTGGTGGAGGATCCCTTAGACCTTATCAACCTTAACCCATACCTCAAGAGGATGAGGAAGAGAGATAAAAAACCCTGATCCTTAAAATCCTTAAGAGAATTTGAGTTGAGAAAGGATGAACAAGATGAGAGAGTCCTAAAGGTATCTTATTTCGAGTCTTATCCTAAGACATCGGCCAGGCAGTCACACGATCTGGGAGTCCTCGTATTCTGACTAGCAGTGCGGAGGAAAATTTTGCCAGCCCCCGGATGCGATCCTTTTCTAGACACCTCAGTCTTTTGGAAAATCTTCTAATAACTCCCTCAGTTCTATGGAATTTGTAAAATTTAATAATTATTAATGATTAGATGAAGAACCTACACTCTGATACCAATTGTAACGACCCCGCCTTCCGGTAACCCCCAATTAAGGGAGACCCGAAGGTTAGAGTTTTTAATCAATTAACATGATCAAAGGTTCAACAAATAATAAAAGATAATTATGAAATTCTACTAACTAAACTGAAATTTGGTAGAAAAATAAAACTTTGTTTACCTTTTTAAAAACTTTGGAGATCTATCTATCTGCAGCTCGATTTATTCTATCTAATCCTCCTTGCACCTTATTTCTCGATTTCACGATGTGTCATTTTACTGTTTGTACTTTCAGGATTATTCCTAAAATGCCGACAAACAAAACGTCGGTCAGCAATTGCTGGTATGTGGAGGCAACCAAAATTTCACAATTAAGTCTAACAATTTAAATATTGCAATCAAGATACTTAGCAAGTCAATTTACATTTTCAATGTGATATTCCCCACCGCTTTTGCCCTAACCCTGGAATTGACTTAAGGCCACCTTCTCAATCCCGAGCTTGGTGCCTGGGATCACCTCTCATGGTGCTCCATAGTCATGCCTCATATACCACCTTCTCATTCCCGAGCTTGGTGTCTAAGGTCACCTCTCATGGTGCCCATTGGTCTACCCTCCTGGGCCTGACCTTTATGGCATCTTCCATCAGGGTGGCATGTAGGTGCGGGAATACACATTTAAATTAAATTGTGATAGTCATAGTCACTTTATAATTGCAATATGAACATCCAAACAGTTTAGTTGCATTCAATGCGATTAAACATCTGGGAATCCGTTGAGAAACTAAAGCGGTTATTCATAATTATCCACATACCTGTTAAGCAGACTTGAATGCAGAAATAACCAATCAATCAGGAATCAAGCAAGCACACACACAATTATTCCTGAAAAGACATCCAATATCTCTATCATTAATCATGTCATCATGATCTATCACTCCTAATTGTCTTCTAGGGTTATTACTCCTTTTTAGGGTTTTAATCATAATTAGGGTTTCACTTCCTTTACCTTACTTTTATCAAATATCCATTTAACCCTAATTATCTTGTCTTATTTTCCATTAAGATCCTTAAGATCAGGTTTGGACCACAAAAACCCTAATTTATATATTTTCTTTTCTTTTTCTCTAATTTAGGGTTTCTAAGCATCTTAATCATTATATTAGGTTTTAAAACCCTAAACTTTGCAATTCTATTATCCAAAACAAGTTAAAAACCATCTTAATCATTAATCAAGTTAAACATGCTCAAATTATCCTAACTGTAGGATTAAATATATCTGTTATCAACAATTAGAGTTTCTACCACAAATTAATACATTTTCTATCCAAAATAGGCACTTTTGTAAAAAGACATGAATACTTAGGTGTCCAAACCATTTTTAGTGTATTCCTTGTATTTTTATGATCATTTTTCATGTATTAACTTTTCTCATCTGAGTTTCCTAGCTCAAGATATGATTTTTATAGGAAAAACCCTTTTTATGGTTTATTTGCTATTTTCAGAAAATCGAGCGTTGTTCGATCTATAGTCTGGTGGAATAGGCGGCATCCTACGACTCAGGGATCACGCGCCTTTCCTTTACAAACAAAAGGAAAAAAATACGGGAGTACCCTTACCCTGACTGAAGGCACGGAGGGGTATTTGGTCAAAAGCCACAGAATTCTGTCTTCAACCTCGCGTCGAGGTACAACAACTCCGCAGTCAACTCAGACGTTGACTCTGAGCTCTCGACCCTCTTTGCTTGTGCCGAATGGCCAGGGAGCTCCGCCTCCCTTCCTCGAAGTCGGCCACCATTTCAATTCCACACCACGAGCACGCCAAGACCGCCTCCTTACTCATCGGACTCCGGCGATGTATGCTACTGAAACATGGGTGAAGGACGAGGTAGTCAGAGCAATTGAGGGCACGGGTTTGTTCCTCGTAGCAATCCGCAGTGATTGGGATAGACAAAATAGGTGCTGGTACCCTTGCGCACCCTCCCCTATATATAGGGTCGAGGCAAGCTTGCGTGATTTGGGTGTTTCCCAAAACCTCGACCAATCCTAGTCGAATCGGGGACCTTCCCCTGCGGTTTCATCTCCCAAGTCCAAAGGGACTGAAAATAGCTTTGCACATCCACTGGATTGCAAGAAATCCGGGATGGAAAATCCTCCTGTAACCAGTAGAGTCCCACTTCACGTGGAACTAGATGTTGAGCGTCCATCATTGGATTGAGATCCAACATACCTCATTCCTCACGTTCAAACAAAGGAAATATCTATTTCTTTTAATTCGGAATTAATTCCCAAATTGAAGATAACTTGAAAAATTGATTTCTCCCAAACCATAACTCCTTTCTTTCTCAAATTTTAAGGGAAAGTTCCTTTTAATATTTCCTAGCTTTGTACGAAATTTGGGAAGCAAATTGCAATGGATGAGAAGTCTTCCTTCTCTCCCAAGTTATCTTATTAATTAATCCAAATTAAATTATATTCCTTCTTCCTTTGTGATTATCTTGTTGTTTTGGGTCCCTTGGACCTCAATAAATCATAAAGGCACGAATTACCATATTGGGGAATATTGGTTTGCCTTCATCTTCTTTTAGTTGTCAATTTCTTATATTTCTCTTTTATTAATCAATTTCTTTTCCTTTTTAATTCTCTCTTCTTTTCAATTGGGCTCAATGACCAACAAAGCCCACAATCAATCAAGCAAGGCCATTTCACACGAAATCCTTCACAAAAAAAAGAAAGGGATTTCATTTATCCATTAAAAGAGAAATACACTTTACATTTTGAAGAAATTGAGGTTATAACACTAATTCTGCCATTAACTTGCTCTAGCTGAGGCAGAAGGTATCGTATAAACTTAGGCCACTAATAGCGTCGTGCGATGAGTTGCAAAAACTCATGAATTGCTCAGTGAAATGTATTCCTTATACTTTGAATCTTGTAGCTGATATCATTGCAAAATATTCATTAAAAAATAATGTATTAGTTAGATTTTCCAGTCACCTTGACTGGATGACTAGGAGAAGGATGGCCAATCCTATCTGTACGAGGGAACAATATGAATAGAAATCTCTTAGCTTTCAAAAAGAAGAATGACTAATCACCTAATCAAGCATGTACATGAGACATGAATATACATATGACACATTTAAGAAGGGAATTCCAAAGATGAAAAATAGTAATGGTTAGTGGTGAATGCTAAAGATTGTGAGTTGTGTTAGATCATGTGATGGTTATGGAAACATGAAAGGATTATGAGATCATGTAGCTTGAATGACACCTGTAAGTATCTAATGATGAGCATGTGATGTGGGGAGAGAGTAAAAGAGATGTAGCATGACTCTCACCACTAGGTGGAAGTGACCTTGGGCCTTATCCGCATACTTTATTATTGTGGGGTATTAGATACTTTTTGTATCCCCTCTGATTAGTTAGGCACATGGCCATTATTCACATGATACTTTAGTTGTTGAACTATAATTGTATCCTAATAGATAATGTTGTGGTACCAAAAAGTGATAAGTTGGTTGGGAATGAGTTGGGGTTTGATAAAAAATTATGTTATACATTATAGAAACCTAAAATTCATGCACATGATGAGCATTTGGATGCATAGAATGAATCTCTTAGACAGCTACTCTATTATTTTCTCAGTTACTAGACTTTCCATATTACTGTTACCCTTGCTGATTTATACATGCAATTAATTAAGCATATATATATATATATATATATATATATATATATATATATATATATATATATATATATATATATATATATATATATATATATATATATATATACGCCCATCCATTGAGTTGGAAGTAGCCAACACCTTAAAAGTTATGTTGTCAATGTGTATTAAGAGTCGAACTTGCATAGTGGATGTGTGGTGCTATGTTGTGGCCAACAAAGGAGCATATTAGTTTAGTTAGAGTTTATGCACACTCAGTGATGTTGTGAGATTGATTACCATGAATGGTATGATGTGTGTTTCCTATTGTAGTTCTTTCTTTGAGGAGCGGAAATTGGTCAAAGTAAAAAATAAATCAAAGTGGAGGTCAATGTGTTGGAAGTTGGTCTGACTTCAGCATGTTGACCATATTTTCATAATTCTGGGCCTATTTGGGTCAATGATGAGAACTCATTTTTCTTCTCAAAAGGTGACATCTTTTTATCTTCGTTGAATTCTCAAGTTCTGCAATGAAAGTTAAAGAAAGGAAATTTTGATCATTTTATGTGATGATACATTGGAAATCATCCATTTATGGGATATTGTAAGTTATAGATCTTGCAAGGATGACCTAAAGAATAAGATGAGGAATTTTGATTTAGGGAGAAACCAAAGTTTTAATCTCATTCACTCCTTTCATGGAACATTAGATATGACCTAGAGATGGAAATGACTAATCAGTTAGTTTCCTTCCTCTCTTTTTTTCTCTCAATCATGTTCTTCTTCCACCTTGTTAAGGAAACTAATTTCTTCCCTCATGTAATCATGTCTAGCCTTGTTCTTCTTCTTCCCTTCTATGCTCTATTGTTGGTTCATAGGGTTGGAAGAGAAGTTAGGATCCTATTTTTTTGGTGTCTTGATGTCTCTTAGTTGTAGAGGTTTGAGAGGAAAATGAACCAAAAAGGCCTTAGTTAATGAATATTTCCTACTCACTACTTTCATGTAGAAATGGATGGAGAAGAGGGCATAGTTTCATATATTCTTATTACTAAGTAGTTCTTGTATTATTTTACTATTCTGATATGAAACCCAATTGTTAATTTATATGTCCCATATTGCCTATTTTACATGGACAATTACCTTTAATTTTAATATATCATGCACATTTTATATATATCTTATTACTATTTACATTTTCAAGGTTGATATCAACTCACCTTATTCACGTGATTTAAGGTCTAATGATGAAGAAATTAACATACTATATGAAATGATAGTAACTAATATTCATAGACACCAATTTAGGGTTACCCACACCTCCAATAATGATAACATGAATCTTAGGAATCATCATAATCATTTTGTAAGTTAGAATGGGATGTAATAAAGTTTTTATGGTCATAGGTCCTCGACTCTTTCTGGTGGATGTTCAAGTGGTCAACTATCTACAAAAACCTAAACATATAACCATTAAAAGTCTTCAAGAAGTAGATTGGATGTCAAATGATCGAGTTGAGCATAGGATGATTTGTTAGCTGCTTGAGGCGTTAATTTACCTACTTAAATATCACCTATTTCTAACCAAGCTCCCGACATCACAAATCCATTTCTATCTAAATTTCATAGTAAATGATCCTCTAAGTGTGGTAATTCCTTATTTATTATTTTAGGGCCTTGAATTGTCATATGAGTGTAAATTTCATATTTCCGTATGTGAAATAAGTATAGATATCATCATATGGCCTCCACTATATCAATTGTCTAAAAATTAATTGACTAAAGGCTTTGCAAAAAATTGAACAACATCCAAATGATTGGTTGTCTTGCCAATCAATCTACTGAGTCGTCTAGGATTAGAAATCTTAGTTAGGGTTATCTATAAACAACCTAAACTTACAACCCCAAGTTGCCAAGACTTATGAATAGACTCCCTCAACTTTGAAAGAGGGAATCCAACATCTTAAAATAAAAAATAAAGTGATTGGATGGAGGAAACAATTGAAGGAAAGCAAGAAACAATAAGGAAAAAAAGCTGGGAGGATTTTAGACTGTCCACCAATTAGAATAAGAGATATTGAGTGATTCCCTTGTTCTCTACCATAAAGTTTCTTTTGCATTCTTATTAAATCATATCTTGTGATCTCTATCAGGTACATACATGTCCTTCATCATATTTATGTCTAAGCATGAGTAGATCATTTATAGGGATGTAAACGGGTAGGGTAGGGTAAAGGCTTACCATTACCCTTACACACATCAATGTTGCAGGTAACAGGTAGGGTAATTACCCTTTCCCTGAAAACCTTTACCATACCCTTACCTGCTATTGGTATGTATGCCCAGAGAGCCAATCCTATGATGATTGTAATGTGGCATGATGTAATTGATTTGATAATAATAAAAGGAAATTATGTTTATTCAATTTTATTCAATCATGAGATAATGATGTAACATAATAAATGTCTAAAAAATAATGATACTTGATCACATATGTTTTCAGGTTTAATACCTAGACAATGAGATCGTATGTATGATAAGATTACATACATTATTGTTATGTTCATAGTCAAATGGTAATGTGGAAGAAAAATAGAAAACATCAATACATAAGACTAGAGTGTGTGTTGGTTGATGACATAATCTCATTAGTCATGATGTATGATATCAAACCAAGAACATAGATACTTGTTAGGGAACAACGTACTAGACAGACCCACATTGAGAGTGATACATGGAACCGTTGCATGGTACTCAGAATCGACTCTCATAATGATGATTTTGATTGTGGTTCTTAGACCTTAAGTCACTATACTCATCACATGTAGTTCAATGTACTTTGACATCATCCATAGTGACCTTGAATAAGGGTTTTTCCATAAAGGTGGTGTTTGGGTGCATTGTGACAAATGGATATGATTGTTAGCGATGTATATGTGATTTGTCCCTCCTATAGAAGTTTGGTATCCTGGTCACTTGATAAGCGAGACTGAGAAATGCATGGCCATGCTCATGTGAGTCAATATATGATATTGAGCTCACGTGTCTCTCAAACAATCTTATCTAGTTCAAGGAACATGGATTGAATGGTGAAGAGGATGGAGATTCAATACCTCAAATTCAATATGATATCAGAGACAAAGGAACTATAGAATCACTGTAACACAAATTAGAGATTGTAGGTTGAAGTTGTTCTCCAACTTTCAGATTACTTGGGTATCAATGATTTCTTTCTAGATACCATTCATTGCTTATGATGTCATAAATTAGTTATGGACATTCACTGCCAACGTAACTTGGAACCTATAGGGTCACACACAAAGGATACACCTAAAATAGGAGTTTATTGATGAATGATGTTTAACTTTATTACTAAAGTGTTAGATATGCAATTTAAATAACAATGGTTGGATATGACCGAGTGGACTGGGAACTGGCCAATTAATGTGCTCAACCGATCGATTCAGGTGTCGGTCAATTTGAACCAAGATTGGAAATGAACACTCTGAAATGACCGGTTCAACTTGTGAACCGACAGTTGGGTTGATCAATACAATTGGATCAAAGATTTATGTTGATTTCATGTATTACATTAATCGAATATTAATTTCCAACATAGTTGTGATTGGGAAACATGGTGAAATGATCAGTTCAAGTATTGAACTGATCAACTCACATGTGAACTGACTGGTTCAGTAGCAAACTGACTTGATTCAACAGTGAACTGACCGGTTCCACGTTCTTAGGTTTCAACAAATTCATGAAATTTTGTCTCTTTGACACCCACCTAGACTAGAACTCTTGACCTTGACCCTTCTATAAATGGATGGGTAGTTGAGACTTTCTAGAGATACAACAATAAGCTCTAACCATTATTGTCTACTCACAGTTGTGGTAATGTGAAAACGTGAGAAAGTCCTACCTGTCAAAGGTAGGGATAGCAAGGAAGAGACAATTGGGAGAGCAAGTCGGTGCTAGCATGCTAACTAGAAGGGACAACTCCTTCATATCCGTTCATCTAGAATGATAAAAGTTCTCAGTGGTTTGTGTGGACTACTACAGAGGCGAGGAGGTCATTGCCGCATTCTAGGAGGACATTGTCAACTGCCATCTGTGTTGATCAACCAGGAGGTCAACATTGATAGTCGTCCAGGTGCAACTTGAAGAAAAGTACGCACTGCAACAAGGGATTGTCGCTAGACTTGATCCAAGACCATGTATAAACCTTGCAACCTTCTTTCCCATTACATAGTTGTTGATGTGATCTACTATCTAAGGGGAATATGGTAGTAATATTTTTGTTTCTACTACCATATTAAATGCCATATTTCCCTACAATGGTATTAGAGCCATGTCAATTTACTATGTTTTGGGATTTAATCGATATGACTAGATTTCTATTTTATCATATACTTATTACATATGATGTCAATACTTAACATGATTAATGTGCATATCTGATTAAATACCACATACATCCCCAAGAAACACACATATATGTGATAAGATAAATATACAATTTACATAAGTCACCCTGAAATTGGTTTTCATGGTGGATGTTAGCATGGTTATGGCCAACAAAACCCTTTAGATCTTTGTGTGTGGTTGGATAGTTGTTATTCCTATTTTATCTCAATTTGCATACAGTTCCTCTATCTTCTCTTCTATATGGAAAAGTATTAATTGTTTCCTTCCTATACTCCCCTCGAATATAACTTGAGGTTTCCTTATTACCATGTAATATGTTAAATAGCATTAGGGAAGTTTTAATTGTTGTTATGGTAAAGAACATGCTCAACACCAGACAAACCACCTATTTTAGAAGACAAACTACTTGGCTAGAGGACCGAGGAAGGACAGCTGATAGGAGGAGCCAAACCGATTGGCTGGTGGCCCAACCGATTGACTGGAGGTGTCTAGATGTTGTTTGCACCGGAGACTGGACGATCAGTCTGAAAGACCAACCGACCGATTAGGAGGCGATCTGATCAGTTCAAGTGTTGAATCAATCAACCTAGATTGATTTGATCGCAGATCTTCACCAACAATAGGGTGTTACATGTGATGTAGACCTTAGTTGGTAGTAATTCCTTGTGACTCCAAGGAATTACAATAGTATGGCCATGACCATCATTTGTGTTTATAATTTCATATTTCTCATTTGTACATGTAGAATATATATGATATGTACTATAAGTATGTGGTGATTGGGTATGTATATCTATATATATAGAATACCTTAATAAATATTAAGTCTAAGATGATTTCCATAAGAAATATGCATGAAAATCTTGACCGACCAAGTGTGGCACGCCCTAGTTTGGTGCTTCGTCTATCTAGTGGAAGTGTGATGGTAGATATGTGGGTCTACCCTAGAAAGGTGCATATTCTATCGTGTTGGCTTGTGGGTCAGGCTTAACTAGGTGACCTTAATAGGATTAAGTGCCTAGAAGCATAGAGATGGACTATGGCAAGGACTGTTTTCATACCATCAATCCAAGAGTTGCATGAGATGCAATTTGCAAATGTTACCTACCTTAATAATTGGTTATGAGCACTAGTGTTGGTTGAGTATTGACTGAAATGTTTTGTATCTTGGCTCACTAGAAGATTGTACGTTACAATATTTCAAATTGGTAATGAGGGCTATCAATTTGAAAAAAGTAGAGGGAGTGATAATTAATCAAACGCCTAATTAATATAATAAATATTATCAAATCAAATAACAAATATTTTGACAAAGTACAAATTTTACTCTTGCAAATATAAATGGAAAACACACAATCATTTCAACATGTCCTTCAGAAGGACAATCAAAACGGGATATAATTCCATAACTAGTTAAGGACTTTATGAAGTGTTCTCAATCTCCATGAAACATCAGTGCCAGTGGAACTGTAAGGAGTGGGATCCCAGAGGAGAACCACTCCCTACCAAAAATTTGAAAAATCGAACCTCCAGTCCAAACACACCCAAAAACGTATGATGGTGTGGGTGTAAAATTTTCAAATCTTATTAATGGTATTCAAAACAACCAAAGTGTAGCAATGGAATAAAAACATTGACTATATTCAATTTCTCATAAGGTTACAACAAAACATCATAATCTCCCACAAAGGGTTTACATGTATGATACAACATAAGGATCCATGATATCGGGAAGTCTAAACCATAGAAACTTTGTCTCCAAGCTTTAAACTCCTCAAACTAAGTCCATAACTTTATGCCATGTCCTCCATGTCCTTCACCTAGGGTTGGAAGCATATCCCAACAAGAAGAGAAAAATATAAAACATCAACAAAGGCTGGCATGTGCATACTAAAAAGTAAAATTTAGCCATCTAATTGGAATAAAGGACAACAAATAAAGTGAAGATTCCCATAGAAAAGAAAAGTACCACTCAAGTGGGTATCAAGAGAAAAGGATCACAATAAAGAAGTTAATTGCCATAAAACAACATAAAAAGATTGTGCCATATATACATCCACTACCATGGTGGGAAATGAAACACATATCAAGAAAGTAGGGCACACACCCCACAATCATCATCCATAACATGCATGCATGTGAGATAAGAATAGCCCTAGAATAATATAAATACAAAGTCAGCCAAGTCTCACAAACTTGAAACCTGATACAGAATGACGTACTGCCAAACTCCCAAATATATATAAAGTGGGCCAAACCTCATAAATTTGAAACCCGGGTATGGGGACACCTCCATCCCAAAAGAGCATACTGCTCGAGTAGGAAATTACACATCTTCCCATAAACAAAACCAATGCAATTACACTACTCTAGTGCTACTAAATCACATAGCATGTTTAATGTAGAGGCAAGTTGAAAGTATAGTCTGATTACACAAACTAGTCACCACATAAGTGACCAACATATACATCCACCTCACAAGTGGGAAAAAGACATCACATGTCATCATATGGAGTTCCAACATGAAAAAAGAATAATATAAGAGTCCAAAATAATATCCATGATCACAAGATCAGTAAAAAAATAAGATAGTTCACAAGAACTATGATTTCAAAAGAAAAGACATTGTGTATAGGATAATGTCCATAGGACCAAGAGAAAGAGAATATAGGTTAATTGCTCAACATAGAATAATAGGGGATGTAAACATACATAAGAGAGGAAAATTGCTCAATATAGAAATAATATGGGATGCAATCATTCCTTTCATCAGAGATAATAAAAGTCTAAAATAGATCTAGATTGAAGTCAAGGTCTCCAAAGAACCTATTAATCATGTATGTGAAATTAGGGTAAGATTTACATTGATTTCATAAACCCTAAAAATCAGCTTTTTATTATATGTAAATTAGGTTATCAAAACCATGCCATGTTTTAGGTTATATTTTTCTGAGTCCAAAACATATCTTATTATGTTTTTCTGACTTATAGATATTTATTTATGAATTTTACAAGTTATTATCTATTTAGGAAAATCTATTAAAATCACATATTTTCAACATTCAATTTAGGCAACAAAACCAACACTATAAGAGAGCTCTTATTTTTCTGAATCTAACGACTATTTATTTGTATTTTTTATCAGTAGATAATTAGTTATTAATTTTCAAAATGTCAACCAATCAAAAAATTCCACGTGGGCAAAAAGCCTGAGAAAGAGGGGAGAGAGAGTGGGCCACGCGGTCTAAGTTGGCCCAATCAGGGCTTGCCAACTCGACCGACCCCACAGACATTTGGACAAGCTATCCCAGTGCAAAAACAAAATGAATCCTCGTCAAAAGATGGTTTGACCCTTATCATAAAAATAGAGAATTAGGGTCGAACAAGGGTTTAAGTGGAAAGTGATCGTGTTGAAGCTTTTACGATGAACTGAACATGAGTGGGGTGGAAGAGGATCGATTCATAAATTGAAACTTGATATTCGTTCAACGATACTACCTAGAAGAAACTCCAATGAGTTCGCAAGTTCACCCTGAGCTAGACCAACCAAAATTTGAACCAAAACATTCAGAATCCGTGAAGAACCAAAAGAGTGAACTCCAGGTTCAGGAAAACACTACAACACAACCAGGAAGGATGTGTTTAGAGGATACCTATGGATTGTGGAATGAACAAGAGGTTCTTGAGCTTCGTGAGCCAACATAGAATATGAACTGGTAACTGTCTCCCTAACGTCGTCTGGTGAGGGTCACCGGCTGAATTTTAGGGTAGATACCCAAGTCGAGTTTGATAGATAGTCGAGCACCAAGACGAAGAGCTTTGAGTTTACCGACGTCTCTGGGAACCACTAGAGATGGATTAAGGAAGATCAATTTGACCTTTAATGTTGTCATTGCCGCCGTGGAGTCGGGATGTCCAAAAAAGGAAAGATGAGATCGCAACTGCAGCATAGACGGGCCCAGGCTAAAAAGAGGGTAGAGGAGGATCTCTTGCAATTCCATGATGGTTAAGAGCTAACTAGGTATATATAGGTTATGGTATAGTGTTGACTACAACTAGAGAAGAAGAAATCATGAGAAGAGAAAATTTGGGGGTTTCCTTTATAGGCTACGAGAGGGGTAGTTCCAGGGATTGGTTTGTTCGAAATTTCTTGACGAGTTCAACTGTGAAAGAATCAAGGAAAATAGATTAGGATTGAGAGAGATATGTCAGAAGGAAAGTCCAAGGCACTGTTGCTCCCAAGAACAGAGGTGAGTCAGAGGAGGAAGAAGATGAGGTGGCCATTAGATTGGCATCAGACGATTATGGTTGAAACTGAGTTGCAAAGAAAAAGGAAAGAACCACTTGACTAAACCCAAATGAACCAGAAAATAAACCCAAAAATCTGTGAACTGCATGACATGTAGACTTAGTTAAAAACTATGTGACAAAATAATTGAGAAATCTTATTAGAATATGAAATCGAATAAAGTGATGATGCAAATATGTATCTTTTTCTCTCTCCTCCAAAAAGGACTCAACCGAACTCCAAATCAAGTGAAATTTTGCACACAGGCCAAATTAGGTATGTAGATTCCGATTCCATAATTAGATTTTTACTTTGAAGACTTTTGATGCATTAATTACTCTGATATTAGTTTCTCTTTCCTCATGGATTAATGACATTAAGATTATCATATTTTGGCAAAAATTCACCCACAAGTCATATTTAATATGTTGGACACGAATTTGTCATCAATTTTACATGTTGGAGTTGTTTGTACAATTATTTAATATTTTTAAGGTCTGACACACTTTCTCTCTCCTGATTTGACTTTTTAAGCAAACTTTCTCCAAATTGGATGAAAATTCACCCAAAGTCTATATTTATTATTTAGATTGTGAATCGAAGATTATTTTCCTTTTTTGGAGTCATTTATTATTTTATTTGATATTTTGGGGAAAACATAGATCTTATCTATCCAAAATTAATTAAATTAATTATGTGAATAATGTGAAACTTGACTCCCAAGGCAATTGGGATCCAAGGAATATGATTTTTAACTTAGATTCAACTGTTAAGATTTTTTTAATGAGTTATGTCAAAATTTATATTTGTGGCTCATTATTATTATTATTATTATTATTATTATTATTATTACCATTATTCATCCAAATATGTTTCATCCTTTCATATTACACCAAAGGAATTGTGTAAGATTATTTGCACAAAATTTTATATAATTCATCATTACTTTTATGTGTCCATTATTGGACAAAGATTAATGTATTATATTAGGGTGATTTACACATGTATTAACACATTTAGGTACTAAACCTCATCTAGATCAATCTTCAACCTTATTTGGCTAAGTCCAAAAGATCAAACTTCTAGGGTAGGGTCCAAGATCCAGTATGTTGTAGCACTCCACCCCTTAAAAGGATTTCATCCTTTAAAAACATGAACAACCAGCTACTCTCCACCCCTTAAAAGGTTTAACCTTATCAAGTCAAACTAAACAACATTTAGGGTTACCCACATAACTATTAGTTGTCAAAGTTTTAGAGATTTATGTTTTTCATGTATCCAACTAACAGGTCAGAACCATCTAGGGTTGAGTTTTAGGTCTTTGTGTGTCTACCCTAACAACCCCAAGATCTAAAAAGGTCACATGGTGCAAAGGGTAGGTCAACTACACTTTTATATCATTCCACATATTCCTAGTTACTCCTTCCTAACCAAAACTAGGGTTAGTGTTTCACTACCAAAACTTCTCATATCATTTCATTGTGACTTAGTTAAAGAAAACTTTGATAAAATCCAGAAAAATTTGTACATATAGTAGTATAATTGAAAATATAATTTTTTTTAAAAAATCAATGCGACCTGAAACAAAGATGAGCTCAAAATCAATGTGAAAACCAAGTCACAATTTATCCATAACAAGGTCTTCTTAACCCACTACTTCCCCATAACCTAATTGCATCATCAAGTCAAACCTCATAGCATCAAGAGATACAAATCATAATCAATATATATGGTAGATCATCTAAAACCTTATCTCAAAAGGGTGCACTTAGGCAATTCTAGGGAAAGTAACTCATCTAAAGGATGACTATCTAAGTCAAACTTCTAATAAGGGAGACAAAATTGAAATAGTCAAATTCTGACTACCATGGGCTCTGATACCATGCTGTAAGGAGTGGGATCCCAGAGGGGAACCACTCCGTACTAAAAAATTGAAGAATAGAAACTCCAGTCCAAACACACCCAAAAAGGTATGATAGAGTGGGTGTAAAATTTTCAAACTTATTAATGGTATTCAAAACAACCAAAGTGTATTAGTGGAATAAAAACATTGACTATATTCAATTTCTCATAAGGTTACAACATAACATCATAATCTCCCACAAAGGGTTTACATGTATGACACATCATAAGGATCCAAGATAGAGGGAAGTCTAAACCATAGCAACTTTGTCTCCAAGCTTTAAAATCCTCAAACTAAGTCCATAACTTTATGCCATTTCATCCATATCCTTCACCTAGGGTTGGAAGCATACCCCAACAAGAAGATAAAAATAGAAAACATCAGTAAAGGATGGTATGTTCATACTAAAAAGTAAAATTGAGAAATATAATTGGAATATAGGACATCAAATAAAGTGAAACTTCCCATAGAAAATAAAAGTACTACACAAGTGGGTATCAAGAGAGAAGGATCAAAATAAAGAAGATACTTTCCATAAAACAACATAAAAATATTGTGCCATATATACATCCACTTCCATGGTGGTAAATGAAACACATATCAAGAAAGTAGGGAAGACACCCCACAACCATCATCAATAACCTACATGCATGTGAGATAAGAATATTTGTCGAAGAATATAAATACAAAGTCGGCCAAGTCTCATAAACTTGAAACCTGATATAGAATGACATACTGCCAAACTGACATATATATATAAAGTGGGCCAAACCTCATAAATTTGAAACCTGGGTATGAGGCCACCTCCATCCCAAAAGAGCACACTACTCGAGCAGGAAATTACACATCTCCCCATAAACAAAATCAATGCAATTACACTACCTAGTGCTACTAAATCACATAGCATGTTTAACATAGAGGCAAGTAGAAAGTATAGTCTTATTACACAAACTAGTCACCACATAAGTGACCAACATATACATCCAACTCACAAGTGGGAAAAAGACATCACATGTCATCATATGGAGTTCCAACATGAACAAAGCATAATATAAGAGTCTAAAAGAATATCCATGACCACAAGATCAGTAACAAAATAAGATAGTTCACAAGAACTATGATTTCAAAAGAAAATACATTGAGTATAGGCTAATGTGCATAGGATCAAGAGAAAGAGAATATAGGTTAATTTCTCAACATAGAATTATAGGGGATGCAAACATACATAAGAGAGGGAAATTGCTCAATATAGAAATAATATGGGATGCAATCATACCTTTCATTAGATTCTATACAAGTCCAAGATAGATCTAGATCCAAGTCTAGGTATCCAAAGCACCTATTAATCACGTATGTGAAATTAGGGTTATATTTACATTGATTTCATAAACCCTAAAAATCACCTTTTTATTATATGTGAATTATGTTATCAAAACCACATCATGTTTTAGGTTATATTTTTTTTTATTTTTTGACTTGTATATATTTACTTATGAATTTTACAAGTTATTATCTATTTAGGAAAATCCATTCAAATCAAATATTTTCAACATTCAATTTAGATGAAAAAACCAACACCATAAGATAGCTCTTATTTTATGCCACCGAACTCATCTTCTTTACCTAGTTTGCTTCTTCCTTCCTGGGCACTCTAGTTCTTCGGGACACAATCGTTCTGCAAGTAAGTTTCCTTGGACCCTTTCCTTCACTTTTGTCACCTTAGAATCGAGCTCTCTCGCCTTCGTCGAGTTTCCCTAATTCCGGTTGTAGCTTCTGCTTCACGACCTCTGACGTGGGATTTTATCGCACTAACAAACTCACTCGGGGTTGAAATCCCTGAGCTTTTACCAAAACCAAAGTGCAATAATACCACCCGCAAGCGGATGAGTCTTATCGCAGTATAGTTAAGGATCAAACCCAAAGGACAAAATTTTTAAGAATCCTTGTCAATCTAGTTTAGTTCAAGTTAAGACTAATATTTAAAATGATTGGTTGATTTGAGATTGGTTAAACTAATTGCAAGAAAGTAAAAGCTGAATTAAAGTTGGATTGAGATCAATGATATGGAATCACTGGGATGGTCTCAGGTTTCACCACCACTACGCATACAAACACATCTAAACATCAAACATCTAGGCAAGATATAACTATCCAAATGGAGCTGTTGCAAAACTCCCCATACGGGCGTTCGACTTGCGTAAGCATCACCTTAGGTATCATATGTCTCGTCACCATTCTGTTCATATACTTATAGCTCCAGAGATACAACATCCCACTAAGGTTGTGGTCCTCTGTGAGGGATGTTTAGACCACATAAGCATCACCGTAGGCTAGATGTCTCGTCCCCTCACGGATCATACACTTACGACCTCAAGGAATCCTTTCAGAAGTTCTCGTCAAGGAGTCAACCATGCTAATAGATAGGCAAGAAGGTGATTAATCTACAAATAAACATCGACGATAACCAAAGACGATACAAAATCCAACTAAGGCTGTGGCCCTCCTGGAGGGATGTTTAGGCTACATAAGCGTCACCGAAGGTTACATTGCCATGGAATGCTTAACAAAAGAACATGTTTGCATGGGTAGAGGGGCTAGTCCCCGCACCCCAGTGAAAGAAGACTACTCGCTCATGATTCGAGAGACAAGAAGAATAAGAGAAAGGGAAGGTTCCGCCATGAGCATGATGAAGAAGGTGGTCGTAGCTCGGTGAAGATGATGTGGTCTCCTACGTCGTGTCGGGGCAGATCTGAATGAGGAGGAAGAACCACCAAGGTAGGCTGGGCAATCCTTCTTCTTCACCTTCTCTCTCTCCTTCTTTCCTTGCTTGATGCCAAGAGGAGCAGGTGGGCAGGTGGAAGTTGAGGCTGGATCGAACCTTTGGCAGCCTGTCAGCGTGCTCCCCCCCCCAAATGAGGACCCTTGTGGTCCTATTTATAGGGTCAAGATTGGCCCTCATGCTTTTAGTGTGAGTTAGGCCCCAAACGGTTTGTAGACCGTTTGACGTCCAAACAGTTTTGAAGACCGTTTGATGTTCAAATGGTCTTGGAGATATTTTGCTTCAAACGGTTTAGTCAAACGGTCTGGGGACCATTTGGATGGCCAAACGGTTTTGGAATCTGAATGGCACCGAACGGTCATGACTTTAACGATCTTCCTTTGACCAGTCTTATATATTTTGCAAACCAAATGGATCAAAATGGTCTTGAAACCATTAGGATCCAATCGGTCTTGGGTTCTATCTTTATTCGGTTTTGGATGCACAACCGGTCTTGGGACCAAATGGCTCCAAACAGTCTTGTGACCGAATGGCTCCAAACGGTCTTGGGACCGAATGGCTCCAAACGGTCTTCGTCGAAGCGGTCTTGAATGATCAAACGATCTTGATCCAAACAATTTAGATTGTTCAAATGGTCTTCATCCCAAATAGTGTAGAGTATCCAATCAGTCCTAGGTCCAAACGGTCTTGAAATCGTTAGACGACATCCGGTTTTGAGACCGTTTGGGTTCATTTGGTCTTGAAACCATATGGACTCAAATGGTCTTGGGATCGTTTAGGCTCATGCGGTCTTGAAACTCAATGGACTTAAACGGTCTTGAGACCGTGTGGGTGAATATCTAAAACTGAAAGGTCAGAACCGTTAGAGCAGACCGTTTGGTCAAGATCAAAAGTGGGAGGTTCTTCAGTGAATTCCATGTGATGATAGAACTTGATTTAGACCTGCATCAAATCAATATAATTTTGATCAAAAATCATAATAATTAGATTTATATAAAGAACTTGCAATATGTGAGATTTAAGAGATAAATCGAAAGTATTGAATCAAATTGGTTATAAAAAGGATGACTAAAAATCAGGATGAATATGCATTCATCAAACACCCCGAACTTAAACGTTTCTCATCCTCAAGTAACACAAAATCTGAAACAGTTGCCAAGTGAATACTTTCGATCATGTGACTGATTCCTCTTCACATCATGATTATTTATTTTCCCCTCAGTATGACCAAGCATCTCAACTTCCTGAGACCATAGAACATATGTTACAATATCTTCGTTCTTGAGTTCTCTTTCCAAACTCACTTCCTCCTTACTTTTTCCAGCAACAAGCATGTCAAAGAGTTTTGTAAGAGTCCAAAGATCCCCGCAGAATGACAAGTGTGCATCTGATCTGACACTAGTGTTTTTTAGGAAATTGAAGTATTTAATTGTGCCTTTAGGTAGAAAAGGGAGTGAAGGGTGGTATGGAAAGAAGAAGTAAATCTCTCCTCTATTCGACTCAATATTTTTATTATTTTTGCAATTTCATTTATTACATATATTTTTGTGCGAAACTCTCCTCTATTCGACTCGAGATTGCATTTCTTTTTGTGTGTGCTTTGACATCTTTTATATGCAAATATCTCCTCTATTCGACTCGAGATTGCATTTTTGGTGGTACACCCCTATTAACTTGTGAGGGGTATGGAAGAAGCGGATATAGAGGGAAGCAGCATGCCACCCCAAACTTAGGGTTTGACACTATTTTGACTATTTTTGTTTCTTTCTGATGGATGGAGGGGTACGGAGATGATAGAAGAAGTGTAGAAAAGAGTTTAGATCAGAATGCAACTTGATTTATAATTCAGTGCACCGGGTTGTTCTCTTTATCAAACTCTTCTCAAATAATGACTTGATGAGGATCCGGTGGGGATTCCATGTTGTTGTTCCACTAGTCAGTTAGGAAGCATGATATGTTTGATCCCTATCAGTTCGACAAACACTTGCCAATTTTTGCATAAAGATCATGATGTTAGGATTCATAAGCTTCACAAGATGATTTCAATCAAAAGGCTAGTTTTCAGAAGAAGGTCCTTTTGAGGATCTACTTTGAATAAGGAGGGTATAATGATAAATGCATAGAGATTGAAAACATGTCAAATTTTCATCAAGTATCTGTTCAATTTCTTTGGGAGCTTTTGAAAATTTTGAAAAAAATTGAAAATTTTGTGGCGATGAATCTTAAAATGTGTGTGGGTGGAGAGTAAGATACGTACCACCCACCCTCCACCCCAAACTTAGAAATTTTCTCATCATGAGAAAACTCTAAATCTGAGATGGAGGGGAAACTTTGTGCCAGTAGGACCACGAGATGTTGTTGCATTCCAGACAGTGTGCGTCCTCCATCTGAAAATCTAGAAAATAAGATTAATCAGAACTTCAAATAGAATCTCGCGATGCAAATTTTATTTGGTGCAAAATTAACTAAAAAGTAAAACCAAAATTAAGGAAAATTTTCTAATTCAAATTTAAAACTAAATACAAATTTATTTATCGGGTTGCCTCCCGACAAGCGCCTTTGTTTTATGTCAATGGCTCGACTTGATATCTTCATCTTCACGGTGGTTCCCTTGGATTGGAGAGATCTATTATTTATTTGATGCTTATGTTGGCTGTGGTGAAATGTCTTTTCAAACAATGACCATTCGTCACAAATTCACCTGACTTTTTGCTCCATAAAGAGAAAGCACCATGTGGGGAGATGCTTTTGACAATATACGGTCCAGACCAACAAGAGCAGAGTTTCCCTGGGAATAACTTCAACCTTGAGTTGAATAGTAGAACATGGTCTCCCACTTGTATGTCTTTTCTTTTAAAATGACCATCATGCCAAAGTTTGGTGTGTTCTTTGTAGATTCGAGCATTCTCATAAGCTGTCATCCGGAGTTCATCCATCTCCTGGAGTTGTAGAATCCTAGCTTCACCTACTTTCTTTATGTCAAAACTCAGTTGTTTTATTGCCCACCATGCTTTGTGTTCCAGTTCTACAGGTAGGTGGCATGACTTTCCATAGATCAATCGAAACGGTGTAGTTCCAAGGGGGGTCTTAAAAGCAGTACGGTAGGCCCACAAAGCGTCGTTGATTTTTACTAACCAATCTTTCCGATTGGGGCCTATTGTGTTTTCCAATATAGCCTTGAGTTGTCTGTTAGAAACCTCTACCTGTCCACTTGTTTGTGGATGGTAGGGCGAGGCTACCTTGTGAGTTACACCATACTTTCTCAGCAATGCTTCAAAGCTTCTTTCTAGAAAATGTGACCCTCCTTCGGATATTACGGTTCGTGGTACTCCGAAACGGGGAAAAATGATGTCCTTGAATAATTTTATGACTGGTTTGGAATCACTAGTGATGGTTGGTATAGCTTCAACCCATTTTGAGACGTAGTCCACCGCCACTAGGATGTATGAAAATCCATGAGAAGATGGGAATGGACCCATGTAGTCCACCCCCCAAACATCAAATATCTCTACTTCTTACCATAGATTCAGCAGAATTTCATCTCTCTTTGTTATATTGTTTGATCTTTGACATTTGTCGCATGATAAGACAAAGTCATGGGAATCTTTGGATATGGTGGGCCAAAAGAATCCACATTGCAGAACGTTCAAGGCAGTCTTTTTAGAGCTCATATGTCCTCCCACTGGTCCTGAGTGACATTGTTCCAGGATAGGTTGAGCTTCCTCTTTGGCGATGCATCGTCTGTACAAACCATCAAAACATAATTTAAAAAGGTATGGCTTATCCCGGTAATACTGTTTCACATCATGCATAAATTTCTTCAGTGCATTTCTGGTGCATTAAGGATGGATAACCCCAGCAGCAAGATAGTTCACATAGTCTGAGTACCATGGTGTAGCTTCCGAGACCTTCATTAGCTGATCATCTGGAAGGGAATCATTGATCAGAATCTTCTCAGTATCCAGAGTGTGGATGCGACTGAGGTGGTCTGCTACAACATTCTATGTACCTTTTTATCACTGATTTCTAGATCAAATTCTTACAATAGGAGAATCCTTCTGATTAACCTAGGTTTTGCATCTTTCTTTTCCAGAAGGTAACAAATGGCAGTGTGATTTGTATAGATAATGACCTTTGAACTAATTAGGTAGGATTTGAACTTATCAAAGGCATACATGACTGCTAGAAGTTCTTTCTCGGTAGTAGCATAATTCCTCTAAGCATCATTGAGGGTCTTCAATGCATAATAGACCACATAATGTTTCTTTTCTATACATTGGCCCAGGATAGCACCTACAGCATAATCGCTTGCATCACTCATGATTTCAAAAGGGTGGTCCCAATCGGGAGCTCTAATGATGGGTGTGGTTGTAAGGGCATGCTTCAGTGTGTTGAAGCTTTTAACACATTCTTCGTCAAAATTGAATTTAGCATCTTTTAGTAACAAATTTGTCATTGGCTTGGTTATCTTTGAGAATTCCTTTATAAACCATCTATAGAAGCCTACGTGACCAAGGAATGCTCGAACTTCCTTTACATTAATAGGGATAGAGATCTTGGAAATCACTTCAATCTTGGCTTTATCTACTTCAATTCCTCTATTGTTGACCCTGTGGCCGAGGACAATTCCTTCCTTTACCATAAAATGACACTTCTCCCAGTTGAGCACAAGATGAGCTTCTTCACATCATTTGAGGATCAAGGAGAGGTGTTTTAGACATGAATCGAATGAATCTCTGTATATAGAAAAATCATCCATGAAAACTTCCATAATGGTTTTGGTGAGACCAGCAAATATAGCAGCCATGCAACGCTAGAAAGTTGCAGGTGCATTGCAGAGTCCAAATGGCATTCTTCTAAATGCGTATGTTCCGAATGGGTAGGTGAATGTGGTTTTCTCCTGGTCATATGGGTGTATAGGTATTTGGTAGAATCCAGAGTAACCACCGAGATAACAGAGGTATTCTTGATGGGCCAGCCGCTCTAATACTTGATCAAGAAAAGGAATTGGAAAATGATCTTTTCGAGTTACCTTGTTCAACATTCTATAATCAATGCACATCCTCCACCCTATGACTGTTCGGGTGGGGATGAGTTCATCATTTTCATTTAGTATTATAGTTGTTCCACCTTTCTTCGGGACTACATGCACTGGGCTCACCCATGGTGAGTCTGATATCAGATAGATAATTCTAGCGGTGAGTAGTTTAATGACCTCTTTATGGACTACCTCCTTCATATTTGGATTCAATTTCTGTTGATGTTCAATAGTTGGCTTGTGGTCTTCCATCATGGGGATCTTGTGCATACACATCGCTTGACTAACCCTAGTGAGGTCACCCATTTTGTAGCCAATCGCTTTCTTCCTCTCCTTTAATTCCTTTAGGAGTTTATCTTCTTGTTCGGTGGTAAGATCGGAATTTATTATTACTGGACAAACCTTGAGGTCATCCAAAAACACATACTTCAGCCCCTCAAGAAGGGGATTCATTTCGGGGGCTTCTGGTTTTTCACGTGTTTCTTCCGTAGCTACCACAGACCTGAGTTCTTCACACATGGCTTCAACATCTTCTTCTACAGATTCAAGGGATTCGATGTAATACTTTACTTGTTCGTCAATAGGTTCATCCACTGATGGATCCGTTAGAGAAACTTCTAATGGATCGTCTGATTCATGATTCTCTTGAGTTAGAAGTAACATCTGCTCTATGCAATCTATTAGATAGACTTATTCTTGCATACTTGGTCTTCTCATGCTTTCAAAAACTTTAAATTCGAGCGTTTCCTTCCCTAATCTAAGAAGCAAGGTTCCTGCTTCAACATCAATTAGAACTCTTGCAGTGGCGAGGAATGGGTGTCCAAAGATGAGAGGATATCTGACATACGCTTTTATGTCCATTATGACAAAGTCACACGGAACATAGGAGTCTTTTCCTACCTTGATAGGTACATCCTCAATAATTCCTAACAAGCATTTTATCAAATTGTCTGCGAGTTGTATGGTCATGCCTGTAGGAAGTAGTTTAGCAAACCCTAGCCCTTTACAAAGGTTGAGTGGCATGATGGAGATGCTAGCACCAAGATCCTCCAGTCCTTTCTTGCATGAAGAATCACCAATATGGTAGGAAATCCCAAAAGATCCTGGATCTTTATGCTTCATTGGCATCTTATTCTGAATGATATCCGACGTGGTTTTAGCTAACTTGACTGTCTCATATTCTTCAGTTATATATTTCCTGGTCAGGTGTGACTTTAAGTACTTTGTCCAAGCTGGTATCTCAGCCAGTGCATCCAAAAAGGGTATGTCAACATGAAGTTTCTTCATAGCTTCTTTAAACTTGGTAAACTGAGTATCAAGCTTGGTTTTTCTTAAACGAGCAGGGAAAGGAATATGAGGCTTGTATACAGGGATATCAAATTTTGGTGTTTCAATTTCTTCCTCAATTGGTTTCTTAGGACTTTCCTTATCTGTCTTATCAACTGGTTCTTTCTGTTGAGATTCCAGTGTTGTTGAGTCTTGAATGATCATAGGCTCATCCTCATTTGTAATAACCAGAGGTGGCTTGACAGGAGGATCAGTATAATCCTTTCCTGACTTGGTTGTGACAAACTTCAGTTGTTCTGGGTGCTTAGGATTATTCCCAGGATGGCCCACAAATTCTCCAACAGGTGGCTTGATGCTAGCGGCAAGTTGAGCTAGTTGAGATTCAATAGCTTTTTGATGTGCTTGCTGGTTAGCTATCAAGGTTTGTTGGTTAGCTATCATATTCTGATGTGACTGTAACATCTTCTCAATGGTTGTCAATTTGTCATTAGATGATAAGGAAACAACTTGTTGTCCTTGAGGCTGATTAAGATTATGGTACTAAGAACTATTTTCATAGTTATTGAAGTTCCTATTCTGAAAGTTTCCCTTGATTTCTAAAATTCTGTTGTTGATTATATTGAAATCCTGGTGGGCCTCATGGTTGGTTGTTCAAACCAAATTGATGTGAGTTCACTGCTCTAGAGGGGTTTCCATATTGAAAACCTGGATGATTCTTATTCTGATTCAGATTGTAATAACCTTGACCAGGGATGGCATTAATAGCATTAAGATTTTCCATTTGACTATTATCTCCTTGACCACATACATTGTTTAGGACAACGTTGTAAAGTACATTGCATGCCAAAGTGGAATGATCTGTGCCCTTACATGCTTCAGAGAACAGAGAAGCAGACTTAGTCTGTTCTTGTTGTTGAGTGGGTGAACATCCTCTTCAAATGCAGCAAGGGATGATTCAATATGGTCTTGCTTTGCAACTAAGAGTTTGAGGGTTTCAGTGATAGACTTGAACTCAGGAGTAGCTTCAGCCATAGCTACTTTCAAAACTCCTTTACCTATAGATCTACCCCAATTAGCTTGATTTTCTACTCCAAGGGTGACGACCCTCCATGCGCTGTCATAACTTTGACGCATGAAGTTTCCTCCAGATGAGGAATCTAAGAATCTCTTGATATCGTCATCCACACCCCTATATAAAATTTTGATGAGTTGATTCTTAGGAATTCCATGGTGTGGACACTTGCGTAGAAGCTCTTTGTCTCTATCCCAGGCTTCAACAAGGGTTTCTCTAGGGACTTGAGTGAAATTTGTTATTCGACCTCTAATTTCATATGTGAGATGGAGGATAGAATTTCTCTAGAAACACATTTTGGAGTTGTTCCCAGGTGGTGATTGGTGTTTCACTTTGCAGTGAATTGTACCAACTTATAGCTCTATCAGTGAGGGAATACTTGAAGAGACAGAGTCGAATGTCATCATCTGTGACTCCATTTTGTTTTGTCATAGCACATAGATCAATAAATCTCAGAAGATGTTCTTGGCTATCTTCACCTTGTTTTCTGTAGAATGGGCTGTTCTAAAGCAAAGTGATCCAATGCGCTCTTATCTCAAAATTAGGAGCGTTGATGGGAGGAGGTTGTACTGGATGATGAACATTCATAGCTTTTGGGATTGAGAACTCTCTAAGATCCTTTTGTAGTTCAGTTGCTTGAGCTACTGCTTGCACTGCTAGGATTTCTTCTTGAACTGCGGCTCTGGCTTCTTGCATGAGCCTCTCTCTCTACGCATTGATGGCTTGAGCCACCCTTCGGGCTACTTCTTCTTCTTGAGCCATCCTTGCTTGATTTTCTCTGATCTGATGATGAAAAGTTTTGTCTATCTCAGGATCAAAGCTCGTTGTTAGTCTGGGGCTATCTGAACGGTACATGCACTATGCTTTGGGTTGTACCTGAAATAAGATTTTGAAAGTGAGAACCACAGAGTAGAGTCAAAATTCAAGAGGATGATCGATTGTATCAAAAGAAAATTAAAATCCTAGATTATCCTCAAAAGAACTAGATTTGACTAACTAATTCCGTTATCCCCGGCAACGACACCAGAATTTGACGTGGGATTTTATCACACTAACAAACTCACTCGGGGTTGAAATCCCCGAGCTTTTACCAAAACCAAAGTGCAATAATACCACCCGCAAGCGGATGAGTCTTATCGCAGTATAGTTAAGGATTGAACCCAAAGGACAATGTTTTTAAGAATCCTTGTCAGTCTAGTCTAGTTCAAGTTAAGACTAATATTTAAAATGATTGGTTGATTTGACATTGGTTAAACTAATTGCAAGAAAGTAAAAGCTGAATTAAAGTTGGATTGAGATCAATGATATGGAATCGCTGGGATGGTCTTGGTTTTCACCACCACTATGCATACAAACACATCTAAACATCAAACATCCAGGCAAGATATAACTATCCAAATGGATCTGCTACAAAACTCCCCATATGGGCGTTAGGCTTGCGTAAGAATCACCTTAGGTATCATATGTCTCATCACCATTCGGTTCATATACTTATGGCTCTAGAGATACAACATCCCACTAAGGTTGTAGTCCTCCGTGAGGGATGTTTAGACCACAAAAGCATCACCGTAGGCTAGATGTCTCATCCCCTCATGGATCATACACTTACGACCTCAAGGAATCCTTTTAGAAGTTCTCGTCAAGGAGCCAACCACGCTAATCGATAGGCAAGCAGGTGATTAATCTACTAAAAAACAACGACGATAAATAAAGATGATACAAAATCCAACTAAGGTTATGGCCCTCCCAGAGGGATGTTTAGGCTACAGAAGCATCACCGAAGGTTAGATGGATCGTCCCCTCATGGATCACACACTTACTACCTCAAGGAATCTTATCTTATTTCTAATTATGGAGTCAAACTTTGTAAACTGCCATTCCACCCTACATATAGATGATTTTGCAATATAGGGAAGAACAAGATGAAAGCAAGTAGATAATCAACTACATACGTACTAATTAACAACGAAATGAAAAGTTATATACATTGCCATGGAATACTTAACAAAAGAACATGTTTCCATGGGCAGAGGGGCTAGTCCCCACAACCCAGCGAAAGAAGACTACTCGCTCATGATGTGAGAGACAAGAAGAATAAGAGAATGGGAAGGTTCCGCCATGAGCATGATGAAGAAGGTGGTCGCAGCTCAGTGAAGATGATGTGGTCTCCTACGTCGTGTTGGGGAAGATCTGAACGAGGAGGAAGAACCACCAAGGCAGGCTGGGCAATCCTTCTTCTTCACCTTCTCTCTCTCCTTGCTCGGTGCCAAGAGGAGCAGGTGGGCATGTGGAAGTTGAGGTTGGATCGGACCTTTGGCATCCTATCGGCATGCTGCCCCCCCTAAAATGAGGACCCTTGTGGTCCTATTTATAGGGTCGGGATTGACCATCATGCTTTTGGTGTGAGTTAGGCCCCAAACGGTTTGGAGACCGTTTGATGTCCAAATGGTTTTGAAGACCGTTTGACGTTCAAACGGTCTGGGAGATATTTTGCTTCAAACAGTTTAGTGAAACGGTCTGGGGACCGTTTGAATGGCCAAACGGTTTTGGAAACTGAATGGCACCAAACGGTCATGACTTTAACGATCTTCCTTTGACTGGTCTTATGTGTTTTGCAAACTGAATGGATCCAAATGGTCTTGAAACCATTAGGATCCAATTAGTCTTGGGTTCTATCTCCATTCGGTTTTGGCTGCACAACCAGTCTTGGGACCGAATGGCTCCAAACGGTCTTGGGATTGAATGGCTCCAAATGGTCTTGGTCGAAGCAGTCTTGAATGATTAAACAATCTTGATCGAAATGGTTTCGATTGTTGAAACGATCTTCATCCCAAACGGTTTAGAGTATCCAATCAGTCCTAGGTCCAAACGGTCTTGAAACCGTTAGATGACATCCGGTTTTGAGACTGTTTGGTTCATTTGTTCTTGAAACCGTATGGACTCAAATGGTCTCGGGATTGTTTAGGCTCATGCGGTCTTGAAACTGAATGGGCTTAAATGGTCTTGAGATCGTGTGGGTGAATATCTAAAACTGAAAGGTCAGAATTGTTAGAGCAGACCGTTTGGTCAAGATCAAAAGTGGGAGGTTCTTCGGTGAATTCCATGTGATGATAGAACTTGATTTAGACCTGCATCAAATCAATATAATTTTGATCAAAAATCATAATAATTAGATTTATATAGAGTACTTGCAATATGTGAGATTTAAGAGATAAATCGAAAGTATTGAATAAAATTGGTTATAAAAAGGATGACTGAAAATCAGGATGAATATGCATTCATCAACCTTGTGGACGTGGCAACATAATGAGAGAAGGGGATGACCCCCAATAATTTCCCAATTCTACCCCTCCGCATTCCTTCTTTCTTTGCTTTTCTCGTGAGGGGAATAGTGGTTGTTTTGCTCCATTTTTACAACTCAGTGGGCTTAGTTGCTCTCTTGCGTGGATTTTATTTATTTATTTGGATTATTCAATTTTTCTGATTGGTCCATTTTATAAATATCATAACTTTTAATCTGCTTGTCCAAAAATTATAAATAAATATATTTTGGAATTGGAAAATATTCTCTATCTAATACAAATACTCTTAGAGCCTAGTTTCAATGTTTATCGAAGGATTATTTTTGTAGAATGAAATATATGTATAAAACCCATAATGATTATAACTTAATCATATAAACTTCAAATTGGACAACAAAATATGATTTCTTAATTAGGAGAATCTAAGTAATCAATTGGTGAAGTTTTTAGAGTCTAATTCCAATTTAATAAAACGGTGGTAATTTTAGGGTTTTAATATACTCATTATTTAATGGTTTACATCTAAAATGATATTAGGTGGAGATAAACTCTAATCGGTTCTAGGGTGTGGATCCTAACCTGATATACACATCAATAAGGTATGTTGCATCCATTTATGAGTCATATTGGACAATTGATTATTTCCACTCTCTCTCTCTCTCTTGGACTTGATGATGACACGTTATTTAGATGTCACATATTTGCTTGTAGTTGTACCAATAGTATTCTAACCTTGAAATTGGACTCATGCACTATGATAATTGTTTATTGCATCCTTTCCTTATATCTTGTGGCTATGTCATACAATTTGTATCTCATTGGTGTTGATAATCTATATTCAATGGAAACCCTAATTTGCTTTGTGTTGGCCTTGATAGTACATTTGGCTATGCCTATACTTCTTTTGATGACTTTGAAAGTTGGACACCCTCATGGTGATATGACAATATCTCTACTTGCCTCTCTATTTATAATGCATATTTGGTTTGGGTAAATTTGTTTATTTGTACGATGGGTAATGTATCCCGATTTTGTGTAATACCAACAAAGGGAACAGATGGTGATTCTTGTCCCTGGTTAATTGTGTTGTGATACCATTACTCCCACAAAGATTATGGTGGTGATGCCATAATATATGGTTATGGTGGTGATGCCATGTACTCCAAATATTATCAATGTGATAATTTTTTAGTTTTTCCACATGAATAATTCTTATTATAAATTGTTGTTTTCTTCTTGTGATTTTAAAGGCAAGATTTGTTTAATATGAGCTCTATTGTTTTCTTCATATATTCTCTTTTATCTCACTATATGAAGAATTCCTTTTTGATATCCAATTGGATGCTTCTTCTTTATTCTATGGGAATTCTTGAGATTTGTTGTCCTTATTTCCTTTATATTGTCCATTCCCTATTATATGCACATACCAGCTTTGATAGCTGACAATTTCCATCCTTTTCTTCTTTTTACGGTATGCTTCCAACCCCTAGGTAGTGAGAAAGGAGAAGCTACCTAAAGTTGACCAAGGCTATCTAGGAGTTATCTTATCTAGTTTTTAGAGGTAGATTGAGATAGTAGGACGACCCTCTGTTGTATAGTTCCTTTTGTTTCCTTCTATGTACACCCTATGTGGTGAAGAATTTTCATGGACAATCAATTGTAATAATTAGATATATTTCTCTTCTGCTTCTACATTACTGGTTTTATGATGCATACATGTGACTGAATTGGTTATCATCCATTTTTGTGAAAAATTTATGATGGTTTTGGTTATATGGGATGTTGCCCTTTTATTTTAGTAGGGAGTGGATCCTTATGGGATCCCACTCCTTACGGCATGGTACCAGAGCCAAGGCAATCAGTTGGTATAACTATTTCAATTTATCTCCCATAGGTTGTTTGCCTTTTTACATAGGTTGCTTATACCCTACCCCTTGCCTTGTGCAGGCACATACATATGGCTCTTCAAAAGTCATTTTTTGACAACCTAGAAGGTTTTGTCACCACTAGATCTTAGTTTAGTTTGACTTGGTAGGTCAAACCCTTTAAGGGGTGGAGGAATATTAGTAGTGCCTTGATAGATCATGGATGATTAGATTTCGAGGATGAAATCCTCTTTAAGGGTTGGATTTTTGTAACATGTCGAATCTTGGATAAATTTCTAGTCTAACAGTTAATCCAAGTTCATCATATCCTCCATATCCTTTTTCTACCTTGATGTTTAATTTGTGGAATATTAATGATTTGGAATGAAATTAAACACTAATAATGTCAATGTAAGGTCATATGCATAAATAACATGGAGCATGTTTCAATGAGGGATTAAAATATAATTTAGCCAATTAAGAGCGATAATACTAAATAATTTGTACTAGAACCTTCTCTAGATTTTTGGATAAGAAAGAGAGAAAGAGATAAAATAGAAAAGGCTAAAGTCAAGAAAATAAGACATTAAATGTTTTAATGTGATAAATAGTGGAAATATGAAGTAAATTGCCTAAAAATCATAAAATGGAATCTTAAAAGATAATTCTCAGCTCAAATTCATTTTATTGGGGTAAAATTTTACTTATGTGACAAGTTTCACAATTTTGGAAAATTAATAATTATCTCTACATTAATTAGAATTGGAAAATATGAGTTTTTCTCCAAATTGTTAAATAAATTTATAAATGACTTAAAAAGTGGAAAAAACCCTTAAATTCATGATCTACATGTCAAAATGAGTCTATGTGTGAATTTTCATCTAATTTGGACCATCTTAAATTTTTTATTTTATCTAGACAGAGAAAATAATTTAAAGACCAAAAATATTACATAATGTGTTGAAAAAAATTATCGAATATCAAATTATGTTCCTCACATTTAGTATTGCTTATAGACCAAGTTTCATATTTTTAGAAAGTTTATAGATGCTTCTAATATATTAAAAGGAAAAAAATAAGTGATAAGATTTAAATGTATTAAATCAAATAATAAAAGTCTTCAAAAAAATAAATAATGCCACATTCGTGTTCTGCATGTTAAAAGATGCCTTTCGGTGAATTTTCACTTAATTTAGAAGATATTTGATGAGAAGGTGAATTAAGGAGAGAGAAAGTATGTAGAACCTTTAAATTATAAATTAAAATAACAAACAACTTCAAAAAAATGAATTAATGGAAAATTCGTGTCCAACACACTTAATATGACTTGTGAGTGAAGTTTCATTAATTTTGGAGAATCCTAGAGGCATTAATGTATGAGGAAAGAGAAAATAAGATTTGCTTAAATTAATGAATCAAAAGTGTTCAAAAGGTAAATCAAATTATATATTCGGATTCTACATACTCAAATTAGCTTAGGTGTCAAATTTCATTAAATTTGGAGTTCATTTGAAACCTCAAACAAGCTAAGAGAAAAGTTAAATAAATTAATGTCTTACTATATTCCAAACCAAAGTTGGAAGGTTATATTAAATGTGATCCACATCAACCGTCCGATGTGGATCAGACGGATTGTGAGTTGTCACCTACCTTGAGTAGGAGAAATATGTATGAATAGTAAATGTAACCAAAGGGGTCCAATATTTTGGGCATAACTTCCTCATTTCTCGAAGAAAGTTCATGAAATAAGTTGTTTTAGATCCGAAATCAAAATTCACATCTTTCTAGACCTATATCTACCCAAATGATTCTGTATTTTAGATTTTCTCAATTTTAAAGCTAAGCTTCTCGAAGCTCCTATATGCATAAGCATTATTTATATAGTCTCAATTCTACCTTGGGTATAGAGTAGGTTGCCACCGGAACTCATCTTCTCCACCTAGTTTGCGGCTTCCTTCCTAGGCTCTCTAGTTCATCGGGACACAATCAACCTGCAAGTAAGTTTCCTTGAACCCTTTCCTTCACTTTCATCATCTCAAAATCAAGCTCTCTCGCCTTCGTCGAGTTTCCCCAATTCCGGCTGTAGCTTCTGCTTCACGGCCTCGTGGCCACGGTAATGAAACGAGAGAAGGGGATGACCCCTAGTAATTTCCCAATTCTACCCCTCTGCCTTCCTTCTTTCTTTGCTTTTCTCGTGAGGGGCATAGTGGTATTTTTTCTCCATTTTTAGTTGCCCTGAGAGAGCCACACGGGTCGGGCAACTTGGCCATTCTTGATTGCGCCAAGTCAACGGACACAGTTGCTCTCTCGTGAGGATTTTGTTTGTTTATTGAGATTATTCGATTTTTCTGATTGGTCCATTTTATAAATATCATAACTTTTAATATGCTTGTCCAAAAATTATAAATAAATATGTTTTAGAATTGGAAAAATATTATCTATCTAATAAAAATATTCTTAGAGCTTAATTTCAATGTTTGTCGAAGGATTATTTTTGTAGAATGAAATATATGTATAAAACTCATAAAAATTATAACTTAATCATATAAACTTCAAATTACAAAAAAAATGTTTTCTTAATCAGGAGAATCTACCTAATCTATTGATGAAGTTCTCAGAGTCTAATTCAAATTTAATAAAAAGGGGATATTTCTATGGTTTTAATATACCCATTAATTAATTGTTTACGTCTAAAATTATATTAGGTGGAGATAAACTCTGATTGGATCTAGGGTGTGGATCCTAACCTGATATAAACATCAGTAAGGTATGTTGCATCCTTTTATGAGTCATATTGGACAATTGATTATTTCCTCTCTCTCTTAGACTTGATGATGACACATTCTTTAGATGTGACATATTTTCTTGTAGTTGTACTAATGGTATTCTAATCTTGAAATTGGACTCATGCACTATGATAATTGTTAATTAGATCCTTTCCTTGCATCTTGTGGCTATGTCATACAATTTGTATCTTGTTGGTATTGATAATCTATATTCAATGGAAACCCCAATTTGATGTGTGTTGGCCTTGATAGTACATTTTGCTATGCTTACACTTCTTTTGATGACTTTGGAAGTTGGACACCCTCATGACGATATGACAATATCTCTGCTTGCCTCTCTATTTATAATGCATATTTGGTTTGGGTAATTTTGTTTATTTGCATGTTGGGTGATGTATCCCGATTGTGTATAATACCAACAGAGGGTGCAAATGGTGATTCATGTCCCTAGGTAATTGTGTTTTGATGGCATTACTCCCCCAAAGATTATGGTGGTGATGCCATAATATATAATTATGGTGGTGATGCCATATACCCCAAATATTATTAATGTGATTATTGTTTAGTTTGCCCACATGCATGATTCTTATTATTAATTGTTGTTCTCTTCTTGTGATTTTAAAGGAAAGATTTGTTTAATATGAGCTCTATTGTTTTCTTCATATATTCTATTTTATCTTACTATATGAAGAATTCCTTTTAGATATCCAATTGGATGCTTCTTCTTTATTCTATGGGAAGCCTTGAGATTTGTTGTCCTTATTTCCTTTATATTGTCCAATCCCTATTATATGCACATACCGGCTTTGATAGCTGACCCTTTCCATCTTTTTCTTCTTTTCAGAGTATGCTTCCAACCTCTAGGTAGTGAGAAAGGAGAAGTTGCCTAAAGTTGAGCAAGGCTATCTAAGAGTTGCCTTATCTAGATTTTGGAGGTAGATTGAGATAGTGGGATGACCCTCTACTGAATAGTTCCTTTAGTTTCCTTCTATTTACACCTTGTGTGGTGAAGAATTTTCATAGACAATCAATTGTAATAGTTAGATATATTCTATTCCGCTTCTACATTATTGGTTTTATGATGCATACATGTGAATGAATTGGTTATCATCTCTTTTTGTGAAAAATTTATGATGGTTTTGGTTGTACGGGATGTTTTCTTTTTATTTTAGTAGGGATTGGATCCCTATGGGATCCCACTCCTTATAGTTCAACTTTACTATAATGAAATAAACTACATCAATAGAGTGTATGACAACTTGCTTCCTGGAAATAATAAAAGAAAAAGAAAGTTGATAGTTTGTTTCAGTGCTTCGTTGGCAATGTTTTACTATCATGTCTTCTATGATAGCATAAGATTCTATGTAGTGTTTTTTCATCAAATCTTCATTTGCAACTGCATCTCTTGGCATCCTTGTGTTATAAAATAAAAAAATCACAAATTGTTTGAAGAAGTAGCCAGTTGCTGAGGTCATGGTGAGAAAAAAGGTGTTGGAGGTCATTGAATCTCTCCCATATGTCATAGAGTCTCTCCCCATCCTTTTGAGAAAAATTAGTGAGCTGCCTCCTCAAGTGTGTTGTTTTGCTTGGTGGGAAGTACTTGGATAAGAAGACTTTGAGAAGCTCCTCCCAATTGTTAATAGAATTCTTTGGCTAAGAAGAGAACCACACCTTGGCTTTGTCTTTCGAAATGAATGGAAAAAGAATAAGATAAATCTTATCAGTAGGAATGCCATCTATCTTAAAAGTGCTAAGATACTGTAGAAATTTAGCAATATGGAGGTTTGGATCCTCCATTGGTGTCCCTCCAAACTAGTTCTGTCGTATCATTTGTACAATTGTGGGGTTGATAGAAAAATCATTTGTCTCAATTTTTGGGGATATTGATAGCACCAATGATATGCATAGTAGTTGGAACAAGGAAGTTCTTAAGGGGGAAATTGCCTTTCATGATTTGTTCTTCTTGTTGGGCTGGATGTTAGGGTGAAGATGGTGGTGATGAATGTGATCAATGTTGTGATTCCTCCAAATCTGGTTGAGGTTCACTCCTCCTTGCTTTTTGAAGGCTACTAACATTGTGCTCAATTTTAGGGTCTAGAAATGTGGAAGGTTTAAGACCCCTTTTGGATCGCATAATACAATCATGTAAGTAAAGAAGGTGACTGAAGTATAAAAATGAAATGGAAGATAGAAAAATATGATAATGATGATGATCATGATGAAAAAATGATGGCAGACACAACAGGTGATGGTGTGATCTAGTCTCACTTACTATTCAACTCTTCTTACTCTAACAAATACCACTGTTCCCTGACAATGATGCCAAAACTTGTTTAGTGTGTGTGAATGTCTTAAAGTTATAAACTCAAACACTACCCCACAAGTATACATGCTCATGTAGTATTATCAAGGTCATCGAAGGAGAAAGTTATTTTTAAATGCAAGAGTGATGAACTTAAACAATCTATATCTTTTTAACAAGAGAGGTTTTGTTATGTTAACTAAGAAATTTAGAAGAAAAAAATTAAGATATAAATCACTTGTACTAGGATCTAATTGCATTAAGAATTATTGAAGATATGGGACACTATCATATCATACCATGAATTAACAAGAAATTCACAGGTAGCAAAATCACAAAGGGAGGCTCGAGTTCTACACTACTCCTGGTATTATAGAATGATTCTACCTTTTTATAATACCACCATGCATATACTCATAATAGAACCACCAAAAATCTCAGAATCTTCACTTCTAAGCCACTCCTATGGTCAAGGAAACAAATCTATAGAACACATCTCCTTACTTTAATGTGAACCTTCTTAGTATGCACAAGAGGCATATGAGATACATACAAGATGGCCAATTAAGCATATATGTGAAATAGGCATCAATGATCCATCGAACAATAATTAAACCAACATTAAGAAAGAAAATTCATTTTTCTAGAATGTATGACATGGGAGTTACTCCCCCATGGTGAAGAAGAGGAGATATACTCATACATGGTTGTAGAAAGTAGATAAAAATAGTAGAAAATAATGATACACATCATAAAGGAAGAAAGTAAACTTAGATATCTATGGAAGAAGTAGAACATAGCTAAAACTCTGGTCAAAGAGTTAAAACTCCATGATTTCTTCTAGAAACTCTCCATAAAGCTTCACTCTGAATTGGAGAGAAGAGAATGGTGGAGTCCCTATTGTAATATTTGGAGAAGAAGGAAGAAGAAGTTTCTCTCCTGAGAAACTACCTTTTCTTCCTTGGAACACCTCCAACTCCTCTTGGCTTGAGTCCCACTTTAAAATGTCCAAAATAGTTTATGACTATACCAAGATGACTTGGTTTAATATATATAAGTGTAGGGCAGTTACATTTGTATTTGACTGAAATCTACAGGTGACACGATGTGTTGGATGGCCAAAATAGCATGTTGGTTGTGATAACTGAAGTCGAACTATCGTGTTGATGATGATATAATGGGTTGGTTGGAAAAATGACGTCTTGCTACAAGTTAGGTAGTTCTAGATCCAATTTCTGGATTACGACACACGGTGTTAAAATCTCGAAATGATGTGTTTGATGTTTGGACATGGCATGCCAAAATCTCAAGATAGCGTATGTGATGTTTGGACACGTGGTGTCACTGTCTAGACACGGGATGTCATTGATAGTTTCAACAACATTGATTTTCAGAATGTTTAGATGATTGGGAATGTGTTGATGGATGATATGATGGTGTTTTCTCCCCATTTTGATGCCAAAATCTTGTACCTACAATCCAAACCATTGAGCAAGTAAAGATAACAATAAAGTGAAAAATCTAGTATGATTTAAGAGTGACTATTGGGTAAAATTGATTTCAGAAATGCAACCAAAAGTGATCTAGAAGATGATGTAAAAGTAATGACATAAGCTACTTTGACCAATGAAAGTCCTACATTGACCAACAATAATGCTTGACACTTCCACCAATTCTATTATATAAAACCCTTGCCATTGAACTTGATGCTCAATTAACACTCTCTAAGTACCGATAGAACATGGTGGGAGCCATCATCAATGGAGAGATACAAGGAAGGTGATGAAAATGGATGGTAGGTTGCATGTTTATGCATGTAAAGGCATGTTTTAGATCAATATTTTTCAATGTGATTCCAATCTTCCAAACCTTATTAGAAACCCTAACGATGCAAGATCCATATGCTAGAATCCCTTCCCATGGTGGAACCTACCCATCTAGATAAGGAAACTTCTTTTTTGCTCTCCTTGACCTAAGGGAAGATACATCTTGATGGGTTTTGGTGTTGTTGGATAGTTAATCTAGGATTTGGAAGCTTGCTTATAGATCTCTTTAATGGAACTCATGATAATCATTATGATATGCTAGTGACATAGGTTTTGTTATCTAGTTTTTCCTAATCCCTAGACTTGCTCTAGACTTTATTTAAATTTCTTTAATATCCAGTTTTCTATTACATTATGTGGTTTCTAATTTTGCATCATTTCCCTATATTTCAATAGTGATCTGTGATGATATGGACATGCCCTATTCTTGGTTCAAAGACTAATTTTTTAGAAATTATATGTTTGTGCTCAAATACTCCCTAATCATGCTATATGAAATGTTAATTCTTATGTTTTTCCAAGTCTTATAAGATTCTTTCATAATGTTAATCTCATGTCCACATCATGTTTTGACTGAAATTTAAAATACATGTGAAATGTTACAAAAAATGTTATATTTATGGTGTCTTGGTGTCATATGATGGGGAAGTCGATATATGTGTTACTCTTACTGGCTAGTAGTGGACATAGAATAATCATAAGGCCTTTATCAAAAAATTATCCCACCAATATATCTTTCGAATTAGACCTATAATATCAAGGTTGATCAAATATGCATAAAGGTCATCCTTTTTATGTATAATCTTGTATTTTCTGCAGCTCCCACATACCTTCCAATTTCAAGTTGATATTTGGTATGGTGGTGTGTCATAACAAGATGAGGTGGAAACTATAATATCAGGTAGTTTTGATATTCGTATAAGGTCTTTTCCTAAGTGTGGAATTATGTTGTGAAATCAGCCTTTGATGGCCAGTAGTGGTGGATTGCGCCCTATTGAGTACTTTGGGTTACTTTATGAACTAGATATATCTTCCTAGGTTTTTGTACTTAACTAATTCATGAATGAAGCTAGAATAAATTATGAATCAAAAAGAATAATTGTTGACATGTATCCTAGAGTAATCCATAGAGTCACGAAGTATCTCCTAGGTTTCTTAATCCATGTGAGTATTAAAAAGGGATGACAGTCCTTTCCGGATGAAAGGATCCTAATGGAGTAATTCTTTACCTCATATGGTTACCTATATCTTTCATCTCTCTTTTCTCTACAATCTTAAGGGATTTATTAAGTATGTGATCATGTGACATTATAAGATGTATCTTGGATATGATATATATATATATATATATATATATATATACATATACATACATACATACATATATATAGGCTTGATGTCTTGTAGTTAATACCTTGAGTGAAATGATATGGGTATCATCCTTGGGATTACAGTAGGGCCAAAGAGTTAATAATATCCCATGGTTGAACATGGATGTAATGTAAGATTATTGATAAATGCTGAAACAATTAAGGTGGGAAAATGTGTGATCTTATGGGTTTGATAACTTTGTTCTTTAATGATGTTGCACACTTCATTATAACCAAGTAGAATCTGAAAGATATATGTGGTGAGATTTCGTTGACTTGAACTAAATGTTGCTTAAGAAAATACAATATGATAGTTCTACCCTTACACTTGAATATTGATGATTGATTATGTTGTATAATCCTATCTTGTTATATATGATGGTTATGAAAATTTCATGTAGGGGGTAATTGTATATCTTATGTTATACAAATTGCATATAAATGAAATAGTTGAAGGAGAAATATCTGATATTATGCCTTAAATAAGGCTGACGTGCCATGATTTATTTTATTAGGCCTTGTTGTGACCAATATTGATAGGTTGGGCCTTGTTGTGGTGAATATTGATATATTGGAGCTTGGTATGGACATAGATGTTTACGTGTACCCTAATTTTGGGTGGATTGGTATATGTGAATACATTTTATATCTTTTATAGTTGTTAGAGTTGATTATATGTCAATTACATCTCTATGCATTTTTTTAAATCGTTTGATACAATTGAAATTCGAGTAAATGGCTTAATTAATCAAGTGTAACCCTAATTATGTAGTGCCATGAGTCCCTATGTCTATTTCCCTAGGCTGGTGGGGAAATAGTATAACAAGTTAATCTTTTAGCAATCTTTGAATTCTGAGAAGATGCTTAGATCATATAATTTTTCTAATATACATGGGTGTGTGGGGTTGATATAATCTAACATCCATAAGTTTTGTTGGGACTCAATTGTGATTCATGGTCTATTTATATGTCATGGAGAGTAATTTTGTTAGGTTTTATACTCTATTTTCTTGGTGTCATGACCTATGGACCCAGGACGGACCTATAATATATGTGGATATGCTTTTGAGAAATTCCATGATAGGCTTGGCCTTTAAGCACTCTACCTCTTGTTACCCTCACTTTGAACCATGGTGTGTGGAGAGATCTAATTGAGTTTGGTAATATCTAGATCTTATACAGGGCTAGTCTGGGCTTCACAACCACTAGCTAGTAGTTTGAGTGGTGTGTCTCAAATTACCCCTAGCATATTAAAATGTGAACTCATTCATGTAAAATATCTTTTTAGGTTTAGTGGATTATGCACATTGATGTACAATTTTATTCTTTTACTTATTACAAGTATTATTTATGCTTCCTACTCTGTGCAGGTAAGTGTATGGCTCAGTTATATTCACAATATAGCCTTTCTACTTGATGAAAATGCATCCAAGTGAAGAGATTTAGTACTTGTTGGGTATGCATCGATGTGATGAGATTTAGCACATGCTATATATATTTAGTAAGGAGAATAAGAACTTGATGTATATAACATGTATAGAGATATTTAACTATTTATTAGTTTGCCTCTAAATATTTTGATCACCATATGCATGTAAGAATTAATATTATATCTTTTTCTACATCATATTGACAGGACTCAGAGGCCTCACCCCATGGTTATCCACATCTTTTAGATATGCTACAGCAACAGAAAGAATGTGTTGATCAAGATGTAACAAGGAATAATATAGTTAAGTCTTGAGTTCCCATGTACTCTCACTTTTCTGAGTGATGGATGGGTAGTAGTTGAAGTATATGATAGGTTTCTTTCACTAGTATTTTTTTATGATTACAGGTTGTAGCTTAGTTTGTCTCTCTCATGTTGTTGCATATTCATGGAATGAATATTATAATCCAACTTTGATGAAGTTAGTAGAGAGGTTCCAGTTTGTTCTCTTGTTATATCTTCTCATGGAAAGGCTCCATGTAACGTTTGATGATCAGTTCTTTATGTCGATTTTCTTATATGAAATTTATCAACTCAGTTTTTGATGGTTGCTAGTTTTTTTCGATTTTGTGTAGGGATTTGTCCTAATGATCAGTTAGGGTTGGATTAGTGGGACGTGTTCTTATAGGTTGCATTGATATGATACTTCAAATGAAGGGTAACCATTTCAAAATGTCACATTGATAAATGTACAACTAGTTTGACTACCTCTTTGATCAAGGTTAATGTAATATCCTCAATTTTGGTAAAAATTTAATTATATAAATGAATTTATTTGTAAATTCCCTAATGGTATTATTGGTGTAATAATAAAGTTAATCACCTTTATGGCATGGGTGCTTGTGACACAAGTTAAATAAAAGGAATTCGTACATTAATAAATAATGGCTTACATTTGCTAAATCAAAGTCCTTACATGATTATGGCTATCTTCTTGTGACTTCTAATTTTATTATAATAAAAGTCAAGAGTTGTCAAAGAAGGAAAAATTAAGAAAAGTGTAAGAGGAATATAGAGTTATGCCTTAATTTTTTCCTCATGATTTATTTGATATTAAAAATAAATATGTTTTAATACTTTTGGAAGAGAAAGGATTAACATAAGGAAGGAGTGTGTTGGACTCACATTTATGGTGAGAGATTGATGGAATTGGCAAGTTGTATGGAACAACTAATTGGAGGGTTGTTTTTATATATAAAGTGTGCCTAACCTTTTGGGGATATTCCTTAGATGGAAAGGAGAAGAGAGGAAGTGAACAAACAAGGAAAGGATGAGAAGGAGTAGCTATATATATATATATATATATATATATATATATATATATATATATATATATATATATATATATATATATATATATAGACACACACACACACACATGGGTCTCGTATGGTGCAGAAACACCCAACCCATCTTCATGCATCAATCCCCTTTCTCTCTTTCTCTCTCTTTTGTATGACTGTAGGGTTTTCTTCTCAGATATATATGTACGCAAACCCAGAAGCTTTGTCTCCATGGTGGAGCCTCCTTAGACACAAAGGACTATGCTCACAACCTTGACATTGAATGATCAGGAGATCTTGTCGCCATGGAGATGGTGAGGTTGAGCATTGACAACTAGTCTTGAGTAAAGCCCTAGCTCTAGAAGGTTGACATGAGGTCCTCTGGACATCAAGGAAAGACACTGGAGCAGTCTACCTCTTCACCCATGCACACCCACAACCACGATGCAACCTGAAGCTTCACACTTCTCTGTCTTGTGGATCAGGCGACTAGTTCCTTCATCTCCAACCATGGGGATTGCCACTAGTGGTTAGTAGTGCCTGGTTGAGACCTACAAAGGCAGCCTAACCTTGAACTGATTGTAAGGATATGAGGGGAGGAGGGAACCGCGTTGGAGCAGACTCCTTGGAGGGGATCACACCTCGCACAATGGTGATGAATGTGGCAAGAGAGACCCTAGAACCTCAAGGGAGCCTCTTCACTATCCGTCACATATGGAAGTCATGGTCGTGTTAGGCGAGAGTTGCCTATAGAAGATTCAAGAAATCATCCCCACCATGAGGGGGTGACAGTGTCGATCACACATGGGAGAAGAGCCTGGGGCTTCCCGATGTGAGGAAAAGGATGAAATAGAGTTAAATGACTCTATTACCCCTCTAGATAGGTTCAAATGAAAAGGGTGGCAGAGTCTTTTCACCTCCAATTCTAGACATAACCAGATATTAAAAAAGGTATATTTTCTGGTGAGGTGGCGTGTTCTAATTGGCCAATTAGGGCTATATCTTCAAATAATCATAACGAATTAGCAGTAGGTCAGATTGAGGTATATAATATACGAAGTTTGATCAAAAGAACACAAAAAATCCAAATAAAATTGTTTGAGAGGCTAATTATGCTTTTGTTTTCAAAAGTACTACTATACATGATAAAGTGGTGATTAACACATGGAAATCCTAGTTTTGGGTACTAAAATGTTGGAAACATTAAAAAGAATTTCTTTTCTATTGATTATATGAAATTACCAAACACGATAGAAATATAATGTGATCATGATAACAATGACAATAATATGCAATCAGGGTTTTTTAGATAATGAACATCTGCATGTATAATTAAGATTGAGAAATCCATAATACAATAAGTGATGTTATTAATGCTTATGGTCTAGTGTTCATTATATCCTAATGTGTTCAATTTGATGATAATCCAAGTATTTGATATGTTATGAATAACTATGATCTTGACTTGAGGTTTTGAGTCACAAATATAATACTTAGGGTTTAAGGCATAAATCTACTTAACCCTAATCTGATGTAGTTGCTTAAAATCAATTAAAAGACTTAACTTGATGAATTAGGGCTAAAAGTTATATCTTGATAAGTTGTTAATAACCTAAATGAGATCTAAGTAATGGATATTATGGATCATATGATTAGGGCCTTCACATAATACTAATATGCACTTGGAATAGTATTTACACCCTTATTCCATACCCTAAACCTAAGATGACTCTAAACCTAGATTAGGACCCGAGTAGGGTTTAGACTTATTAAATGTGATGTTGACACTTTAGAACTTACATAATGCAGATTATATGATTATTTCTTGATTTTCTTGCTTGATTGTACAATATGCTTCAAGTATAATTGAATAATCTGCATGGCAAAGGTATGTGGTTACACTTCTGAATACATGTATCAAATTCAAAGTTTGCTGAGGTTTCTTGATGAGATTGAACGAATGATAAATTGCTTGCTTCTTTATTTACTTCTTGCAAAATTATAGAGTTCCTATGAGTATCATGTAAAGTAAATAAAAATATTCTGAACCATGGGTTAGACTGATCTTAAGGGTAATGCACATGAGCCCCGGAGGGATAATGATTACACCTAAGGTAGTAGACCATATATGGATTAGAATATGAAAACAAGTTTACACTCTTATGTGCAAGATAAAGATATTTTCTTATATGTGTACATGTGATTATTGGATGAACCCACGTACCAGTATAGAAATATACTAACCGCGTATTTGTTTTTTGGCATTTTAAGTATCAGGTATACTTGATTCGTGGATACGAGGTTACAGATAAAGATGTTGAAGACACTAAATTTATTCTTGAAGGTTTAGATATATTTGTATATCATCATACATGTACATGCTAACTTTTTCTAAAATTTATGTAACTCCTTAGAGGAGATTTTTATGCAAACATGTAATTATTTGTTCATTAATCGGAATTGTTTACTATTCTATATTATTTCTTGTATCTGATCCTAGAATTTATGAGTAATGATTTGTGACTTTAAGGTCTTTTAGACACTCAAAAGTGTAGGTCGTTGCAGCTAATATATATATATATATATATATATATGTATATATATATATATATATATATATATATATATATATATATATATATATATATGGCTTTTCATTCGTTGCCCGGCGGGTAGCCAGAATTTTCGCTACCCACTGGAGTAACTCGGGTCAAAAGAGTAACTATATGGTATGCTCGAGTAACCCGTCTGAATAGCAAGAGTAACTATATGGTATGCTGGAGTAACTCTGAGTGCAAAAGAGTAACTGCGCAGAAAATATACAGTCAGTAATATATATGGACGGGTTTTTTTATTTTGGGGGGGGGCAAATCATATTATTTTTTGATCAATTTTTTTGGAGAGCTAGACAAAATTATCCTCTACAATTGTGAAAAACAAATTAAAAAAAATATCAGGAAGTGTGAAAAAAAAAATATATATATATGTGTGTGCGTACATATATATATATATATACATATATACAGTCAGTAATATATATGGACATGTTTTATGATTTTGGCGGGGCAAATGATATTATTTTTTGATCAAATTTTTTGGAGAGCTAGATAAAATGTTCCTCTACAATTGCGAAAAAAATATAAAAAAAATATCAGGAAGTATGAAAAAAAATACCAAGAAGTGTTGCCGGGTAGCTACCCATTAGTTACCCGTCAGGTATTAAAGATAAGCCCTATATATATATATATATATATATATATATATATATTTGGGCTCATTTAACCCTAAGCTTTGACTTGCACTTATACGAGTGGGTCAATATAGTAGTAGTAGTCTCACTTGTACAACCAATCATACAAAGTGCAATTTCTTGAGATATATTTCATAAATTGGATGAAATTTGAAATGTAGATCTTTTTAATCACGTTCCACCTAAGACAAGCCATAACATTGAGATGTGATGATATAAAGGTAATTTAGTAATGACAAGGAAGAAATAAGAAGAACACAAATAAAAAATTCATGCTTGAATCAATCATGGTAAACCATTTTTAGATGTTTTTATTGCTTTTCTCTACCTAATCCTGGGTTGAAATGGTGGCATGAACTTATTCACAGTTTTTTGTTCTCTTTCCTTATTCCTCTTTCTCTCGCAACATGACCGATGTGAAGAAGGATGAAGAAACATTTGTAAGGCATAATTTGGAGTTTGTTTCTTAATTGAGGTAGATAAAAATTATATTCAAGAATGGAACAATAAACATAAGGTGCATGAAAAACATTCAACTAACCATGAATTTACATATACAACAAAGAAGAAAGATATACTAAATACTTAGCATTTTCCATGTTTAATATCATATATCTAACTAATTACTTTTGAATCTATACTTGTATGATTGATTCAAATTCTTAAATAATGATATATAATGATTGTATTTGAATTCAAGATGATTATACTTGAAATTCATGAAATTATCATACAAAAAACTTATTTAGCCTGGTATACCCAAAGTGACTCTAACTTCTACATTGGCATGATTTATTCCAGAAAATAATCATAAATTTCTTTTAATCCTAGTTATTAACTTGAAACACCAATGCATAGATTCTCTGAATATTCAAAGATCTAATCATTTCTTATAACATGTGCAATGTAAAATATGAAAACTAGACAATATAGTCATAGTAAGTTTCTTTCCAGTATATCCGAGTTATTGAGATAATTTGAATATGATCAATTTACAACATGAATATCAACATATTAATTAAGAATATAGATTATTCTAGACAATTTAAAGATTTTTGTATAAATGGTAGACCATGATTTTAGTATCCCCATCACAAAATAGAATATAGAAACAAGATTAAATATTGTAAACACAATTGTAAACCAAGTAAACAATAATAGATCAATGTATGGTGAAATTAACGAATTAGTTAGACATTACATGCGCTGATGCAATGACACTACCCCTACTTAGTAGGTAATTGAGGTTTATAAGACCCTAAGTTCAAGTATTAGTTGTTTGATCTAAATTTGATATATAATCTAGATGTGATGTTATATTTCATCCTTCTATTAGATTTAAGAATGAAATACTTAAAAGAGGGGTGATTTGTCAAATCCTAAATCCTTATTAACCATTAATCCACATTTATCTACTTAATAGAGTTATTTTGCCAAATTAGTGTCAAAATCACATTTATCTTTTTTATTGATTTATTAACATGTCCCATACCAATTTAGGTCAAATAGATAGGATTTGGGTTGACAAAACCATAGATGCATTAAAATTAGGGTTTTTGTCTTGAACTTTCCCTAAAATAGGTTAAATTGGTGGAATTATGGTAAATAAATTTGAAATTTTGATTTTCACTAATTATTAGTGATATTAATATACTCGAAAATGAAACTAGAATATATATATTTTTAGGAATATTGGTTTGGATGTCAACTTCTCAAGAAATGCCAAATTGTTTTTTCTAGAAAACAAAATTTAAAGGAAAACTTCATTTATGGTCCTCATTGCAAAGTACACAAGCACCTAACATTTCTTTATTAGCCAAATTCGACCTAAAATGCCTCATTATCCACTGATCTAATCTTAAATTTTAGGTTTGATAGTATAGAGGTGATTTTGAAGGGAGTTGGGTTGGTGTTGACCTAGGATTGATCTAACCTAAGTTCTTCCCGAAATTCAAGTTGAATCTAGCAAGTTCTTTAACTTTCTTCTTCTTTATAGAATATTTACTTAGTTTTATTGGTGTGGCCAAAATATATCTAAAAATAGAGAGAAAACCCTAATTTATGCATCTTGTCTCTATTGTCACATGCTATCATTTAAGAAGGATCCCAAGCTAGGGATTTTGGGGGTGATTTTCAACTTTAACAAAGATTGGTAGAACTTTTTGAAGAATTTTATAATTCATCTTCTTGGAATAGGGGAAGAGGTTTTTGAACTTCTTATTATAGAAAAAATGAATGAATTTACACACATTTATATATTTAAATATGCAATAAACCCAATTTAAGCTATTTGATGCTAATTTAGTCTTATTCTCGAGAATTGGTTGTTTTTGTGGTAAAATATGAATATTATTATGAAATTTGGGTTCATTCTTATTTTTACAGAGACCTACTGATACGAAACCCTAATGAACATAGTATTTTTTATGGAATTAGTTTTGATGAAATCTAATTTTTCATTAGCTTTTGCCCTAATTTAGCGAGTTTTTACCATTTAGGGTGAAAATGGTCCAACACTTATTATTTTGAGATGAAATTTGATACACTAGTCTAAAATGAATTATATTATAAAAAATAATTCTTGGTTATCTAAATTTAGATGTTTAAATTTGAAATCACTTTATTTGTTATGAATCAATTATTTCATGTTGTTTTTGTCAAGATTCTAGTGGATTGAACTCAAAATGAGAGGAAAGTATCCTTTAGTCATGGTTTTCAGATATCTAATCCACAACAGGAAGAACAAGATTTCATCATCTTCTAGTTTATCTATTTTTGTCTTAGTGAGCCTCAATTCAGATTTTTAAGACATATATGATCTAAATAGCTAGAAAAATTGATTGAAGGTGAGGGTTTTCAGTCCTATAATGCGTGTACATGATATGTACGATTTTTAAACACAAAAATTATAGAGGAACTGGTGTATCTGGGTTTGCACTGATAAAAAATTAGTGAAACACATGTTGGAGTGTGCTATTAGGTAGCTTGATCTCGATCTTATTTATTCAATGATCAGTTCATCCAGTTCAAGCTATTCACAACTTTACGTACCAGCAGTTCACTATAATCCAATTAGGTTAGATCAGTAACATTCAATATCAAATCTCGATAGTATTTTTATTGCACATATTAGTTAATAATATTTATACATTTTCAGCCTTTTATGTTCAAATGAAATACAATGTTGAGAATCTACAATTTAGTTGTATTCTTTTTAGATTACCAGAATTATATAGAATTGTTCAATATTATTTGACACTATATTGACACTATATTTCACTAGTAAAATATAGTGTCAAATAAAGAAGAAATAAATGAATGACTTAGTTACAAGCTATATATTATAAAATATTAGTATATTATTTTTTAGTTAAACTAAAAAAAAATTAGACATCTAGATCCCATGAACATTGTTCCCTATAGAGGTATGCATCACAGTGGTGGAAAGAGCTTACCCACTGGCAATGTCTAGGAGAGGAAGTTGGAGCATATGAGTGGGTCATGAGAGGTTAAGCCCAGTGTGAACAACATTTTAATAATAGTGGGGGTATCCAACATAAATTGGAGATCTCAATGGTATCCTCAATAAGTCAACTCTTATGGAACCATTAGAATAGATGGATTTAGCTAGAGTGCTTTTGACTCTCCACCTGAGTACCCAGTTTTAGAGGAGTCAAGTTTTCTCACCAAGTTGTTTAGTTTTCGAGGCCATATGTGATGAGACACATTGTAAATAGGGTATCTAGTTACTAGACTTAGAGTCTAGGATTACTCCAAATATTTTACGGTGAGATCATAGATTGATTCATTGCTCCCACATGTTGTAGTACACCTCATGTTGGTCCAAAGCATTTATAAATTGACTAAAAGATCAAGTATTCTGACACAAGAATATTTTTTAGTATATTACTTTAGAAATGTATTGTTTAGTTATTCTTAATATTTAGTATGTTAATGAATTTTACATTAATGCTCATTATGTTCAGTATTAATAGATTTCTTATGTGTGCATAAGTTTCTATTCACTTAACAGAGAATATCTATATTATTTAGTCTATTTGGGTGAATTATAATTATCCAGTACCTCACACTCTACTGAATGAATGTTTAGGTAAGACATGTAATATGGAGATAACAATTTTCTTTCAGTAGAGTCATGGCACAGAGGATGTTAGTAGTGTTTTGGGGTAGAACTAGTTAGTCTCGATGTCTTTGTACTCTAAGTTCTTGTATAGAAAGAGTTGTAAATGATATTGTAAAATATTGTGTCTTTACTGCTAGAACATGTAATTAGTTATAAAGACTTGTGTACTTATAAATAACAAGGATTAGTATGAATAATGTTATGTGTATCTTTAAGATTTTATTTAGTTTAGAGGAAATATAGTTTTATACCTATGTTGAGTTAGAATAATTTGATTGAATGTTTCATATATATATATACACACACACACACACACACACATATATATATATATATATATATATATGAATTTTTAAATAAAAAATGTGATGATTGGATTTTTGTTTAGTCATCACTTTATTCCCTAATCCATGATTAACCATTAATGTGAGATGCAAGTGTAACAACTTGGTATTAGAGATTTGGCTGAGTTATTAGGGACCATTAAGTTAGATAATCAAGGTCATAAGTGTGGTGGTTAGGAGATCATCTGATCACACCTCTGGGAAATGTAAGCATTTAGATACCTTGGCACGGTATCTGAATAATTTGGTTGACTAGTATCAAGCTACTATGTCTATACTTCCATGTATACCCTAGACAAGGATATAGAGGGAGGATGGGATAGCAAGAAACTCTGGAAGTATTAGGTTTAGAAGATCAGAAAGTAATAGAATAATGACATCATAAACATATAATATGATATGTTTTTTTATACCGTTCATTTTATCTAAAATGAATAGAAATGATCTTACTTATGTAAATCTTAGATGTTCAATTTTTAGTTGTATACAGTTCAATTAAGATTATTGTATCATTCAAATTTTACTTTAGATATTGTTTGTTATTCTTGACATAAAATAGGAATAAAGTTATTCTCATATGAGTTATCCTCAATTAGTATCATATTCATATGTTTCGCATAAATAGGAGTTGGTTAACCTACAGTAGTTCTTAGGTTCAGGACTGTGGGTTTGTCCCGATCCAAGTGGTAGAACCCGTTACTGGGGTCTAATGAATCCAACAAATTTTGAATAAGAACAATATATGTTAATGCAATATCATGATACATTAGGGCATGGGAATATTAAGATATTAGAATTCAAAAGAAATGTTGTAAAGACTAAGAAAGTCACTTGGAGTTAATAATTAAGTGATTATGTGAAATATGGTAGAATACTCTAAGTTCAAGCAGAAAAAAATTAAAAGATAAAATCAAATATACATTTGTGTATAGAGAAATAACCATTATTACATAAAACATATAATACGATATGTGGTAGTCTTTAGATTATATCTAAAAAGTTATAAGAATGTAAAAGTTGAAAGTGCCTTGATCTGACTTTGAAATATCGATTGTCTGATAAGTTGATTGAGTAGTTAGATTGTCGAGTGACTAGTGAAGGAAGTTGATTGACTTACTTAAAGACATGTAGAATTACTAAAATAAACTTTATAAAGAAAGAGGTAATGGTAAAATGAAAAGAGAAATGATTGAAATGTGTGCCAAGAGGTGGAATGAACAACTTTTTTACAAGAACTTGTATATGATTTTGTAATAAGATAAAAGACAAAAAAAGAAAAAAAATTAAAGAAAAGATACAAATGAAGAAGAATGGGTTTTGTAATCAAGCTTCGTGTTATTTATTGATAAAATAGTAGATTAAAATAGTCATGTTACAAAATAAAGTATTTATTAAAGAGGAATAATTCTTATAAAGATAAAAGTAAAGAGAAATTTACCAAAAGAGACTAATAAGTAAGATATAAGGTCAAGGTAATAAATTATGAGGAAACAGAAAAAAAGGAAAAAATAATCATCATTTAAGGAGAAAGGGTTGTATGATAAGAGGAGTATATATAAGCATACATACCATGCAAAATTTAAAGTATTCATCCTTGTTTCAATTTAATATAGACATATCTATCTAGTAATTGGTTGATTTTACTATGATATGCTTAATTAGTCTCTTGTATGTGTCAAATCTAAGAAGGATGAGGATGATGTTGAGTAAAAAATGAGTAATATGGATATAAATTGAGATTTATAATAAAATGAAGCCTTTTTCATTACATGAACCGTATGAACTGAATTGAAGTAAATTCCATTTAAAAAGTTTAAATTAGAAAGCAAAAATATTGATCTAGAAATTTAAAGTATGGAACAAGCAAGAGATAATGAAATCTATACAAGTCATGGAATTATAAATTTCCATGGATATATCAAAGTAAATTGAATAATAAGAAACTAGCAGTGGTTAACAATGTTGTATGTAAGTATTGGTGTATAGAAAGGAAACGATGATGAGAAATATATTGGAAATATATGAATGGTAAACTCATTTTAGAATCATAACAAGGAAAATATGAGGATATGTAAAAGAGTATATAAATTTTTTGGGGCGCAAAACCTAAGAGAAGAAAATAGAATGATTTGGAATTTTAAATTTCATCAAAAGATTAATAGTCAAGAAATTGTATGTTTTATATTTGTGATATGATTGGATTGTTTTGTAAATGAATGTATTCTTGTATTTGGGATCTTAGTAAAGAATTGTATAACTCTGATGATTTTCACAATAAGTAATTATAATTGTAAGAAATATTATTATCAAAGGAGATGATTATTTTACAACTTAAACATATGAGAGACATCTCATATTGATGACTAATCAAGTCATAATACCCTAATGAAACAACTAGAGAAAGTCAAGTACTAGGAAAAGAAAGTGAGTGTATAAGTGAAAAGTAAGACATATGTGAATCTTAAAAGAGGAATGAATTTCTCTCTAGTAAATAAATAATAACCACAAGATGATAAGTTATAAATGAGTGATATATGTAAGCATGTTTTGGGACTTGACAACCCGAGGTAGGTAGATAGTGACTTGACCTTGGATGCTTACAATGTTATATGAGGAAACCTAAAACTTAATACAAATAAGTTAAAGTAACTATTCACAAGTTATTTGAAAAAGATAGATGAAATTCAGAAATGTGAGTGAACAATTTGGGGAGAATTAAGAAAAGAGAGTGATGAATGAATTCCAAATGTAAGAGATGCAAGTCAATTAAGATTCAAGAATAAAAAAAGTCAATGCTAAGTTTTGAGTATTTGGACATGCATACTCAATCATCTCTTCATAATGTAGTGACAATAAGGATAAATAAGAACATACCAATTTTGATGGATAAGAAACAAATCAATGAGGGAAGTTATATTTAGTGATGTTCATATTTTTTCAAAAATGTAGCTTGTGAAAGGTATTCTAAGAAACGTAAATATTCTTTTATATGGTTTTATTTTTACATTTATGTGTGATAGTTAAGTGGAAGGAATAGTTTATTATGGTCCATGTTACTCAAGCATCATAATTTTAGCTCATAGAATTGTGGATATTATGATCTTGTAGCTTATGGGGGCTTCAAGATTGAGATACCATAATAAAAAAGTATAATCTAGCATTTTTAGTTGTGATACAAAACTATAATATAGAAATAACTATATAAGTTGATATAGAAGAAAAAAACAATATACATGCAAAGGATAAACCTCAAGAGCATGTACCAAGTTGAAAGAAAGTGCATTATTAGCAATTTATCATGAAACATATATTCTCTTGTTGATATTAAAATGCTTTATTTCAAGATGATTACATAATTCAATTTAGAACTAATCATTCAAATAAAAGATACATGAAGAGGTGATGTACCATATCTTAAAATGCTAAAAGAATTTTTAATGCACCTTTTCCATTATATATGTTAGTTTTGAGGATGAAACTTGTTAAGGCGGAGAGACTGTAATGACCTTGCCCCTACTTAGTAGGTCATTTAGAATTATAAGACCCTAAGTTCACTTTTTAGTTGTTTAATGTAAACTTGATAACTAATCTAGATGTGATGTTATTTGTCATCCTTCTCTTGGATATCTGAGTGAAACACTTAAAGGAAAGACAAATCCTAAATTATTACTAACCATAAATCCACAATTGTGTACTTAATAGTGTTATCTTGACAAATTAGTGTAAACATCACATTTATCTTATTTATTGATTGATTAACATTTCATATACCAATTTTGGTTGACAGTATAGGATTTGCGTACACAAAACCCTAGACATGTTGAAATTAGAGTTTCTATCTTGAATTTGGCCTAAATTAGAGAAATTTGGTGAAACTTTTTGTAGAATTTTAGAATTCATCTTCTTTGAATAGAGGAGGAGGTTTTTAACTACTTTTTATAGCTAGGGTGAGTACATTTAAAACCCATTTAGGTATTGAAGTATGTCAAACTCAATATAAGTTATCTAATGCTAATTTAGTCCTATTCTAAAGAGTTTGGTTTATTTTGTGGTAACGTAGGAATTCTATTATGAAATTAGAAAATCATGCTTACTTGATAGAGATTTACTGAAATGAAACCTTATTTAACATAATTTTTGTGTTATAGAATCAATTGTTATGAAATCTCATGTTGCCATCATTTTTCCCCTAATTTGATGAGTTTTGGCTATTTAGGGTGAAAATGGATAAAAACTTAATATATTGAAATGAAATTTGATACATTTTTATAAAATGACTTAAGTTTTAGGAAATTATTGTTAGTTATCTAAATTTAGATGTATAAGTCGAATGATGAAGTTGATGAAAACAAGAGTTGCTTGGAATGGAGGGAGCGGTTTTGAAAAGGGGGAAGGCGACTAGCGAGGCGACGAACGAGGCGATCCATGGGGGCCGATGGCGAAGACCTTCCAATCAATTCCCGTTGTCTTCACATGTCAAGTCCACCACAAAATGTGTTGGAGTGGGAGGGGATGCCTCAGGCGAGACGACTTTGAAGGGATTCCAGGATGGAGGGCAGGGAGTTCTGGCTTCACCACCCCCAGGTTTCCCTAGGGCACATCAACGACCGGCTCCGATGTAGTCAAATCAGAGATCGTTGTTGCCTTGAGTCGGACCAGAGGCGGGGAATGTGAGAGTTGCGGCCTCAACAAAGTCATGGAGTGAGCTTTTTGTTGATCAAGCACAGAAAGAATACACGGCCCTCCGTTTTGTTCAACCTGAGATCGTGGAGGGAGAATCGAGGTACAAGAGGGAGAAAACTATGGAGATCACAAAGAAATGGAGAAATTCTGCTGCGGGTTATGTGGTAGGGTTAAAGCCTCATTGGCCTACGCTTGTCCGACACTTTGAGACAGTGTGGAAACCGAAGGGCTCATTCGAGGTAATCCCTAGGAACAGATGTTTCTTCATCGTAAAATTTAAGAATGCAGAGGATCTTAAAACGGCAGTTGAGGGTGGTCCATGGTATGTTGGCGGAAAACCATTGCTGTTGAAGAAGTGGGAAATAGGCGAACCTCTTGAAAAACTGAAACTGAAGGAGATTCCGGTGTGGATTCGTTTTCCCAATCTTCCTTTGGAATTTTGGGACCAGGAGATGCTCAGTGTCCTGGGGAGCTTCATTGGGAAACCTTTATGTGCAGATTATGCCACAAAATCTACGTCCAGGCTGGATTATGCGCGAATACAAGTATTGATATCTTCAGACTGCTGCTATCTAAAAGAAATAGTTCTGCGGAGTGATGAGGGTCATAAGGATGAGATCCAAGTCTTTTATGAATGGCTGCCTGAGCTATGTTCTAAATGCAGTTGTTTTGGACATGATTCTGGAAGTTGTTCGCCGGTTGAGATGAGGAAAGTGTGGAAACCAGTGGGGAATGATAGGACGATGGAGAAGGAGACGGGGGTGGCTGGTAAGAAGGGTGGTTCTGTGACAAGTAGCCATAAGGATATTTCAGTTGGTGAGGGTTCAGGGGAGGTGCCTCCTTGCAACAAATCTGATTATTCTTCAACTTTGCCTTCTGATATACGAAGTATCGAAGACAATGCTTTACCTCTTACTCCGGTTGCTGTTGTTCAAGTATCATCTACCAGTGAAGTAGGTCAAGGTAGGTATGGGAGTGCTCAGAAGAAGATGGAAACTGAGACTGCTAATAGCAGCCAGACCGAGGCTATGGGCAAAAATTCTGGGGTTGTCCAAAGGAATGGTGCTTTCTCTACACCACAGTATGAGGTACCTGATATGTCAAGAAGTATAGTTGATAGTAAACTTAATATGAAGAAGAAGATAATGGACAGTGAGGGATTCTGTTCTGTTGTTGGGAAACGCTGCATTCCAGTTAAGAAGCCGAATAAGAGTTTAGCTACAGCTAAAAAAATTGTGGAGGAAGTTTCTACTAACATGTTTGAAATATTGGATGAAGCTACATGGGTTTTTCCTGGATCAACTGAGGCTAGCAGGGAACTAGCCAAGGATTGGTCTAATGGTTGAGAACCTTGGCATTTTTTCCTGGAATGTCCATGGTCTCAATAGAAATGGACACCAGGAAAAAATTAGAGAGGCCATTTGTAAATATGATCTGCCTGTAAATATTCTTTTGGAAACTAAAGTTAGACAGAAAAAAGTTAATAAAGTTGTGAATATAATATGGAGTGATAAGATGTGGTGCTCTAATCACAGCTCTCATCCTCTAGGAAGGATTCTTATCCTGTGGGATAGCAGTGTGGTGAAGATTGTCAAGATCTATGAATCGGATCAATTAATTCATTGTATGGTTGAATATAAAGAGTTCTCTTTCTTTCTTACTGCGGTGTATGGTCAGAATGATGAGAAAAGAAGATGTGAACTTTGGGATCATATTATCAACCTTCAGTCTAATATTACTGAGCCCTAGATTCTCATTGGGGATTTTAATGCCATTCGTTTCACTCATGAGAGGAAGGGTAGAGGATTCTACTCTGTCAAAGCTATGGAATAGTTTAACAACGTCTTTGCTAATTCTGACCTGGTTGAGATGGATCTAAAGGGTGCGTTCTTCACCTGGGATAATAGGAGGAAAGGTGATCAATTTGTGATGTCTAAAATTGATAGGGTGATCCATAATGCTGATTTCATGAATGTGTTCAAGGACTCTTGGGGGGATATTAACAGTACTATCCACAACGATCATCGTCAGCTGGTTGTCAGAATGAGTAGTGAGGTGAAGAAAAAGAAGGGGTATTTTAAATTCCTTAATGCTTGGTCCAGCCACCCTGATTTTCTGAAGGTTGTGGAGGAAGCCTGGAGCGTGGAGGTCAGTGGTAATCCTATGTTTAGAGTTACTAGAAAACTTAAGAATGTTAAAGAAAAGCTAATAAGGTGGAATAAGGAGAATTTTGGTAATATTGAAGATTTTGTTAAGATTCTAGAGGTAGAAGCTACTGAAGCTTTATCTACTGCTGATAAGTTTCCTGAAGATGTAAAGCTTAGGGAATTTGCTATAGAAAAAGGTAAAGATGCTAGAGAAGTTGCGGATAGAGAAGAATCATATGCAAAACAACTGTCAAGGGTGAACTGGTTGAAGCTTGGAAATAAGAACACATCCTTCTTCTATAAATATATCAAATCAAGAGCTGCTAGAAACTGTATTAGATGTTTGAATGTTGAAGGGGGAAAAACGTATGATGAAGGGAAAATCACTGAATACATTCATAACTATTATAATGATATGTTCAATAAGAATTCTAAGGTTGATTGTGTGGACTGGGATTTGGAATGGACCATGCCTTCCTTATCTGATGAACATTTCAATTTGATCAGAGCTGGGGTCACTAAAGATGAGGTGGAGAGGGTTATTAATGAAGCTGATGGAGACAAAGCTCCAGGGCCGGATGGGTTTAATGGACATTTCTTCAAAGCTGCTTGGCACATAATTGGTAAAGATGTCACTAAAGCTGTTCTCAACTTCTTCAATAGTAATAAGATGCTTAGAGAAATTAATAAAGCTTATATCACTCTTATTCCCAAAGTAAAAGATGCTGAAAATATCAGTGATTGGAGGCCGATTGCCCTGTGTAATTTTCTCTATAAAATCATATCTAAGATTCTATCTAATAGCCTGCAAAGTATTCTACCTTCCATCATAAGTCTCAACCAAATTGCGTTCATTAAGGGCAGGAAGATTGCAGAGGCCCTCTTACTTGCGAATGAATTGATAAGTGACTTCAACATGAGTAATGGAAGTGACAAAATGTGCATCAAGGCAGATCTTACGAAGGTGTATGATTCTGTGAAATGGCCCTTTCTTTTTAAAGTGTTGGAAAATATGAAGTTTCCTTACTGTTTTATTGATTGGATAAAGACTATTCTGAGTACTACGAGCCTTCATGTACTGGTAAATGGTACACCTACTGAAGCCATCATTCCCTCTAATGGTATTCGACAGGGTGACCCATTAGCTCCGTCTTTGTTTGTTCTTGCTATGCAAGGCTTTAGTGCTATGATGGAGAATGATGTTAGAAGGAAGCAACTGGATCATCTTAGCATCGGAAATATTTCTGTTTCTCACACTCTTTTTGCTGATGATGTGATGATTTTTTCTAGAGCCAATCCTATCAATGCTAAAGCTATTAAAGGTCTTCTCGATCATTTTGGGAGAATCTCTGGTTTGGAAATGAATCTCAAGAAGAGCAATGTGTTTTGCAGTAAGAATGTGGATAGTGATGTTATTACTGAGATTCTGAAAATTAGTAAAGATACTTTTCCCATGCGATATCTTGGGCTTCCACTTTTCTATGGTAAACTTAAAAAATCATTCTGTCTACCCTTGATTGATAAGATGAAAAAGAAACTTGATAACTGGAAGATGAAAATTCTATCGTTTGGTGGAAGAGTGGAGTTAATTACTTCTACCTTGAATGCTCTTCATTTGTATTGGTCGGCCACTTTTCCTCTGCCTGCTAGTATCATGAAGGAGATCAATAGCATCTGTAAGAACTTTTTATGGGATGGGTGTTCTACTGATAAGAAGATTCATTATGTGAAGTGGGAACAAGTCTGTAAACCAAAAAAAGAGGGTGGTTTAGGGATAAGAAGAGTTGAGGAGTCGAATAAAGCTGCCATGATTGTTAATGGGTGGAATGTGGCATCGAAAAAGGACTCACTTTGGGTTAGATGGCTTGATGGTAGATACTTAAAAAATGATTCTTTCTGGTCCAGTAAACCCAATAGGAATAGCTCTTGGATGTGGAAGCATCTATGCAGTCTTAGAAGTAGGATTCTGCCCTGTATTAAAATCCTTATTGGTGATGGGTTAAGCATAAGGGTCTGGAAAGATCCCTGGTTGCCTGGCAATAAGTTTCTCAGTGATTGTATTGATTCTAAAAATATTCTGAAAATTGGTGGTGATGCCAATGGGCTGCTGAATAAGTTCATCAAGGAGAGAAAATGGGCTATTCCGGACAGAAGGTGTTTCAAAGAGTTTAAAAAGTGTGTTGAAGATGCTGATATTGCAATTGTGGATGAAGATTCAATCAGAATTCAAGGTAAATCTACTCTGAAGATTAGAGAAGCTTGGCATCTGTGGAGAGGCGATAAAAATCATATTGACTGGGATAACTGGATCTGGAGATTTGATCATCCAAAGAGCTTCATTCTGAATGCTTGGAGAATTTTTCTGGGCAAGTTACCTACGTTGGATTATCTACAAAAGCTGGGTTTGCAGATGGCACCAAGATGCATTCTGTGTGAAAATGAAGTTGAGGACGTGAAACACCTGTTCTTTAGTTGTGGTTTTTCTGCAGCTCTGTGGAGTGAAGGGTTGAGATGTGGTCTTATTACTCAAGTGCCAGTTCAGCCAGTTGACTGTTTGAATGCGAAGTTAAAAAGACAATAGTTGTTCTGTTTGGCGACTCTCTTTTACATCTGGAAAGAGAGAAATTCAAGGATCTTCAGAGGTTCCTTCAATGGAAGCTGTAAATGCTGGAGCAGCATTATAGATGTAATTACTATGTGTAGTTAGTACGTATAGCTGTTGTATAGGGTTTTCCTTTTTTTGTTGTTCACCTATACAGATACTTTGGGTTTTTGTTAATAAAGAGAAAGGCGCTTACTGAGCAAAAAAAAAAGATGTATAAGTCTGAATAACTTTCTTAATTAAAATCAATTGTTTTATGTTGTTTTTGCCAAGATTATGGTGTATTAAACTAAATATGAGAGGAAGGTATGCTTTAGCCATGGTTTTCACATATCTAACCCACAACATAAAGAACATGATTAACATTAATATTTTTGTCTTACTGAGCCTCAATTCATATTATTAAGGCATATATGATCCAAATAGCTAGAAATAGTGATTGAAGGTGAATGATTTCAATTCTATAATGCATGTACATGATATGTGTGACGACACCCGCCATCATTTAAGATAACAAGTGTCATTAACAATAATAAAGCATGCAGAAGCGATCGTTAGCAGCAGATTACTGAAAATCACTAAAAATTAAAACCATTTATCAAGAGATCCATTCATAGGAAAACTCTTTCATTTAGAACCAAAGTAAAACATTACATCCTGGTTCATATATATACATATCATGCCTCTTTGCACAAAATCTCAGATCGGAGAATCAAAACACTAACTCCTAGGACCCGAGAGTACAGAGACGACTCATAGGACTATCTACACAAAACCAGACAGCCAATGTCTCCACCTGTTGGATCACTGCTGTCCCTATGACTGCTACTGCTGCTCCCCCACTGAAAGGTTTCTTCCTCTTCTTCAGCGATTACCTAAAAATTTAATCCCACGGGGGTGAGACAATTATAAAAATTGTCCCAGTGAGAGATATAACTCTCCGCCAGAAACATTGTTATTGCTGATAATAGAATAACACTGAGCAGTAGAATTATATTTACTCAACAGCAGGTAAATCATTGAATAAGATATGCAGAGCAGTATTCTCTATGCAATCATTTCAATTATAACTTGATTAAGCAGCAAGTCATTCATTTAAGAAGGAATATGAAGAACATGTATATCATTTATCCAACTATGATATAATAGACCATGTATCATCAACCATTGATTCTCACAATTCAACCCTAAGAAAATATGCTACACAGCTGATTACGTTTTACAATCATACTTATGCCCTGAGGAGATGAGGTATACTGCTCATACTCCAACCGACCACGGTTACGTAAAGCATCGGTACCACACATAGGTCAATGGAAGAGCCGGATTCCCATGACCTCAACTATCTCGGTCAGTACGAGATAACATGCAGGACATCTTGTGTCTCTGCTAGATAGCTTTCCAGGGTATACTGGCAACATCGCTATTAGAGTTATAGCCCATAGCATATACTCTCTTCAGGATATGGCCCGTAGCCAATGCCTGGTATTATTTTGTGGAGTCATGGCCCGTAGCCATGCTCTTATTGGGGTATGGTCCGTAACCAATCCCATTCATAGGACATAGCCCGTAGCGATGCCTATGGGGCATAAGGATATAATTGCCCAATTACCCCCACATATTAAAAAATATGCGTTCCGAGTAAACTCGTTTCACCATTCAGCTAATTCTGACGCTGATGGATCTGTGATCAGGGCAACTACATTATATGGTATCACTTGATTAATTAAGTACATTATCATATTCTTTTAGCATCAGTCAAGTTTCCAAACATAACTTAATAAGACAAATGCTATAAAGAAAACATGTACTATTTCCATTAATCACTTCTCAGTCTTTATAAGACATGGGGATCTCAGTCCCTCATTTCAATACTGGGAATTTTCATTCCTTTGCAACTCAATGCCATAATCATATGGTTCTGGGTATTCAAACCCTTAGCTCATCATTGAGCATTATTACCACTTTTTCAGGTAATTATCACCTTCAGGTCACCTGACCAAGGTAAATATGATGCTTATTACATAAACATCTTCTCATGGCACTTAAGGCCCATTACTTCTCTTATTACCTCATACTACGCAATAAGGTATAGCATGGCACATAAGGCCCAATAAACAATGTCAATACATAAAATGTCATAGCTCATACCTGGCTATGTTCATCATCACATCATACCTGCATGGTTAGTACAGATGATAATACATCAATTTCATATCAGCACCATGCAAAACAATATATAACATCATTATTCAAGGGTAACACCACTATTCCCTTACCAGGGTTAGGGTTTCCCATTTCTCATTAATTCAGACCCTCTTGAGTTAACCAACTTTATCTTGTATTAAGGTGTTTCCCCTCTTAATACATTCCATCACAGAATACTCACCCTTAGCATATAATGCATAGGCCACACATTAGAATTGTCCAGCTATCTCACATGATATGGACTTATCTTAGTTTAAGGCATAACTTTATTATAAAGTTGCCTATAAACAATCACAATGATACACCCTCAACTAGGGTTTCACAAGGATACACCCTCAACAAGGGTTCACAATGATACACCCTCCACTAGGGTTTCACAATGACACACCCTCAACTAGGGTTTACTAACATCCTAATTAGTGATTTCACATGTAGACAACCTCTTATTAAGGTTATACATTGAATCAGCCTCAATTAGGGTTTACATCATGTATTGGGTCCATGCATTTGTTATGCATTAATGACTAGTACCATTAAAGGTATCTCCCACCTAATCACATTAGGTTTTCAAAAAGGTTTGATCATTTAGACCTTCAATAACATGAGGTATCCAATTGAATTAACAAAATTGAACCACACTCAATTCTAATCAATGGAACTTCAACCAATTGGATCATCAACTCAATCATCATTTGAATCATGGCTCACCCCTCAATTGGGACTTCAATTATGGTCTGATCTCAATGGGATTAGGGTTTATAAACACCAATTAGAGCTTTGAAGTTGATCATCAATCATGCTACTAATTGTGTTTCAATTGATTGCATTGGACCTTCAACCATTGAATTCATGGAACCAATCATCAACTGGACCTATGCTCATACTTCAAATGAGTTTAATAGGTCAACCTTTAACTAATTTGACCCTCAATTGACCCTCAATTGGTCATCAATTAGGGCTTGATTCAATTGAATTAGGGTTTGGAATCGAAGATCCAACAACACTCATCAATGCAAGATTGGTTACTTTGAAACTATTGAACCATTATCCAAATTGGGTATGATCTGACCCCAAACGGTCTTGAGGTCGTTTGGATGACCTCCAAACGGTCGTGAGACCGTTTGCCCATCATATCACTCAAATCCAATCCATCCAATTAAGGTTTGGATCATTGGATTGATCACCAAATAAGCATTGCATTGTATAACAACTTGGTACCTTTAGACCTTCAAACACCTAACCATACTCAACCCTAGACCTCCAAACGGTCTTGGGTGACCACCAAACGGTCTTGAGACCGTTTGGATGAGCTCCAAACGGTCTTGAGACCGTTTGGCCCATCCAACCTTTGGATTCTAGTGAACAATCATCATGGATTGGTCTATCGAGTTGATCAACAGATCAGCACTTCAAGACCGTTTGGCCCATCCAACCTTTGGATTCTAGTGAACAATCATCATGGATTGGTCTATCGAGTTGATCAACAGATCAACACTACATTGCAATATGATTAGTACCTTTGGACCTTCAATTGGTCAACTATACTTGACCCCAGACCTCCAAACGGTCTTGGGGTGATCCCCAAATAGTCTTGAGACCGTTTGGGTGGGATCCCCAAACGGTCTTGAAACCGTTTGGGCTAATCAACCCAAAATCTCAACATAACTCATTGGAATTTCAGCACTGTTTTCAATTAGGGTTTGCCTAATTGAATAGCCTTCAACTCATGATTCCTTGGGAGTTAATCCCTCAAATTCGGTGAGTCATTAGATCACATCATTAGGAACAGTAATACCAAACGGTCAACGCTTGGTCAACGCACTCAAACGGTCTTGAGACCGTTTGCCCAAAAAGTTCAATTAAATCAGATTGAAAATCAGCACTTAATCCAATTAGGTTTCCCTAATTGATTAGGCTTCAACTCACGATTCCTTTGGAGTTAATCCCTAAAATTTGGAGGGTTATTAATAAACATAATTATGCACAGGAATCCCAAACGGTCAACGCTTGGTCAACCATCTCAAACGGTCTTGAAACCGTTTGCTCAACCAGGTCAAGTTAATCAGGTTGAAAATCAGCACATAATTCAATCCGATTGCCTAATTGATTGGCCTTCAAATCTCGATTCCTTTGGAGTTAATCCCTCAAATTCGGTTAGTCATTAGATCACATCATTAGGAACAGTAATACCAAACGGTCAACGCTTGGTCAACGCACTCAAACGGTCTTGAGACCGTTTTCCCAAAAGGTTCAATTAAATCAGATTGAAAATCAGCACTTAATCCAATTAGATTTCCCTAATTGATTAGGCTTCAACTCACGATTCCTTTGGAGTTAATCCCTCCAATTTAGAGGGTTATTAATAGACATAATTATGAACAGGAATCCCAAACGGTCAACGCTTGGTCAACCATCTCAAACGGTCTTGAAACCGTTTTCTCAACCAGGTCAAATTAATCAGGTTGAAAATCAGCACATAATTCAATCCGATTGCCTAATTGATTGGCCTTCAACTCTCGATTCCTTTGGAGTTAATCCCTAAATTTTGGAGGGTTATCAGCCTACATAATTAGAAACAAAATTCCAAAACGGTCAACGCTTGGTCAACCATCTCAAACGGTCTTGAAACCGTTTGCTCCCAAACGTTTTCAAACCATTTGCCCTTAAACGGTTTGCTGAAACCGCGTAGCCAATCAAATTAAAACGATTTGGAGTAGCTATCAAAACGTTTTTGCTTGGTAGTTTTCTTTGGATAAGCATCTAGGATGATGTCATCATCCCCTTACTTCGAACAACCAAGAACAGCAACCGTTCTTGATGGAAATTGCAGCAAGAAACAAGAGTGCATCAAATTGAAGAAATCAATCAACAAAGCATAGAGAATTGATGCAATAGCAATGTTTAAGGGTTTAAGTTATAAAATCCGCCTCCAATTGAGCTCCAAATCTCCACGCTCACGCCATTATGGTGGATTAAGCTCTTGCAACTCCCCCTAGGCTCGTCCTCAGGCTTTTGATTGCAGAAGTTGGCTAGGGTTGAAGAGGAGATCGAAATAAGAAGGAATCCATAATTTATTTTCAATTTCCACCATGAAATCAAGGAGAACGAAGGTCAAGAGCTTACCCACAGGTTGGGGTTCGTCCTCCTGGTCCTCCCTAGCTTCCTTGGTCGGTTTCCAAGCTAAGAGAAGAAGTGGGGTCGAAATAGCCTTTCATTTGGCTAGGAAAAGGCCTTTTTATAAAAATTCAATGAAAGAGTAAATGCATTATTAAAATGCATTTAATTCCAAAATTGGTGCCGCCTCTTCCCCCTCAAATTATCCTCAAAATCCTTAAGGACGAGGCTATATTCATTGCCTCTTATTCCTCTCCATTATCCATGATTTAAAGAAAATCAAATTAAGCACCTTAATGCTTATTATATTAATATCCATATGTGAGTGGGTTTTCTTTTCCTTATAATAATGGTGAGTGGAATTTCACCTACTTAGGATATTTTCGTTCCTTATCTTGGCAAAGGAACGTCCATCCTTATTCAAAATCAACCCAAAACATTTTGGTTAAAAGCCCTTCAATTATTTTTATTCATTTTTGCCCTAAATCGAATTAGGGTTTCAATTAGGCATTAATCTTGATTATTTTAATATCAAGATTCTCTCTCCTCCAACTTAATTCAAATGAAGCACCCCTCTCATTTTATTTGCTCTACATGATGCCAAGAAACATTAGGGACCTTGTTGAAGTGGTAATTTGCATATTGAACCCTAGATTTTGGGTAAATTGCACTTTACTCCAAAACTAGGTTTTAATGCACACCATTGTCCAACAAGCTCTATCTTGGTGTCCAGGCTTGTGGAAACCATACTACTACATCATATTCATCCTTATGATGTCTCAACATCAGAGGAACATCTTATCATATGCAATTTGCAAGTTAACCCCTCAACTTGGGTAATTTGCACTTTAGTCCAAAACAAGCAATCATTGCTTTAACATTGTTCAAACAGGACAAAAATTGAAACATAAGTTCCTCATGAGCCCTAATTACTTTTCACAGGATAAGTACAAGCATATAATCAACTTTGTTAAGCAAAACTCCTGGGGTTAGAACATAACCCAGGTCAGGGATGTTACAAATTATCCACCCCTTATAAGGATTTCGTCCCCGAAATCATCAACAAAACATTAAGAGAAAAGAGTAAGATATTTCCTCCTCAACTCCCGGATCTATTAACACAAATACGAAGCAGGATAAAGACATATCAGAATTAAAGTAATTCCATCTGACCTGTCACAACCCGAGGGTTGACTACTGCTTCAGACTGGTTCATAGCATAGAGCCTAGCCGTTGCCTGCTGTTGGCCCTGTGCTCTATTATTGGACGCAGAAGATCCTGCCTGGGATGCTTGTCCACGTCCTCGGGTACCACTAGAAAACTGCTTTCTCTGAGAACCTTGCTGACTTTGTCTCGGGGGTTGATTCACCACAGCATTCCCCGTTGGGAAATCCCTTTCCAGATGACCTACTAGTCCACATCGATGACAAGTTCTATTCTCTTGGTGTGGTCTAGGGGGTCTAGTTACTGACATAGAAGCTGAACTGTGAGCTTCCTTTGGTGGTGTAGGCACAAAATACCTTGGTTTCTTGAAACTCCCAACACTATGCCCTTGAAACTGTGGGTATTCCTTCTTACCCTTAGTTTGTCGCTTCTCGACTATAGACCTCTCTATGCGTCTTACAGACTCCACAAAAGTTGCAAACCTCTCCCGGTTCTCCAGAGCAGACACCGGAGTGGTTAATTCAGCGTTCAACCCCTTCTCGAATCACCGAATTCTTTCCTCATCATTGGATGCCATGTGCGGACAAAACCGCAACAACTCCATGAACCTAGCCTCATACTCACTAATGTTCATAGGTCCTTGTTTAATTCTCTCAAATTGGGATATCTTCTCATCTAGAAATGTCTTAGGAAAGTATCTAGTGACAAATTCACGCCTGAATTCATCCCATCCAATCACAACTCCAGGTCTTTTGCCCTCCTCAATGGTCCACCAGTGTCCATCACTCCCTTTCAGGAGATATACAGCATGCCTAACCCTCTTATCATCAGGTATCATGAGGATTCTGAAGGCTTTCTCTAATTTAGTCAACCATAGGTCAACATTTGCTGGATCAGCTGTACCAGCATACTCTAATGCTCCTACCCTCTTCAGCCTTTCAAAGGTCTTGCCGGCACCATGTCTTTCATCATGGGGTGGTGCCCTGGGTGCAGGTACTGGCATTCTATCCGTCATGTGGGTCATAGCTGCCATAAACTGCCCGAACATAGTCTGAAAGGCTGGGTTCCCCATATCAGCTGGGTTGAACTGGGGTTGATCAGGTACATGTTCCTCCCTGTCCTGGTCTCTTGCACCTCTTCCCGGTGCAGCTACACTGCTCTCAGCAGCGTGTTCATCGTGTGATCCAGACATCTTTAGTTCTTCTTCTCCAATATGAGCAGAAGACACTATCAGATAAACTGTAAGACACTTAGAACAGACTCAACTACCTTAATCCTATGTCTCTGTAGACTCAGCGAACCTAGAGCTCTGATACCACTAAACTGTGACGACACCCGCCATCATTTAAGATAACAAGTGTCATTAACAATAATAAAACATGCGGAAGCGACCGTTAGCAGCGGATTACTGAAAATCACTAAAAATTAAAACCATTTATCAAGAGATCCATTCATAGGAAAACTCTTTCATTTAGAACCAAAGTAAAACATTACATCCTGGTTCATATATATACATATCATGCCTCTTTGCACAAAATCTCAGATCGGAGAATCAAAACACTAACTCCTAGGACCCGAGAGTACAAAGACGACTCATAGGACTATCTATACAAAACCAGACAACCAATGTCTCCACATGTTGGATCACTGTTGTCCCTATGACTGCTGCTGCTGCTCACCCACTGAAAGGTTTCTTCCTCTTCTTCGGCGATTACCTAAAAATTTAATCCCACGGGGGTGAGACAATTATAAAAATTGTCCCAGCGAGAGATATAACTCTCTGCCAGAAACATTGTTATTGCTGATAATAGAATAACACTGAGCAGTAGAATTATATTTACTCAACAACAGGTAAATCATTGAATAAGATATGCAGAGCAGTATTCTCTATGCAATCATTTCAATTATAACTTGATTAAGCAGCAAGTCATTCATTTAAGAAGGAATATGAAGAACATGTATATCATTTATCCAACTATGATATAATAGACCACGTATCATCAACCATTGATTCTCGCAATTCAACCCTAAGAAAATATGCTACACGGCTGATTACGTTTTACAATCATACTTATGCCCTGAGGAGATGAGGTATACCGCTCATACTCCAACCGACCACGGTTACGTAAAGCATCGGTACCACACATAGGTCAATGGAAGAGCCGGATTCCCATGACCTCAACTATCTCGGTCAGTACGAGATAACATGCAGGACATCTTGTGTCTCTGCTAGATAGCTTTCCAGGGTATACTGGAAACATCGCTATTAGAGTTATAGCCCATAGCATATACTCTCTTCAGGATATGGCCCGTAGCCAATGCCCGGTATTATTTTGTGGAGTCATGGCCCGTAGCCATGCTCTTATTGGGGTATGGTCCGTAACCAATCCCATTCATAGGACATAGCCCGTAGCGATGCCTATGGGGCATAAGGATATAATTGCCTAATTACCCCCACATATTAAAAAATATGTGTTCCGAGTAAACTCGTTTCACCATTCAGCTAATTCTGACGCTGATGGATCTGTGATCAGGGCAACTACATTATATGGTATCACTTGATTAATTAAGTACATTATCATATTCTTTTAGCATCAGCCAAGTTTCCAAACATAACTTAATAAGACAAATGCTATAAAGAAAACATGTACTATTTCCATTAATCACTTCTCAGTCTTTATAAGACATGGGGATCTCAGTCCCTCATTTCAATACTGGGAATTTTCATTCCTTTGCAACTCAATGCCATAATCATATGGTTCTGGGTATTCAAACCCTTAGCTCATCATTGAGCATTATTACCACTTTTTCAGGTAATTATCACCTTCAGGTCACCTGATTAAGGTAAATATGATGCTTATTACATAAACATCTTCTCATGACACTTAAGGCCCATTACTTCTCTTATTACCTCATACTAGGCAATAAGGTATAGCATGGCACATAAGGCCCAATAAACAATGTCAATACATAAAATGTCATAGCTCATACCTGGCTATGTTCATCATCACATCATACCTGCATGGTTAGTACAGATGATAATACATCAATTTCATATCAGCACCATGCAAAATAATATATAACATCATTATTCAAGGGTAACACCACTATTCCCTTACCAGGGTTAGGGTTTCCCATTTCTCATTAATTCAGACCCACTTGAGTTAACCAACTTTATCTTGTATTAAGGTGTTTCCCCTCTTAATACATTCCATCACAGAATACTCACCCTTAGCATATAATGCATAGGCCACACATTAGAATTGTCCAGCTATCTCACATGATATGGACTTATCTTAGTTTAAGGCATAACTTTATTATAAAGTTGCCTATAAACAATCGCAATGATACACCCTCAACTAGGGTTTTACAAGGATACACCCTTAACCAGGGTTCACAATGATACACCCTCCACTAGGGTTTCACAATGATACACCCTCAACTAGGGTTTACTAACATCCTAATTAGTGATTTCACATGTAGACAACCTCTTATTAAGGTTATACATTGAATTAGCCTCAATTAGGGTTTACATCATGTATTGGGTCCATGCATTTGTTATGCATTAATGACTAGTACCATTAAAGGTATCTCCCACCTAATCACATTAGGTTTTCAAAAAGGTTTGATCAATTAGACCTTCAATAACATGAGGTATCCAATTGAATTAACCAAATTGAACCACACTCAATTCTAATCAATGGAACTTCAACCAATTGGATCATCAACTCAATCATCATTTGAATCATGGCTCACCCCTCAATTGGGACTTCAATTATGGTCTGATCTCAATGGGATTAGGGTTTATAAACACCAATTAGAGCTTTGAAGTTGATCATCAATCATGCTACTAATTGTGTTTCAATTGATTGCATTGGACCTTCAACCATTGAATTCATGGAACCAATCATCAATTGGACCTATGCTCATACTTCAATTGAGTTTAATAGGTCAACCTTTAACTAATTTGACCCTCAATTGGTCATCAATTAGGGCTTGATTCAATTGAATTAGGGTTTGGAATCGAAGATCCAACAACACTCATCAATGCAAGATTGGTTACTTTGAAACTATTGAACCATTATCCAAATTGGGTATGACCTGACCCCAAACGGTCTTGAGGTCGTTTGGATGACCTCCAAACGGTCTTGAGACCGTTTTCCCATCATATCACTCAAATCCAATCCATCAAATTAAGGTTTGGATCATTGGATTGATCACCAAATCAGCATTGCATTGTATAACAGCTTGGTACCTTTAGACCTTCAAACACCTAACCATACACAACCCTAGACCTCCAAACGGTCTTGGGTGACCACCAAACGGTCTTGAGACCGTTTGGCCCATCCAACCTTTGGATTCTAGTGAACAATCATCATGGATTGGTCTATCGAGTTGATCAACAGATCAGCACTACATTGCAATATGATTAGTACCTTTGGACCTTCAATTGGTCAACTATACTTGACCCCAGACCTCCAAACGGTTTTGGGGTGATCCCCAAACGGTCTTGAGACCGTTTGGGTGATCCCCAAACGGTCTTGAGACCGTTTGGGTGATCCCCAAACGGTCTTGAAACCGTTTGGGCTAATCAACCCAAAATCTCAACATAACTCATTGGAATTTCAGCACTGTTTTCAATTAGGGTTTGCCTAATTGAATAGCCTTCAACTCATGATTCCTTGGGAGTTAATCCCTCAAATTCGGTGAGTCATTATATCACATCATTAGGAACAGTAATACCAAACGGTCAACGCTTGGTCAACGCACTCAAACGGTCTTGAGACCGTTTGCCCAAAAAGTTCAATTAAATCAGATTGAAAATCAGCACTTAATCCAATTAGGTTTCCCTAATTGATTAGGCTTCAACTCACGATTCCTTTGGCGTTAATCCCTAATATTTGGAGGGTTATTAATAAACATAATTATGCACAGGAATCCCAAACGGTCAACGCTTGGTCAACCATCTCAAACGGTATTGAAACCGTTTTCTCAACCAGGTCAAGTTAATCAGGTTGAAAATCAGCACATAATTCAATCCGATTTCCTAATTGATTGGCCTTCAACTCTCGATTCCTTTGGAGTTAATCCCTCAAATTCGGTGATTCATTAGATCACATCATTAGGAACAGTAATCCCAAACGTTAAACGCTTGGTCAACGCACTAAAACGTTCATAGACCGTTTGCCCAAAAAGTTTAATTAAATCAGATTGAAAATCAGCACTTAATCCAATTAGGTTTCCCTAATTGATTAGGCTTCAACTCACGATTCCTTTGGAGTTAATCCCTCAAATTTAGAGGGTTATTAATAAACATAATTATGAACAGGAATCCCAAACGGTCAACGCTTGGTCAACCATCTCAAACGGTCTTGAAACCGTTTGCTCAACCAGGTCAAGTTAATGAGGTTGAAACTCAGCACATAATTCAATCCGATTGCCTAATTGATTGGCCTTCAACTCTCGATTCCTTTGGAGTTAATCCCTCAAATATGGAGGGTTATCAGCCTACATAATTAGGAACAACATTCCCAAAGTGTCAACGCTTGGTCAACCATCTCAAACGGTCTTGAAACCGTTTTCTCCGAAACGGTTTCAAACTGTTTGCCCTTAAACGGTTTGCTGAAACCGCGTAGCCAATCAAATTAAAACGATTTGGAGTAGCTATCAAAACGGTTTTGCTTGGTAGTTTTCTTTGGATAAGCATCTAGGATGATGTCATCATCCCATTACTTCGAACAACCAAGAACAGCAACCGTTCTTGATGGAAATTGCAGCAAGAAACAAGAGTGCATCAAATTGAAGAAATCAATCAACAAAGCATAGAGAATTGATGCAATAGCAATGTTTAAGGGTTTAAGTTATAAAACCCGCCTCCAATTGAGCTCCAAAGCTCCAAGCTCACGCCATTAATGGTGTATGAAGCTCTTGCAACTCCCCCTAGGCTTGTCCTCAAGCTTTTGATTGCAAAAGTTGGCTAGTGTTGAAGAGGAGATCGAAATAAGAAGGAATCCATAATTTATTTTCAATTTCCACCATGAAATCAAGGAGAACGAAGGTCAAGAGCTTACCCACAGGTTGGGGTTCGTCCTCCTGATCCTCCCTAGCTTCCTTGGTCGGTTTCCAAGCTAAGAGAAGAAGTGGGGTCGAAATAGCCTTTCATTTGGCTAGGAAAAGGCCTTTTTATAAAAATTCAATGAAAGAGTAAATGGATTATTAAAATGCATTTAATTCCAAAATTGGTGCCGCCTCTTCCCCCTCAAATTCTCCTCAAAATCCTTAAGGACGAGGCTATCTTCATTGCCTCTTATTCCTCTCCATTATCCATGATTTAAAGAAAATCAAATTAAGCACCTTATTGCTTATTATATTAATATCCATATGTGAGTGGGTTTTCTTTTCCTTATAATAATGGTGAGTGGAATTTCACCTACTTAGGATATTTTCGTTCCTTATCTTAGAAAAGGAACGTCCATCCTTATTCAAAATCAACCCAAAACATTTTGGTTAAAATCCCTTCAATTATTTTTATTCATTTTTGCCCTAAATCGAATTAGGGTTTCAATTAGGCATTAATCTTGATTATTTTAATATCAAGATTCTCTCTCCTCCAACTTAATTCAAATGAAGCACCCCTCTCCTTTTATTTGCTCTACATGATGCCAAGAAACATTAGGGACCTTGTTGACGTGGTAATTTGCATATTGAACCCTAGATTTTGGGTAAATTGCACTTTACTCCAAAACTAGGTTTTAATGCACAACATTGTCCAACAAGCTCTATCTTGGTGTCCAGGCTTGTGGAAACCATACTACTACATAATATTCATTATTATGATGTCTCAACATCAGAGGAACATCTTATCATATGCAATTTGCAAGTTAACCCCTCAACTTGGGTAATTTGCACTTTAGTCCAAAACAAGCAATCATTGCTTTAACATTGTTCAAACAGGACCAAAATTGAAACATAAGTTCCTCATGAGCCCTAATTACTTTTCACAGGATAAGTACAAGCATATAATCAACTTTTTTAAGCAAAACTCCTGGGGTTAGAACATAACCCAGGTCAGGGATGTTACAATATGTATGAGTTTGAGATGTACAATATTTTAGAGGAAGCGGTGTATTTGGTTTTTACCTAATAAGATAGTCACAAAACACATGCTAGAGTGTTATATTGGATAGATGGATTTCAATCTTATTTATACACTGATCAATTCAGCTAGTTTAAGATATTCATAGTTTTACCTACTGTAGTTTTGTACAACTCAATCAGGTCAAATCAACAACATTCAGTATGAAATTTTAGTGGTATCATTATATAATAGACTAGTTCTTCATACTAATATATGTTTAGATTATTAAATTCAAATGAAATACAATGTTGAGAATATACACTTCTGTTATATTCTTTTTTAGAGTACAAAAATTACATAGAATTGTTCAGTATTGTTTCCAATAGTGAAATTCTGAATAAAGAAAGAAAACTGAATGACTTAGCTACATGCTAAAGATCAGAAAATATTAATACATTACTTTTTAAGGGAAGTAAAGACATAAATTATACATCTATATTCCCTAAACATCATAAATTCTATGAAGGTCTACACTATAGTAGTGGAGGAATATAGAGCATGTTGGTGGGGCACAAGGGGTTAAGCATAGTGTCGATGACCTCTTGATTGATAGCATATGTATCCAACATTAACTTGGGAATTAGTGGTACTCAATTTAGTTACTACTTAGTGAGTCAGCCTTTGTTGAACTACTGGAGTGGATGTTCTAGTCATAGTGATTTTTCTTTTGTGCATGAGTAGATAGGTTTAGAGGAGGAGTCTAGTTTTTCCAGTTAGTTGCTTAGCCACCAAGGCTAGATGTGGCAAGCTCCATTGCAGTCTGGGTAGCCAGTGAGCAAACTTTAAGTCTTGGGTCTACTTTGAGTCTCATAGAGTGAGATTATAGCTTATTGTGATGCTTCCACATGTTGTAGTACACCTCAAGTGGATCAGGGTCATTATTGAATCGATTAAAGGATCAAGAAGTCAGATATAGAAATTTTTATAGTATACAACTTTAGAAATGTATTGTTCATTTAATCTCGGTATTTGGTATGTTGATGAATTTTACATCACTACTCATTCATCGTATTATTTAATATCTTGCATATGTCTACTTAATTTTATATTCAATTAATTAAGAATATGCCTATTATATGGTCTATTTGGATGATTTTTTTCATTCCCTGGGCCAGTAGCTCACATTCTACTGAACAAACATTCAGATAATGCTGCTGATATGGAGATAGAAATAATTTTTCAAAAGAGTCCAGCCGCAAAGGATGTTAGTAGAGTTTTGGGTAAGAAATACTCTGTCTCCCTATGTACTCTAGGTACTTGTACAGAAAGAGTTGTAAATGACACTAGAACATGTAATTAGTTATCAAGACTTGTGTAATTGTAAATAAAAAGGATTATTATGAATTCTTTAGTATGTATTTTTAAGATTATATTTACTTTATAGGAAGTAAGGTTGTATACCTATGTTGAGTTAGTTCATGTGATTGAATTTGTCACATGTGAGAATCTTTTAAGTTGGGAACAAAATTACAAGTGATGTTTGGAATCTATTTAGTCATAAGTTTATGCCCTAGTCTCATGATTAGTAGTTAATTTGAGATGTGGGTGTAATACATGAACATTAAAGGATATGTATCGCTGTATGCACTATAATGGAAGAAAAACTATACATAATGACATAGGATACAAGACGTAGAATAATTGTTTTGGTGGGACACTTGGGTTAAACCAAGTAAGGATGACCTCTTGATAAATAGTATCAATATCCAACATTAATCATAGAGACTAGTGATATCCAATTGTTCCCAACAATAACTGGATATCCCCATGGAATTGAGTTTACTTACATCTATACTGAGGAAGTAGACATTTATTGGATATTTAGTGGTACCCAAATCAACTACTAGTCAGCGAGTTGGTATTTGTGGAGCCACTAATGTAGGTAGTGTAATAAATAGTGCTTTGACTCTCAACCTACTACCAAAATTAAAAGGAGGAATTCAATTCATGTGGACATTAGATATAGTCATGAGGATATACATGGCAAGCCATGTTGTAGGTTGGGGATCTAGTTTAGAAGACTTCGAACACAAGGTTAACCCTACGTCTTGTATGGTGAGATTGTAGCTTGTTTTGATTCTTCCATGTTGGGAACACTTCATATCCATTAATGGAATTAATAAAATGAATAAGAATAAAAGGTATCAGGTCAAGAAATTTATTACTTCATGCCATTCTAAAAGTTTGGATGTGTTGAATGATATATATCATTTTTCCAATTAATTAATCATTAATTTTTCTTAATTGTATAGTATATATTATAATCATTTAGTTTATTGTATATGTATTATCATGGTTTCTTTGTGAAATTCCATTCACTGAAGCAATATGTCAAACCCTACTTGGAAAAAATAATGTGATCCTAATGATGATAGAGATAACATTTAATTCAAAAAAATCATGACACTAAAGGTTGCTAAAAGAGTTTTGCATGTTGATTTAGCCAGTCTTGGCCCCTAAATACTCTATATCCTTTCATGTTGGGAATAAAAAGTTTTAATAGTCATGTTTCAATGAATCATGATTTTGTTACTTGTTTTATATTTTATAATTTGAAGCTTTAGGCATAATTTTGTAAGAATAAGTGAAGAATAATAATATTCTTGTGGTTATAATAAGTGTTGGAGTGTATGTGATTCCATCCTCATTCATATATTCTAATTTACTATGATAAATAGAAATTTTCATTTATGTTTGATATATCTAGATTAATCTAAACACCATATATTAATCATGTGGTTGAAGATTTGATTATGCTATTAAGGTTCTATGGCTTGGTATCAGAGCATAGGTTGAGTCATTAGGAGCCACTAAGTTAGTTAGTCAAAGTCATGAGCATGTCAACTAGGAGGTATTATGGTGATTGTTTTAGAAAATTTGGCCATTTGGATACCTTAGATGGGTATTTGAATACTTTGATCAGCCCATATCAAGATATTATGTCTATGCTTCTTTGTATGCCTTGGTCAGGTATGTAGTGGGAGGATGGATTAGGAAGAAACCCTAAAGTATTTGTGTTAGAAAACCAAAATGTCATTTAAATAATAAGGGAATAAAGACATAATATAGTATTCCTTTCTATACTTCTTATTTGATTGTGATAAAATAGAAATGTCCTCATATGAATATTAAATGTTTATTTTCTAAAAACACATGATTATGTTAAGAATCTTCTGCAATATAAGTTGTAGTTAGTTGTTCTTTATATTTTTGCTTCATGAAGATCTAAAATTATTCTTAGATAAGTTCTCCCTAATTTTATATTTATCTAAAGATGAAGAAGAGATAGTTAATCCCAAGTAGATCTTACATTTAATACATCACATGTGTCCTAGTGTGGGCGGAAGGATGTGTCATTAGGATTTGATAACTCTATTTAGTAATAAATGAGAATAACATCTAGGTAAATCAAACTTAGAAGATGACATTGAGATATTGAAATATGAGGAAATAAGCAGAATAACTAAGGAATCACTCAGAGTTAATGGTTGTATGAAAGATTATAATATAAAATAGGAACCATAATCTTAGGTTTAAAGGAAAAAAGAATGGAAAATTATGTGGAACATCTAACACAAATGATAAGAACCCTTGGTAGGGCTAAGAATACGTTTGAGTACTCAAAATAATATTTAAATCTAATATGTTCTTTTTTTGGTAACCCAGGAACACATGATAAGGCTTACGCCAAGGCTAAACCTAGGGGGTGACATTGTCCTCGTATCACTAACCCCCTGACAAATTGCGAGTAGCACAAGAAGTAGTGGGGGTTCCCCTAAAATCTCATGTTTAGATGGTATCGTATACAAGACCTTAGGGAGGGTGAGCTCGCTCTTTGCTTCCAGGCCACCCGAACAGGTTGAATTTAATATGCTTTTGTATGACAAGGAATTCCATCAAAATCTAATCAGTTGATCGATAGACAACAAGTTGACCCACTAGAAAAGGAAGTTGGTTAACCAACACTAAGCCATGGTATTACAAAATAAGTATACAAATCACACAAATTAATTTTCTTAGTAAGAAATATAGTTAAGAATATAAGAAAATCATTAAGAAGGATATATGGAGTCTAGTGAGTTTATAAATAAGATATTTTGAATAAAAAGGGTTTACAAGGAATTATGATTGGATCAAATAGAAAATCCTTGTGAGGATAAAAAATATCAAAATTTCAGTTAATACTAAAGAGGCATAAAAATGATTCACTTAATGTTGAATATAAAGATTTAAAAAAAAACCTAACAAATAAAATTTAATCTTGAAGGATTTATAAGATAATCATCATCATCATCATCTAAGCCTCAATCCCAACTATGTTGGGGTCGGCAAGGATTTATAAGATAATACTTTTTATAAATGATTGAGAAAGTAAGAATGAATCAAGAATAATGAAGCATATCACTTATTCAATGTATTCTATGAAAAATATGAAATGTGAAAGAAGTAAAAGTATATGGATAAGAACATTAAGAAGAAGAATTTTTGGAAAGATAAAATTAAAGATCATTACTTAAACATGCGATATGCAACAAGGATAAGAAATAAATACAAAATAAAGAAGGCAAAGGGAAGTGATTCAGCCCAAATATACACATGCAAACATGAGAAGATGCATCAATTTCTAACTCATCACATTTATCATGTAGCATATAGACTTAATATAATTTACAAATTAGAGCTAGAAAATTTAAACATCACTAAAATGCATTATAGTTTCTCATTTCAATAGTTAGCATAAAATAGAAGCTCAATACAAACTATAATGTTTTCAAAAATCCTAAATAGATAAAAACTAGTCGTAAAACTTGAAGGGAAACTATGGTAAATATTGTCACCCCACTAGGGCACTTACACTTTGTCACTTAAGTCCTTGTCCTTATCCATAGCATTAATCCTCCTTTCCCTAGCCATCCAAATCAATATAAATAGTGACTAGTATTGAGCAATTAAAAACACATAACTTGGTGAAAACATACGTAATATGGAAAACACAAATAGCAAATCAATATTAATATAATAATGTGAGTTTAAACTAAGTTAATCTAATCTTCCAATTGCACCCACAGTGTTCACAAGGCCCGAAGGCTTACATAATTTCTCCCACAGAGCTCGTAATTGCATGTACAATGCTCATAAGGTCAGTTAAGGCTCACATAATTGCTCCCATATAGCTCATTGTTGCACCCACAATTCTAATAAGTCTAGTTAATACTTACATAATTACCCTCACATATTTCATAAGGTAAAAAAGGCTCAACTTAAGATGATTAGGGGAAATAATTGAACTTTCACAATTTCTTGAACTGAAACATGATTATCATGATTTCTTAATTCATATCATATAAATGATTTCTTGGTCATTGAATCATTTTACAAGACATATCTAAATTTATTTCCAATCACCAAATAATGGGTAATAACATATTGTACTTTAACAGGAGAAACATTATTACATAAGCTAATAAAGCATCCATTGATACCCAGAATAGTAAATGGTGTGCATAACCAATCATCTAATATTGAGGATAGATTCTATTAGTTATCCTTACACGATGGAAACCCCTAAAATCATGTTCTATCGATATAAATTGTCAATAATTAATACTTAACCTAAATCATAGGGTTTTAGGTTTCATATATAATCAAGGGAAGTTGTGGTAATTAGCCATTCACAACCAATCTATGATAGCTACTTGGGTAATTATCCTTTCAAGGAGTCTTTACATTAATTTATCTGACATTGCATCAATTAAATTTTCTAAATTAATTTTCCATTTATAAATTCTAACCAATCATTTTTTTAGAAAAAATATTTTATTGGTTTGAAATAAAACCTAAAAACTTTATTCAATTGTGGAACTCATAGTTATGTGGTACAATTGGATTCTTCCATGTGCCTTCAAGTCCCTCTCAATGTTTGAATGTGTGCAAAAGAAAAATACATTGAAGTTACTATAGTGTCAATGGTGTAAATGACAAAATAAAATGATTGATGGACATTGTAACATACCAAAATCTACCCATCCTAGCCTCAAAAACCCTAATCCCATGGATACGAGTTCGTATGCTTGGATACATATAATGGACAAAAAAGTTTAATAAAATACCCTAATACATCTTGCTTGTACCATAATGGACATATAATGCTTATAATATGAGTAACTCAAATATAAAGCCTAACTAGGGTACGTGTGACCTTGACTATGATCTAGATCAATAAGCCCTAATGTGATAATAAGTTGGATGTATGGGACCTAACCCGAGGCTTTGAACATGGAGATTATGTGCATCATATCAACAATGATCATGTTAACCTAAATCTTAGTTTGAAGTCGTCTAAACTTAACCAATACATGCTTGTTACCACATATGATGCATTAGTAGCATTAGGTGTTTTGATCACATAACATGTATTATTACATATGAAATGGACTTAATAATCTAGCCATGTATTAATATGTGCATGACTCATTAAATATGTCATACATGCTACACTTTTCATCATACACAATGAGTAAAATGTGAATAATCGTTGAATGACTAGCGTGAAATATGATGTGACTAGTATATAAATGAATATTATTTGGATGTATAACGTAAGTGGAGCTAATAGATGTGCTTTATGTGAGTAAATATTGAACTAATGGTGATAATAGAATAATTAAGTAGTATATAATATGTCACGCAATATAGTATACCATAACCCTTTTGATAAAGATATGAGGATTATAGGATTGTAAACAATAGATTTTGATGACAAATGACAATATATAATAATAAATGTAAAGGTGACAATATTAAACCTTAACTCAATTATAACTTATAAAAGTAAGTCTTAAAAGTTGGACTATAATCTAAAAAATGGATTCCTTGGGTCCTTATTAGTTGTGATGCCAAGTTTCAATCTAATGAGATAATGTTTTCTATCCTTACTAAATTAAATAAGATAATCCTTGAAAATGCAATCCTAATTTGAATCATACTATAGTTTAGTTTAACTTGAATCACAATTTCATGTCATGTTATTGATTTCTCGACTTCTTCTAAAATACACTTGTAATGCAGGATCATCAACTCAACTCTTACTCACACTCTATTTGAGCTACTATGTCAACATCACAGGGCCTCGACCTATTTCTATCCCTCTCTACAATTTTTATGCCTCCTCCTCCTCCCTAGATCTTCCTCTCTCTATCTAGTATCCTCTTTGTCCCTGACTCTTCCCCTCTTCACATGCCTCACATCTCCATGAGCCTAGTAATACCTAATGTTATTTGTATTTATGACCTAGAGGTGTCCTCCCCACATGTGGTTTCCTATTCTCCTCTACTTTCAACCTATGTGAGGCTCTTAGATAATTTTTTATCACAGAACCAACAAATACCTACCATAAAATCTCTACACAAACCCCTCCATCAGTTTTGGCCATCTTGTTCACCCTTGAATGCATTGGAGTATATCTTCCATATCCATGTTTAGGGAGGCAATAATCAAGAGTTTGACAAGGCACAAGACTATAGGGAGATTTCCTAGACATTCTAGAACTCTTCAATGACTTTTGGCAGAGCTTTCAGATATGCTTTGTCTCAATTCAAGGTGAATCCTAATTCCCATTTTTCCCTCCTCTTCTTTTTGTTGTGGTTGAGCCGAGATGTGATACCACTGAATGAGGTATTTTTGTTGATTTTAGTGTCATGGTTGATGTTTGGTCATCATGATCGAGCTTCCAAAATTTGATATTACCTAGCTTTTTGGCCACTAGAATTCTAGGTTCCTTGTTCTTATGGGATGGGCTACTTGTTCTCAATCTTGTTGGATTTTTTGGTGATCCCTGCACCCATTCATTGTGAAAGGATATTGTCTATAAGTTGATAAAAAAGTAGAATAACAAGGTTTCTTGCAATGTCACGAGTCTGCCCTTGGTTAATTTTATTGTTATCGCACTTTTATTAGTATTATCGACTTTTCCCTCAATTTTTATGTTTAACTGCACAATGTTTGGTCTTAGGTACATGACCTACACTTTCCTATTGCACATCAATGTTAGATGTGTGATGTGGGGATAATATGTTCATTACACCTTGGTTCTTATCTTAGTAATTTAGTAATAGTATTTATATTGTAAAAATCATAGTAATTAAAATTTAAGTCTGAAAATAATAGGTAAATACTCATTGGGATGAAAAAGTTAAACTCTACCAAATCAAATAAAGTTCATAACCTGAATCCAACTATCATAAGAGTTAATGTCAAGGGTTTGAATAACATACATATAATTAATGATGTTTATGTTTGAATGTAATAATAGGTGAAGAGAACCCTTCTTGGACTAGGGTTTGACCCAAACTTTAGGTAAGTCATGCATTTCATGAGTCTATTCTGGACAATTTACCCAATTTCTATCTCTTGATATGATTGATGTAATTTTCCTTTAAGTACCTTTGTTTTTTTGGATTGATCTTGATTGATAATCCTCTATGAAATGATATTGATTCATCTCTGAATTATTGACAAATACAAATTGTATCTTTAATTTGATGTATTGTGCTTACCATTATGTAGTTTGCACCTAACATTATTTCAATACATCATTCCATTTTATATAGGAATCGCGAAACTGATGATGTAATTTAGACTAGAACTATATTGCTTTGACATAAAATGCATTCTTGTCTTGTTAGAATATTATTATCTATTTGTAGAGGTACATTATGGGTTCAAATCCCATTGCACAAAATTTTCCATATATGTGAAATTGATGCTCTCACCTAGCCATAGGTGCTCTCACTACATTATATATCATTACACAGAGGATCATAGGTTCTCACACTCCCATGATAGGAATGTAATGTGAATATGTGAATTATTGAGGTGTGATTATTTCATTCAAATTTATATGATGGAAAAAGATATATAAGGTATTCATAATATGAATTGAAACATAATATATCTCTAAAATTGTAATCCATATATTCTAGGATTAGAATGTGAAATCACATATGTGACATATAATTAACTCATAAATTCCTTAAAGTGAATAAATGCACTTCATATCCATCATAACCTAGATAGGAGCCATGAACACTGTAATTTTCCCTGGAGGTCTGCACTGGGTAAATGAATTAGAATTCCTTCCAATAGCCCTTGGATTATGAAAAGGAATTCTAGAGTGTGATTCTAGACCTTAAAGGCTAGGTCACTAGAATTTAGGAAATATTTCAAGATGAGATGCTAACCTAAATTCTCTATTTCTGAGTAAATGAAAGGAATTTTATTTAAAACACTGCTTGTGACCTTGACGTGAAAGGGATTAGTATGGATAGCTTTGTTTAGAATCTCATACACAATTCACTAGATTTGGAATTTATGTCATTAAACCTATCTCATGTACATGAGGTGAGGTTTGTAAGGTATAGAGGTTTTATGTTCTTACCTAGCTAGTGTTTGGAAACTCTAAGGCAGGCTAGAGTTTGTTGCTTATCTTAGGGTTTCCCATTAACCCTAAGATGTGGATAGTGAATCATTGACACGAGAACCTAGCATGACTAATTTTACTTGATCATGTACAGATCAAGTAATTTTAATGAAAACCCAACAATGAATGTTGACAAGCCGAGAATAAGATTTGATTATCAATATCCAATTACATGTTAGTTATATTTTTTTATCTTATGTTCATTCTTTGTGGTTGATATCTACCATTATCTGCATGATATTTGGAACTATTTGATTTAATCTAAAATGCACTTATCTCTGTTCAATTTAAAAAAGGATTAGTTTTTGTTTTGTACTTGTTCCACTCATTCAGTGTGATGATAAGTGGTGGTTTAAATTTTATAGGTACCGAATCAACTTTAATTCATGTAGTAGTTTCTCATCTGTAGTGATCTTTTCTTCACCATCTGAGGTGGAGAATTATCTTCTTGTTGTAGGTTATATGTATAGGTTTTCCATGTACGGGGGAGTCTTGGGAGGGTGTGTGTACTTGTAGTGATGTACTTTATCTTGATATAAGATGCTTACGTAAATGTAATAGTATAACATTCTACTTCATGTTGAACTAGAATTTTATCTTGAAAAATACTTACATCTAAGGTTTTCTTATATATGATCTGGTGAAATAAATATAACTTTAATTTCTTGTGCCAGTTCTGAAAATGGAAAAAATTATTTGTGTTTTTCATATAATCAAATGTTTTGATTTCATGATTTATATGTTAATGTAAGGATTAGTGTGGGTAGTTCGGATAACATTGTGGGGTCTCAAAGGTGGGGTTCCACAAATTGTGGTATCAGTGTCTAGTTATTTTGTTAGTGCCTATGTATAGGGGCATTATATGAGTCTATGAGTCTTATTGAGTCCTTCAAATTATCTAATAATACATGGAATATTATCTTTTCTTTTATATCATGTCTAGTAGAGGTGAATTTGTGATGTGTCACCTCCATTAGGGGGTTCTAGGGATGAACTATAGGGAAATATGGCATCTGATAGGCAGCGAAAACAAAAATTTTACTACCATATTCCTCATTAAACTAGCAGATTGAGTCAGTAATTATATAATCGAAAGGATGGTTTTGAGGATATACTTGGTCCTGGACCAAGTCCAGCTACAATCCCCTTGTCATTGTAGTCATGCAGTTGTCATGTAGTTGTACTAGGACAACGTCTACAGTAGCTCCTAGTCACACCACAGACAACATGCTGATGTTGTCCTCCTAGAGGTAGGAAACAACCTCTTCGTCTCTATGGAAGTCCAAACAGACCACCTAGAACTCTTGTCATCTTGCTAGAATTGATAGGAAGGAGTTGCCCTTCCATTAGTGTACTAGTCACGAACTTTCTCTCCCATAATTGTTCTCCCCTACTATCCCTCCCTTTATCGTATAGGACTTTCTTGGGGTCTCTATTGGTTACAAAAACCAGAGAGGACAACAATTGTTAGAGGCAATTGAGTCGTGTCTCTAGGAAGACACCAGTACCTCTCTATCAATAGGAGAGGTTAGGGTTAGCATTCCCAGTCTATGTGGGAGTTGAAGGAACCAAAACTTCACAAATTTTTGCAACTTATGACAGGTGAAATGATCAGTTCACTATTGAACTGATTGGTTGGCATGTGAGACGGTCAATTCATCCAGTGCAGCGATCGTTTCATCATGTTTCCCAATTGCAAGTGTATTGGCAATTCTAATCCAATTAATGCAGGATATGACATCAGTGCTAATCCTTGATACAATCAAATTGCTCTCATGAATCGAGCAATTCATCTCATGAACCAGTCATCTCACAAACATGAGCCTATTATTTCACTCAATGAATCAGTCAGTTTGTGCCTGGTTAATCTAGAATTCAGCCAGTGTAATATTCAATCAACCTGACACTCCAACCTATTGTTTTATCACATGAATTGATTAGTTGGGAATCCAATCAATTGATATGTTTCTTGAATTGAATACCTAAACACTTTACTATCAATTCATTTATCATTCATGATCAAAAGTCCACTTCTAGGTGTATCCAATGTGTAAGACCCTATAGGTCCCATATTATGTTGGTGGAATGTCCGTAACCAAGATCCAGGATACATAACCTTCCTTGAAAACATACAAGATATTCATTATTGAAATGGAAGCCTTCTCTCTTCCCTACTTGCATCTCTTACATTAAAGTCTGAATATAAGGATTCGTTCCTTACATTTGTTTAATCTGTTGCCCCAACATAGGTTTTTTCTGGAGTTGTGCCAGAAAATCGCTAGAAGATGTCAAATCCATATGCACATTCATCTCCCTCAGAGATAAAAGCATGTCCCTTATAATGCATACCATGGAATTCATCTCTATAGAAGGCATAGAAGATAATGACTTTCTACCGAATGTGTCTGCCACCACATTTTCCTTTCCAGGATGGTAATCAATGGTGCAATCATAGTGTTTAATCAATTCAAGCCATCTACACTACCTCATATTTATATATTTCTATGTGAAGATGTATTTTAGGTTTCAATGATCAGTATATATCCAACAAGTCTCTCCATATGGATAATGTGGCCTGGTCTTCAGTGCTAAGGCTACTGTAGCAAGTTCTAGGTCATGCATAGGGTAGTTTTCTTCATGTTTCTTCAACTCTCTAGAAGCATATGTGACTACCTTACCATCCTACATAAGGACACAACGTAAACCCTTATTTGAAGCATCACAATATACATCATAACATTTCCCTATCTCAGGAAGAGTTTTAACAGGTGCAGATGTCAATAACTTCTTCAATTGTTGAAAGCTAAGCTCTAACCGATTTGTCCATATGAACTGGATTTCTTTCCTCAAGAAACAAGTCAAAGACATGGAAATTAAGTTGAAGTCTTGTATAAACCTTATGTAATATCCCACTAAACCAAGAAAACTCCTCACTTCAGTGGGTGTCTTGGGATGCTCCCACTAGAGTACAAATTCTACCTTCTTAGGATCTACGCAAATTCCATTAGTAGAAATGACATAGCCTAGAAATTCTGCCTTAGATAACTAGAATTCACATTTACTAAACTTGACATATAGCTTATTTTGTCTCAGCAAATGCAAATCCAGTAGTAAATGCTCCTCATGTTGTTCCCTATTTAAAAATATATCAAGATGTCATCAATGAAAACAACAATGAACTGATCAAGGTATTGATGAAAAACCCTATTTATCAAATCCATAAAAACTACTTGTGCATTGGTTAGCCCAAATGACATAACCAAGAACTCATATTGGCCATATCTGGTCCTAAAAGATGTCTTAGGGACATCATTAACCTTGATCCTGAGATGATGATAACTTGATCACAAATCAATCTTAGAAAACATTGTTGCCCCTCTCAATTGATCAAAAAGATCATCAATCCTAGGCAAAGGATATTTATTCTTGACAATGAATTTCTTGATTTTCCTATAATCGATAAGCAAAGGCATCATTCTGAGAAGAAATATGGAAGAACAAAGTATTCCTAGGTGTTAGAGTATGCAAAAGTAGCATTACCCCAACCAAAGTGGTGGTACACTAGATAATGCAACTAGCCTCCTACAAACCTAGGTAGGCAGCTGAGTCATCCTCAATTTTTCACTAGGGGCTAATCAACTCAGCTCACCACCCGCCCTCTTGTAGGTCTCAAACTCCCACCTCTATTGGACGACATGTTCCACACACTTGAATACATCAACGAAGGTATGAAAATTTGTCCTAGATTCTATCAAATCTATTCTCTCCTATAGATCATATTTCATACCTTGTTCAAAATGCATGATCTTTTCCTCATCTGTGACACATAGTTGAGGACAAAACCTAAGCAAATCCAAAAATAGAAACTCATATTCAATCACTATCATATGTCTTCCTCAAAGTCTCAAGCTAATGGATCTTGTCCCTTATGTATGTAGTAGGATAATTGTGGGACTTAAACCTATTCCTAAATTCAGCCCATGTCAGACTCTATTCAACTAGGTGTGTCTCTTACATGCTCCCCCAATGACTTGCACTACCTTTTACCTTATTTGCATCAGATACATGAGACATTTTAAACACTTTTTTAGTTTCATATAGCCAAGCATTTGATTTTGTATGATCAACATTGCCATAGAAGTCATAGGCACCCATCTTTCTCAGCCTCTAATAAGACCTGCTAATATCACGCAATGGATCAGGAACACTTGGAGGTGATGAAGGGACTACCCCTATTGTTTCATGAGCCATCAATGACACTAGTCTCTGTGTGATAGATATAAGAGATTAGTTGTAGATAAGGTAATCATTGCATGATGTTCATTAATAATTTAATAGGAGGCTCTTCCTGCCCTGGTTCATGTTGGTATGTATGCCTAGAGAGCCAATCATGTGATGATTGTAATGGAATAACTTGTAAATGATTTGATTAACAATAAAGGCAAACTTCCAATTTATTCTGTTCCATTCAGTTATGAGATAATGATGTAACATAATAAATGTCTAAAGGATGATGTTACTCAATGATGTTTGTCTTTGGGTTTAGGACCTGAACAATGGGATCATATAGATGTCAAGAGTATACATTCTTGTTATGTCCCTAGTTGGTTTTACTATGGAAGCAATGTAGAACACAATAATACATAAGACTAGAGTGTGTCTTGGTTGATGACAAAACCTCATTAGTCATGATATGTGATATCAAACCAAACACCTAGACACATGTTAGAGAATAGTGTATCAGACAGACCCACCATGAGAGTGACACATGGAAACCATTACAATGGTAGTCATGTCATCTCTCATAGTGTTGGTGGTGATTGTGGTTCTTGGACCTGAAGTCACTACACTCATCACATGTCATTCAGTCTGCTTTGACATCATCCACTGTAACCTTGAATAAGGGTTTCCATAAAGGTGATGATTGGGTGCATTGTGACACATGGGGATGACTGTGAGTGATGTAGATGGGATTTTTTCCTCCTATAGGAGTATAATATCCTAGGCCTCTTGATAAGAGATATTGAGAAAAGCATGGCCATGCACATGTGAGTCAATATGTGACATTGAGCTTACATATATCTCAGATAATCTGATATGGTTCAAGGAACATAGATTGAATGCTAAAGAGGATGAATATTCCATGCCTTGAGTTCAATCTAGATATTAGTGACAAGGGAACTATACAAACACTATAACATAAAATATAGATTGTAGGTTGAAGTTGTTCTCCAACTTTCCATTTACTTGGGTAGTAAATATGTGTGACTAGGCACCACTTTTTTCTTGTGATGTGCATGTGTACTACGGTTCCCTATAAGTTGGTACTCCCATGTTAGCTTGGTCAAATTTGCATACAATAATGGGTACCAATCTAGTCTTGGAAAGGAACCATATGAAGCTATATGTGGTAGAAAGTGTAGTTTTCCAGTATGTTGGTATTAGACTGGTGCGAGACAAATGTCGGGACCTGAGATAGTACAACAAACCTCTGAGAAGATCTCTATGATACACCAACATTTGAAAGTTGCACATGATAGAACAAAGAGTTATGCAAACCACAGGTGTGGACCTCTTTAATTTCAAGTAGGGGATCTAGTATATCTAAAAGTTTCTCCTTAAAAAGGTGTTCTGAGGTTTGGGAAGCAGGCCAAGTTAGCTCTTAGATAAATGGGACCATGCCCCATTCTAAAATTGGTTGGAAAAGTAGCTTACCGACTAGAGTTACCACCTGAGTTAGAAAATCTACATGATGTGTTCCATGTATCTATGACATAGAAGTGTGATCCTGATACTTGATAAGACCCTATATCCATTTGATGTACAATTAGTAGCTAACATAACCTATGAGGAAGGCTCAGTTTAGATCATGGATATGAAGAACAAAAGGCTGCGTAGACGTGAGATACCTATGGAGAAAGTCTTATTGAGACATCATGGAGTTGAAGAAGCAACATGGTAACTTGAAGATGAGAAGAAAATATGCAATTTTGTCCTTTTGTAGAGTTTTAGGATAGAACTCTAAAAGGAGGGGAGATTTGTAAGGATCCATCCCTAAATCACATTAAATCCTAGTTCGATCTTCCTAAGTACCATTAGTTATTGATTTAATATTCTCCTAATTAGGTTGAATATTAATTTAAATATTAAACCTTGTTTATTCGATTAATGTTGTGAATGATTAGGTTAGTAGGGTTATAAATTGAAAATCCTAGTCTCATGAAATCCTCAATAGAAATATGAAGAATTTGGTGTTAAGTATAATAGTCTAGTAAAATATTTTTATTATTTTGTGTGTGACTTATTTTACCTAGAATTTTAGATATGTATTTGAAAACACAAGTAGGACTGTTAGTGAAAAATTTCAGATTTAGAGTTTCTTGGACCTATTGTCTGGTCGAGTTTCCCCAAGAGAAACTTTGTTGAAAATGTCTTACAGGTTGAAGTATAACAGTTTAATATTTGATTTTTAGTAATTTATTGGATTAATAGATCAATAAAAAATTTAATCGAAGGTTTCATACTCCATTTACAATGACATATTAAATTTATAGATAGAAATGTTTTGTGTCACAATAGAACCTTGTGTCGGTCGAGTTTGTAATAGAACAAACTCGGCCAACTGGATTTTCTGGAAAAAGAAAAAAAGACTAAAAAGTATTTATAATTAATTATTCCAAGAACCTTAATGAGTATATAGGACACTATTATGACCCAAGAACCTCTCATTTCCTTCCCACACTTTAGAGCTTTGTAATTCTTGAGAGAGGAGGGGATTCTAGGGTTTGGAGAATCTAAAATTGAAATTTCAGATTTCTAGGTTTTCTCTATCCAAGTTTGGTAAATTCTATATAGATCATCAATATTTGCTAGGTTTATTTGCTTTAATTATCTCCTATGTATATAACTCGTCACTCCCCTTATTTTTATCAAAAGATACCAAATCAATCTCTTCTTTTGATTAATCCTCCAGATTCACCCTCTCAGTCGCCAATTCTAAGGATTTTGTGCCGCATATCGACTGATTTACCCTCACTTTGCTCTACTATGAGTATTTCTTCGTTCTCACATAAATAATGCTTACATAGTTCTAATTACTAGTTTATTTGATGCTATTATCCCTTACACACTCTCCTTTCTCTCTGCAGATCACTCTCAATCATCCAATCAAACATCAACAACTCACAACTATGCGATTTGTCCCCAAAGCCCCAAGCCTGTGCAGCAAATGATCAAGATCACGAAGCAGAACAATCGCCACGACCGTGCTGGTCATGCCACGGCTGTGGCACACCGCCAATAATGTCAATCCTCCATCCACCATGACCGTGCTGGTCATGCCACGATCGTGGCACATATCCATCACGACCGTGCTGGTCACACCACGGCTGTAGCACATTGCCCCCAGGGCGAGGTTCTCACCCGCCACACCCATGCAAGGCGGCACGGCCGTGGAGCTGTAGCCTCACCACGACTGTGGTGGCACGCCACGACCGTGGCACATCGCCCCCAGGACCAATTTCTCACCCACCACGCCCGTGCAAGGCGGCACGGCCGTGGGGCTGTAGCCTCACCACGACCGTGGTGACACGCCACGGCCGTGGCACGACGTCACCAGGGACGAAGTTTTCACCCACCACGCCCGTGCAAGACAGCACGACCATGGATAGCAGCATCACCACGACCGTGGTGCCTCAACACGGCCGTGGCGCGTCGTCCCCTACCTCCCGGCGCTGCTATCTCCTCAACCTGCTGCTCCAAAGCTCCACGGCCACCGACATCGCCCTCCTCACCTAGAGTATTGCCGACCTGCAACGCCTCACAACCCCAGACTTCTTGGAAGAGCATGAAGTCCCAGATGGTTTGGAGGAGCTCACAGCCCTACATCGTTTGGAGGAGCTAACGATCTCAGATCGTTTGGAGGATTGGATGCTCGAGGTCGTTTGGGCGTCATTCAGTCAAGATCACAGAAGAACACAGGTCACTTGGAACCATGGTCTACATATCGTTTGATAGCAAATGGTCTACAGACCGTTTGGTAGCAAACAGTCTCCAGTCCGTTTGGTAGCAAACAGTCTCAAGACCGTTTGGTATCAAACGGTCTCCAGACCGTTTGGTAGCAAACAGTCTCCAGACCATTTGGGATGCTATTTTTCAAGACCGTTTGGTAAAACTATTTGATGCAAAAAGCCAGCAAACTGTTTGGGACCAGACCTGGGCCTATAAATAGGACCAGCAGGGTCCCCAGTTTGAGGGGAGTTCTGGGGATGCCGCCAGGCTGCCCGAGCACAGTTTCTGACCAAATTTCACCCACAGCCCCAGGATCCGGGTCTGAACACAGATCTGGAAAGCTGCCAGACTGGGGATAGATCTAGAAGACTGTTCCATCACCATCTCACCTCTACCATGATTCTACCATTGTTCCACCTCATTCTACCCGTGCAATCCCGGAGGTAGACACGACGATTGAGGCAGAGAGACAGGCGTCATCGACCACAACAGAGCAGTCTCGGAGACTGTGATGATCTACACCGGGCTGTCACAGATCTACTCTTTTGCTCCGACGATGCTTTCTTTATCTCTCTTCTCTTTCTTTGTAGCTCCCTCTATGAGGAGCGAGTAGTTCCCTTCACTGGGGTGCGGGGACAAACCGCTCTGCCTGTGTTTTGTAACTTGTACTAAAATGATGTTATCATTCCGATTCAATACTAAATCGTTCCATACATGCTTGAATGTTGGCCGCGTTCTTGTATGCATCTATCGTCTTTCATTGTGGTTTGTCTACGACCGCTCTTGAGACTCAAATACCGATTTAGTTTTGGTTTTTAGTGTGTGTATCCACCGCGCATCCGTTTCAGTATCTAGGAACGCTTTCTAAGGAGTGGAGTAAACTCACCTCCATCGTTGTACTTTTGTACTATGAAATGGAATCAGTTGACATACAAAAGTACAACCTTGACAGGTCGAGGAACACACTCTGAGGAAAGAGTGGTGCAAAGTACTTGACCATTCGTTCAGGAATGGCTGACGTTGTAACACTCCCACGTTTCTCGTAGCTATATCCTCGAAAGAGGGATAGTCTATAAGGATACTAATAGATTTGGTAATTATCGCTCGCTTGTTAGTTTTCCGATGCACGTTTCACGAGGTTGAGTAAGATTTTCTCTTCAGAGACTACATATCTTCATTGACACGTAGATATGTACTGGATGAGAGTTACTCAACCCATGAAGGATGTGTGCATTACTCTTGTCCTATAAGACATCGGTATTGTATAACATCCATGTATCTTGCTCACAAGTCTTGCTATGTTTGGTACAAGTACAATTCATGTGTAGTGGTGATGAATACCTGCATCACCCCAGTGACCCATCATCATTTGCTAATCTTAGATTTTAATCATTAAACTAGTTTTTATTCTTGCCTTTACTTTTGCATGTTTAGGTTAAATAACTCAAATCAAACTTCTGGTCTTAGATGATTAACTTAGATTGATACAAAACAAGGAAAAGACACTTAGATTCTTAACGTTGTCCTTTGGGTTCGATCCTAAATCTGTACTATGATAAGGCTTCCACATTCTTGCGGGGTTGGAGCATTTATCTAGCACCAGTTGTAGGTAAACCTAGAGAGGACATCAACTCTCTAGGGTTTTTGGTGCATATTAGGACTTCCATTGGAAGAGTAATCCTTTGGTGTAAGTTCTAGCTCCATCAAAAAATGGCGTCGTTGCCGGGGACAACGGTATAAGAATCGTCTTTTTTGAATTCCGTGTCGATTTAGGTTTCTCTAGGGTTTTTCATTTTCTTTTCAAAAACCTAAAAGAGTGAAGGTCTTAATCTCGCATATCTTCTTGGATTTGAAGTGGTTGGTCAAGCCTGATAAACTCTTTCCTTGATTTCAGGTACCAATTCTCTTCAAGATGAAGCAGTCAACACCACCAATTGTTAGATGTCAACTATGTGGTGACTATTCTCATGCATCAATTTACTGCTTCAATGTCCCTCCTCTCTACGTAATAGCTCTACGTCAAGTAATCATGAATCGGATAGCCGGGAAACTCAAAGCAGCCTCTTCATACAACTATGGATATAACGCAAGTTATAATCCGTATCACCCTAGAGGCTACTACAAAAAACCTAACTATGGTGGATTTCAAGGCGTAGGATGCAATGTAGGAGGGAACCTGGAAAACAATGCAACTCAATACAATGATGAGGAGAACTATTGTCAATATCAACCCAACGGGTGCAGTGAAGAGCCTTTCTATGAAGATCGACACACATTGATGGAAGAACTATGTGCTTTACATACATCGGTGGCTCAACAACTAGCTGATCAGACAGCCACGACTAAGAAGTTGATAGCCAATTTTGATCAACTTATGCAACTTATCAACGCTCCTGAGCAACATGTAGAACAACCACTTATTTCGACTAAGCACATCCCTAGTCCACTTGTTGCAATCAATCATGATGATGATTATGAAATCATGTGGGATATGCCTTCCAATGATCTTCAAGAATCAGTGCAAGGTGAGGAATCATCTTCAGAATTAATAATTGAACCCAAGGACGATTTCTTCATAACATTACAAGAGAAAGAATCATTTTTTGAGCCAAGACCTGACTCAGAAAGTGATTCATGCACTATGCCCTTAGGTGAAAGATTGAGTAACCAATGTGAGGATTTTCTACAGTCGGGAGATCAATGGGGGGTAAACTTCAATACTTACCCACCTTCTGACTTCATAGACTCAAATCCAACCATTGAAGAGCAATTGGCGATAATCATTTCCCTCAATGATAAAATCTTTTCAACTTCAGCTGTCTCATCAATAAAATCTATAAAAGAAGGATTAATGTTGCAAGGACTATGTACTCCTTCACAATCAGACTCAGATGGGTATGTGACCGATTCAGACAAGGATATGTCTTTTATGCAAGGGAATCAAATGTCTTCACCTCCAGAACAAAATCCGAATTGCCCTTATGAAGAAATTTCAAATCATTCAGCTGATTTAGGGACAGATTTTGAGGATAGAATTGATCAAGATCTTGATTCAGAAATGGACCATTGCACTCTCACTAATGAAGTAGAATCAATGAAGAATAACGGGTCTCAAGATGACAACCCTATGACCGGTCCTTTTCATGAGATGATATTACCTGATTTACCACCACCACAAGAAGTCCAGTCGGAGCCAGTCCTCGAATAAGAGCATGATCTTTCTATTGAATCTCCCTCTAGTCACTTGAACGAGTTGATAGTGCATTACGAAGAGAAACATGAGCCATCTCTTGACTTTAGAATGGATTACGATATTACCGTAAACTCTTGTGATGACAAAAAGGACCCTTGGGAAGAGATCAAGTCACAAACCTATCCCTCTATAGTCACTCATCCCTATGCAGAAGCCCCACCTGATATTCAAGAAACTGAGATATGTCCATTACCTGAGCTAGGTACCATTCCTCCCATAGAAACTCTTCCCGAGCACTCAATAGAACTGGAGGAGTATTACGAAGAAGAACTGGAACAACAACATGATTCAGAAATGGTATATATTAGTCCCAATATCGAAGAAATGGGTTCATTAGGGGATTTTAGCCCTCAAAATGATATATCATGGACTAATCCCCCCATGAAGAGACATCATTGGAACCTCTATCTTAGATCCCATGATTTCCTTACCCGAGAAGGAGTTCGTTTTACCAGTCAAATCCTCTTCTAGTTACTTGGATGAACTAAGGATGTTCTACGAGGAAAATTTTGAACAAAACCTTGAAAAGAAGAACGACGCTCTTACCAATTTCAACATTGATAAAGATGATGATACTTCTCAAAATAACTCCCCTGATGAAGAAACGTCATCCGAGCTACCATATCCCACACAAGAAAATCCAAGTGAAGAAATGAAGCCAGAACTGGATCCATCACCTGATCCTGGACAGGAGGAAGTTCAAGTGGCTGACCCTCAATCAACTGCCCTAGATTTTGAAGAAAGCAATTTTACCTTGAACTTTGAGGGTGAGCCACAACTAGAGGGCACAAGTGGGCATAACCTTGATTTCTCGCATAGTCCTCCAGTTTCGACTGCTTATATTTCACCTCCCTCGCTGATGGGGGAAGGTCTCTGGATTCTTCTAGACGGATAACGAGGCGAAAGAAATGTGCATCCAAGTTGTCCAGCAGACTCGTTCGAGTCGCCACAACCACCAAGTCAATAGGTTGTTCGGGCCACTTCCTCATTCTTAGCACCAGCTATCGCGAGACATCTTCGCCGCACCTTCTTCCAACTACGAGGACCGCCTGGTTAACATTGCGCAACCCTTCCCCTCCATCTCGAACCTAGTATTTGTTCAGAAATGAGCAAACTCATAAGTTTGAGGTGGAGGGCGGGTGGTATGACTTCCATTCCACCCTCTACCTTTACTGCTTTCCATTTTTCTATTATAAGTTCTTTTTCACATTTTTTCCGCTTTATCATTTTTCTTCTTAAAATAAAGCCTTTACCTAGTCGGATTTTGTTTTTTGAATTTGTGATCTTCACCTCTTTTCGTTGCAAATTTCCAAGAAAAGAATGCTTAAAACTAGCCAATGCATGTTTTTCATCTTGAATAGTCTATGAATCCTAATGTCATACCCTCAAATAGGAAAAGATGATACACTTCAATAAGCTAAAATAGATCAAATACATTATGCCTTTATCTGATTAATGGATCTAATGTATGGATTTCTCATTTGATGTTTCATCTTGTCTCTTTTTTAGTAGAGTGTGATGGAGAAAAGAGACCCGTCGCATGGAATCGCTAAGCACACTGCATCATGATCCGAACTCTCTTCTACACTTCTTCCTTCATTTTCATACCCCTCTGTTCGCTAACCATGTCAATGTTTTAAGTTCGGTGTGGTAAACCACACCTCTACAAAACTCTAAGTTCGGTGTGGTAAACCACACCTCTGCAAAACTCTAAGTTCAGTGTGGCACACCACACCCCTCTTTCCACTACCATTTCTTCCATACCCCTAAATACATAATAGGGGTGTATCATCTTCTTTTCTTGATTTAAAGAGTATACAATGATGATTGTGCACATACCGAGATTGGCGAAAAATCTACCCCGATTCCAAAAAGAGGCTTGGCAGCCCAAATATACAAAAATCCAAAAATACCCTTTCTCCCAAGCCAAGTGAGAATGAATAAAAGCCAGAGTGTGAATAAAAACATGAGAGTTGTGCCCTGAATAAGGATAACCGATAAAGGTCTTTCCCGGCTGGTACATTAGCTGCCCTCATAAAGGTAGATGTGTCGTGACCGGTAGTGAGATCCTAAGGATCCAAAAATAACCTCCTTACCTCCTCTCAAAGAGGTAAAATAGCCAAAAGCCTTAAGCCAACCTATACACACTTCTGAGTTACCTTTAGAAAAAAAAATCAGGTGTAAGGCTAAGTCAACCAGAGTTGTGCATAAATCATTCAAAGTATCTCGATGAGTCAACTAATAATAAGAGTCTTGATTCAATTAGAGGAGAGACTCTTATCTCTTGACCATACCCCCATACTCTCCTTTTTCAACACCAGTGACAGATCATATGCATTTTGTTGATTCTGTGGGTCTATTCAAAGTCTCATAAAACTCTTTAACATGACTGATACAACAGAGAGTGAGAAGGAAGTACTTCAGCAAAGTGAACTCAGAAATGAGGATATTATAAGATGTATTTCATGATCTAAGGAAGCTTTAATGTTGTATCAATCTGAGCCATGAACAAAATTATGATATGACAATAGGATGAGGCAATCATGAGATGAACGATCTCATTGGCGGCTGTTTTAAGTTTTTCGTTTCTCGGGACGAGCAACACTTAAGTTCGGTGTGGTGATGAATCCTCCACACTCATCCTCAGTCACCAATTCAAAGGATTTCTGATGTTTTTGCCCTAATTTTGTTTTGCCTCATATTCCTTTTCTCTTTTTTGTGAAAATTCTGACAATTGCACAAAGGTGAGGTAATTACGAGACCAACATGCATGCGTTTTGGCGACTGTCTTGGGATTTTTCGTTCCTCGGGACGAGCAACGCTTAAGTTCGGTGTGGTGATGAATCCTCTAGATTCACCTTCTCAGTCGCCAATTCTAAGGATTTTGTGTCGCATATCGACTGATTTACCCTCACTTTGCTCTACTCTGAGTATTTCTTCGTTCTCACATAAATGATGCTTACATAGTTCTAATTACTAGTTTATTTGATGCTATTATCCCTTACACACTCTCCTTTCTCTCTGCAGATCACTCTCAATCATCCAATCAAACATCAACAACTCACGACTGTGTGATCTGTCCCCAAAGCCCCAAGCCTGTGCAGCAAATGATCAAGATCACGAAGCAGAACAATCACCACGACCGTGCTGGTCACGCCACAGCCGTGGCACACCGCCAACAATGTCAATCCTCCATCCGCCACGACCGTGGCACATATCTGTCACGACCGTGCTGGTCACACCACGGCCGTGGCACATTGCCCCCAGGGCCAAGTTCTCACCCGCCACGCCCGTGCAAGGCGGCACAGCCGTGGAGTTGTAGCCTCACCACAACCGTGGTGGCACGCCACGACTATGTCACATCGCCCCCATGACCAATTTATCACCCACCACGCCTGTGCAAGGCGGCACAGCCGTGGGGCTGTAGCCTCACCACGACCGTGGTGACACGCCACGGCCGTGGCACGACGTCACCAGGGCCGAAGTTTTCACCCACCATGCCCATGCAAGACAGCACGACCGTGGCTAGCAGCATCACCATGACCGTGGTGCCTCAACACGACCGTGGCGCGTCATCCCCTACCTCCCGACGCTGCTATCTCCTCAACCTGCTGCTGCAAAGCTCCATGGCCACCGGCATCGCCCTCCTTACCTAGAGTACTGTCGACCTGCAACGCCTCACAACCATAGACTGCTTGGAAGAGCACGAAGTCCAAGATGGTTTGGAGGAGCTCACGGCCCTAGATCGTTTGGAGGAGCTAACGATCTCAGATCGTTTGGAGGATTGGATGCTCGAGGTCATTTAGGCGTCGTTCAGTCAAGATCACAGAAGAACACAGGTCACTTGGCACCATGGTCTACATATCATTTGATAGCAAACGGTCTCCAGACCATTTGGGACCGTTTGGTAGCAAATGGTCTCCAGACCGTTTGGGATTCTATTTTTGAAGACCGTTTGGTAAAATCGTTTGATGCAAAAAGCCAGCAAACCATTTGGGACCAGACCTGGGCCTATAAATAGGACCAACAGGGTCCCCAATTTGAGGGGAGTTCTGGGGATGCCGCCAGGATGCCCGAGCACAGTTTTGGACCAAATTTCACCCACAACCCCAGGATCCGAGTCTGAACACAGATGGGGAAAGTTGCCAGACTGGGGACAAATCTAGAAGGCTATTCCATCACCATCTCACCTCTACCATCATTCTACCATTGTTCCACCTCATTCTACCCGTGCAATCCCAGAGGTAGACACGACGATTGAGGTGGAGAGACAGGCATCATCGACCACAACAGAGCAGTCCCGGAGACTGCGACGATCTACACCAGGTTGTCACAGATCTACTCTTCTACTCTGACGATGCTTTCTTTCTCTCTCTTCTCTTTCATTGTTGCTCCCTCTATGAGGAGCAAGTAGTTCGATTCACTGGGGTGCGGGGACTATCCCCACTGCCCTTGTTTTGTAACTTGTACTAAAAATATGTTATCATTCTGATTCAATACTAAATTGTTCCATACATGCTTGAATATTGACCGCGTTCTTGTATGCATCTATCGTCTTCCATTGTGGTTTGTCTACGACCGCTCTTGAGACTCGAATATCGATTTAGTTTTGGTTTTTGGTGTGTGTATCCACCGCGCATCCATTTCGGTATCTAGGAATGCTTTCTAAGGAGTGGAGTAAACTCACCTCCATCGTTGTACTTTTGTACTATCAAATGGAATCAGTTGACGTACAAAAGTACAACCTTGACAGGTTGAGGAACACACTCTGAGGAAAGAGTGGTGCAAAGTACTTGACCATTCATTCGGGAATGGCTGAAGTTGCAACACTCCAACGTTTCTCGTAGCTATATCCTCGAAAGAGGGATAGTCTATAAGGATACTAATCAATTCGGTAATTATCGCTCGCTTGTTAGTTTTCTGATGCACGTTTCACAAGGTTGAGTAAGATTCTCTCTTCGGAGACTACATATCTTCATTGACACGTAGATATGTACTGGATGAGACTTACTCAACCCGTGAAGGATGTGTGCATTACTCTTGTCCTATAAGACATCGGTATTGTATAACATCCATGTATCTTGCTCACAAGTCTTGTTATGTTTGGTACAAGTACACTTCATGTGTAGTAGTGGAGAATACCCGCATCACCCCATTGACCCATCATCATTTGCTAATCTTAGATTTTAATCATTAAGCTAGTTTTTATTCTTGCTTTTACTTTTGCATGTTTAGGTTAAATAACTCAAATCAAACTTCTGGTCTTAGATGATTAACTTAGATTGATACAAAACAAGGAAAAGACACTTAGATTCTTAACGTTGTCCTTTGGGTTCGATCCTAAATCTGTACTATGATAAGGCTTCCACACTCTTGTGGGGTTGGAGCATTTATCTAGCACCAGTTGTAGGTAAACCTAGAGAGGACATCAACTCTCTAGGGTTTTTGGTGCATATTAGGACTTTCATTGGAAGAGTAATCTTTTGGTGTAAGTTCTAGCTCCATCATCATTCATTCTTTATTCTTAATTTCTTCTTCTTCTAGGTTCTTGAGTAAAGAGGAGCAGGAAAATTCTGATTTCTTAAAGCGATGACTTTATTCAAGAATTAGCAGTATCTGGGCTACGAATTTTAGGTGTTTCACACCTGAGGTGAGTGGTGTAGGTTCATTTGAAAACTTATGTCAAACTATAACGTAATATCTACTCATTTAAGCATAATTGATGGAAATTGAGGAACTACAACGTTGTATAGGACTATTTTGCTTTTCTTGATCTTGAATATGATTCTAGTCTTGATCCTTGCAAATGAAACAAATGGATGTTAAACTTTCTTGATCATGAGTAATATGCATTTCTTAAATTCAAGTTGCACATTCTTATTATTTATACCTTACAAATGTCGCATGTCAGATAAATATGGAGTTTTGTGCATAATTTGTGAATTCTTGAGTTGTGATTGTTTAATTCGAATATATATGATGGAAAATATATATAGGGTATTTATAATCTTAATTGAAACATAATGTATCTCAGAAAACCTAATCCACTTATTCTAGGATCAGAATGTGAAATCACATATTTTCTATATAATTAAGTCATATTTTCCTTAATGTGAATAAATTCATATAATATCTATTATAACCTAACACATCTAGATAGGAGCCCTGAACACTATGATTTTCCCCCAAGGTATGCACTAGGGCAATGAAACGGAATTCCTTCTAATCATCCTTCAATTAAGAAAAGGAATTCCAGAGTGTGGTTCTAGACCTTAAAGGCTAGGTCACCAGAATTTAGGAAAGTTTTCAAGATGAGATGCTAACCTAAATTCTCAGTTGCTGAGTAAATGAAATGAATTGTATTTGATATTGCTATGTAAATTGTGATCTTGATGTGAAAGGGGTCAGTACAGATAGATTTGTTTAGTATCTCATACATGATGTCCTAGCTTTGACATTTATGCCATTAAACCTATATAATGTACCTGAGATGAGGTCTGTAAGACAGAGAGGCTCTATGCTCTTACCTAGCTAGTGCTTGGAAACTCTAATCTAGACCAGAGTCCATTACTTATTTTAGGGTTTCTAGTTAACCCTAAGATGTGGACATTGAGTCATTGATATGAGAACTTGGTGTGACAACTTTTAATTGATCAGGTACATATCAAGTAATTTCAGGTCAAACCTAACAATGAATCTTAAGAAGTCAAGAATAATATTTGATTATCTATATCCAATTACATCTTAGTTCTAATTGCTATTTTAAGTATATTCTATGTGTCTCATATCTACCATTATCTACATGATATTTGTAATCATTTGATTTAATCAGAAATACACTTAATCTCTTATCAATTAAAAATGATTAGTTCAATGCTAGCTTTATCTTGAACCTGTTCCACTCACTCAGTGTGTCGATAAGTAATGGTTTAAATTTTACATGTATTGAATCAACTTCAATTCACCCATGTGTTTCTCATCCATAGTGATCTTTTCTTCACCAACTGAGGTGGAGAATTCTCTTCTTGTTGTAGGTTATATGTATAGGTTGTCCCTGTACTAGGGAGTCCTAGGAGGGTGTGTGTGCTTTTAGTGATGTACTTTATCTTCATCTAGGTTGCTTATGTAAATGTAATAGTATAACTTTCTACTTCATATTGTACTAGAATTTTATCTTGAACAATACTTACATCTAGGGTTTGCTTATATATGATATGGTGAAATAAATATAACTTTAATTGATTGTGCCATTTTTGAAAATACAAAAAGTTATTTATGTTTTTCATATAATAATTTTTTTTATTTCATGATTTATGTGTTAATGTAAGGATTAGTGTGGATAGTTTGGATAACATTGTGGGGTGTTAGAGGTGTGGTTCCAAAGATATGTCAAGATGTTCTTGAACTGGATGAACCATATGGTTAATTGAGGGATGGTGATTGTAAAATAAGACGAATCAAAGTAATCCTTTTAATCATCATTGATTTTATAGGTGTAAGGAGTATAATAATATTTTGGTTTCTGTAAGTATGTAACTTTTTGTTTCAACAAGTCCATGTATAGATTTCTTGAATATGAAAAAAAAACTCAGTTTTTCAAGTAAGCAATATATGCTTCTAGAAAGAGAAATATCAAAGTTCATTTCTTTAGATTTTAATAGGTAATAGTAAGAAGGAGAAAGGATAAAATTTGATAATGTTAGAAAATATTAAATATAAAATCATGTGTTGCCTCCTAGAAGTGATGCATTTGGGTCCAACTTGATCGTTATTAAAGAATCAAGTGGTTTGATTAGATGACATTTTATGCATATGATTTAGAATCCCTTGCAATGGGATCTATCACAAAAGTCTTTGTTGATTTAGGAAGCAAAGCTAGCTGGTTTTTTATTTTGTGTTATGTTTTGTACTTCTAGAAACTGAGACCCCAGTTAGGGTAACCACATGTGAAGGTTAAAATTGTCACTATTATAATAGCAATTCGAATTGTTGAAGTCTGTGGGATTCATAGTTGAAAATTTGAAGGGAATAATATATTTCCTATTTGATTGTTTTGTTGGCTTTGGATATGTCAACAACCATTACCAAGTAGATGTCAAGAGTGAATAGCGTGGATGTTTCAATGGAACACCTTATATGATTGTGATTAATATTATTTATGAATTATATGTGCACCTTATATGATTATGATTTATATTGTTTATGAATTTTACTTGCTCCATAGATTCTCAATAGATTTGTGGATAAGAAATTTTTCAATCATATAGGAGGAGTCTACACATATATGATATGCCTTAAGTGTATCCACCTTCTAGTTTGAGTATTGAGACAAGATTTATATTGTGGCCCCTATGTCTAGTTGATTTTTCCATAGAGCCTTGATATCATTAGAGAATTGGTCTAGCAAGAAAAGCAAAAAATCCACACTCTCTAACTTTGTGGATCCCACTCTTAATAGAAGTAGAAGCTTTATAGTCTTACACAAGACTAGGAGATAGACTATGTTGAGAGTGATTTTGTGTGAAACTACTAGCATCTATATGATTATTGATTTGAACACACTAATCTAAATTATATTCTTTGAATGATCCACATGTTAAGGTTTCAACTCATTGTTAAAATCTCATAATTATAATCATCTAAACCTCAATCCCAACCATTTTGGGTCAGAAACATGGACCCTTATTTCCCAATCAGCCATAATATTAGTCATATTCTAATGAATATGTAATAATTTAAAATCTCTCTTTATAAGATTTTCCCAGGTTAATTTAGGTCTAACTCTATTTCTTATAATTGAGTTTGACTCAATAACTTTGCTTCAAATAGGTGAATTTTTCGATATGCATTGTACATGCTCATACCATCTTAGATGGCCTTCATGCAACTTGTCCTTGATGCTTACCAACCCCACTTAGTTTGTAATATTTTCATTCCTTAAAGATTTTTTATTGTCTTCTCATACATCCATAATATCATACACCATTGTTAAAATATATATAAAGAAATCATTAACATGTAATAAATTTGATGGACAATATTGAGGACATTCCCTCTAGTACCCTTTTAATTACATGTGTTCCATTAACATCTCATGTAGGACCTTGTTTGAAATTACATAGATGAGCTCCATAAATACTAGTCTTCACACAAGTGTAAAACTTATTAAGAGAATCAATGAGACATTTCTAAGATTAAATAATACTAGCATGAATTATGTTATACCATGCTTTTTATTTGTCACACAAAGAGAACTTAAACATAAGCATATAAACATCTTATAACATGTTCTTGAAACTGTATGGTCTGGATTATACTATTAAGTTCAGTACAATGTGGTTGTTATTGACATTGAAACAAAAAAACAATAACAAGGCACTAACATTTGGTGCATGAAAATCCTTATGTGAAATTTCTATTGGACAATTGTAATTTTCAAGGCTCATCTCTTCATCATGTTTTTTTATTGATCTACCATGCTCATCTTTTCTACTTAGATCACAAGTGTTTGCATAATGTTTTGTAAATCTTTGGGTTGAGGTTTTCCAATCTAAATTATGATGAAGGTCTTCTCATCATACACTACTTAGAGGTATCTAAAGAGGTAGAAAAATCAATCTGATTACATAGGAGAAATTATTTTTAATAGCTAAAGAAAATGGTAAACAATTTTAAATGTACCAATTAAATCAATAATACTTCACGTTACACATGAACCTCCATAACAAAGCCATAAACATAGAGTTGCGTGAAATGAAATGGTGGACATAGTTTATATCTAAATGAGTATGAGCTAAAGCTCTTTTCAAATATAAGTTGTTGCACTCAGTTGTAGGAACTAAGTTTATATTTATAAACAATTCACATTCAAGTGCACGAGGTTCAATTGTATTGGAGTCAACAACACTCACATGATCTCAATAAGAATGCTAAATTTCTATCAACATTTTACTAGTTACCGTGATTTTGATTGTAACTATAACTGGATCATAAATAATGAAAGAAGTAAAAACTAGATAAGTGCATTAAAAATCAAAGAGAGGTTATCATTTAAAAGTAAACATTAATACCATAGACTTCTACTTCCTAATAAAACCTCTTCTCTACCGAAAAGTATTACAAAAACAAAAACCAAGTTCTATAAGTTAGTTGTCAATATATCTCTGCTCAATTTTTATTAAAATTTAATTAGAATGTGTGATTTAGTGGACACCTCTGCTCTTGGGGCTAAATATCAATACCTATGCATTATTGCATGACAACCAAAATACCTGATGTGGTCTTCCTCTTTATGTGTGAGGATAGATCTTTTATTAACTAGGGTTTTCCAATAGACTACAACCATCAAGAACAAACTTTCTTACAATATGAAGATTTCATTACTAATATGACATGCTCTATCTACAAGAGGAAATGTAACACCCCACTTTTCACAACATAAATAAATCACTGAGTGGAAGAATTTTACTCAAGTGGGGTGTCACAAAAATGATATTCAATTGAAATTTGAATAAATTAAACACTTTACATTGGATAAATTAGATTCATACATAGTTTTTAGCAAAAGGAACTACATAAAGTTCATCTAATCTACCTTGATAACAAAACTATACATAATGTACATGATATCTAAGCTTTGGTTCCTCTTGGTAAATGGCACCCCGCTAGGTATTTCTTCTTGAAGATTCCTTGAGATAGTCATTGCATGTCTAATAGCTTCTTCTTCTTCCTTAGATGGCTCCTTAACTGCGAGCATCGCACCCCTATCCATGCATAAAACTAGTGGTAAGTGGAATTGAACATATTAAAACTTTAAGAAAAACATGTAAACTGGAAATAAACTTTGAACATTAAACTTTCAAAAAGGGACACAATTTCTTTTAAATTACTTCTTTTATCTTGACTTATATAAGAATCCTCAGGTTTCACCCCGAAGTGCCTCTTCTGTTATGCACTGAGGTGCCTCTTGGATGGCACCAAAGTTCCTCTTGGGTTGCACCAGAGTGCCTCTTCTCTTATGCACCGAAGTGCCTCTTGGGTTGCACCAGAGTGCCTAGTCTCTTATGCACCGAAGTGCCTCTTAGTTTTTCTCCGAGGAGCCTCATTAAGAGGATCTTATATAAGTTATCTTTTAACATTATCTTTTTATGAAAACTCCTAACTTTCTCTTATATTTCTCTTAAATCTTAATATTGACTTTACTCTTAATGTGTATTAAAATGATACCATAATATGGACAGTAAATGCATAACATTCAATTCATCACAAGTTCATTGACTTGAAGCAATTGAAGTAGAAAACACATTCATAACATTCCTAGCATACATACATACATAAAAGCAAACATTACTTATGTTCAACTAGCATGGACCAATTACATTGCACTTAGAGGAGATCTAATCTTCCTTCCTAGGTTCAGTAGACCCTAATAATGTCTTTGGGGTTTGAAAACCCTAAACACCCTGTTCATAACATTCAACATATCAATTTGTATTCCATTCATCACCTAAAACCCTAATTTTGATAATATATGAATTCTTAATCTTAAATTAGATCCAAGATGATATTTTTATCTAAAACTGTCAATCCTTGATTATTAAGATCCATTGAGCATATTAAGATCATCAAAACCTAGAAATTAGGGTTTTGATACATTAATCATATTAAAGTTAGCAACTTTAGGCATTTTAAAATCCAAGATAGAATTAGACCTTGATTGTATTTTCATTGCATTCCCTGAATTTTTCTAATAAAAATCATATATACTTTTGCTAGGTTTGGACTTGCCAATAAATTACTGTAATTTTCACAAATTAAAACCTTCTGAACCAATCACATCTCACCACATAGGCAGATTGCTGGTCCAAGGTGCATAGCGGGACCACAGACAAGCCAATCAGCTTGTGCCATGTCGGCAGTGCACGTCTGTGTGGCTAAGGCAAGGTAACTGGAAAAAGGTAGAAATACCCTCACCTCAACAGTGAAGATGCAGGGGCAGAGAAGTAAACTCACACCCAATTATCTTCAACCTCACGAGTCGCTACCTCCACAAAGCAACGCCCATCTACGGTCAAATATGGTGTTGACTCTGAGCTCTAAATCTCTTAGGTGGAAAGTAAGTGTGCCAAAATCTCTACCTTAGAGTGTCGAACTTGTCAGTGACTTCGATTGCCCAGTTTCATGGTCAGAGCAGGGTGAACGATGAAGGGGGCCTTCAGCATGGATAAGAGAAGCAACAATCAGGGAAGGAAGGGCTAGAAAAGAAATTTGGGGGTTGGGTCGAGGATCCTGAAGACAAGATGAGTCTATTGAAGAAAATAATATCCTCACAGGGGGTTTATAACCCCTTATATAGATTGGGGCTATGGAGAGTAGCCAGAGAGAGGATTGAGAATTGGGGGATTCTCACATAGCCTTCCAAAGGGGGTAAAACCTAGGATGAATAGGCATGGATTTGCTTCTTGATCACATTGGGATGGTGATGCATGGGTTTTGAGCCACTTTTATAGGCCTATTTTGTACTTGTTTTGTGTATTTATTAGTCAATTAATTGATTATATTTGCATAAATCATTATTGTTGGCATGTACAATCTGTTTACATCAAATTATGCTTATTTTATCATATTTACATGATTTTATGTATTCCCCAAACTTATACACATTGTTTTTGCATTTTTCAGGTACTTCATGTACAATGCAGAGTCGGTGGAACCGACCCTTCAAAGTCGGTATCACCGAGATTGCAACGGTGGTCGGGCAATAAGAGAATAGAAAACTCGGTGCCATTGTCCCCTACAGTCGATGCCACTGAATTTGGTTCAGAGAGGAAGATCAAATAGGTGCACCAGCTCGGTTCCACCGACCATCGCGAGTCGGTGGTACCAACTCCATAGGGAAAAGGATGCAACCCAAAGCTGTCGGTCCCACTGACTACCTAGTCGATGCCACCAACTCTTCCAAAAATCAACAATTCGATCAGATCGCCCAGATCCGACGATCCACATTATGTGGTATCGTAAGTTGTCCTATGACCTAACCAAGGACGACCAGATCTAGGGGGCATCTCACGTTGTGTCACACACAACCCATAGAAGAGAGAGAGAGGAGCACATAGCCAAAGGACATCAACTGAGAGATCTGAGAACCTCTAACAGATAATTTTGCTGTCAAAAGACTGTAGAACGTGCATTTCTCAAGGTGGATCATCTGGAACACCTTCTCTCCAAGGGTTACATGAATTTCTTTCATGTTTCCCACATTTTTCTCCTCTCTCTCCATGTATTCACACTTGAAAACCATGCGGGGCTAAACCCCTCCTTTCCTTAGGACCCGGGAGTAGCCCTGGGAATTGTTGTATTAACTTTTACATGAATTAACATAGGTTTCTCTTTATTCCTAGATATATAACTATGAAATTGAATGATCTATCTATGCTTGATCAACATTGGTAGAATTTTAGACTGATAATTGCTTCGGAAGGAAGATTACAAATCTAAAAATCACAAGTTATACACTTTCCTACACGTTCCTTTGGAGAGGTAACGTACGATTAGTGGAAAGAAACCCAGAGTCATCGATAATGCACCTAGAGTAAGATATAAATTGCTACAGAAGTGCAATTGGCTTAGATCTAGGTAGTGAATTGCACCGTGGAAGTAGACAATTCTGACTACATGCTTTCTATCTAGGGTAGGAGTAAAATTTATATTAATTTGGTAGAAATAAGATATAATGAGACCCCGTGGTCAAATCGATAATCCTAAGGAATCCACATCATTTGAATCAATCATCCTTTTTTGTTTAATTTTCCTTTTCTTTTTTTTCAACTCAAATTCAACCACTTTTTAATCGGCTTAGCTAATTGCACTGTAGTTAGTAGTCACTGAGACTACATCTACTTGAGTTCAACTCAGGCCTCCCATAGGCCTATATTACTCGATGCATGCACTTGTGTTTATACACACAGTTTTAGCATGTCAAGTTTTTGGCATCATTGTCAGGGAGACGGCAAAGTTTCAGCACTAGAAGTGCTGCGAGCAGCCACTCTAGACCACCTTTTAGTTCTTGCAACTTTATTTTAATCATTGAAATTCATTGCATACATATAAGGCACATTTTCACTATTGAGTACCGTAATTAACTGATTCCACATTTTTAGGTACTAGTGTATGGTGCAGACATGGACCACGAACTATGGAGAATCTACACCAGAGGTCCCAACCACTATTGAGGATCCACAAGGGCCTATCAGAACCTTAACACCATCTCCAGTTCAAACAATTCCATTGGAAGACATACCGTTGATGCCCAGGCAACAAGTAAATGGGGACAGTAATCCAAGGGTTAAGAGGACAATATGGTAGATGATTAAGGAATCTTCCTCAGCTACACAGACATGACCTATCAAGAAATAGAATGTGAATGTAGCACAACACAAGATTGATCCAGGGCTAATTGCACTAATCAAGTCACATGCTTTTTATGGGCACACTCATGAAGACCCGCTGACACACATCAGTAACTTTGTGGAGTGTTGTGACATGGTGAAAGTGGATAGATTTCCACAGACATCTATTAACCTAAAGTTGTTCCCATCATCACTGGTAGACAAGGCAAAATAATGGTTGCAAAACCTAACAAAGGAATCGATTGAGACTTGGGATCAAATGATCGAGACGTTCTTTGACAGGTACTTTCCTCCAGAAAAGACAAACGAGCTGGTGAGGAACATTCACAATTTCAAGCAACAGGCAATTGAATCCTATTCCGAGGCTTGGGAGTGGTTTTAGAACATGCTCAGGAAGGTCCCTCACCATGGGATATATCTGGAGAACCAAGTCAAGATGTTCTACTTTGGGCTACACAAAAACAAACTTGTCACCTTAGGTAGTTATGGCACGGGGTTCTTTCTCAACAACTCACCCTCTAAGTGTCAGGAGATTTTGAAAAATATGGTAAAGAATCAGGCATGGGATAATGAGAGGGATCATCCAGAGCAGATCAAAAGCATAGGGGAGTCTAAAGCTATCACTTCTTTGAATGAGAAGCTAGACTTGATAGAAAAGAAGCTTCTATAGAAGGATAATAATTCATCGGATGAAGACGTACAAGTGAATTATATGCGTTAGCAAGGATATAGGAACAATGACTACTCATGGAGAAAGGATCCCAAGTTTTCTTGAAAAGACCCAAACAACTTCCTGCAGGATCCGGATCAAAAAAACTAACATAGGAACAATTAGAAGCAGCGACCTACAGTAGAGGAGAACACAAACGAGATCCTGAATAGGATAGTCAAACAGAATGAGAAATTAATAAACAACTTCCAACATGATCTCCAGAATCAAGGGGCCCAGATGATGAGTTTCGAAATGACTTTGTCTCAGCTAGCAGCAGATGTGGCGGCCTTGAAGAAGCTTACACAGTAGGGTTTTCTAGGAAACACTGACACTCCAGCAAGAAACTAGTAGGTCAAAGCAATACTACTGCAAAGTGGGAAGAAGACATTGGCTCCAAGAACCACAAAAACTGAGGGGACCAAGCGTACTAACAGTGGTGACCCAATGGCAGAGCCGACACAAGTAGAAATGGAGGCAGGCAACATAGGGGAAGAGTAGAATCATGAAGCTGAAGTGGAAAAGAGGGCTTCATATGTGCCACCACATCAAAGAACACAGATGGTACTAGTTCCATATCCTAACAGCTTGAAGGCAACAAAGATGGATCAACAATTCAAGAAATTTCTAGATAGCTTTAGGAAGCTTTCTGTGAACATACCGTTGATTATTGCGATTAAACAAATACCATCATATGGTAAATTTCTGAAGGATATTATTAATAAGAAGAGGAAGATTCCAGATGCTAAAGTAGTTGTACTGAGAGAGCAAGTCAGTGCTTTCATTTTAGGTACACTGCCACCAAAGAGACAGGATCTCGGTTGCTTCAACATCACATGTTACATCGGGAAGACAAAGTTTGGGGATGACTCTGTGATTCAGGGGCGAGTATCAACTTGATGCTCTTATCTCCCTTCAGGAATCTCGGTCTCAAAATGTCTAGGAAGAGTAGCATGACAATCCAATTGGAAGACAACTCAGTGGTGAAACCGTATGGTATTTGTGAGAATGTACTTATCAAGGTGGACCGTTTTATTTTCCCTGTATATTTTGTGGTGATGGAGATGCAAGATGATCATGGCAATGAACTTTTATTAGGGCGACCATTACAAGAAATAGCTGTTATGATCTTGGAGATGGGTAGAGGCCGTTTGACTATGGGAATAAAAGATGACAGGTTTGAGATCAATATGCCAGATAATTCAAAGTCACCCAATGATCAGGAGCAATGCAATATGATGAAGCACATGGATAGCAATATCTCTTTGTTTTTTGGAAAACCATTTTTGGATATGGCACATGTAATGACAAAGGTGGACAAGGGTACATGTAACAGACTAAATATTAGGACCCTTCTTGCAATTTACCCAATTCTGAGCTTTTATTTGTTTTCTTGTCCTTTTGGACCTTTTTCATAAATTTCCCGTCCTTTTGAGTCTTCTTTGGCCTCAATATTGAAATTGAGCCTTTCTTGAGGATGTAATTCACAATCTACCCACATTTATGATAATGTAGGGGGTTTTACACAAATAACCCACTTAATGTTATTATTGAGGACTAATAATGCAATGTGGCCATTAATGATAGATAATTAGTGGATAATGATGATTTAGATCTTTTATCTCTTTCTGGATAAAGATATGATTAATAATGTGTATTTGAGTTAATGTATGGGAGTAATTAATCCTTTTCTTTCTCTATCCTCCAAAAAGGGCAATAATGCATTAATAAGAGTATAATATGGTGATATATGACTCTTAATATTAATATGTGATGTCTATCTCGAATTTCACTTACATGTGTCATTAAAAGACACTCTTCATATTAATCACTCACTTTATACATTAAAATATGCATTAATAGTCAATATAGAATTTAAGGGCCAAAATGTTTGTAAAATGAGAAACTAAAGGCATAACATTATTCTAGGAGTCGTAATTAACCTATGGTTAAAGTTTGGTGGCATTTGGACTTTATTTGACCCTTCAAATGCATTTTACAAGTTTCCAATAAAGTGTGGTTTTAGCATTAAATGGATTTGATTTATATGATGTGTCACAATATGGTCCCTTCGGATTATGTGTCATGCGTCTGACCCCACCATCCGATCCTGATCCAATGGATCTGGGGTCTTCTTCAACCTCCATCCATACGAATAGGTTGGCCACCTTGACTCCTCCAACTCATTCTCCCTCTCCTCTCCACCATTGCACGAGATCTTTGTTGCGTTGGCTTTGTATCCTCAAGCCGCATCTTTTGAGCCATTAATCGTTCGCTCCCATGCACTATGGAAAAGACATCCAGATGGGCCGTCCGTTTCCTCTCACCTCCACCATTGTGTCGACTCCTCACCACACTACACCTATAAGTAGCACATCCATCATTTTTAGAAGCTCCATTGCAAACCTTCTCTCGTGCCAATTTGTCTGCATCCTCCTCGCTTAGCCATCGACGCCTCCACCTTCCTCCCTGGCTTATAGCACCCCTCCTTGTGTCTAGAAGACACCGACAAACCAATAAACCACTCCGGTGAGTCCATCTTCGCATCCTCTTTGATTTGAGTATCTGAACTCACATTTTGGTTAAGAAATGCGAAAATGCCCAAATAGGAGCAAGCTTCCTCACGCGGCCATGGCGCCTAGGAGAGGAAGAAGATGACCACATGGATTTTTACGGTTTTGTCCCCACACTCTCATCCTTTACTTCTTTAATGTCGAGGGTAGTTTTGTCTTTTAGATATTTGCCTTTGCGCAATGATTTAGCCTATGTGGCATTTTCTTGCAATCTGATTGGTCCAGCTTACTTAATTCATAATAAATTTGTCCTTGCTCAAAAAAATGCAAATAAATAGTCATTGGAAAGGAGTTTTCACATAGAATCTGAATTTCTAGTCTTTTATTCCTAATTCTATTTCCTTTTTTGAAGTTTGATTTGAATGCCATTTTGAGTATGTTAAACATTCTAAAATTAGTAATTAATTCATTTTAACTCCAAATTGAGAAATAAATGATGTTTTCTTAATCAGTGAAACTCAAGCAATGTTTTGGCCTAGCTTTTGAGTCCTAAGTCAAAGGTTTTCCTAAAAGGCCTTAAATGAGTATCTTCTACATACCTTATGCCTTAATACATACTAATACATGTGAAGTGTTTATAACTATGATAAAGTGGAATTGGTCACAATCAATTTGGTGAAAGTGATGTTATGAATCTTCAATAAGGTATGTGAATCCTATTTAGTATGTGGAACCTATTTATGTGAACATCGATGATGAATGTAAAATCTATGTGGAATGTATATGTGCAAATTACCTATCCTTCAGTTGGGCTCTTATCAACCCGACCTTACTAATGTTCTAGCCTTGATATCCTTCTAAATGCCTTTATTTGGCTCTTTACTATTTGATGCTTCTATTGCCATTATGGCTCATCTATTTGAATTATGTGAATCTTGCTATTGCCTATGTTGGCTCATCTATTTGAAATGCTTGGATATTGTTGTTGCCTGTGTTGGCTCATCTATTTGAAATGCTTGGATATTGTTGTTGCCTATGTTGGCCCATTTATTGAGATTATTTATTGGGTTTTATTCCCATTTGCTATGATGCAACTTTATTTATAATTTTTCACTATTGTGAAGTGAATTTATTAAGCATGATGTATTTTTGGCCAAATGACAATGTTGTGTACATGAGTACAAACCACCCATAGTGGGAAAGAGCCCAAGGCATGAGCCTAGGGGAATGTGAATTTCTCCCCAGGGGAATGTGCATTTCTCCCCATTTTATGTATATATTGGAGGTTTGGGATGTAATTTTCCCCTCTCCTCTTGGTGTAGGTTTGGTAGGTGCCTCACCCTACATTGGTATGATTTTGTGTAATAATATTATTCATGCTATGTTGATTATTGTTGTTATTGGACTATGGTAGATTTCTATTTCTTATTTGATTAATTGCCTCATACTCTTGGAATCTCTTAGTATATTGAAATCTTTTACTATGCAATGTTGTGCCTTATTATGTTCCTTATCCTTTTGATTAACACATACTTTTATTTCTCTCTTGATGGGTGATCCCAACCACCCAGGTATAGGATCAGAGTGTGCAGTTGAAGCTTGGTGACTCTGGCTAAGTCTAAGAGAAATGAGTTCAACTTACTATCTTGGACATAGCTCCTATATATTATAAGTTGTTTTTTCCTTGGAGACAATATTTATTTGGTTTTAGTCTTCCTCTACCTAGATCCTTGTATGTATAAAGTTTGTACACCCTTTTGGAAAATTTTGTAAAGTACTCTTTATACATTTGAATATAGTCAAAGTATAAAATTCCGCTGGTTCACATTGGTGTTTTGGTTGCCATAGTTTTAGTAGAGGATTGGTTTATGCAACTCTTTACAGCATGGTATCAGAGCATCAAGGTAGTCAGAGTCTTGACTAATTCAATTTGTCTCCTAGTTAGAAACCCTTACCTTATATAGTTTCCCTTTAGGAAGATTTTCACCTTAGAGTTGACCAATGATGAAAGATTGATTTAGGATCATAATAATTTCATACTAGAAATATAATTTGATCATTTTTTTGGTGATTAGTCTATTTGGTTGCTACTACTAGGGCATGATTTGAAAGCAAATGTGTCTAGAAAGGGTCAGGGTCTGGGGGATGGCAATATTTTCTTCTGCACCACTAGCATGGCTTACGAGGACTCCCAAATCCATATGACAATGGTCTGGCCTGAGTTGATGTATTCTTTTAGCATCAGTCAAGTATCCAAACAACAATTATTATGACAAATGCTACAAAGAAAAGTATAATACATCTATCAAGTGCTTTTCAAAGCTTTATAAAACATTGGGATCTCACTTCCTTGTCACATCATGAGCATTCTTATCCCTTAACATCTCATCATCATGATTATGAAATATGGGTATTCAAAACCTCAGTTCATCAAAGAACACTTGTCATCACTTATCAGATAACTAATACCTTCAGGTCATCTGACCAAGGTAAACATGATACTTTCTATACAAGTATCTCACATGGCTCTCAAATCCCATTAAGTCTCTTGTTACCTCTTACTAGGTAACAAAATATCACATGGCTCACAAGGACATTACATCTTGTCACCTCTCATTAGGTAACAACTTATTCACAAGGTTCACAAGGCCATAACACATTTAAATAATTAACACAACATAGCTCATACCTACCTATGCTCATCATCTCATGATTTCCTGCATGATCATTATATGATAACAGTTATATCAATTACATATCAACACTATGCAATGTAAGAGTAGCATCCCTATTCCCTTATCTAGTACATACATCTATGGTTATCATAGTGTCTTAAATTACTACTTTCATAAGCATCAAACGTTAACCACTTTAAATGTACTAATCACCTAAGTACTTTAGGGATTCCACCATTGTGCTTATCTTTGATAATCAACATTTTCATTCATGGAATCAATTAATATTTCATCACTTTAAGTTTTCAAACGGTCTTGGTTAATTACATTCCAAACGGTCTTGGTCACTTAGACCCCAAACGGTATTGACCAACCATACCCCAAAAGGTCTTGCTTGAATGACCTCTAAATTTTCTAAGACCATTTAGACATCCAAACGGTCTTGGTCATTTGAGGTTCTAATGGTTTGAAACTGTTTAGCAATTTTTTTACTTGAAATTGTTTAGCCAAATGTTCTTGAGATCGATTGAGTCTTCCAAACTATTTCAGATCGTTACTCCCAAAAGGTCTTGAGACCATTTGGTCCCAAATGGTCTTGAGACCATTTGGACTCAAATGGTCTTGAGACTGTTTGGTCCAAACTACCCCAAAACCGAATGGACCAAAAATGGTCTCAACCCAACAAATTGATTCTAGGGTTTCAATGGTTGATCCACTCATCAATTGAACCATTAAACCACTCATCATTTGAACCTATGTATCATCCTTCAATTGCATTTATGAATCACCCTTCAATTGATTCACCCTTCAATTGAACATCACTTAGGGTTTTAAACCCAAATTGGATTAGGGTTTATGATCGATAGACCTTCAATTGATCATATTATAGAACTAATTGCATTGAAATCATTGTACCACCATTCGATTTGGGCATGACCTGACCTCAAACGGTCTTGAGGTCATTTGGTCCCAAACGGTCTTGATACCATTTGGTTTCAAACGGTCTTGAGACCTTCTAACCCAAACCAAACAAGGAAAACTCATAGAATTAATTAGATTTTCAATAAATACCTGATTTAGGGTTGATGATTGTTGGACATTCAATTGTTGGACCTTGTTGAAACCAATTCAATTCAGTCCATTGGATCATCATCCATCACATCATTAGTTGAGATCTAAAAGGTCTAAGACCGTTTGATCCCAAACGGTCTTGAGACCGTTTGGTTTCAAATGATCTTGAGACTGTTTGGTCTCAAGTTCATGAAACCGTTTGCAAAGGATATTTGTGGAGGTGTGTGCTTATGATGATTTCATCATCATCAAACTATAAACCCACAAATCTTGCTGTGATTTTCATGGTGATTTCATCAACCAATCAAATAAAATTGGGAGGATATAGAGACTTTCAACAATAGTTAAAGATATGAAATCAATAATAATATTCAAGGGTTCAAGTTATATAACCTACATTCAATGAAGCTTCAAAGCTCCATCTTCACATTCCTAATGGTGAAAGAAGCTTTCTCACTCCACAAGGTTCATTCCTCAAGATTTTTAGTGAAATGAATTGGCTAGAAAGGAAGATTGATGGAAGAAAAGAAGAAATCCATCATTTATTTTCGATTTCCACCATGAAATCATGGTTCAAAGTGATCAAGAAGCTTACCTACAGGTTGGAACTCATCCTCCTATTGCGCCTAAGCTTCCTTGGTCATTTTGCAAGAAAGGAGAGAAAGAACGATCGAAAAAGTCTTTGAATTGAGTTGGAAATGGTGTTTTTATATGGAAATTCAATGAGAGAGAAAGTAGTAACTAATTCCTTTAATTTTTCAAATTGATGCCACATCTCCCCCTCAACTCCTTGCCCATGAAGCTATCCTCTTTCCCTTTGCAAACCTCTTCATTATCCATGTAACGACCCCGCCTCCCGGTAACCCCCACTTAAGGGAGACCCGAAGGAAAGAGCCGTTAATCAATTTAAAGGATCAAAGGTTCAACAAATAATCAATAATAATTAATAAACTTTACCAACTAAACTGAAAACTGGTATAAAATAAAACTTTGTTTACCTTTTAAAATCTGGGATTTCTAAACTTATATCCATGATTATACTAATCTAACTAATCCTCCTGTGCACATTACTTCTCGTTCAATTCCACATATGCCACATTATTGTTTATTCTTTTCATTGTACCTAAAATGCCAACAAACAAAACGTCGGTCAGCCGAAGCTGGTATGTGGGGGAAACAATAATTGTGCAACTATGTTAACAATGTAATCAACCAAATATCATTTAACATCCAAGATTACTTTTTAAGCAATACTACTCAATCCTTGCCTATCCCCTTTCTCTGTAACATCCCTGCAGTGGACATCGATACCACCTCTCTCATATGGTGGATCCTTACCCCCATGGCCCTACCACACAGGTAGCCAATACCTAGGGTTATGGAGTCACATGGTCCTACCCAAAGGTAGACCAATCCCTGACTCATGATGACTTGATGGACCTACCCCATTGGTAGCCATTTACTAAGTCATGTAATGACCTGATGGACCTACCCTCATTGGTAGCCATTTACTAGGTCAATCTATAAAGCTACAGAGGGGACTAGGATTTGAGCTAGTAGGCATATTTCTTATGTGATAGTCATATTCACATTATACTTTGCATGAATTAAATACACCCAACAGTTTAATTCAAGCGGAAACATCGATAAAATCCCGGAAAACTAATTCGGGTAGTCATAAGCGTAACCACATACCTGTACATGCATATTTGAGACAGAATAGTCCAATCAACAATAGGCAAGTAAGCATTCAATAAGATCGTGAAACAAACATCCAATATTTTCTATCATGGATCATGATATCCAATTCTAATAGACCTTATTCGAGCCCTAGGGTTACTATTTCATTTTTAGGGTTTCTATTGCAATTAGGGTTTCCTTTCATCTTTCACTATTTAAAACCCTAATTATTCACAAAAGATATTAAGGTTATCTCTTAACAACATTTAACCTTATTTTCGAATTAAAGGCATCATTATCCATCAATTAAACCAATTAAACTTATCTTACATTAAAATTGTCATTTTTATCCTTTTAATCCATGACAATATCATTATGCTTATTTATCATCAATTTGTAATTCATTATGCTCTATTACTCATATGAACGTTATTAATCATTAATTCTACCTTGATTCATGAGAAAACCCTAATTACTACCTTTAGGGTATTTATCCACAAATTAACAACTTTTAATGTTCCAAATAGATTATAACCCTGAAAACTTAGTTCTATTCATGAAATCAAACAATTAAAGTCATTAGTAGTCTTAAGTACCAACATTAGGGTTTCAAGGCCCATTAAAGCCTATTTATGCACATAAACTCTAAATTAACCGAATTATGTGAAAAGTTCATCTTTTCAATCTTAATGTATCTCTTTATGATTTAGGGACTTATTTCCAAGTTTTCCCAGTTAATTACATTTTTGATCCTAGATTAGGGTTTCTACATGCATTATCATGGATTCATGGATTAAAACCCTAAAACAAGCCCAACATTATCAAAATTATACTCAAACCTCACTTTATTTCTCAACAGGTTACTAATACTCGATTTAACCCATTAAGCACTTTTGATTTGATCTCTAATTACAATTAGGGGTTTTAATCAAAGTCTAATGCATTATATGATCACTTTTGACACTTTTGAAATTAGAAGCAAAATTAGGTTCTAATAACATTTTTATTGAGTTCCTCTCGTTCTCCTGATCAAATTTCATGTATATACTTTTATCATCCTAGCTACGAATATTTAACTACGATTTTTGCAATAAAATCTTACTTCGACCAATCTGGAGCTGCCACGTAGCCATCTCCATTCAACGTTGGTTTGTTTGGGAAACATTTCGGAATTACGCCTTTACCCCCGCGTAAGTGGGTTCTTCTACAGTCCGTGGAAGGGTAATATGGTCCAGCCTCTATCTGGTTGTCTTCAACCTCGTGAGCCCTAGCTGCGGCCTGCTGCAGCGGCTCGTGAGGGTTCTTCCTCTCCTCCCCTGCACTCCCAACACTCCAGCGAGGATCCCATGACCTCCGCCGTACCCGCAGGGGTCTGTAGCCGTGGCCGAGGGGTCGAAAATCAGGCTGGCGCCTTCACCCACCGCGGCACCACCTGCAGGTCCGCTGGGTGGTAAGAGTGGGGATAGGAGCAAGGAAGAAGGTGACGGACCACCCTAGATCGTCGAGGTTGTTTCGATCCTCCATCAAGATCCCACCACACCCCCGAAACAGTCCTATGTTTCCGGGGATAGGGTTTACATAAGAAGAAGAATAAAGAAGAAGGGATATGTGGGATCTCTCTCCTGGCTTCGGCCTAGGGCTCGACCCCTTCTTATAGGGGAGAGTATCCACGCCCCACGGTGCTCTTCCATGAATAAGTAAAGCACTTTCCTAATAGGAATGTAATTCCTCCATAAAAAAACAAGCTTTCTCTCTCTTTTTTTTTAATATTCCCCATATTATGGATATTAGGAATGTGAAATTCCTCTTTCATCTTCTTTATACTTACCCGTTTTAAATCCATAGGAACGAAATCCTATTTTCCTTAATAGCCAATTACTTTCCTTTTAATAATACCTCATAATTCATTAATAATGCAACACATTATCCTCTTATTTTGCCTTTTTAGTATTTTCTCTTTCTTTCCTCTTCATTGGGTTTCCTTAGATTCTAAGAAACTCAAAGAATTCGAAATTCCTTTTTAAGGAATACTCATTACCCTTAAATGCATCAATATGCATTATTCCACATTATCTTGTTTTATTTCTTATTAAAATAGTTCTTTTTGAGGAATTTTCTTTATTTCTCTTTTATTTTCCTCATTGGTTTTTCTTCCTACATTAGGAATGCTTGGGATATGAAATCCCACCAAGAATAACTCAACTAAACATCTTTTCACATATTTTCCACATTTCATCAATGTTTTCAATTTCTTTCTTAATAAAGAAATACTTATTGGATCTTTTCTTTTATTATTGCCCTTTCTTTGCAATATTGGATTCCTTGGCACCCAAGGAACCTAAAGGTATGAAATCCATCCTTGGATTTCATTCTTTTGCCTTCTAGAGGTTTCCACACTTTTCCTTTTTCTCTATTTTCTTATTTACTCGATAATAGTGGAATTTCTTTTATCCTTTCTTGTTATTGGGCCCAATAGCCAATAAAGCCCACAAACAAATCAACAAGGCTATTTTAAACGAAAATCATACATTCATTCATTATTTGTTCATTTATATTTAATATGAGAAATTACATTTCTCAGCAATTGAACCCAAAATCAGGGTTGTAACATCCTTCCCCTCTTATGAGAATTTTGCCCTCAAAATTCCATCAAGCAAACAAACAAAACAACATAAGCCTTCTTATGTCCATCAGGGCTCCCATGTGGCTTCACCCTTTCCATGGTGTTTCCCAAGAACCTTCATTATCTCATTTTCTTCCATCTGAGTTCTTTCTTACCTTGGTATATCGTACCCTCATAGGTGACTCAGGACTTTTCAGCCTTTCAAAAGATGAATAGGTTCAGGGCTCAGCACCTGGCTTGGGTACCTCACATAGTGCTCTAGATCGGACTCATACAACACATCATTTTATCCTGAGGGGTGAGGTTACACAACCACCTCCACCAATCCATCTCAAATGGACCCATATATCGGGGACTTAGCTTTCTCAGCTATAGCTTAGAGGGGTCAGATTTTCACATCACATATTCTCCCATAGTGAACTGCATGTCAGTCTACTTTGCATCAGCTTGTGACTCATGTCGGCACTGGGCTCTCTCTCTCAGCCATTGCATGATCAAAGCCACTTCATCTGTGCACACTGTGGCTCTTTTCTGACCTTCGCGAGGCCTCCTTCACCAACATCATCTTAATGAAGTGGTGACTGACACATCCTCTCTATAAGACTTCTTGTATCCCGATAAAGGTTATAGTGGTTAACATCACATCTTTAGAACTATTTCTTGGTATCACCCTGAACAAGCACACTTGCACTCATCAGACCCTCTAGTCTGGATCATACTAACCATTAGTTAGGGGTGATAAACTATACAATCATCAAGCTTGTCATGTATCTACTTCCACTTCATGGAAGTGAACCTTGGTCATATCCAAGAACTTTTGAACTCACATCTTTGTGTGGTTGAACCATCTTCTCCCTTAATTAGTTCAACACTCTTCCTTTCTCATGTCATCTAGGTAAGGCGATCTACCATAACCCATATTGCACTTCGACCCTCCTTGGTCTAGGGGAGTCTTACCACAACATCCATAGTAATGAACTCCCATTCTCTCTCGTGGACTCTTTTATCCTCTATATCGATACATTGGGTTACTGGTGTTCGTCCTTCACTTCTATCATGCATGGCTACAAGACACATGCATCTTCATCTTAAGCATCCAACGTTCTACTATCTCTTACTATCTCAGTAATATCATGGTATATGATGATCATGATCTCCAGCGTGTCATGATTCCTCCAGCTGATTCCTCAGAAACTCTACACCACTCTAATCAAGGTTTTATCACCTTTCTTTTCAAAGGAGTGCATATGGGGTTTATCAACCATTCTGGCTTTCCAAACAACCACCATTCTTGTTCAACTTATCTCTTTTTCCAAACTTAAGGTTGGCCTAACCATCTCAACTTCTTCTAGCTTCCAGCTAAACTAGGCAGCTATATCTCAACTAGAGCATTCATTACCACTTCTTATCCTTAGGTATTAGGTATTATACACCTCCATGTATTATACTTATCATCTCATCTCAAAGTATAAGTTGTCTCCCGCAAGAAACTCTGAGCTCATCCTAATGGTGATCAAACTCAACCATGTTTCACTTGCAAATTCCACATCGCTCATGCTAAAAAAAAACATCCTTATAAGATGACTACCTTATTTCTCTTGGTGTTTGAAATCCATCCATGCATCATTCACTCCACCAAGGTATGTTATCATCTCTATTCTCATACCTTGTAGCTACGTTCCAACTTACATCATCCTTATCCTTAGTGTAAGACATGCGTACTGTCCTATCTCTCACTCCCATAACAAGAAGAAATAAGCATTTGGCGGCCGTCCAAATACAGAGTTCTTCCCATTCTAAGAGTAGAGATAGTACATCCCACCTTGCCAGTACACCTTCAAATCTAAGTTGAAACGTGCAACTCATGTCTCCACATGACCAACATCATGATATTAAAATTTACTTCCATGGAAAACTGATCTGAAACCTACTTGGGTCACCACACAATCCTTGGCCATCTCCTCTAGGTCTATAGGGTGCCGACACTTTTGGGGTCATCGCTTTTCCCTTATGCATCCAGAGAGTGCCCTACTCATTTGCCCTTTGGGTCCCATGAGTTCATGAAGGTGATCAATCTCCTAACCCATGGCCCTAGGACAATGATAGTTGTTACCTCCCAACCCTATGGTCATGTGCAACTAGGGAATTAGGCAACACCTTCTTCCATCGGTCTTATCCCTACCTGACCCTAGGATAGACTTAGGATTATATCATAGTACATGTTCAACTTAGAACCTCACCCAAGCATTCATCATCTCTCTCCGCATTCTCGACTGACTTTCATCCCTTCATAGGGGTCAAGGCATCCTGCCTACCTTGGATAGGCCCCATATCGATTACCTTCATGGTAACACATCCACATGCACTTATAGATGGTTATCTATGGGTCTATAGGTTCATTCTCATGCCTTGTACTCTCCACTTAGCTTCTCAAGATCCCATGAAACTTCTTTAGGTTACCTCAAAACCAGCAAAACTGGTGTACACCCTACCAAAGGGCCCCTCTCCCCGGATGGGAGGAAACTACAACTCTTGACAACAAGGTCACAACCGTTCTTAGGGTTTATATTCACATGAACATGCCTAACCCAACAACTACTAAGGCACAAGAAGGTCACCTATTAAACCATGCTAGGTCATACTTGTTTGCTTTCCTCAACATTAGGTCAACTTAGTTGTGAGGGATTCATCAAACCTACCTTTAACTTAAGGGGTTTCCCTTTCCTCTATACGTGAATAGTACCATGCTCGAAACTATAAAGACTCAATTCTCATCATGAGCATTAGGTACACCACTTCCCCTCTTCGGCCAGGAACCCTAGGTTTACTTTTGTATATCCAACTACATGCTCAACCTCTTAACCACGAATCAAGCATGTCCAAGGTATGCCATGTACCCCCATGAACCTTTTATACGAGCAACACCTCAGAGTTGAGTCCTCTTCCAGGACAACCAACTAGGTACAAGGCTTCACAACTTACTACTTCATCCTCTTCAAGGTCCAAAGCACGCTTTATCTCATCCAGTAGGTAATTACCTATACCATAGGTACTAGAAGCATCCCCGCTATTCCTCATGTCTCAGAATCTAAGCTTCCAACCTCCTTTCTTGGGTCCTTCTTTCTCTCTCTAGATCAATCCTTACTTCATGAAGTTGGATCAAGCTTACATGCATATCTCTATCTGGGTGAAGCCTTTAGCTCTCATAATACATCCACCATGATTCCTTGTCCAGGGTTTCATCATACTGTCAGCACCACTGACGTATCCTGGGTGCAAGCTACACCCTACTTGCACAAGCCCATTGGGTTCTATAGGTTCTTCTCTAACCTCATCCACGAAGGAGCTATCCTTCACTATGTCATGCACGACCCTCTCCAGGGTTGGGTCGCCAAAGGTACTAGGTCATCTACCCTCTTATGGAATCCCAAAGGCATGTCCAACCAAACACTCGTCAACCATGACATCTAACTCATCATGTCATCTCTCTCTAACCTTCACTTAGGGTTAGGGTTACCATCATCCTCAAAGGATGTGCTAGGTCTCTACCTTTAGTGGAGGTCTCTACCTCCAAGACTAACTCTCTCTCTACTCATCCTCCTACCAAGGAGGTCTATCCTCAGGTCTCTCCTGAGGGCAAAGAAAACTCGTGTCATACGACATAATCATGTATCTATTCCTTTTACGCTTACTCTATTAAGATTATGTCCATGAAATCTTATTTACATGCTTTTTATTAATTTGGTGGAGGATTCCTTAATCCTTATCAACCTTACCCATACCTCAAGAGGGTGAGGAGACGAGAGAAAACCCTAATCCTTAAGGTCCTTAATAGAATTTGAGTTGAGAATGGATGAACAAGATGAGAGAGTCCTAAAGGTATCTTATTTCGATTCATACCCTAAGACTTTGGCCAGGCAGTCACACGGATCCAGGAGTCCTCGTATTCCGACTAGCGGTGTGGAGGAAAAAATTGCCAGCCCCCAGTCGTGATCCTTTTCTATACACCTTTGTCTTTAAGATAATCCTCTAATAACTCCCTTGGGATCTATAGAATTTGTAAAATTTAATAATTATTAAAGATTAATTGAGAAACCTATCCTCTGATACCAATTGTAACGACCCCGCCTCCCGGTAACCCCCACTTAAGGGAGACCCGAAGGAAAGAGCCGTTAATCAATTTACAGGATCAAAGGTTCGACAAATAATCAATAATAATTAATAAACTTTACCAACTAAACTGAAAACTGGTATAAAATAAAACTTTGTTAACCTTTTAAAATATGGGATTTCTAAACTTCTATCCATGATGATACTAATCTAACTAATCCTCCTGTGAATGTTACTTCTCGTTCAATTCCACATATGCCACTTTATTGTTTGTTCTTTTCATTGTACCTAAAACGCCGACAAACAAAACGTCGGTCAGCCGAAGCTGGTATGTGGGGGAACAATAATTGTGCAACTATGTTAACAATGTAATCAACCAAATATCATTTAACATCCAAGATTACTTTTTAAGCAATACTACTCAATCCTTGCCTATCCCCTTTCTCTATAACGTCCCTGCAGTGGATATGGATACCACCTCTCTCATATGGTGGATCCTTACCCCCATGGCCCTACCACACAGGTAGCCAATACCTAGGGTTATGGAGTCGCAAGGTCCTACCCAAAGGTAGACCAATCCCTGACTCATGATGACTTGATGGACCTACCCCATTGGTAGCCATTTACTAGGTCATGTAATGACCTGATGGACCTACCCTCATTGGTAGCCATTTACTAGGTCAATCTATAAAGCTAAAGAGGGGACTAGGATCTGAGCTAGTAGGCATATTTCTTATGTGATAGTCATATTCACATTATACTTTGCATGAATTAAATACATCCAACAGTTTAATTCAAGCCACGATGGAAACATCAATAAAATCCCAGAAAACTAATTCAGGTAGTCATAAGCGTAACCACATACCTGTACATGCAGATTTGAGACAGAATAGTCCAATCAACAATAGGCAAGTAAGCATTCAATAAGATCCTAAAACAAACATCCAATATTTTCTATCATGGATCATGGTATCCAATTCTAATAGACCTTATTCGAGCCCTAGGGTTACTATTTCAATTTTAGGGTTTCTATTGCAATTAGGGTTTCCTTTCATCTTTCACTATTCAAAACCCTGATTATTCACAAAAGATATTAAGGTTATCCCTTAACAACATTTAACCTTATTTTCGAATTAAAGGCATCATTATCCATTAATTAAACCAATTAAACTTATCTTACATTAAAACTGTCATTTTTATCCTTTTAATCCATGACAATATCGTTATGCTTATTTATCATCAATTTGTAATTCATTATGCTCTATTACTCATATGAACGTTATTAATCATTAATTCTACCTTGATTCATGAGAAAACCCTAATTACTACCTTTAGGGTATTTATCTACAAATTAACAACTTTTAATGTTCCAAATAGATTATAACCCTGAAAACTTAGTTCTATTCATGAAATCGAACAATTAAAGTCATTAGTAGTCTTAAGTACCAACATTAGGGTTTCAAGGCCCATTAAAGCCTATTTATGCACATAAACTATAAATTAACTGAATTATGTGAAAAGTTCATCTTTTCGATCTTAATGTATCTCTTTATGATTGACGGACTTATTTCCAAGTTTTCCCAGTTAATTACATTATTGATCCTAGATTAGGGTTTCTACATGCATTATCATGGATTCATGGATTAAAACCCTAAAACAAGCCCAACATTATCAAAATTATACTCAAACCTCACTTTATTTCTCAACAGGTTACTAGTACTCGATTTAACCCATTAAGCACTTTTGATTTGATCTCTAATTACAATTAGGGGTTTTAATCAAAGTCTAATGCATTATATGATCACTTTTGATACTTTTGAAATTAAAAGAAAAATTAGGTTCTAATAACATTTTTAATGAGTTCCTCTCGTTCTCCTGATCAAATTTCATGTATAAACTTTTATCATCCGAGCTACAAATATTTAACTACGATTTTTGCAATAAAATCTTACTTGGACCAATCTGGAGATGTCACGTAGCCATCTTCATGCAACGTTGGTTTGTTTGTGAAACATTTCGGAATTACGACTTTACCCCCACGTAAGTGGGTTCTTCTGCAGTCCGTGGAAGGGTAATATGGTCCAGCCTCTATCTGGTTGTCTTCAACCTCGCGAGCCCTAGCTGCGGCCTGCTGCAGCAGCTCGTGAGGGTTCTTCCTCTCCTCCCCTGCACTCCAAGCACTCCGGCGAGGATCCCATGACCTCTGCCGCCCTCCGCCGTACCCACGGGGGTCTGTAGCCATGGCCGAGGGGTCAGAAATCGGGCTGGCACCTGCACCCACCGCGGCACCACCTGCAGGTCCGCTTGGTGGTAAGAGTGGGGATAGGAGCAAGGAAGAAGGTGACGGACCGCCCTAGATCATCGAGGTTGTTTCGAGCCTACATCAAGATCCCATCACACCCCCAAAATAGTCCTATGTTTCCGGGGTTAGGGTTTACATAAGAAGAAGAAGAAAGAAGAAGGGATATGTGGGATCTCTCTCCTGGCTTCGTCCTAGGGCTCGACCCCCTCTTATAGGGGAGAGTATCCACGCCCCACGGTGCTCTTCCATGAATAAGTAAAGCACTTTCCTAATAGGAATGTAATTCCTCCATAAAAAAACAAGCTTTCTCTCTCTTTTTTTGAATATTCCCCATATTATGGATATTAGGAATGTGAAATTCCTCTTTCATCTTCTTTATACTTACCCCTTTTAAATACATAGGAACGAAATCCTATTTTCCTTAATAGCCAATTAATTTCCTAATAACAATACCTCATAATTCATTAATAATGCAACACGTTATCCTCTTATTTTGCCTTTTTAGTATTTTCTCTTTCTTTCCTCTTCATTGGGTTTCCTTAGATTCTAAGAAACTCAAAGAATTCGAAATTCCTTTTTAAGGAATACTCATTACCCTTAAATGCATCAATATGCATTATTCCACATTATTTTGTTTTATTTCTTATTAAAATAGTTCTTTTTGAGGAATTTTCTTTATTTCTCTTTTATTTTCCTCATTGGTTTTTCTTCCTACATTAGGAATTCTTGTGATAACCTCCTATTTTAGACGATTATCTTAGTCTTTTTCTTTAGTTTTCCATACTCTTTCCAAATTAAAACTATACATAATCCCAAATTTACCCTTCTTTGTAAATATACCATCAGACTAACTTTTTCCTTTTACATATGTAGAAAAACACAAAAAAATCATAAAAGAATAACTCAACCTCAAGACCGCATGGAGTCAAACGGTCCCAAGACCGCATGAAGCCAACCGGTCCCGAGACCGCATGGAGTCACACGGTCTCAAGACCGCATGAAGCCAAGCGGTTCCAAGACCGCATGGAGTCAAACGGTCTCAAGACCGCATGAAGCCAAACGGTCCCAAGACCGCATGGAGTCAAACGGTCTCAAGACCGCATGAAGCCAACCGGTCCCGAGATCGCATGGAGTCAAATGGTCCCAAGACCGCATGAAGCCAACAGGTCTCGAGACCGCATGGAGTCAAACGGTCTCAAGACCGCATGAAGCCAACCGGTCCCGAAAGCGTATGGAGTTCAAACGGTCTCAAGACCTCATGAAACCAAACGGTCTTGAGATCCAAATGGTCTCAGGCCCAAATGGTCTTGAGGTCCAAATGGTCTCCAAACCGTTTGGACTTCACTTAAGGCCTATAAATAAGACCCCAAGGGTCCTCCACCAGGGACGAAGTTTTCAGACGTCCAAAGGCTGCCTCAATCATTCCATAGCTCTTGCTACTTCCATCCTCTGCCCTGGGGTTGCCGGTCTGAGACCCATACTCCATCTTGAAGCTGCCTTCTCCTTCTTCGCCAAAGAAGGTGTGAAGGGGAGATCTCATCATCGTGCAACCTTTGAAGATCGGTGGATCATTGCTCTCTCTCTCCAAGGGGTTGACCTTCCTCTCTCCTTCATGGGGATGATGCTCTCTCTCTCCCTTATTGCCACCTTCTTTGTCCTAGTCATGAGCGAGTAGTCTCTCTCACTAGGGTGCGGGGAGTAGCCCCGCTACCCATGTTTTCATATCATGTAAATGTAATCCATGACTTGTAATAAAGAGTTCTTTTCTTTTCAGTTTGACATCAAACGATTAATGAATGCGTGTTGCTTGATCTCCAACTTGTGTTATCCTTTATCTTTTAGTATGAATTGTCTATGTTTGTACTATTAGATTCGAAACTCGTTTGTATGTTGGTTCTTGGTGCATGTATCCACCATGCATCTGTTTCGGTATCTAGAAGTGTATCTCAAGAAGTGGAGTAAACTCACTATCATCCGTTGCACTTTCATACTATGAAATGGAATCAGTTGACGTATGGAAGTGCAACCTTGGTATGTCGAGGAACACACTTTGCGAGGGGAATGATGCAAAGTAATGTGACCATTTGTTCGGGAATGGCTGGTGTTGCAACATTCCTGTACTTCTCGTAGTTAGCTCTCCGAAAGGAAGCTAAGCCTACAAAGATACTAACTGACTAGACTCTCTTGCAGGTTATGTTTTTGATTTGCATGTGTTGATCCATGTGTAGTGGCGGTGAAAAACCGATCACACCCTAGTGATCTTTTATCATAGTTTAACTCATTGGATTTACTTGCTTTCTTTACTTTACTTGCACTTAGCTTAAAAACGACCAAATCAACCTTTTGATCTAAATGCCAACTATTGAGTGATTAAGTGAAGTTCCAACATTTTCCATCTTGTTGGCAACAACAAGACCGTTGTCTCGAGGATTCGACCCTTAACTATACTACGATAAGACTTCCACATATCTTAGCATACGTGGGTGGAGTTCTCTATCTAGTATAAGCAAGGCTAAACTTAAAGACTCACCATCTTTAGGATTTTTAGTGGTGCACGCAATTCCACGTGAGTGGAAGCTCCATCAAAAATTGGCGCCGTTGCCGGGGACAACAGAACGTTGTAATTTCACTTAGTACCTTTCTAGTTGGTTAGGATTTTTACACTTTCTTTTTAATCATAACTCTATATCTTATTGAAACTATCATATCTTTTTCATTATCTAAAGGTGTTTTCTTTTCTCTACTCAGGTAGAAATCGTGTATGCAACCTGCGCATAGCCTCGAATTCTCCCCTGATCCAGAGTTTGACTCTGAGGTAGAGAGAAGCTTCCACCGCCGCATTCGACTCAATCGCCAAAGGGCCAGGCAAATGGCTGAAGATCAATGCCAGGCTGCTTTGGTAATGGAGAGGGTCAACGCTGCCATCGCCGCTCAAAGGGCACAACTCATCGCTGAAACTCGTGCCCAAATCCAAGCAGAGATTTGTGTGGAAGAGCAAGCTCGCATCAGAGCTAAAACTGAGGCAGCGACCCAAGCTGCTTAGTTGGAGTTAAGAAACAAACAACTGAGGGACTACGCGGTCCCAAAGAACTATGAGGATAACCACCCAGTCCGACCTCTGATTATTAATATCCCCAACTTCGAGATTCGGACCCAGTGGATCCAGATCATGCAAGGCATCTCTTTCTCCGGAGGTTCTGGAGACGATTGCATGGATCATCTTAAAAGGTTTAAGGCACTGTGCCGCCTGGTTCCGCAAGACGGAGTCGCTTTTGATGCGATAATGCTTCATCTGTTTCACTTTACTCTGTCTGGGAGAGCTCTGAGTTGGTATAACTCACTTGACAGGGAACCTATAATAACCACCTGGGCTCCTCTTGAGGAAAAGTTCTTAGAGAAGTTCTTTCCACCCTCACTGACCTATGAAATCAGAGGGCAGATCAATCACTTCTCTCAGCTGCCTGGAGAAACCCTTGTTGAGGCATGGGAAAGATTTAAAGAACTTTTGCATAAATGCCCTCATCATGGAATCTCCCAGAATCAACTAATAGAAACCTTCTACCAGGGAGTGAGCGATGATATTAAACAGTTCTTAGATTCCTCTTCTGGAGGAAACTTCATGAGGAAAAATTACGAGGACGCATGGAAGATTGTTACTCTCGGAGCTGAAAACCAGTCCAACTGGGGACGGTCAGCCAGTAAAGGTGTCCTCAAAGTTTTCAAAGCTAAAGAATCAATAGAGATGAAAGAAATAGCTGAAGTCCTGAAAACCATAGTTCATAAACAACAAGCTCTCGAGACTTCCCTCAGAGAGATTGATAAGAAGAACACTCTGCTAGTTCAACAAGTCAAAGCTGTCACAGGATCCTGTGAGGCTTGTCATGCTTCTGACCATCCGACCCTTTCCTGTGGTATGCTATATAATGTGATGATGGATCTGCATCCACCACCACAATCATACGAACCTATCATTGATCAGTCGGAAGAGCAACTACCGGAACAAGTCAACTCTATCCACTCTATTCCTGGGCAAGTCTACTACAACCCTAATCAGCCAAGGAATCATCCAGGGTTTCAGTATGGAAACCCTGCCGGGACTGCCAATCCTCAACATCAAACACAGGGGGGATCTACTAGTAGGCCAACACCTGGATTCCCAAACAACTTCAACCAAAACCAAGGGAATTCTAGGAGTAACTTTCCTAGGGCTAACTACCCTAGGAACCAATCAGCCTACTACCAGTACACTCATCCTCCGCTCCATCCATAGCTGCATACTCAGCAACCTTAGTTGGCGTTACCTCCCCAACAATCTCAACAAATCCAGCAACCAATTCCTCCGAAAAATGCTCCTGCCCAACCGGAAGATGAAATATCCTTGATAAGGCAGATGCTGCAGTCTCAACAGACTATGCTCGCTAATCAGCAAGCACAACAAAAAGCAGTAGAAGACCAGCTTGCCCAGATTGCTGCGCAATTCAAGCCTCCGGCAGGAACATTTACAGGGCAGCCCGAATCGAATCCTAAGCATGGACAGAACAGACATGAACAGTTGAATGATGTCTCCACGAGACCGGGACGCACTCTTCATGAGACAATCAAGATCATCCCAGATAATGATGATACCCCTATTTTTATGACGAATGAGAGCCCGCAACAAGGAATAGAGAAGCCCTCAGAGGGCACAAAGGGCAAAGATAAAGACCAAGTGTCCGCAGAACCTGAAGTTTTACAATATAAACCAAGAATCACGTATCCAGGAAGACTGCGAGAAACAAAGATGGATACCAGGTTTCAAAAGTTCAAGGAGGCCATGAAAAAATTATACATTGATATCCCGCTTCTTGATGCTCTTTCCGAGGTGCCAGCCTGGGCAAAATACCTCAAGACCTTACTATCAAGAAAGTACATTACCGAGGAGAAAGAAACTGTTAAGCTTGCTCAGACCACTTCTGACATCATCTTAAACAAGATGCCCAAGAAGAAGAAGGACCCAGGCTCCTTCGGAATCCAATGTTGCATCGGAAATGCATCTACTAAAAAAGGATTAGCTGACTTAGGGGCCAGTATATCCATCATGCCTTATTCTATGTGCAAACGTCTAGGTTTCACCGATTTGCTGCCTACAACAATGACTATTCAATTAGCTGATTCCACCATAACCGCACCTCTGGGGATCATCAAAGATATCCCAGTAAGGTTAGGCAAAGATGCTTACGTCCCATGCGACTTCACTATCATGGATATTAAAGAAGACTTGAGATACCTGATTATTTTCGGCAGACCTTTCCTCGCTACTGCAAGGGCACTTATTGACGTCGAGGCTGGCACCATCATTCTTAGGCTCGAAAAGGAAGAAATTCAATTCTGATTCCTTAATAGCATGAAAGGCCCTAGTATCCAAGAGGAAGTTTTCCTTCTTGACGCAATACAACAAATGTCTCAGTTAGAAATATTCGAGCCAGCTGACGAACTAGAGAATGCCCTAATCAATCCAGATGTTGAATTCTCTGCGAATGAACTGGTTCAACAGTGTCTGCAACACCTAGACAAGGCCGAGGAAGTACCGATAGCCACTTTCAAAGAACTTAAAGCTGTTATCATAATAGAAGCAGCTGAGCCACCAAAAGCCCCTGAAATGAAGGCTTTACCCACAGGGCTTAAACATGTTTTCTTAGATGAGGAAAAACTATGCCCAGTCATCATCAGCTCCACCCTTACAGATGATCAGGAAGAAAATCTTCTGAATTAGCTGAAGAAACATAAAAAGGTCATTGGATATAAGATAACTGACCTAACGGGCATAAATCTGGCCCTGTGTATGCACAGACTTCCAATGGTTGAAGAATTCAAGCCATCCTACGAACACCAAAGAAAATTGAATCCAAACCTCAAGGAGGTGGTTCGCTTGGAAGTCCTTAAACTACTCAAAGATGGCATAATATACCCTATCTCTGACTCCCAGTGGGTCAGCCCTGTCCAGGTTGTTCCAAAAAAGGGAGGCACTACCGTAGTGCTGAATGACGAAAATGAGTTAGTGCCCACCAGGACTGTAACAGGGTGGCGGATGTGTATTGACTATAGGAAGATGAACAAAGCCACGAGGAAAGACCACTACCCTTTACCCTTCCTCGATGAAGTCCTAGAATGCCTGGCTCACCAGAAATATTTCTTCTATCTTGATGGTTACTCCGGGTTCTATCAAATACCCATACACCTGGAGGACCAGGAAAAAACTACCTTCACCTGTCCTTTTGGGACATACGCCTTTAGAAGAATGTCATTCGGGTTGTGTAATGCACCCGCTACCTTCCAACGGTGTATGTCTGCCATCTTCGCCGGTTTAACTGAATCCGTCATGGAAGTGTTTATGGACGATTTCTCAGTTTACGGAGATTCCTTCGATAACTGTTTAATCAATCTTGGAAAAGTGTTGCAACGCTGTGAGGAAACGAACCTTATCCTGAACTGGGAGAAATGCCATTTCATGGTTACAGAAGGTGTCGTCCTCGGACACAGGGTGAGCGACAGGGGGATCGAAGTTGATAAAGCAAAAATCGATGTTATCTCAAAGCTGTCACCTCCAAATGACATAAGAGGAGTTCGAGCTTTCCTGGGTCATGCAGGATTTTACAAAAGATTCATCAAAGATTTCTCAAAGATAGTTAAGCCCATGACCCAGCTCCTGACTAAAGACACCGAGTTCATATTCAATCAAGAATGTCTACAAAGTTTCTCTACCCTCAAGAATGCTTTAATCTCTGCGCCTATTCTAAGAGCCCCAGATTGGTCGCAGCCCTTTGAAATCATGTGCGACACAAGTGACTATGCCATAGGGGCTGTTCTAGGACAGCGGATTGATAAGAAACCCTATGTTATCTACTACGCATCCAAAACGCTAGATGAAGAACATAAAAACTATACTACCACAGAAAAAGAGTTTCTGGCTGTCATCTACGCGTTCGAAAAATTTCGCTCATATTTGATCGGTTCTAAGGTCATCGTTTATACCGATCACTCCACCATTCGATACCTGATTCAAAAGCAAGACGCCAAACCCAGGCTCATCCGCTGGGTGCTGATGCTTCAGGAATTTGACTTGGAAATTAAGGATAAAAGTGGAGTGGAGAACATTGTAGCTGATCATCTCAGTCGTATCGAGGTTGAAGAAGAAGATAAAATCCCTATCCGAGACTCTCTTCCAGACGACCATCTCATGAAGGCCACCCATGGATTCCCTTGGTACGCGGATATCGTCAACTATCTGGCCACAGGGATTATCCACCCATCTGCTTCTCACCAGTACAAAAGGAAGTTCCTTCATGACATAAAAAATTATTATTGGGATGAACCCTACCTGTTTCTCCTTTGTGCTGACGGACTTTTCCGTCGCTGCTTGCCAGAAGAAGAAATAACCCCGGTCCTAGAACATTGTCATTCAGGACCCACAGGGGGGCACATGAGTGCTAAGAAAATAGCTATAAAAGTTTTACAATCTGGTTTCTTCTGGCCCACCATATCAAAGGATTCATACGATTTTGTGAAAGCTTGTAACAAATGCCAATTTTCGGGCAACATATCAATAAGAGATGAAATGCCCCTCACATTATGGCAAGAAGTTGAACTTTTTGATGTGTGGGGGGTAGACTATATGGGACCTTTCCCTTCATCTTATGGATTCTCTTACATCTTGGTCGCAGTGGACTACGTCTCAAAGTGGGTCGAAGCTGTACACTGTGTCCAACGATTCCAAGCATGTTATTAAACTTTTCAAAGATATTATTTTCCCAAGATTTGGAGTTCCAAGAACTGTCATATCAGATGGCAGAACCCACTTCTTGGAACGAAGTTTTGAAGCCTTACTGAAAAAATACGGAGTAAATCACAAAGTCGCCACACCCTACCACCCACAGACAAGTGGTTAGGTTGAGATATCCAATAGACAACTAAAGGTGATTCTTGAAAAAACGGTGAACAGAAACCGCTCTGATTGGTCCACCAAACTTCCTGATTCCCTTTGGGCATACCGAACTGCATATAAAACACCAATTGGAACAACTCCGTTCCGTTTGGTGTACGGGAAGTCCTGTCACCTGCCAGCAGAGCTTGAACAAAAAGCCTGCTGGGCCATCAGACAATTAAACTTCGATCTTAAAAATGCAGGAGAGAATAGACAACTCCAGTTGCAGGAGTTAGAAGAGCTCCGAATGACTGCCTATCACAGTGCCAAAATTTATAAGGAGCAGACCAAAATGTGGCATGATGGTCATCTCAAGAGAAAAGATATCATCGTTGGCGACAAAGTGCTCCTTTTCAACTCCAAGCTCAAGTTATTTCCCGGAAAACTTAGAACAAAATGGTCCGGGCCCTTCACTATAAAACATATCTACCCAACTGGAGCTGCCATTATTATAGACAACAACGGAGGAGAAAGGACGGTCAACGGTCACCGTTTAAAAAGATACTACACTCCGGAAGACAAAATGCCAAGACAGACCATAGAAATCAAAGACGCCACGCCGTCAGCATAACTACGTCTCAGCTTCGTCGAGCCAGTGACGTAAAACCCAGGCGCTACTTGGGAGGCAACCCAAGATTTCAGTTTCTCTCTTTTCCATTCTTTTAATTACCTTAGGCTTATCTTATGAAAATACAAAAAAAAATCTTTTATACATCCAAAACAAACATAAAAATAACATAATGAAAATATACAAAAAAATTCACTTAACTAAAACAAACATAAAAATATAAAAGTTTGTTTGACCTTAACCCTACCAAATGGTCCTGAAACCGTTTGGGACCAAACGGTCCTGAAACTGTTTGGGACCAAACGGTCCTGAAACCGTTTGGGACCAAACGGTCTTCAAACCGTTTGGAACCAAACGGTCTCCAAACTGTTTGGAACCAAACGGTCTTGAAATCGTTTGGAACCAAACGGTCTTGAAACCGTTTGGGACCAAAACGGTCTTCAAACCATTTGGGACCAAACGGTCTCCAAACCGTTTGGAGTCCAAATGGTCGCCAAACCATTTGACTTAGGGTTTTTGTCAGGTCAACCCCCCTTTTTTCCTATAAATATAAACCCTACCCCTTCATTTTTCTCTCTTCGAACTCTCGAACTTTCTTGTGTTTCTATTCTATTGCTCTTGCTTCCCCCTGTTCCTGCGCGATTCTCCTCTGGAGATGTGGTTCCCGTGCTCCTGCACAGCAACCGCACCTCCGTCCACCGTCCTCTGCTTCATCACCGCCGCCGTTACCATGTGCTGGAAGGTAGTCCGACCTTCTTCTCTTCCGCCATCATCGCTGTCGGTGCCACCATCGGTCATGTCCACCATCGCCGGCCCTGCCCATTGTCTTTTCCGTTTTTACCAACGGCCCTGCCCACCGTCGCCGTCTTCCCCGCCGTCTCCATCACTGGAGTCACTGCTGCATTCACCACCATCTTCATCACCTTTTTCACCATCGCTTTTATCGCCGATGTTCACCGCCGCTCTCGCCGTCATCGCTGACGCAACCGCCGCCTCCGCGTCGTTTCGCCTTCATCTTCGCCAGTGGCTGCATGACGCTTCGTTCTCCAAACGGTCTTGAAACCGTTTGGAACCAAACGGTCTTCAAACCGTTTGGGACCACACGGTCTTGAAACCGTTTGGGACCAGACGGTCTTGAAACAGTTTGGGACCAAACGGTCTTGAAACCGTTTGGGACCAAACGGTCTTGAAACCGTTTGGAACCAAACGGTCCTAAAACCGTTTGGAACCAAACGGTCTTCAAACTGTTTGGAACCAAACGGTCCTCAAACCATTTGGAACCAAACAGTCCTGAAACTGTTTGGAACCAAACGATCTTCAAACTGTTTGGAACCAAACGGTCTTCAAACCGTTTGGAACCAAACGATCCTGAAACTGTTTGGAACCAAACGGTCTTCAAACCATTTGGCCTTGCACATCCATCTAATTTCCATAAAAATAAAAAAATACATAAATATTAAATCTTTCTAAAAATGTTATTCTAACTCTTGATTTCTCATTCTACAGCTATAGCATCACCATCACAGAAGGCCATCGGATCTGAAGCTGCTCCTTCTCTGACAAGGGAGCAAATGATGGAAGAAATAGCCCGACTCCAGAAGATCAGAGATGTTTTCAACAGAACTAGAAAGGCCCCTTCAAATATCAAAATGATGGAGGTTCTGGTTGACATTGACCGCCTCAGCAACTGTCTAACAGAGGCAACCGATGAAGAAGTGGAAGATATCTCTTCTGATGATGCTGAAGGCTCAGAATACGAGCCAAATCCCGAGGAGGAATCCCCAGCCGAAGAACAAAAGGGGAAACACAAGGTCTTGCAGACTGCATCTAGGCAGCCCTCCAAGAAACGGGCAAGGAAACAAGTTCGACCTGCCTCCGCCTTGGATCAACCCTTTGCAACACCTACCACCACCATCCCTACCACTACCATCCCTGTTATCACCCCCACTTCCATTCCCATCACCACCACAACACCACCACCAGAAAACCTCTTCATCCAAACCAACCTCCCCGCTGAAAAAATACTAAAACCCACTAAGTATGTGTGCTCCATCATACTACGTAGGATGGGGATATACGACCGCACTTTCGACGTGTTGGACAAAGACAATCTCACCAGGTTGTGTCTGGTACCTGAAGTATCCTACTCTGAACCCACTACAGAATTCTTCACTTTTCTGACCAAAGAGCCCGTCGACAGCATGGATCGGTCACGGGATGGGGGTGACAGAAGGCTCATCACCCAAACCTTCGACAGCAAGGTTGTAATAACAGAAAAGATGTTGAACACAATCTTCATTGACAACCAGGACCAACTGCGGAAAGCTATGGAGGTGGGGACCGAACATTCAGAGTTCAACAGACACAAATTTTGGAAATCGCTAACCGTGATCCCCACCTATGACGCGAAGACGTGCAAAGCGTCAAATACACATTATGGCTTTGTGCGCACCCTGCACAAAATTCTCGCTGGCGCACTCTTCCCCAGGACAGAGGGGGGAAACATTATAATTTTAGATCTTTTCATTCTCTGGTCTATTCTTAACGAACAACCGGTCAATATCGGATGACAACTGATCCAGAAACTATCAACCTCCATCCTGGGGAAAGAAATATGCATGGGGGGCATGTCACATCTATTATCAAATACCTCAAGATGGACAGACCCCTACCCCACTGCACGCAATTGAAGGGCGACATTCTTACCAATGAACAAACTCTGAAGAACTCCTTCATCATCAAGGAAAAGGATGGGAAACTATACTATGTCTTCTGCCCTATGGTTAAGTCATCCAGAACACTCATCCCGCTTCCGGAGCTAGCACAGTATGACACCAAACAGCTCCTCTTCTCTGATGAGGAGCTTTCACAACTACTAGCTTCGGTTAAAATAACCGAAAAGAAAGCTACAGCGGGACAAACGGAGCTGAGCATCATAGCCCCGGCAGCTCGACCAACAAAAATACTTGTCAAACGACCTTCTAGAAGGCAGTCACAGGTCCAACAGCTGTCGGGGACACCAACATCCAAGCCAAATCCCGAGGCCGAGAAGCTCCATGAAGAAATCTTAACCTCCTCCTCTATCGACTCTTTCATTCAGAGTCTACACGAGCAGCTAACCACTGCCACCACTCCACCTTCCACCATTCCAACATCTACCACTCCTGTCTCCCCATCACATCCACGCAACCTTTCACATCCTCTTCATCACCCCTTTTCCCTTCGGGCTTTCCCTTCTCCATCCCTATGCCCGACTTCACCACCTTCCCTTTCACCTCCACAGTTTCCACCCCATCACTATCTCTGCCACCGCTTTCACCACAAATCCCACCACTTTTCACATCCGCCACCACCCCGACACCGCTGGTGACTACATCCACAGTCACTACGCAACTTGGGGCATCATCAGTCTCTTCTGCAAGACACTAACACTCTCCCACGTAGACCCCAGCCACCCCACCCTTCCGCCTCTGGGGTCCCTTTTACCAACATCGGTGAGGAATTCGGCCGTCAATTCGACGCTGTCCGAAACCTCCTCACTGATCCTTCTAACATCTTACATTCTATTTTTTCATGTGTGCATGGTTTATCACGACAGGTGGCCACGATCGACAAACAACACCAGGCCTTGCCCACCATCCTCCAAGGCTTCCAACAACGACAAGATGAGGTGGCTAAGCAAGTTGAGCACATCAACAACCAGAAGATCAAGTAGCTTGTTATAATGAAAGAATGATAGTGCCGGATGTGGACAACTTGAGGAAGTTAGTCCTGGAAGAAGCCCATTCTTCCATGTATGCTATGCATCCAGGGAGCACCAAGATGTATCGGAATTTGAAGGATCTGTATTGGTGGCCTGGGATGAAGAAGGACGTTGCAGAGTTTGTTCTGAGGTGTCCCGTGTGTCAGCAAGTTAAAGTTGAACACCAGAAGCCAGCAGGAACAATACAACCTTTACCCATACCACAATGGAAGTGGGACCATGTGACCATGGACTTTGTTGTTGGCGTACCCAGGACAAGCAAAGGACATGATTCCATTTGGGTAATTGTTGATAGGTTGACTAAGACAGCACATTTCTTACCTATCAAAACAACCTATTCTGCAGAAAGGTTATCAGAGTTATATGTTCAAGAGATAGTGCGTTTGCACGGAGTTCCTGTCACAATAGTTTCTGACAGAGGTCCTCAGTTTACAAGTCGTTTTTGGGAACAGTTGCACAGAGCCTTAGGCACTAAGCTGAGGTTTAGTACGGCCTGAAATTGCCTTTTTGGGCAAACGGTCTCAAGACCGTGTAAGGTCATTGACTAGGCGTTGACCGTATGAGATTACTGTTCAAAATAATGTTAATTAACAACTCACCAAGTTTGATGGTCTAATTCCAAACGGGCTAAGAGTTGAAGGGGGAATATTAGGGCTAACCCTAGATGAAATCAGTACTGAAATTATGGTGACCTAATTAGGGTTTTTAGGGTTGATTGACCTAAACGGTCTCACGACCATTTAGGGGCCACCCAAACGGTCTCAAGACCACGAGGGAAATCAACCATGACCGTTTGGAGGTCTGGGGTCAAGAATAGTTGACCAATTGAAGGTATAATTACACCAAATTACTTTGCAATTAAATATTGATATGATCATCAACTCAATAGGTCAGACCTTGATGAATTTGCACTAGAATCCAAAATTGGATGGGAAAACGGTCTCAAGACCGTTTGGAACTCATCCAAACGGTCTCAAGACCGAGAGGACAATCACCTAAGACCATTTGAAGGTCTAGGGTTAAGTAATTTGACCAATTGAGGACCCAATTGCAAATAAGTTATCACTTTAATCAAAATTCTGATTTTGTGACTCAATCATGGTTCAACCCCTATCAAATCACCTTAGACTTTGATGAAATCTTGGGCAAACAGTCTCAAGACCATGTGGGGTCCACCCAAATGACTTCAAGACCGTTTGGGCCAAGTTTGGGCCCAATTGGAGCTCAATTGAAGGGTTCAACCTTGTGTTGAGTCACATTGTTGAGTGTTGATGGGTGAACATTGATAGACCCTAATTGAGTCGACTTCAACCCTAATTGGTCAACAATTGAGGGTCTATTGAATGACTAAGTGGTCAAGCATAATCCTAATTAACCCAATCCATAAGTGGTCAACATAGCTTTGACCTTTTGAGGGCTTCAACATCGGTTGACATCATCAATTGCATTATTGATTTTGTTGATGGACCAAACGGTTGAGACCTTGAGAGCCTCGCGGTCTCAAGACCGAGAGGGGGCTTGCAGTCTCAAGACCGTGAGGGGGCTCACGGTCTCAAGACCACGAAGGGCCTCGCGGTCCTGAGGTCAAGATGGGCAAACGGTCAACGTCTCTTCGCGGTCCCAACATCAATTTGATCTTCGCGGTCTTGAACCACTTGAAGGGCTTCGCGGTTTTGAACCACTTGAAGAGGCTCGCGGCCTTGAAGCCTAAGGAGGCTTGCGGTCTTGAAGATAGAAGAGGGCTCGCGGTCTTGGAAAGTCAAAGTGGGCAAACGGTCAACACTTTCAAATGATCTCAATTCAATTGAAGGTTGATAATTGAAATCAATCAATGTGATTCAAGGTTGACTTCATTCAATCAATTGATGATATAAATGGTCCAATGTTGCCCTAATCGAACCCTAATGAAAACCTAGGATATTAAGGGGTTAATTGACTAAGGTTTTGACCATGATGATGATCAATGGGGTGAATTACCAAAATACCCCTGAAGGGCCAATTGAGTTATATCTTGTTCAATTCAAACCCTAATTACATGAGAATGATGTTTTTAGCTATAATGACTCCATCCAACTTGATCTAGTCTAATATTATCATCAACCACTAGTATGAAGAAAGAGAGAGTATTCTAGAGAGAGAAAGTACTCTAGAGAGAGAAAGTACCCTAGAGAGAGAAAGTAACCCTAATTGGGTGGAATCTTAAGTAAAGCATCTCCAATGCACATGAATGTGTATAAATAGGGTATGATTCACCTATGTGAAATCATAGAAACCTTAATTATGATAAATGATGAACCTTTAATTAATCTGTGAGCATTAATGATAATGTTACTCATACATGATGATGTTATGAGTTCAATTCACCTCAATGTGAATAGTAAACCCTAATTCAAGGGTGATGGCATGTAATGTGAATAGTAAACCCTAATTCAAGGGTAATGGCATGCTTTTGAATATTAAACTCTATTTGATGAGAATTAGAGATTTAAACTCTTATGACAAGAGTAGGAAGGATATTCCTTATTTTTGTATTACCTTTATCAGTTGTATTAACCATACAGGTTCTGATATGAAGGTAATCATATCCAGGTATGGATGATGATGTTATATTCATTAAAGGCATGTTGTTAGCCTTATGAATAAGTAAAGTAATCTGATGTCTTGTCAGTGGCATCCTATGCTGATAATGGGTTGTGAGAGCCATGAATACCATCAAAGTCATGCCTTAGAGATGACTTGTGATGAGGATAATGAGAAATGATGACTGATATGAGTTAGGCCTGTTACATTTAGTATTCTTCTTTTATAGCTGCTATGCTACTGTTATTGTTTGAAGAACAATGTATGCTGTTAAAGAATACTGAATGTACCTAACTAATCAAGTATAATGTAGAGCCCTGATCATAGATCCATCATTGTCCGAGATTAAGTGATGGTGAAACAGGTTTTCCTCAGGGAACTCCTGGAGCACATACTTTTGAGTATGTGGGGTACATGGATGTGTAGAACCTTACATCCTAGTGTAGGAAAGTGATGTAGATGTGGAATCCATCCATCCTTCACTATATTTTCATACCGTATCAGTGGTAGGTAATCATGAAACCTCCTGATGACGAAGAAAGCACAAATATCCGTATCAGTGGTAGGTAAATATGAAACCTCCTGATGACGAAGAGAGTACAGAACGCCACTGTGACTCTAGAATAGCGAAGGACCAGTTTAACCTGGTGAGCTATATTAAGTAGAGACACGAGATGTCCTACAAGTGATCCTCTTACTGACTAAGGAAGGTGAAGGTCATGAGAATGTGGCTCTCTTAATGACCTATGTATGATACTGATGTGACTTCTCAACGATCAGTTGGAGTATGAGTGGTAAGCCTCATCTCCACAGGGCATAATGTTGTTTGTAAAACATAATCAACCATGTAGTATAACTTGTTAGAGATGACTCCAAGTTAGTTGATTGATGTTACATTGTAATAATGTTTATATTCTCCATATCTCCTAAATTGTAGAGATCTTGTTATACCTGCAACTGTTATAGAATACTTTGAAGGCTTTACTGCTTAAAATATTCTTTGATGTTATAATAAAGCTTCTGGCGAAGAGTTATAACTCTCACTGGGACAATTATGTATAATTGTCTCACCCCGTAGGCTTCAACTTTTTAGGTGGATGTCGGAGACGAAGGAACCAGCCTACAGGTGATCAGTCTCAGCAGCAGCATCAGGGGCAGCAGTAATCTCAGGTGGAGATTGTCCTGCCATATAGTGTAGTAGAGTCAGTCCTATGTGTCCTCTGTACTCTCAGGTCTTGGAGTCTTTTGTATAGTGATCTTGAGATTTTGTATCTTGATGGATATAATTACTCAAGAAGTAATTATCCTGAGATGTAAACAGTTTACCTCACTTTATGAAAGAAGCTTTTATGGATTCAAGCTCTTGTCACGAAAAGTTTCAATTTTCTGTGATTTTTGTCTTCCGCTGATTACCGATTCGCTTCCGCTAAGTTTTAATCGTGTTTATGTCATGGTTTGGAGATCAGAGCCCACAACTAGTGGTATCAGAGCTCCAGGTTCAGTTGAGTCTACAGAGGCATAGGACTTAGGATGTCGAGTCTACCTTTAGTACTCCTTCCTCATCTAATAGAATCTTCTGCTCCTCAGGAGAAGAGGATACATAAGAATGTCAGAACATCGTGATGAGCACGTGGCAGAGAGTAGTGCTAGTGCACCTCGAGGCGGTGCAAGAGTTCCGAGAATAGAACAACCTGCACCTGAGTCGCCAAGAGAGCCACCCCAGTTTGACCCAGCTGACATGAGTGATCCAGCTGTACAGACGATGTTCGGGCAGTTCATGACTGCCATGACACATATAACCGATAGGATGCCCATTCCTACACCTAGGGCACCTGTCCAGCCTAAAGCACAAGGTATTGGTAAGACATTCGAATGACTTCGTCGTGTCGGAGATACCAAGTACTTCGGAACTGCCGACCCTGCAGATGCTGACTTATGGTTGACAGAGTTAGAGAAGGCTTTCAGGATTCTTATGATTCCGGAAGCTGAGAAGGTTAGACATGTTGTCTATCTTCTCAAAGGCAGTGCTGGTCACTGGTGGAACATGGAAGAGCAGAAGAGACCTGGAGTAGAGTTCTCATGGGAAGAGTTTCGTCAGGAATTTATCAATAGATATTTTCCAAAGACCTTCCTAGATGAGAAGATCTCTCAGTTTGAGAAACTAAGGCAGGGTATGATGAACATTAGTGAGTATGAAGCTAAGATCATGGAGTTGTTGCGGTTCTGTCTGCACATGGCTGCTACGGATGAGGAAAGAATCAGAAGATTCGAAAAGGGTTTGAATTCTGATATGTCAACCCCTGTGTCTGCCCTAGAAAATAGAGAGAGATTCTCTACCTTCTTTGAGTCAGTCCGAAGGATAGAGAGATATGTGGTTGAGAAAAGACAAACCCATAAAAGATATCCACAGTTCTAGGGTTCTTCATCAAGGGATTCTAAGAAACCTAGATTCTCTGCACCTAACCCTCCACCACCCAGATCGAGCTTTCAAACTCAATGGACACCAAGCAGAGGTAGAGGACAGAGTCAACCGCTTCAAGGGACGCACAGTTATGCATCTGAGTCAGTCACTGGACCACCCAGACCACAACAACAGGAGAGGAGTTGCTACAAGTGTGGTAAGGTGGGACACTTGATGAAGGATTGCCGTTCTAGGCCTGTCGGTGTGACACAACAAACCCCGAGACAGAATCAACAGGGATCTCAGAATAGACAACATCAAGGAGCAGCTCGAGGACGTGGACAAGCGTCTCAAGCAGGATCATCAGCACCACCTCAACACCAGACGACTGCGAGGTTCTATGCTATGAACCCACCTGAGGCAATGGTCAATCCACGGGTAGTGGCAGGTCAGATGAAATTTTTATATTCTGATATGTCTACATCCTGTGTTGTATCCGTTCTGATTGATCCGGGTGCTATGCACTCTTTCATCACTCATGAAGTGATTCGTAACTGCAATGTGACTATTAGTCATAGAGAAGATAGTTTGTTGTTAGAAACTCCGTTAAGTGGGTCTGCCGTTTTGCAGGAGGTATGTTCTCCCTGCATCCTTTTCTTTTCTGACCATCGCATTCAAGTGGATCTTATACCACTTGATATGCAGGGATTTGATATAATCCTTGGGATGGATACCTTATAAAGGTATAGAGTTGTCTTGGATTGTGAGTCCAAGCTGGCTGTGTTTGCTGATAAAAGCAGCACATGGATCTTTCAAGGTGAAAGAAAGATTCTGCCTACCTGTCTTGTATCAGCTATGGTTGCTGATAAGCTGTTGAGGCAAGGGTGTTATGCATTCTTAGCCCATGTAGTAGATGTTACCAAGGAAAGTTCTAATCCTGCTGAAGTTCCTATAGTCAGGGAATTCGAAGATGTGTTTCCTGGAGAACTTCCTAGTATACCACCACCTCGGGAGATTGATTTTGAAATTAATCTGATCCCAGATACGAAACCCATAGCACAAACTCCATATAGAATGGCGCCTGCCGAGATGGCAGAACTCAAGAAACAGCTTCAAGAGCTACTTGAGAGAGGTTTTATCCGACCGAGTACTTCACCTTGGGGTGCTCCGGTCTTGTTTGTTAAAAAGAAAGATGGGTCAATGCGGTTGTGCATTGACTACAGACAACTCAATAAAGTAACAATAAAGAATAAGTATCCTCTGCCAAGGATTGATGATCTCTTTGACCAGTTGTGTGGTGCAACAGTCTTTTCAAAAATAGACTTGAGGTCTGGATATCACCAACTCCGTATTAAGGATAGTGACATATCCAAGTCTGCCTTTAGGACAAGATATGGTCACTATGAGTTCACGGTTATGTCGTTTGGACTAACCAATGCACCAGCTGCATTTATGGAACTCATGAATAGAGTTTTTTGACCTTTCCTTGATCAGTGTGTTGTCGTCTTCATAGATGACATTCTGATTTATAGTAAGAATGCTCAGCAGCATGAGCAACATCTTCGCCAAGCTTTGACCTTGCTAAGAGAACATAAGTTGTACGCTAAGTTTAGCAAGTGTGAGTTCTGGCTACCGGAGGTATCTTTTCTTGGACATGTGATATCCGCCTCGGGAATTCGCATTGACCCTACAAAGGTAGAATCTGTTCTACAATGGGAGCAACCAAAGACACCGACGGAGATTCGAAGTTTCTTGGGGTTAGCTGGCTATTATCGAAGGTTCATTAAGAACTTTAGTTCTATAGCTTTACCTTTGACCAAGTTAACCCGAAAAGATGTTTCTTTTTCTTGGAGTGATAAGTGTCAACAATCTTTCCAGTTGCTGAAGGAGAGGTTGACAAGTGCACCTGTGCTAGTGCTACCTGAACAAGGAAAAGGATATGTAGTTTTCTGTGATGCTTCCAAGAACGGACTAGGATGTGTGTTGATGCAGGATAAACAAGTGATTTCTTTTGCTTCCTGACAGCTTAAGAAACACGAGGAGAATTATCCAACACACGATCTGGAGTTAGCTGCTGTGGTTCATGCTTTGAAGATCTGGAGGCACTATCTCTACGGAGAAACATTCCAGATTTTCACAGACCACAAAAACCTTAAGTATATCTTCTCTCAGCATGAGCTCAACATGAGGCAACGTCGCTGGATGGAATTAATCAAGGACTACGACTGTACAATTGATTACCATCCAGGCAAGGTCAATGTTGTTGCAGATGCCTTGAGTAGGAAATCAGCAACATCAACCATGAATAGAGCACAACTAAACTCTTTAGTATGCTCTAGAAGAGATATGCTTATCTCTTTAAGGCAAGACAATGTACAGTTGAAGGTGTCATTGTTAACCGGTTTGTTAGCTGAGATGCATATTAAACCTACCCTAAGGGAGCAGATTAAAGAGGCACAGCTAGGTGATGCTGCAGTTCAACATATAAGATCTGAGTATGGAAATGAGAAGCAAGATGGTTTTCATGACTCAGAAGATCAAGTAGCTTGTTATAATGGAAGAATGATAGTGCCGGATGTGGACAACTTGAGAAAGTTAGTCCTGGAAGAAGCCCATTCTTCCATGTATGCTATGCATCCAGGGAGCACCAAGATGTATCGGAATTTGAAGGATCTGTATTGGTGGCCTGGGATGAAGAAGGACGTTGCAGAGTTTGTTCTGAGGTGTCCCGTGTGTCAGCAAGTTAAAGCTGAACACCAGAAGCCTGTAGGAACAATACAACCTTTACCCATACCACAATGGAAGTGGGACCATGTGACCATGGACTTTGTTGTTGGCCTACCCAGGACAAGCAAAGGACATGATTCCATTTGGGTAATTGTTGATAGGTTGACTAAGACAGCACATTTCTTACCTATCAAAACAACCTATTCTGCTAAAAGGTTATCAGAGTTATATGTTCAAGAGATAGTGCGTTTGCACAGAGTTCCTGTCACAATAGTTTCTGACAGAGGTCCTCAGTTTACAAGTCGTTTTTGGGAACAGTTGCACAGAGCCTTAGGCACTAAGCTGAGGTTTAGTACGACCTTTCATCCACAGACCGATGGACAGTCGGAAAGGACCATACAAACCTTAGAAGACCTGTTGCGAGCATGTGTTCTCCAGTTCACCGGAAGTTGGGATCTACACCTAAGCTTGATAGAGTTTGCCTATAACAATAGCTATCAGCATAGTATTGATATGGCACCTTATGAAGCCTTATATGGTAGACGTTGTAGATCACCCTTGTGTTGGTTTGAGACTGGTGAGCACCAGTTGTTAGGTCCTGACCTGGTGCAGCAAACCACATAAAAGATTAAAGTAATACAACATAAGATTAAGACTGCTCAGGATAGGCAGAAATCTTATGCTGACAAACGTCGTAGACCCTTAGAGTTCTAGGTTGGAGACAGAGTGTGTCTCACCTTGGAAAGGAGTCCTTCGTTTTGGAAGGAAAGGGAAGTTAGCTCCTAGATTTATGGGACCTTATCCAATCATTGAACGGATTGGAAAGGTAGCATATAAACTAGAGCTACCCCCAGAGTTACAGAGGTTACACCCTGTGTTTCACATTTCTATGTTGAAGAAATGTCACCCAGACACTGAGTCAGTTCTACAACCTATGGAGGTAGAACTAAATGATGACATATCCTATGAGGAGGGACCAATGTCAATCCTTGATAAACGAATTAAAAAGTTAAAGAAGAAAGATATAAGTCTTGTGAAAGTCCTCTGGAACCATCGTGGTATTGAAGAAGCCACTTGGGAGTTAGAGGATGAGATGAGAAGAAAGTATCATGCCCTTTTCTCGTAGTATGTTTTATCGATTTCGGGGACGAAATCCTTGTAAGGGGTGGATAATTTGTAACATCCCTGACCTGGGTTATGAGTCAACCCTAGGTGTTTTTCCTAAATATGTAATTAAATCTTTGTGATTAACTTTGAGCATGTAATTAAGTTCTCAGGAACGTATATTTCAGTATTTGCTCCTTTTTATTTAAAGTTGTAGCATTGTTTTGATATACAGGGACCTATGTGCAATTTACCCAGTTAAAAGGGTTAGCTTGCAATTTGCACATGTTGAGATGTTCCTCTGATGTTGAGACATCATGAGAATCTTTTTGGTAAAGTTTGAGGGATTTACCAAGCTAGGGTACCAAGGTACAGCTGTGGAAGCAATCCTAGTGCTTGAAACCCTAATTTGGGGTAAAATACAATTTACCCAAATTAAGGGATGCAAATTGTAAAATATGTCATCTAATGTATCTTTTTAGACTCTTGCCATCATTAAGAGAAGAAATGATGAGGAAGTCACCTCAATTGAGTTATCAAGTTATGAAATATGCCTTGTGATTGAATAATCAGGGTATATGTGCAATATTTCTTTATGTATGTACCTCATTATTAGCTTGCTCTCCTTTACCTTCTTTTCCTAAGACCTTAAGAGAAGGTTTGTCCTTAGAATAAAGAGGAAGGGACGATCAAGTAAAGAAGGAGGGACCTAGTTGGAATTATGGACAACTTATGAACTAATGTTGAAAATCCTACCCCATGTATATAAGATCTCCTTCCCTTAGTTGCAAGGGAACTTACCCTTCGTTCCCTTACTGTTTCATTTCACCAAAGACGACCAAGGACTGCCTTGGAGCTAAGGAGGACGACCAAGGGGTGCAAGGTAGGTTTAAACCCCTCTTCTTGCCTAATTCCATGGTTAGAACTCGAATTCAAGGTCATCTTCATGGCTAACTCTTGAAACCCTACCTTTTTAGCCGTCTCTTTTCATCCTTCCTTGGAGTTTTCACCTTGGCCAACCTGTAAGAACTCAAGGAAGCCATTAGAGCTTGGAGCTTGAAAGCTTGGAGCTCAAGAAGCAAGCTTTAGGTGGGTTTTATAACTCTAAACCCATGCTTTACTATGTGCATCTTTATATGCGGTTGGATGATAGCTCTTAGGGTTTCCCTACTTTTCCCTGCTATTTTGCGAGCAAATCCATGGGATATTCATACTGTTCTTGATCTAGGAGATGAAGGCGTGATTTCCAAGAAAAATCCACCGCTTTTCACTTCCTTAAACGGTCTCACCAGTTTTCTCTCTCGGTCTCAAGACCGCGAGGTGAGCAAACGGTCTCGAGACCGCGACAGGGAAAACGGTCTCCAAGACCGTTTGGCTCCATTGACTGAGCGTGGACCGTATACGAAATCTGTTCCTAATTATATAGGCTAATTACCCTCAACATTTGGGAGGCTAACTCCAAGGGAATCGGGAGATATGACCTTTTTAAGTAACAACTTTATTTGAATTTATTCCTGATTTTCAAACGGTCTGAAATTGCCTTTTTGGGCAAACGGTCTCAAGACCGTGTAAGGTCGTTGACTAGGCGTTGACCGTATGAGATTACTGTTCAAAATAATGTTAATTAACAACTCACCAAGTTTGATGGTCTAATTCCAAACGCGTTTCTGGCTGTCATCTACGCGTTCGAAAAATTTCGCTCATATTTGATCGGTTCTAAGGTCATCGTTTATACCGATCACTCCACCATTCGATACCTGATTCAAAAGCAAGACGCCAAACCCAGGCTCATCCGCTGGGTGCTGATGCTTCAGGAATTTGACTTGGAAATTAAGGATAAAAGTGGAGTGGAGAACATTGTAGCTGATCATCTCAGTCGTATCGAGGTTGAAGAAGAAGATAAAATCCCTATCCGAGACTCTCTTCCAGATGACCAGCTCATGAAGGCCACCCATGGATTCCCTTGGTACGCGGATATCGTCAACTATCTGGCCACAGGGATTATCCACCCATCTGCTTCTCACCAGTACAAAAGGAAGTTCCTTCATGACATAAAACATTATTATTGGGATGAACCCTACCTGTTTCGCCTTTGTGCTGACGGACTTTTCCGTCGCTGCTTGCCAGAAGAAGAAATAACCCCGGTCCTAGAACATTGTCATTCAGGACCCACAGGGGGGCACATGAGTGCTAAGAAAATAGCTATAAAAGTTTTACAATCTGGTTTCTTCTGGCCCACCATATCAAAGGATTCATACGATTTTGTGAAAGCTTGTAACAAATGCCAATTTTTGGGCAACATATCAATAAGAGATGAAATGCCCCTCACATTATGGCAAGAAGTTGAACTTTTTGATGTGTGGGGGGTAGACTATATGGGACCTTTCCCTTCATCTTATGGCTTCTCTTACATCTTGGTCGCAGTGGACTACGTCTCAAAGTGGGTCGAAGCTGTACACTGTGTCCAACGATTCCAAGCCTGTTATTAAACTTTTCAAAGATATTATTTTCCCAAGATTTGGAGTTCCAAGAACTGTCATATCAGATGGCAGAACCCACTTCTTGGAACGAAGTTTTGAAGCCTTACTGAAAAAATACGGAGTAAATCACAAAGTCACCACACCCTACCACCCACAGACAAGTGGTTAGGTTGAGATATCCAATAGACAACTAAAGGTGATTCTTGAAAAAACGGTGAACAGAAACCGCTCTGATTGGTCCACCAAACTTCCTGATTCCCTTTGGGAATACCGAACTGCATATAAAACACCAATTGGAACAACTCCGTTCCGTTTGGTGTACGGGAAGTCCTGTCACCTGCCAGTAGAGCTTGAACACAAAGCCTGCTGGGCCATCAGACAATTAAACTTCGATCTTAAAAATGCAGGAGAGAATAGACAACTCCAGTTGCAGGAGTTAGAAGAGCTCCGAATGACTGCCTATCACAGTGCCAAAATTTATAAGGAGCAGACCAAAATGTGGCATGATGGTCATCTCAAGAGAAAAGATATCATCGTTGGCGACAAAGTGCTCCTTTTCAACTCCAAGCTCAAGTTATTTCCCGGAAAACTTAGAACAAAATGGTCTGGGCCCTTCACTATAAAACATATCTACCCAACTGGAGCTGCCATTATTATAGACAACAACGGAGGAGAAAGGACGGTCAACGGTCACCGTTTAAAAAGATACTACACTCCGGAAGACAAAATGCCAAGACAGACCATAGAAATCAAAGACGCCACGCCGTCAGCATAACTACGTCTCAGCTTCGTCGAGCCAGCGACGTAAAACCCAGGCGCTACTTGGGAGGCAACCCAAGATTTCAGTTTCTCTCTTTCCCATTCTTTTAATTACCTTAGGCTTATCTTATGAAAATACAAAAAAAAATCTTTTATACATCCAAAACAAACATAAAAATAACAAAATGAAAATATACAAAAAAAATTCACTTAACTAAAACAAACATAAAAATATAAAAGTTTATTTGACCTTAACCCTACCAAACGGTCCTGAAACCGTTTGGGACCAAACGGTCCTGAAACTGTTTGGGACCAAACGGTCCTGAAACCGTTTGGGACCAAACGGTCTTCAAACCGTTTGGAACCAAACGGTCTCCGAACTGTTTGGAACCAAACAGTCTTGAAATCGTTTGGAACCAAACGGTCTTGAAACCGTTTGGGACCAAAACGGTCTTCAAACCATTTGGGACCAAACGGTCTCCAAACCGTTTGGAGTCCAAATGGTCGTCAAACCATTTGACTTAGGGTTTTTGTCAGGTCAACCCCCCTTTTTTCCTATAAATATAAACCCTACCCCTTCATTTTTCTCTCTTCGAACTCTCGAACTTTCTTGTGTTTCTATTCTATTGCTCTTGCTTCCCCCTGTTCCTGTGCGATTCTCCTCTGGAGATGTGGTTCCCGTGCTCCTGCACAGCAACCGCACCTCCGTCCACCGTCCTCTGCTTCATCACCGCCGCCGTTACCACCTGCTAGAAGGTAGTCCGACCTTCTTCTCTTCCGCCATCATCGCTGCCGGCGCCACCATCGGTCATGTCCACCATCGCCGGCCCTGCCCATTGTCTTTGCCGTTTTTACCAACGGCCCTGCCCACCGTCGCCGTCTTCCCCGCCGTCTCCATCACTGGAGTCACCGCTGCATTCACCACCATCTTCATCACCTTTTTCACCATCGCTTTTATCGCCGATGTTCACCGCCGCTCTCGCCGTCATCGCTGACGCAGCCGCCGCCTCCGCGTCGTTTCGCCTTCATCTTCGCCAGTGGCTGCATGACGCTTCGTTCTCCAAACGGTCTTGAAACCGTTTGGAACCAAACGGTCTTGAAACCGTTTGGGACCAGACGGTCTTGAAACCGTTTGGGACCAGACGGTCTTGAAACCGTTTGGGACCAAACAGTCTTGAAACCGTTTGGAACCAAACGGTCCTAAAACCGTTTGGAACCAAACGGTCTTCAAACTGTTTGGAACCAAACGGTCCTCAAACCATTTGGAACCAAACAGTCCTGAAACTGTTTGGAACCAAACGGTCTTCAAACCGTTTGGAACCAAACGGTCTTCAAACCGTTTGGAACCAAACGATCCTGAAACTGTTTGGAACCAAACGGTCTTCAAACCATTTGGCCTTGCACATCCATCTAATTTCCATAAAAATAAAAAAATACATAAATATTAAATCTTTCTAAAAATGTTATTCTAACTCTTGATTTCTCATTCTACAGCTATAGCATCACCATCACAGAAGGCCATCGGATCTGAAGCTGCTCCTTCTCTGACAAGGGAGCAAATGATGGAAGAAATAGCCCGACTCCAGAAGATCAGAGATGTTTTCAACAGAACTGGAAAGGCCCCTTCAAATATCAAAATGATGGAGGTTCTGGTTGACATTGACCGCCTCAGCAACTGTCTAACAGAGGCAACCGATGAAGAAGTGGAAGATATCTCTTCTGATGATGCTGAAGGCTCAGAATACGAGCCAAATCCCGAGGAGGAATCCCCAGCCGAAGAACAAAAGGGGAAACACAAGGTCTTGCAGACTGCATCTAGGCAGCCCTCCAAGAAACGGGCAAGGAAACAAGTTCAACCTGCCTCCGCCTTGGATCAACCCTTTGCAACACCTACCACCACCATCCCTACCACTACCATCCCTGTTATCACCCCCACTTCCATTCCCATCACCACCACAACACCACCACCAGAAAACCTCTTCATCCAAACCAACCTCCCCGCTGAAAAAATACTAAAACCCACTAAGTATGTGTGCTCCATCATACTGCGTAGGATGGGGATATACGACCGCACTTTCGACGTGTTGGACAAAGACAACCTCGCCAGGTTGTGTCTGGTACCTGAAGTATCCTACTCTGAACCCACTACAGAATTCTTCACTTTTCTGACCAAAGAGCCCGTCGACAGCATGGATCAGTCACGGGATGGGGGTGACAGAAGGCTCATCACCCAAACCTTCGACAGCAAGGTTGTAATAACAGAAAATATGTTGAACACAATCTTCATTGACAACCAGGACCAGATACGGAAAGCTATGGAGGTGGGGACCGAACATTCAGAGTTCAACAGACACAAATTCCGGAAATCGCTAACTGGGATCCCCACCTATGACGCGAAGACGTGCAAAGCGTCAAATATACATTCTGGCTTTGTGCACACCCTGCACAAAATTCTCGCTGGCGCACTCTTCCCCAGGACAGAGGGGGGAAACGTTATAATTTTAGATCTTTTCATTCTCTGGTCTATTCTTAACGAACAACCGGTCAATATCGGATGACAACTGATCCAGAAACTATCAACCTCCAGCCTGGGGAAAGAAATCTGCATGGGGGGCATGTCACATCTATTATCAAATACCTCAAGATGGACAGACCCCTACCCCACTGCACGCAATTAAATGGCGACATCCTTACCAATGAACAAACTCTGAAGAACTCCTTCATCATCAAGGAAAAGGATGGGAAACTATACTATGTCTTCTTCCCTATGGTTAAGTCATCCAAAACACTCATCCCGCTTCCGGAGCTAGCACAGTATGACACCAAACAGCTCCTCTTCTCTGATGAGGAGCTTTCACAACTACTAGCTTCGGTTAAAATAACCGAAAAGAAAGCTACAGCGGGACAAACGGAGCTGAGCATCACAGCCCCGACAGCTCGACCAACAAAAATACTTGTCAAACGACCTTCTAGAAGGCAGTCACAAGTCCAACAGCTGTCGGGGACACCAACATCCAAGCCAAATCCCGAGGCCGAGAAGCTCCATGAAGAAATCTTAACCTCCTCCTCTATCGACTCTTTCATTCAGAGTCTACACGAGCAGCTAACCACTGCCACCACTCCACCTTCCACCATTCCAACATCTACCACTCCTTTCTCCCCATCACATCCACGCAACCTTTCACATCCTCTTCATCACCCCTTTTCCCTTCGGGCTTTCCCTTCTCCATCCCTATGCCTGACTTCACCACCTTCCCTTTCACCTCCACAGTTTCCACCCCATCACTATCTCTGCCACCGCTTTCACCACAAATCCCACCACTTTTCACATCCGCCACCACCCCGACACCGCTGGTGACTACATCCACAGTCACTACGCAACTCGGGGCATCATCAGTGTCTCTTCTGCAAGACACTAACACTCTCCCACATAGACCCCAGCCACCCCACCCTTCCGCCTCTGGGGTCCCTTTTACCAACATCGGTGAGGAATTCGGCCGTCAATTCGACGCTGTCCGAAACCTCCTCACCGATCCTTCTAACATCTTACATTCTATTTTTTCATGTGTGCATGGTTTATCACGACAGGTGGCCACGATCGACAAACAACACCAGGCCTTGCCCACCATCCTCCAAGGCTTCCAGCAACGACAAGATGAGGTGGCTAAGCAAGTTGAGCACATCAACAACCAGAAGATCAAGTAGCTTGTTATAATGAAAGAATGATAGTGTCGGATGTGGACAACTTGAGGAAGTTAGTCCTGGAAGAAGCCCATTCTTCCATGTATGCTATGCATCCAGGGAGCACCAAGATGTATCGGAATTTGAAGGATCTGTATTGGTGGCCTGGGATGTAGAAGGACGTTGCAGAGTTTGTTCTGAGGTGTCCCGTGTGTCAGCAAGTTAAAGCTGAACACCAGAAGCCTGCAGGAACAATACAACCTTTACCCATACCACAATGGAAGTGGGACCATGTGACCATGGACTTTGTTGTTGGCGTACCCAGGACAAGCAAAGGACATGATTCCATTTGGGTAATTGTTGATAGGTTGACTAGGACAGCACATTTCTTACCTATCAAAACAACCTATTCTGCTGAAAGGTTATCAGAGTTATATGTTCAAGAGATAGTGCGTTTGCACGGAGTTCCTATCACAATAGTTTCTGACAGAGGTCCTCAGTTTACAAGTCGTTTTTGGGAACAGTTGCACAGAGCCTTAGGCACTAAGCTGAGGTTTAGTACGGCCTTTCATCCACAGACCGATGGACAGTCGGAAAGGACCATACAAACATTAGAAGACCTATTGCGAGCATGTGTTCTCCAGTTCACCGGAAGTTGGGATCTACACCTAAGCTTGATAGAGTTTGCCTATAACAATAGCTATCAGCATAGTATTGATATGGCACCTTATGAAGCCTTATATGGTAGACGTTGTAGATCACCCTTGTGTTGGTTTGAGACTGGTGAGCACCAGTTGTTAGGTCTTGAACTGGTGCAGCAAACCACAGAAAAGATTAAAGTAATACAACATGAGATTAAGATTGCTTAGGATAGGCAGAAATCTTATGCTGACAAACGTCGTAGACCCTTAGAGTTCCAGGTTGGAGACAGAGTGTATCTTAAGGTCTCACCTTAGAAAGGAGTCCTTCATTTTGGAAGGAAAGGGAAGTTAGCTCCTAGATTTATGGGACCTTATCCAATCATTGAACGAATTGGAAAGGTAGCATATAAACTAGAGCTACCCCCAGAGTTACAGAGGTTACACCCTGTGTTTCACATTTCTATGTTGAAGAAATGTCACCCAGACACCGAGTCAGTTCTACAACCTATGGAGGTAGAACTGAATGATGACATATCCTATGAGGAGGGACCAATGTCAATCCTTGATAAACGAATTAAAAAGTTAAAGAAGAAAGATATAAGTCTTGTGAAAGTCCTCTGGAACCATCGTGGTATTGAAGAAGCCACTTGGGAGTTAGAGGATGAGATGAGAAGAAAGTATCATGCCCTTTTCTCGTAGTATGTTTTATCGATTTCGGGGACGAAATCCTTGTAAGGGGTGGATAATTTGTAACATGCCTGACCTGGGTTATGAGTCAACCCTAGGTGTTTTGCCTAAATATGTAATTAAATCTTTGTGATTAACTTTGAGCATGTAATTAAGTTCTCAGGAACGTATATTTCAGTATTTGCTCCTTTTTATTTAAAGTTGTAGCATTGTTTTGATATACAGGGACCTATGTGCAATTTACCAAGTTAAAAGGGTTAGCTTGCAATTTGCACATGTTGAGATGTTCCTCTGATGTTGAGACATCATGAGAATCTTTTTGGTAAAGTTTGAGGGATTTCCCAAGCTAGGGTACCAAGGTACAGCTGTGGAAGCAATCCCAGTGCTTGAAACCCTAATTTGGGGTAAAATGCAATTTACCCAAATTAAGGGATGCAAATTGTAAAATATGTCATCTAATGTATCTTTTTAGACTCTTGCCATCATTAAGAGAAGAAATGATGAGGAAGTCACCTCAATTGAGTTATCAAGTTATGAAATATGCCTTGTGATTGAATAATCAGGGTATATGTGCAATATTTATTTATGTATGTACCTCATTATTAGCTTGCTCTCCTTTACCTTCTTTTCCTAAGACCTTAAGAGAAGGTTTGTCCTTAGAATAAAGAGGAAGGGACGATCAAGTAAAGAAGGAGGGACCTAGTTGGAATTATGGACAACTTATGAACTAATGTTGAAAATCCTACCCCATGTATATAAGCTCTCCTTCCCTTAGTTGCAAGGGAACTTACCCTTCGTTCCCTTACTGTTTCATTTCACCAAAGACGACCAAGGACTGCCTTGGAGCTAAGGAGGACGACCAAGGGGTGCAAGGTAGGTTTAAACCCCTCTTCTTGCCTAATTCCATGGTTAGAACTCGAATTCAAGGTCATCTTCATGGCTAACTCTTGAAACCCTACCTTTCTAGCCGTCTCTTTTCATCCTTCCTTGGAGTTTTCACCTTGGCCAACCTGTAAGAACTCAAGGAATCCATTAGATCTTGGAGCTTGAAAGCTTGGATCTCAAGAAGCAAGCTTTAGGCGGGTTTTATAACTCTAAACCCATGCTTTACTATGTGCATCTTTATATGCGGTTGGATGATAGCTCTTAGTGTTTCCCTACTTTTCCCTACTATTTTGCGAGCAAATCCATGGGATATTCATACTGTTCTTGAACTAGGAGATGAAGGCGTGATTTCCAAGAAAAATCCACCGCTTTTCACTTCCTTAAACGGTCTCACTAGTTTTCTCTCTCGGTCTCAAGACCGCGAGGTGAGCAAACGGTCTCGAGACCGCGACAGGGAAAACAGTCTCCAAGACCATTTGGCTCCGTTGAGCGAGCGTGGACCGTATAAGAAATCTGTTCCTAATTATATAGTCTAATTACCCTCAACATTTGGGAGGCTAACTCCAAGGGAATCGGGAGATATGACCTTTTTAAGTAACAACTTTATTTGAATTTATTCCTGATTTTCAAACGGTCTGAAATTGCCTTTTTGGGCAAACGGTCTCAAGACCGTGTAAGGTCATTGACTAGGCGTTGACCGTATGCGATTACTGTTTAAAATAATGTTAATTAACAACTCACCAAGTTTGATGGTCTAATTCCAAACGGGCTAAGAGTTGAAGGGGGAATACTAGGGCTAACCCTAGATGAAATCAGTACTGAAATTATGGTGACCTAATTAGGGTTTTTAGGGTTGATTGACCTAAACGGTCTCAAGACCGTTTAGGGGCCACCCAAACGGTCTCAAGACCGCGAGGGAAATCAACCATGACCGTTTGGAGGTCTGGGGTCAAGAATAGTTGACCAATTGAAGGTATAATTACACCAAATTACTTTGCAATTAAATATTGATATGATCATCAACTCAATAGGTCAGACCTTGATGAATTTGCACTAGAATCCAAAATTGGATGGGAAAACGGTCTCAAGACCGTTTGGAACTCATCCAAACGGTCTCCAGACTGAGAGGACAATCACCTAAGACCATTTGAAGGTCTAGGGTTAAGTAATTTGACCAATTGAGGACCCAATTGCAAATAAGTTATCACTTTAATCAAAATTCTGATTTTGTGACTCAATCATGGTTCAACCCCTATCAAATCACCTTAGACTTTGATGAAATCTTGGGAAAACGGTCTCAAGACCATGTGGGGTCCACCCACATGACTTCGAGACCGTTTGGGCCAAGTTTGGGCCCAATTGGAGCTCAATTGAAGGGTTCAACCTTGTGTTGAGTCACATTGTTGAGTGTTGATGGGTGAACATTGATAGACCCTAATTGAGTCGACTTCAACCCTAATTGGTCAACAATTGAGGGTCTATTGAATGACTAAGTGGTCAAGAATAATACTAATTAACCCAATCCATAAGTGGTCAACATAGCTTTGACCTTTTGAGGGCTTCAACATCAGTTGACATCATCAATTGCATTATTGATTTTGTTGATGGACCAAACGGTTGAGACCTTGAGTGCCTCGCGGTCTCAAGACCGAGAGGGGGCTCGCGGTCTCAAGACCGTGAGGGGGCTCACGGTCTCAAGACCGAGAGGAGGCTCACAGTCTCAAGACCGCGAAGGGACTCACGGTCATGAGGTCAAGATGGGCAAACGGTCAACGTCTCTTCGCGGTCCCAACATCAATTTGATCTTCGCGGTCTTGAACCACTTGAAGGGCTTCGCGGTTTTGAACCACTTGAAGAGGCTCGCGGTCTTGAAGCCTAAGGAGGCTCGCGGTCTTGAAGATAGAAGAGGGCTCGCGGTCTTGGAAAGTCAAAGTGGGCAAACGGTCAACACTTTCAAACGATCTCAATTCAATTGAAGGTTGATAATTGAAATCAATCAATGTGATTCAAGGTTGACTTCATTCAATCAATTGATGATATAAATGGTCCAATGTTGCCCTAATCGAACCCTAATGACAACCTAGGATATTAAGGGGTTAATTGACTAAGGTTTTGACCATGATGATGATCAATGGGGTGAATTACCAAAATACCCCTGAAGGGCCAATTGAGTTATATCTTGTTCAATTCAAACCCTAATTACATGAGAATGATGTTTTTAGCTATAATGACTCCATCCAACTTGATCTAGTCTAATATTATCATCAACCACTAGTATGAAGAAAGAGAGAGTATTCTAGAGAGAGAAAGTACTCTAGAGAGAGAAAGTACCCTAGAGAGAGAAAGTAACCCTAATTGGGTGGAAACTTAAGTAAAGCATCTCCAATGCACATGAATGTGTATAAATAGGGTATGATTCACCTATGTGAAATCATAGAAACCTTAATTATGATAAATGATGAACCTTTAATTAATCTGTGAGCATTAATGATAATGTTACTCATACTTGATGATGTTATGAGTTCAATTCACCTCAATGTGAATAGTAAACCCTAATTCAAGGGTGATGACATGTAATGTGATTAGTAAACCCTAATTCAAGGGTAATGGCATGCTTTTGAATATTAAACTCTATTTGATGAGAATTAGAGATTTAAACTCTTATGACAAGAGTAGGAAGGATATTCCTTATTTTTGTATTACCTTTATCAGTTGTATTAACCATGCAGGTTCTGATATGAAGGTAATCATATCCAGGTATGGATGATGATGTTATATTCATTAAAGGCATATTGTTAGCCTTATGAATAAGTAAAGTAATCTGATGTCTTGTCAATGGCATCCTATGCTGATAATGGGCTGTGAGAGCCATGAATACCATCAAAGTCATGCCTTAGAGATGACTTGTGATGAGGATAATGAGAAATGATGACTGATATGAGTTAGGCCTGTTACATTTAGTATTCTTCTTTTATAGCTGCTATGCTACTGTTATTGTTTGAAGAACAATGTATGCTGTTAAAGAATACTGAATGTACCTAACTAATCAAGTATAATGTAGAGCCCTGATCATAGATCCATCATTGTCAGAGATTAAGTGATGGTGAAACAGGTTTTCCTCAGGGAACTCCTGGAGCACATACTTTTGAGTATGTGGGGTACATGGATGTGTAGAACCTTACATCCTAGTGTAGGAAAGTGATGTAGATGTGGAATCCATCCATCCTTTACTATATTTTCATACCGTATCAGTGGTAGGTAAACATGAAACCTCCTGATGATGAAGAAAGCACAGATATCCGTATCAGTGGTAGGTAAATATGAAACCTCCTGATGATGAAGAGAGTACAGAATGCCACTGTGACTCTAGAATAGCAAAGGACCAGTTTACCCTGGTGAGCTATATTAAGTAGACACACGAGATGTCCTACAAGTGATCCTCTTACTGACTAAGGAAGGTGAAGGTCATGAGAATGCGGCTCTCTTAATGACCTATGTATGATACTGATGTGACTTCTCAGCGATCAGTTGGAGTATGAGTGGTAAGCCTCATCTCCACAGGGCATAATGTTGTTTGTAAAACATAATCAACCATGTAGTATAACTTGTTAGAGATGACTCCAAGTTAGTTGATTGATGTTACATTGTAATAATGTTTATATTCTCCATATCTCCTAAATTGTAGAGATCTTGTTATACCTGCAACTGTTATAGAATACCTTGAAGGCTTTACTGCTTAAAATATTCTTTGATGTTATAATAAAGCTTCTGGCGAAGAGTTATAACTCTCGCTGGGACAATTATGTATAATTGCCTCACCCCGTAGGCTTCAACTTTTTAGGTGGATGTCGGAGACGAAGGAACCAGCCTACAGGTGATCAGTCTCAGCAGCAGCATCAGGGGCAGCAGTAATCTCAGGTGGAGATTGTCTTGCCATATAGTGTAGTAGAGTCAGTCCTATGTGTCCTCTGTACTCTCAGGTCTTGGAGTCTTTTGTATAGTGATCTTGAGATTTTGTATCTTGATGTATATAATTACTCAAGAAGTAATTATCCTGAGATGTAAACAGTTTACCTCACTTTATGAAAGAAGCTTTTATGGATTCAAGCTCTTGTCACGAAAAGTTTCAATTTTCCGTGATTTTTGTCTTCCGCTGATTACCAATTCGCTTCAGCTAAGTTTTAATCGTGTTTATGTCATGGTTTGGAGATCAGAGCCCACAGTTACGTGCTCAAGTTACAAATCTTACAGCACGGCTCCTCTCCGCCGAGGGCAGATATACCGACCTCAAAGAATCCCATGATGCACTGCTCAAAACACACGAGCATTTGCAAGTGGCTTTCGATGAGTTACAAGCCACCCATCGGCGGTGCAAAATGTCCACGAGTAAAAAGCAAGCAGACAAAGCAGCGGACGACAAGGATGGCGACGATGAAGAAGAAGACGACTCCGACTCATCTGCTGATTCAAATAAAGATAACACCTCCTCTGGTGATAAAAATGATGACGGAGAGGACCCTGGAAATGCAGCAGAACCCTCTCACAAAGGGTCTGACAAAGGTCACCATGACAGTGAAAATCACCCGAAGTCTCCTCACAACGATAATATCAACATGTCATACGGGGACCAATTCTTTGATTATTCCGCGCTGGGGTCCATCGGGGAAGCTGCTAAAGACGCAGCTTACGCTGAGTTCCACCATTGTATATTAGGAACCAGCGCCAGCCCACCAAAAACAACTTCCCCACCTCTCTCCACACCTTCTCCCTATGACGAGGGCGAGGCAGAACGAGTAAGTTTAGACACCGATGAAGACCTCGATTCTGCCTCCGACTCGGACGATGATCTACCAGGCCATGAACAGGTCTTAGAACAACCTGCTTCTCCCCCTCCACAAGAACTTCCCCCGCCACAACCTCTTCCACAAAAAATGCATGACCTAGATATGGCGGCCATCTCCACTTTAGATGCTCAGGACATTTTTATACTGAACACTATAGTGGACGATGAAAAGGTGGGGGAAGACATAATTTATCACAATACCAAAACTAGGCGTAAGATGACATGTGAAGACTTCCGCAGCATCCTCCGACCTCGGTCCACGATGCCTATGGCAATCTTCCGTGTCCTGCTCGCCAATAGTATAGAAATGTACAGAAGTTCTAAGCGGCAACAGCCGGTCTTTAACGCCTCCCCCGCTCTGTCTATGGGCCTTTTATACAAAGACATAAGAGCAAAGTCAATCGAGAGGCTGCGTGCTGGTTTAGCACGTCGGGCACGTTATCTTATCGTCCCTTTCCAAGTTTCGGACCACTGGCTTTTTATGATCGTGGATACGGAGGCTCGGGATGCCAAGGTATATAATTTCTATGGCGCCGATGTGCCAGCCGGCACAATAAACTTCGTTGGTGAAGCAGCAGGAGAAGCAAGATGTATACCCTTCCGGCTGCTCAAATTAATTTGGGCTGCCCGCCCATCTCTTCGCCAAGATTGGAGCCAACCTTGGTTCAATATCATAAACCCTCAAGTCCAAGCCACCGAGGGATCTGGGGATTGTGCTTTCTGCACCATACGCCACATCCAAGCGCTGAACCAGGAAATCCCATTTACTGATCTGGTTGCTGAAGATTTTCATTCCTTACATGGACGTTATGACATGGAGCTCATTTGTGATAGGCGGTTCTTCAAGGACCCAACTATGGCACTAGATGACGTTCCTCGCTACCTCTTCTCAGCTATCTAGCGATCGCAGAGGCGACCCTTCCAACCTTCCCTGATTTTGAAAGAGTCAGAGAAGACCAAAGTGCCAGTCGCCGACACTGAGCCAGCTACAAGAAATATCGATCCTCTGTATACCATAGAACCAACCTTCCCTAATTTTGACCGCGATGCCTGCAAAGGTCTCTCTGACCTCGAATTGCGTCTCATTATGTCACAAATCTTAGCCGAATAAGATGGATTGGTATTCATGTCTCGGGACATTCTTGTAATGGCATACGCACTACGAGAGACTTTACAGGTTAAAGGATCCCTCTCTGTAAGCCTTATGGCCGCCTATCAGCTTCTACTCGGCCAAAATAACCCAACAACATACATGGCGTCCCCATATATGAAAGATGATCTTTTAAAGCTTAAGAACTTCGGCACAACTGACGCGCTGATCTCCTATCTCCAACACACAACGTCGACGTTCATCATGTTCCCTTTCTTCTATCATGAGCACTGGATGCTCCTGGCAACAAATCTTCCAGAAGGAACAACCACAATATATAACAGTTCCGACAGCCAGTACAACGCATGACAGAGAAACTACGTCGTGACACCGAAGATGCCAACAGAAGTAGTGGCAAAGGAGTGCGCCGACAAGTTAATCGACTTTCTAAGTCAGCACACAAGGGTGTATGACAAAGAGCATTTCCACCGCCCTGCCTTCTGCCACAAATGCCCCCAGCAAATTTGACAATCAAATGACTGCGGCTTCCACGTCCTCTACTGGATGTACACCATCATCGTTCTCTAAAGGCCAGTAGAAGAAATGGCTGACGTGGACTACCACGCTATACGAGTATAGTTCGCATCCAATCTCTTTCATTCCCCGGGGGCAAATGCAGATCTACCTTAGCCTGCAGCCCTTGTCCTAATTACTTCTCAACCTATCATTTTGACACTCTGAGGACAGAGTGAGTGATAAGTTAGGGGGGGTACATTAGACAAGGGTGAGGTACCATTTTTTTTACAAATCTCCTCCTTCTTCTCTTTTCTCTGTTTATACATTTTCCCTTTTTATCTTTCTTTTTAATTAACCCTTTCTTTAGTAGAATCACCCTCATTTAACTCTAGAATCATGTTAGTCCCCAAAAGAAAATAGCACTTAGACATTTAATGGCGATTTAATAATGTCACTCCACTATTGATTTTCATGCTTCTGCTTCAATACTTTATCTGACTCTCCACAGGTCAAAATCAAGGTAGAAATAAGCCAAGCTCTCAAGGATGAGAGGGGAATCAGGCAACTTCCAAATCAAGAAGTTCTGCAAGTGGACCACAAACCAAATAAGTGCATGTTGAAAAACTCTAAGAACAGCTTTCCTCTCTTCAAAATAAAAGAGGCTTGGCCACCCAAAATAATTTCCCAAACAAAACCCCAAAACCCAAGCCTGCGAGCTATCGAATAAAAGCCAGGGAGACGAATAAAATTATGAGAGTTGTGCCATGAATAAGGATATATATAAAGAACCGATGAAGGTTTCACCCGACCGGCACATTCCGCTGCCCTCACAAAGGCAGATGTGTCGTGCCCGATAGTGAAACCCTAAGGTATCTAAATATATGAAAGGCTCATTAAGGACTCACCTGGCCGACACATTCAGCTGCCCTCATAAAGGCAGATGTGTCGTGCCCGGTAGTGAGATCCTAAAAGCATAGACAGCCCCTCCCCCACATGAAGGGTGAGTTACACTTCAAGCCTTTAGCCAACCCTCACACCCTCTCTAGCTTCCAGTAGGTCTTTCAGAGAGGTATAAAGCTGATTAGAGTTAACAACATGAACATAATAAAGGTGGTCCCAATGCGAGCTACAAGATACGGAAAGAACCTGAGACCCAAGCAAATCTCGAAACCTGAAAGAGTCAAGGCAAGCAATAAGACTTGATCTGACCTTAAGAGAACTCAAGTTAAGAATTGAAGCAAGAGTATGGAAATCCTAACTAAATAAAATCGCCTCGCCATTACATGTCTCAGCTCTATCTAACTTGAGGACAAGCTAGACTCTAAGTTAGGGGGGGTGATAACCTCCTATTTTAGATGATTATCTTAGTATTTTTCTTTAGTTTTCCATACTCTATCCAAATTAAAACTATACATAATCCCAAATTTACCCTTCTTTGTAAATATACCATCAGACTAACTTTTTCCTTTTACATATGCATAAAAACACAAAACAATCATAAAAGAATAACTCAACCTCAAGACCGTATGGAGTCAAACGGTCCCAAGACCGCATGAAGCCAACCGGTCCCGAGACCGCATGGAGTCACACGGTCTCAAGACCGCATGAAGCCAAACGGTCCCGAGACCACATGGAGTCAAACGGTCTCAAGACCACATGAAGCCAAACGGTCCCGAGACCGCATGGAGTCAAACGGTCCCAAGACTGCATGAAGCCAACCGGTCCCGAGACCGCTTGGAGTCAAACGATCCCAAGACCGCATGAAGCCAACCGGTCCCGAGACCGCATGGAGTCAAACGGTCTCAAGACCACATGAAGCCAACCGGTCCCGAGACCGCATGGAGTTCAAACGGTCTCAAGACCACTTGAAGCCAACCGGTCCCAAGACCGCATGGAGTTCAAACGGTCTCAAGACTGCATGAAGCCAACCGGTCCCGAAACTGCATGGAGTTCAAACGGTCTCAAGACCGCATGAAACCAAACGGTTTCAAGGCCCAAACAGTCTTGAGATCCAAACGGTCTCAGGCCCAAACGGTCTTGAGGTCCAAACGGTCTCCAAACCGTTTAGACTTCACTTAAGGCCTATAAATAAGACCCCAAGGGTCCTCCACCAGGGACGAAGGTTTCAGACGTGCAAAGGTTGCCTCAATCGTTCCAGAGCTCTTGCTACTTCCATCCTCCGCCCTGGGGCTGCCGGTCTGAGACCCATACTCCATCTTGAAGCTGCCTTCTCCTTCTTCGCCAAAGAAGGTGGGAAGGGGAGATCTCATCATCGTGCAACCTTTGAAGACCGGTGGATCGTTGCTCTCTCTCTCCAAGGGGTTGACCTTCCTCTCTCCTTCATGGGGATGATGCTCTCTCTCTCCCTTCTTTCCTCCTTCTTTGTCCTAGTCATGAGCGAGTAGTCTCTCTCACTAGGGTGCGGGGAGTAGCCCCGCTACCCATGTTTTTATATCATGTAAATGTAATCCATGACTTGTAATATAGAGTTCTTATCTTTTCAGTTCGACATCAAACGATTAATGAATGTGTGTTGCTTGATCTCCAACTTGTGTTATCCTTTATCTTTTAGTATGAATTGTCTACATTTGTACTATTATATTAGAAACTCGTTTGTATGTTGGTTCTTGGTGCATGTATCCACCATGCATCTGTTTTGGTATCTAGAAGTGTATCTCAAGAAGTTGAGTAAACTCACTATCATCCGTTGCACTTTCATACTATGAAATGGAATCAGTTGACGTATGGAAATGCAACCTTGGTATGTCGAGGAACACACTTTGCGAGGGGAATGATGCAAAGTAATGTGACCATTTGTTCGGGAATGGCTGGCGTTGCAACATTCCCGCACTTCTCGTAGTTAGCTCTCCGAAAGGAAGCTAAGCCTACAAAGATACTAACTGACTAGACTCTCTTGCAGGTTATGTTTTTGCTTTGCATGTGTTGATCGATGTCTAGTGGCGGCAAAAAACTGATCACACCCTAGTGATCTTTTATCATAGTTTAACTCATTGGATTTACTTGCTTTCTTTACTTTACTTGCACTTAGCTTAAAAACAACCAAATCAACCTTTTGATCTAAATGCCAACTATTGAGTGATTAAGTGAAGTTCCAACGTTTTCCATCTTGTTGGCAACAACAAGACCGTTGTCTCGAGGATTCGACCCTTAACTATACTACGATAAGACTTCCACGTATCTTAGCATACGTGGATGGAGTTCTCTATCTAGTATAAGCAAGGCTAAACTTAAAGACTCACCATCTTTAGGATTTTTAGTGGTGCACGTAATTCCACGTGAGTGGAAGCTCCATCAGCTTGGGATACAAAATCCCACCAAGAATAACTCAACTATACATCTTTTCACATATTTTCCACATTTCATCAATGTTTTCAATTTCTTTCTTAATAAAGAAATACTTATTGGATCTTTTCTTTTATTATTGCCCTTTCTTTGCAATATTGGATTCCTTGGCACCCAAGGAACCTAAAGGTACGAAATCCATCCTTGGATTCCATTCTTTTGCCTTCTAGAGGTTTCCACACTTTTCCTTTTTCTCTATTTTCTTATTTACTCGATAATAGTGGAATTTCTTTTATCCTTTCTTGTTATTGGGCCCAATAGCCAATAAAGCCCACAAACAAATCAACAAGGCTATTTTAAATGAAAATCATGCATTCATTCATTATTTGTTCATTTATCTTTAATATGAGAAATTACATTTCTCGGCAATTGAACCCAAAATCATGGTTGTAACAATCCATGAATTTAAAGGAAAAGAAATTAAGCACCTTAATCCTTATAATAATAATATCCAAAAATTAGTGGATATTACTTTTTCTTTATTTAATGTGAGTGGGTTATCCACTTACTTGAGATATTTTCGTGCCTTTGCATGGAACAAGCTCGTCCAACCTTTTGCAAAATCATCCCTCACCTTTTGGTTGAAGGGATCTTCAATTATTATATTTATTTTTGCATTAAATTGAAGTAAAGTTCCAATTATGCTTAAATCTTGATTATTTTAATATCAAGATTCTCTCTCTTCCAAAATGTTTCAAATGAGGCACCCTCTCATTTTATTTTCTCTATATGATGCCAAGAATCATGAGGGGCCCTCTTGAAGTGGTATTTTTCATATTGGACCCTAGGTTTTGGGTAAATTGCACATTACACCAAAACTAGGTTTTAATGCATAAACATTGCTCAACTAGCTCTTTCTTGGTGCACAGGCTTGTGAAAGCCATACCACTGCATCATACTCATTCCTATGATGCTTCATCATATGAGGAACATTTTATCATGCAACATTTTCAAATTAACCCCTCAACTTGGGTAAATTTCACTTTAGTCCAAAACAAGTAAAACATTGTTTCAACATTATTCAAAAAGGATTGAAATTGAGATATAAGTCCCTCTTGAGCCTTAATTACTTTTCAAGAGATAAGAGCAAGCATATAATCAACCTTATTAAGCAAAACATCTAGGGTTAAGGCTTAACCCAGGTCAGGGATGTTACAATATGTGCCATCACATCAGAGGACACAGACGGTACCGATTCCATATCCTAACAGCTTGAAGGCGACAAAGATGGATCAGCAATTCAAGAAGTTTCTAGACATCTCTAGGAAGATTTCCATGAACATACTGTTGATTGATGCGATTGAACAAATACCGTCGTATGGTAAATTTCTGAAGGATATCATTAATAAGAACAAGAAGATTCCAGATGTTGAGGTAGTTGTACTGAGAGAGCATGTCAGTGCCTTCATTTTAGGTACACTACCACCAAAGAGATAGGACCCCAGTTGCTTTGACATCACATCTTATATTGGGAAGACAAAGTTTGGGGATGCACTCTATGATTCAGTGGTGAGTATCAACTTGATGCCCTTATCTTTCTTCAGGAAACTTGGTCTCAAAATGTGTAGGAAGAGAAACATGACAATCCAATTGGCAGACAACTCAGTGGTGACACCGTATGGTATTTACGAGGATGTACTTGTCAAGGTGGACTGGTTCATTATCCCTACATTCTTTGTGGTGATGGAGATGCAAGCTGACCATAGCAATGAGATTTTATTAGGAAGACCCTTCCAAGCAACAGCTGATATGATCTTGGAGATGGGTAGAGGCCATTTGACTATGGGAATTAAGGATGACCGGTTTGAGATCACTATGCTAGATAATTCCAAGTCACCCAATGCTCAGGAGCAATGCAATATGATTAAGCACATGGATAGTAATATCTCTTTATTTTTGGGAAAACCATTTTTGGATATGTCACATGTAATGACAAAGGTGAACAAGGGTACACTAGTTGTGAACATCATGGAGAACACTAATGTGGTCCCACTTGTCAAGGCAGTAGGGTATCCATATGACAAACAGGAGGAATTGGGTTTATCCATTATAGATGAGGATGAAGAAGGATCTTTAGTACAGATACATCCATAGCTTCCTCTAGAGGCATATCTAATGAACCTTATAGATGATTTTCTACAAAGTCAGTCACTAGAAGAATGTGCAAGGTTATTGAAGGCTTTGCATTGTTATTACACAAGGCACTTTGAGGACTTGGGACCGCTACCACCACCACTAGTTTATTCACTCCTGATCCCACTTGAGTTGGAGATAAAGCCGTGGCCACCCCATCTGAAATATGTTTTTCTAGATGCAGAGAAGAAGCTGGCGGTTATCATATCTGCATCATTGAGTGAATCAGAAGAAGAACAATTGATTATTGTGCTAAAGAGCCACTGAGGTGCATTTGGGTGGACTGTGGCTGACATCAAGGGGATTTCCCCTACATTGTGCCAACACATGATTCAACTAGAAGGAGCAAAGCTGGTCATTCAACCTCAGCATTGTTTCAATCCACTCATGACGGAGGTGGTCAAGAAGGAGGTACTCAAGCTACTATCGGTAGGTATAATATATGATATTTCTGATTCCATCTGGGTTAGTCCGACGCAAGTAGTACTACAGAAAGGAGGAATCATTGTCACTAAAAACTCATCTAATGAACAAATAACCACTAGATTAGTGACATGATGGCGAGTTTGCATTGACTATCGTAGATTGAACACCGCCACGCTTAAGGACCATTTTCCATTACCATTCATTGATCAGATTTTGGAGCGACTCACCAGTCACTCCCACTTTTGTTTTCTTGATGGATATTCGGGCTATAATCATATTTTAATCGATCCTAAGGACCAGGAGAAGTCTACCTTCACCTTCCCTTATGGCACTTTTGCATACCGCCACATGTCATTCGAGTTGTGCAACACACCCACTACTTTTTAGCAGTGCATGTTGGCGATTTTCTCAGATATAGTGGAACGATGTCTCGAGGTTTTCATGTATGATTTTTCAGTTTATGGGACATCTTTTGATGATTGTTCGAAAAAAATAGATAAGGTTTTGCAGAGGTGTGAAGACACACACTTAGTACTTAATTTGGTAAAATGCCACATGATGGTTAGTGAGGGCATAGTGATTGGATACAAGGTGACTAGCAAGGGATTGGAGGTGGATCCAGTTAAGATAGAGGTGATTTCAAAACTTCCTCCACCAACATTGGTGAAGGAAATTAGGAGTTTTCTAGGCCATGTCGGGTTTTATCACTGATTTATCAAGGATTTTTCAAAAATCACTAAGCCATTGTCTGAATTTTTGGAAAAGAATGTTGAATTTAATTTTGATGAGAAATGTTTAAAAGTTTTTCAAATCTTGAAAGAAAAACTCATATCTGCACCAGTTGTGTTGGCTACATATTGGAGCCAACCTTTTAAACTGATGTGTGATGCATCAGATTATGTTTTTGAGGCAGTGTTGGGGCAACAATTGAATTACACCATAATATTATGCATCTAAAACACTTAATGATGCACAACTAAATTACACCACAATTGAAAAAGAGTTATTGGCTGTTGTCTTTGCTTTTGAGAAATTTAGACAATATCTTGTAGGAGCTAAGTGGTGTGGACCGATCATGTGGCAATTAAATACTTGTTGCAGAAGAAGGATGCAAAACCAAGATTGATTAGATGGATCCTTTTACTGTAGGAGTTTGACATTGAGGTCAAACATAAAGCAAGGACTGAGAATGTGGTGGCTGACCACCAATCTAGATTGGAGAGGGTAGATGAGAAGGATGTTAATATACCCATTCTATAGACTTTCCCTGATGAACAATTGTTCACCCTTAAGCGAAGGGACCCTTGGTTTGATAACATCGTGAATTATTTAGCTTGCAAGGAATTACCTACTGATTGGGGGCACCAAGAAAAGAAGAGATTCTTTCATTCTTTGTGTTATTATTTTTGGGATGATCCTATTTTGTTGAGACAGTGCAAGGATGGAATATTGAGGAGGTGTGTACATGAATGTGAGTATGAGAGTGTGTTGAAACACTGCCACACACTACCTACAGGTGGACAACATGCCAGTTCTAGGACATCCACAAAGGTGTTGGAGAGATGTTTATACGGGATGACCCTATTCAAAGATGCATATGATTTTGTGCGTAGGTGTGACGCATGTCAGCGGTCTGGTAACATATCAAAGAGGTAGGAGATGCCATTGAATATGTTTCAAGAAGTAGAGGTTTTTTATTTATGGGGTATTGATTTCATGGGACCCTTTGTGTCCTCTAACTCTAACCTCTACATCTTACTGGTTGTCTATTATGTGTCAAAATGGGTGGAAGCAATTCCAACCCACACCAATGATGCCAATGTCGTATGCAAATTTGTTAAGGATCACATCTTCTTCAGGTTTGGAGTGTCAAGGATGATTATAAGTGATGGGGGAACTCATTTCACCAATCAAAAATTTGGGGCACTCTTGAAAAAATATGGAGTGACACACCATGTGGGTACGCCTCACCAGCCACAAACTCAAGGGCAGGTAGAGGTTTCCAATTGTGAGGTCAAAAAGATTCTTGAGAAGACAGTGTTGTCTAGTAGAAAAAATTGGAGTGAATTGTTGGTTGATGCTCTATGGGCCTACAAGACTGCCTATAAAACACCAATAGGAGCTACACCCTTTAGGTTAGTCTATGTATGGGTGTGTCATCTCCCTATGGAGTTAGAACATAAAGCTCACTGGGTGTTAAGGATGCTCAATTTTGACCTTGCTAGAGCAGGTAAGACAAGTATGTTGGAGTTGAATTAGCTTGATGAAATTAGGATGAATGCCTATGAGAGTTCACGATTTTACAAGGAGAGGACTAAGCATATGCATGACCGACATATAGAAAGGTGAGCCTTTTACCTGGGAGAGAATGTGTTGCTTTTTAATTCAAGGCTGAAATTACATCTTGGGAAATTGAGATCTACATGGAGTGGACCATTTGTCATAGAAGAAGTGTTTCCACATGGAGCACTTAGAATCAAAGAGGAAGAGAGATCATTCTTGGTTAATGGCCAAAGATTGAAATACTACTTTGGAGAAGATTTCAATAGGAAAGAGCATGAGGTGAAATTCATTGCTCCTAATTAATCTCAAGAATGGATGTGTCTTGCCTAGGACGTTAAACAAGGGTGCTTGTTGGGAGGCAACCCAACCATTAGGATGTTCATTTCATTCCTTTCCATTATGGTGGTTTAGTAGTACTTAATATTTCATAATTTTTTGTAAAAATTATACCTTGACTTATTTGTTAAGTGTGCAGGCTATGACAAAGTCAGTGCCACCAACTACCAAGTCGATGGCACCAAGATTAGGTCAGCGAGAGGGCCAATTTGATTGTAACAAGTTGGTGCCACCGACTCCCAAGTCGGTGCCACTAACATGATTGAAGAAAGTGCAGAAAAAATGGGTGCAGCTAACTGATAAGCCGTCGGTACCACTGACACCTCAGTCGGTGGCACTGACTCAGATAACACCCCTAGGCTCAGTGGATGCATCAGTGCATCGATATAAAAAAAATCGATCGATCAAGTCGGTACCACTGACTCGTCAGTCGGTGCCACCGACATGAGAAACTACCGATCCATGGGTGCCTTCATCAATGACCCAGATGTGTCAAGAATTGACGATTGGTAGCACTGATCTGCCCAAGAGTCAGTGCCACCAACACCATGTCGGTGCCATCGATTGTCAACAATCTACTAAGTCAAGATCGTGCACTGACGGTCGTCGATGCACTGAGGGATAGGATTCACCCCAGAGTCAGTGCCTCTGATTCCATCGCAGTAGGGTGGTGCCAAGTCTATAAAAGGGAAGTAGTGGATTGTTTTCTTCTTACAACTTCAAGAACCACTACTCCCCAAGTGCAAGCAACTACTTCGAGCATCGAGAAGCTGCACCAACCTCTTCTTTTCTCAACCTCCTTCCCTGATCACTTCAATGTCATGGCAAGGAGAGCACGAATCCATGGCAGTCTGACACCATGACCCTAAATCAGCCACCCTTCGATGGAAGTACAGAAGGTGTATGAGGAGCTCGCCAAGAGGTTGTTTGCTCCAACAAGATATAGAGACTGACAACTATTAGAGGACATGGGCTTCAACGACAACATGATGGCAGTCCTTAAAGGGCAAGATTTTGATGGAGGGTCCATGAACCCTATCTTCGGCGGCTGGCCTACATACAAAGAGATTGTGATCAAGTTCCTGGCGTCTTTGGAGATATTTGTCACCCCCGACCTAGCACACCTGGTGCAAGGTGACTGGAGAGAAGGAAAGGTGGACTTCCACCTTTACAACACCAACTACTCCCTTACCCTTTTTGCCTTCAACGAAATCTATGGGTGGCCTCATGTGCCCTACCACCAGCATGAGAACGTCGACTTCAACGCAATATGGAAGGACCTCGTGACAGTGCCAGAAGGTTATAAGTTAAACTGGCACCATTGCTCATTGGCGGACCTCGAGCATCCCTTTGTTCGGGTGCTACATCGCATGCTCACCAACACTCTCTTCAACAAGTCAACCCAAGGGCAAGCGAAGGTCCAACTGCCAGACTTATATTTTCTCTATCAACTTTTAGAAGGGAGGTCGGTTGACTTTGGAGCCTTATTCCTCACCCATGTGATGGTGGTGAAGTGCAACATCAAGAGGACCATGCCTATTCTTTTTGGGGGACTTATCACCCCCATTGCTCTCCACTTAGGCCTGGATCTCTCTACTCTGGAGCCTCTGCATTCCAAGCTTCACATAGGTCGCCACCATTTCAAGTAGGATAGTCTTATCTTGGTCCAAAACAACGCCATCTATGCAATATGTTCGGTTAGTGGAGCCTTCTACAAGTGTCAACTCCCTGATCCTATATTCAACATTAGGCAAGTTGAGCACTATAGATGGTTGTACGTGGATGATGACAATGAAGGAAATGGTGATGAGGAGGAGGAGTCAAGTGACGACGTGGAGGAGGTAGATCCCACCATTCCTATGACGCATCGAGTTTCTCCATGGAGGCATCCACGACATTATGTTGCCTCTACATCTTTTTCCCCGCCACCCTCACAAGAAGGAGAGGAAGCTTATTCTATGGAGGGCATGTATTCCATGTTGTAGGATATACAAACACATCAACAATAGCAAACTCAATCTCTGGCCGGAATTCAAGATTTGTAGGGTCAGTTGTACACCAACCAGTAGGTGATTTATGAGAACGAACGTCTTCTCTTGGCCAACCAGGAGAACATCCATCAGTGTTTGTAGAGGATGGAGAACTACCAGCAGTCGTTCTTTGACTACTGTTGGAGCTAGGGATACTTTAGAGGCTACCTGATGCCACCAGATATCCTTCTTCTAATTTGACTTTCCAGGGGATGTTTCCTCCCCAGGACCCTAGCCAACCACCACCACCACCATATTAGTCGGGTATCTCTATTCCACCACTTAAGTTGGAAATTTTGACTATGAGGTCATAGTCATATTCAAGCTTAGGGGGTGTTGGAACAACTCTATCTTAGTTTTTCTTTCATTTTAGCATTTTGTTTTTAATTTGGTAAAAATTAGTTTTCTTGTTAGTGTTTTTGCTATGTAGGATCCACAATCTATCTAGTGTAATTTGTGGAGATGTAAATGCATGGTTTCATTTGAGTTTATCAATCTTTGGGTTGGTGCACAAAAATGCAAAAATATATGAGCAAATTTAAAAAAAATTGTGAGCTTATCTTGTGAGTAATCGAGTTGCAGAACTGAGGAAGTTCTTGGGTAAGTCAGCTCTAGGACATGAGAACATAAATGTCCATCTTAATTGTCTAAGAAAATTGACCGACAAGGTTGTTGAGCCCGAATTGAACAAACACTAATGTGACCTTAAACTAAAGTTTAAGAGAGAGACCCCTTGATTATCATGTACACATGTCATTCTAGTACATAACCGGCCTTTAGTGTCAGTTATTTAAGGCCTTTAGTGTTGGTTTTAATGTGACACCTATGTGGGTGCCGCTAAAAGGCCAAACGTTAGGCATCGGTTCTCAAACAGACACAACAACCCTTTGCGCGCCACCAAAAACATGCCATTAGGGGGGTATAGGCGTCGGTTATTAGCTTTGAAACCGATGTCGTATACCTCCACGCCACAGAAAGGGTGCCATCTGGGGCATTATCTGTTTCGATTTATTAATGATAACCTACGTCATATCACCCGCTGCCACGGTCGTGCTGGCCAGCACTGCCATTTTGTCTGGCCAACTGCCACGACCGTGGTGTGTGGTCCGCTGCCACGACCGAGGTGGCCAGCACGGCCGTGGTGCCTGGCCTCATTTGGGAAATAGACGTCAGTTACTAGTAGGGAAACTGACGCCAGAACCATCAGCGTCGGTTTATCATTGATAATCGATGCCACCTCACATGCATTAGACGTCGGTAATAATTATTTATCCGACATTGTAATCATTTGTCATCAGTTTTAAATAAATAACTGACACATATTGCAAGTTTTTTTTTGTCACTCTGTAAACCTGCTGTGACTGGTCGCAGGATGAGAAACCTGCAGTTCAGTTATGAACTGCAGGTTTTACACCATCCATTGATATCAGCCAACAATAGGCTACAAACCTGCAAAATTAACAACATTAATTTTCATACATTTAGCAACCTGTAGTTCCATTCAATTTTCACACATGTAGAAACATTCATGTAGGAATCTGCAGTTCCATTCATTTTCACATTCACACATGTAGAAACATTCATATAGCAACCAACAGTTTCATTCATTTTCACATTCACACATGTATAAACATTCAGACACATGTAGAAACATTCACACATATTATAATTCAGAAATTTATTTACAAAATATCATTCTTTAGTCATTATTCGCTATCAACATCCCAATTATATGTTAAAACCCCCACTACTTGTGTGGCTGTTGCACATTCTTCTCTTACATCATTTAATTCTATCGTCGTATAGTGAGCATGTACATCTGGTAAGGCCTTTCCTGTAGTGTGGTTAGTTTTAAACACCTACAAAGTGAATGATGTATATATATAATTAATAATATATAAATAAGATTGATATATTTCATATTATCTAATTAATGAGACTATGTATAATACCTCAGGAATGGTATCGATGTCCAGTGTGGCATATTTGATAATCATGTACATAAATCGCATCACATAGTATGAACATGCCCATCCATTGTCTTGTGTAGCACACTATAAATTGAAACATACAAAATATTAAAAAATACAACTAACTAAGCATTGTTCACATAAATAATATATACATTGCAGTCAGGAACTTACTTCCATGTTCTTCCAAATTATTGGTTGGTTCTTTTTCCTGGGGACCTTTCCTCCAGCCTTTTTGAACTCATCTAAACCCCTACATGTTAATGTAACACTAAACATTGCATAATTAAATAGTAATGTAATAACATATGTTAATGGATATGAAAATGAAATATTTCTCACCATAATAATGCCATTTTCATTTTGTGTCCATATTTTGAATTCAATTTAGTCCCCTTAGGATCTAGATAATAGACAGTGAATGTCTCAGGGACAATAACTAGTAACTCCCAATGCATACCACTAGAGGTAAAAAAGTTAAAATTTAATAACTTAAAATCCACAATAAAAATGTAATTTTCTTAAGTCCAAATTATAAGCAAAGTAAACTTACTCCACATTTAATGGAGCTATTATCACCATCTTCTTATTTTGACCAAAATTTGTAAAAGCATCACAGTAGTATTGTTGAACTGACGGAGGGTCTTTAGCTACTAGACTAATCAAAGATGGAATAAAAAATCCTACATGTTCGAATGAAAAATTTGCACATATCTTGTCTAAGTAGCTACAAAACATATATTATGTATGCATTAATAAATAAGAAACTAGATCACCAGATCCTACACAAGGTATATGGATGTATAAAGAAGATCTCACCTTATCCATAGCTCTATCATAGATGTATTCAGCCAAACATATCGAAACAACTCCAAAATATCTTGTATAAATAGGTTGCTTTCGTATGATTGACCTGCAACATCTGCATCTATAGAAATAGTTATAGGGCAATTTATATCATGTTCGCCTAACCATATTGCCATACCCCTACAATTAGGACCTAATGGGGCATGTAGGTCATGTGGAACCCAACTTGGTAATGTATGAGGTGGAGGTGGAGGCCTAGATGCTCTGGGTGTCTTCTCTTTAACATATATATATATATAATTTCAGATCAATTGAAATCATATACACACACTAACAATTTAACATAATGTAAATTTACCATACAGTTTCAATATAGAGGACATCCACTTTTGGCCACAATATCACTCCACCTTCTGCCTCACTAAGTGTTTCACAATCTGGGTGGGCATATGGCAATGGAAGATCCATCCAATTGGGGAATATACATACCGGGCTCACACGAACCCAACCAACTGGTAATGGAGACCCATGAAACATTTCCCCTGGTAGGGATGGGTAAGTCGACGCCTATGCAATGACAAATTCTTTACTTTTTAGATGGAATGGCTTCAACCCCTACAAATTTTTGTGTAAAGAATGTTATATACATATATACATATCATCTTGAAAACATATCATCCTGAAAAGACTAGTTACTATGTCATAAAAATACTTACAACGAATGTGCTAGGTGGTGGGTCTACAAGATTACTCCCAACCTCTGCAGTAGGAGTAGAGCGGGATGCCATAGGTACTGTCTGCTGAGTGGCAGTCAGAGATGCCTGCCACTTTCTCATTGCTTCTTTGAGTTTCCTATCAACTAGCCTATCTACCTATACATGGATAAAATAAACGTTAGCTTCTGATTACTGAATTCTCTTTTACAGTAACATTATAAAGAAAGAATAGGTTACTTCTTCTTGTGAAAGTCTCGCTTTTGGGACATGTTTGCATTGGGATGGCCCAAAGAACGCTTTGATGCCCACACCAGCGCCTACAGCCCTAACACATCTAGGATGCTCTGGGTTACCCAGAGCAACTATAAAGTCATCCCTTGTTCCCTTAGGGATGAATTTGCCTTATTTCCTCAGCTTGTGTAGCTCCCGCTAAACGCCAAAACAAAAATTTGTAATTAAGTAAACACCACAAATAATCAATATTCGAATGATTGCTCTAAGAGTTGTATTTTACCATTTTTGCAGCCGCCTCAGCAGTTGCGGGCTTCCTTATTTCTCCCTTCTTATTTTGCCTCCCAGCTATCCATACATAATGGCGAGGCAGAGGTGTGGTACCTATAGTAGAGGATTTTTGAGTAGTAGCAGACTAAGCAGTAGACTCAGACTGTAGTCTTTGGCGAATTCCTGCATACCCCTTTGGACCCATTGTGTGGTCATGCACATTCAGTGCACGCCATGCTTTTTGCGCCTCACTAAGGGCTGAGTTAGCATGCACATTAATGATTTGGTTAGTAACACTAAATCTTAATCTTGAATAGGTGAATACAACGTATATTAATTAAATTGGGAGTGATGCCTAATACCTTGAATTCATCAGTTTGTCTTGAAGCAACAAATGCGTCCCATTCTTCTTGGTCTAGGAAGTTCCACTGTTCAGTGGTTGTCTTCTTCCTCTTGTCACCTTGTTTTATGTATTCTCGGGTGAGATTTGTCCTATAGTTCCTTAGGACTCTCCCAAAGTGTTACATCATGCATTTACGATGCAACTTTTCATCCAATTCAAATATACTCTGCAAAATAGAATTGCTATTAACTAGTATCCAAAAAATTAGTAATATACAAAATAGAATTGCAAATTAATAATAACTCACGCATAAATCCTTCCATATTACTTCCCCTTAGGAACTTTATGCCAAGAATCTATCTTACAACCGCAATGGCTACGAGTAACATACCCAAGATATGAAACAAACGAATTGCGATTCACTCCAATTCCATTTCCTGCATTAACAAAATCCACAACAAGTTTGGGTCCATTGCCCCTTTGCGCTATTAACTTCTTCATCATAGTGATGCCCCTTCTCTTGTCAACTTTTTGGTGCTTCTCATCAAGTGCCTCAAGTGCTTCAAAGGGTACATGTGCATCATCAACCTAAAATTTGACAAAATAAACACACTTAGAGGATACAACTATAAATGGACATGTAGATATAAATATATGATATATTTTTAAAACTTACATTGTGAGGTAGTGCATTGATGTCCTCACCCTCATGGTAATCATCAGCACGGTCATCAAGAGAATGCTCGGCCATCTGAAAGTTCACATTCACATTGTAAAGTTCACATTGTAAAGTAATTCACATTGTAAAGCTCACATTGTAAAGTAATTCACATTCTAAAGCTCACATTGTAAAGTTCACATTCACAATGTAAAGTAATTCACATTGTAAAGTAATTCACATTGTAAAGTTCACATTCGCATTGTAAAGTAATTCACATTGTAAAGTTCACATTTAGAAAAATAAAACATATAAAAAATATAAACATGCCTCTAATATTGCGAATTTTTATCAATTAACAATCCTTCATTGTGATCTCCGTGCACATACAAGTCATCATTAGCTTCAATATTTGCTAGTGTTGGCAACCCAACTGAGAATGGACTGGAGTCATCATACTTATCACAGTACTCTTCTTCATCTATAAGATCTTCAATGAACTGTCTTTTACCATGAAGAACAACCGACCATTTATCATTTGTAGGATCATCGATATAAAATGCTTGTTTCACCAATGATGCCAATATGAATGGTTCACCCTTCTCACCAATCTTTTCAAAGTTCACTAAAGTGAAACCCAATTCATCCACTATAACTCCTTTGGTGTTATCAACCCAATTACATTTGAAGAGCAGAATTCTAAAATCTATGTAGTCAAACTCCCATATGTCTTCAATGACACCGTAATATGACATTTTAGCTTCACGTGGACTCTTATACTTTGCACTTGCAAAAAACATAGTCGACACTTGAAGGGTGACCCCACTGTTTTGGACGACCCTCTTATCATCTAGGTGCTTTGTGTAATATGTGAATCCATTAATGTCATACCCTTCATAAGACATAACATTCAATTTTGGTTTAAAGGCGAGGCATTTGATAGTTTCAGTAATATCATCTGTTGTTTGAGATAGTTGATGTAAGACTTTATCTTCAAACCACTTAATAAATGTCTTGTTATGCTCTCTATCAAGCCACATTGTATTGGCTCGAGGATATTGTCTCTTGATGAAATTGGTATGTTCCTCGATATAAACACTCACTTCGTCCATGTTGTGTAAAATATACAAGTGACCTTGTTCCAACTTCTCACGGCTGATTACTTTCACCTGTGATCCCAAAATTCCTTTACCAAATTGCTCCTCAATATTCTTATCATTACCAGGAGTGTCATTACCACTAAGAAAGTCATTGCAAAATTCCATAACCTCTCTCGCCACATAACCCTCAATAATACTCCCTTCAGGCCGATAACGGTTTCAAACATCACTTTTAAAAATGCTCATGTATCATTCAAAGGGATACATCCAATGTAAGAAAACTGGTCCCAACATTTTCACTTCCCTAGTCAAGTGGACAACAAGATGTACCATGATATCAAAGAACGACGGAGGAAAATACATCTCAAGACGACATAGGGTAACAACCACTTCTCTTTGCAAATTATTGAGAGTATCAGGGTCAATAACTTTTCTACACAGACTGTTGAAAAAGAAACAAAGTCTGGTGATTGCAAACCTTACATGCTTCAGAAATATAGATCAAATTTCCACAGGCAATATTTGTTGCATTAGAGTGTGACAATCATGAGATTTAAGACCTATCAACTTCAGATCTTTCATTGATACCAATCTATAGATGTTGGATGAGTAACCCTGTGGCACCTTAACATTTACCAAACATTCACAAAAAGCTTTCTTCTCCTTTCTAGACAATGTGTAACAAGTGGGAGGTAAGTATGTTCTCCGATTTCCCATTTCACGTACTTCTATTAATTCTGACCTTATTCCCATTTCACGTAGGTCCAATCTAGATTTTAGCCCATCTTTAGTCTTACCTGGTATATTCAACAAAGTACCAATGACACTATCAAAAATATTTTTCTCAACGTGCATGACATCGAAACAATGCCTGACTGTCAAAGAACTCCAATAAGGAAGATCCCAAAATATTGACTTCTTCTTGAATAAAGATTTGTCACTCCGTGTGGCCATAGTACATTGTGATCTCTTACCAAATTCATTTACTCTTTCATAAACAACCTCCCCTGGTATAGGTTTAGGTGCACTCAGTTCCTCATTCAATCCATTGAATGTTTTGTGCTTCCTACGATACGGATGGAATTTTGTAACAAACCTTCGATGACCGAGATATATAGTCTTACTGCCATGTTTTAGTCTTGTTGAATCAGTGTTCTCTTCACATATAGGACACACTTTAGCTCCTTTGACACTATATCCAGACAAATTCCCATATGCTGGAAAGTCATTAATAGTGAAAAACAACATAGCATGCAAACAAAATGTCTCTCTTCTTGAAGCATCATAGGTCATCACACCTTCACCCCAGAGTTTCTTTAAGTCATCAATCAGAGGTTCAAGATAAACATTGATATCATTTCTAGGTTGTTTAGGGCCCAATATCAACAACGATAGCATTACATATTTATTTTTCATACATAGTCAGGGAGGAAGATTGTATATGACAAGCATGACTGGCCAAGTGCTATGTTGGCTACTCAATGTCCTGTACAGATTCATCCCATTTGTAAAAAGCCCAAGTCTTAGATTCCTGACTTCTTCACCAAATTTAGGGTACAATAGATCAATCTTCTTCCACTGTTGGGAATCAGACGCATGTCGTAGGATCCCATCATTATTTTTCTTAACATCTGCATGCCACCTCAAATTCTTCACATCTATCAAATTGGCAAACAAGCGCTGAAACCGTGATATTATAGGTAGATACCACATCACCTTGGCAGGAGAACCAGTTTTGGACTACCCCGAAGTCATCAATTTATACCGTGACGCACCACATTTTGGACAATCTTTCAAATTCACATAGTCCTTTTGAAATAATACACAATCATTCGGGCATGCGTGTATCTTCTTAGCATCCATTCCCATTAGGCACAACAATTTCTTTACCTGGTATGTTGAGATTGGCAGCTCGTTTCATTCAGGAAGCATTTCTTTCAACAAAGACAACAATGACGTGAAGCTTTTGTCACTCCATCTATGGTTAGCTTTCAGCTTATACAATCTCAACACAACGCTAAGCTTCATAAACTTAGTACAACTTGTGTATAATGATATCTCAGCATCATGCACAATGTTTCTAAAAATGGGAGGTGGATCGGTGTGCTCTGCCCCACAACTATCCAGCATCGCATCAACGATGTCTACTAGAACTGGTTCATTCACATCTATGTCATTGGAGGCAATTTCTTCTTCCACACAAGCACTGCTATCGACATCCACTAGTTTCGGGTTTGAAATCTCTCCATGCCAGTGCCATTCTATATAGCCTTGTATAATCCCATTGCACATGACATGACTTTTGATTTCATCACCAGTGTTGACTTTCAAGTTGTTACCGCAATGCCTACATAGACAATAGAACCTATTTCCAGGTTGTTTCCTATGTTCCTTGGAAAATCTAATAAACTGGTCAAGACCAAAAATAAACTCTGGGGTGCAGCGATTGCGAATGGACATCCATGATCTATCCATTCTATGATCAAAGAGAAAACAATTATATATTACAACAAGATTAGGGTCTAGGATTAGAGTTTTTTCATGGTTAAAACTTTAGGCCAACAAATACATGTGTTGTCATTCTTATATATAATAAATGTGTACCGCCTATCCCATTCTTGAACACCTAATCTCACTAGTAAGTGTATAATGTGTATTGGGCTTTCAAGAAAATTTTGGCAACATTTCCCCGTTGTTCTCTAAGTACATATGTACTTAGAGAACAAATGGGGAAATGATACCGAAATTTTCTTGAAAACCAAATACACATTATACATTGACATCCTAAGTGAGATTAGGTGTTCAAGAATAGTCCCAAACCGGGGACTATCCAAGATTTACTCCAAATAAGTAAATCTTGGACGAGTTTCTAGGCCAACAAATACATGTATATATGTTGTCATTCCAATACCTACAATCCTAGTTTCATCATTTATATCCTAGGTTTCATGTAACCACATTTAATCTAGGTATCATATTCTATAATATTGATTTCAACATTTTGAGTGTCCATGCATGTTCATCATCAAGATAAAGACACACATAATTAAAT